>CM014732.1:32967093-34212093 GCA_004329165.1 Spatholobus suberectus | reverse complement strand
ATGGCAAAGGTGCCAACAAAGTTGACATGGTAGTAGAAGGCAGAGCTCAGCCAAAGGAGAAGTTTCTACAAGCATGGAAATAGTAAACACCATCATTCTCCAAGGAGCTTTTCGGAGAAGAGAAGCAAAAAGAGAATGTAAAACACAAAGATAACACAAGAAGGGGGGTTGAATTATATATTTTCACAAAGCCTTTTTCAAAAAAAAAAACGTATCATCTGAAGGATTAACCAAAAGATTTTTTAAAAACGTTATTTAGAGAAAAATGAATGCAGAAAGATAATTAAAGAAGCACAAAAGAATTATATTGGTTTATCTCACCCCAGAGACTACCTCCAATTCTTGGCAACAACCAAGTCACACTAACTTAACCAAGTTACAAGTATTCTTTTAACCAAGCCTCTTTAGACTTAACCCAAGTAGTCTTTAATTTGCCTCTCCAAGAAAAAATCCAAGTATTCTTTGACTCAAAGCCTTTTAGGCTTCTACCTATTTCTTAGAGAAAAAGGTTGAATGTGAGTTGTTTTACTTAATTTAACGTGCTAACAGATGAATATACAATGAAGTTCAAGTAAGCTTTTACAAATAGCGTATATGAATATTACAAGGTGAGAGCTTTTCAACAGTTAAAGATATTTCAATCAACCAGCATTTGAGACTAAGGTCTCTTCTTTTATTTACAAGCTTCTCCAAAAAAGTGTCCGTTGTGAGTGTTTTGTAGGAGACATCCTTCGTCTATTGAAGAAGAGTCGTTGAAGCATTAAATGCAACATTTAGTGCCTTTCACCAACTTGTCACTTTGATAAGATAAAGCAGTCTGTATATCTTTGCCATTCTCGTACTCAATCTTGTAGCAGTGGACATATCTACCTTTTCGTTCTGATATCCGCATGCACATTCCTTCTTTTATGCATAAAGTGGACTTTCTTCGAGGGTAGATACGTAGACTTCATTTATTTCGAGGTTGTTTACACTTTTACAAATATGCAGTGTACAGATCGTTAGAACTTCATCTAAAAGCAGTTAATTACTGAATCTTTTTAAAGAAAGATAAAAATGGTACATGATCAAGTGATTAGACAATAGCAAACATGCAAATTACGAGTGACTAGACGATTGCTTGAAAAACTCTTTTTAACTGTTTGTTATTATCAAAATGTTTGAGGGTTATAAATTCGTCTTTTGTTTTAACAATCTCCCCTTTTTGATGATGACAAACATTTTTTATTTTCATAGAGCATCTTTGTTTTAATTAAGGAAACATTTTTCATAATAATAAAAAAATAAAAAGAAAACTTCATTCAAGCAGAAGCAGTATGAGAAAGAAATATAGCTAAGTTCAGTAAAAGAGGTATAACTAAGTGAAACTAGATGATTAAGTAAATATTCATTGTATTAAAGAAAAGATATACTCCCCCTACGACTGATCTTTCTTTTGTTCTCCCCTTTTTTATTCTTCGTCTTCCCCCCTCCCCCCCCTTTGGCATTATCAATCAAAAGAGTTAGAGTCTGAAGGTGTGGATGATGAGCCAGCTTGGTTAGCAAAGCTTCTGCGCGTTCCTTCACCAGATCAATTACAAGACATTGTATAATCTGCTTCAATTCTTTGAATTATTGTCTGACGTCTGAAGGTTCTGGAGTAGGGGCAGAGCTGGTGGCTTCGTCTTCAGTGGGTTCCTCTACAAAACACAAATTAAATACATAAGGAATAGGGGGTCCACAGAACCAGAAGTGTCTAAAGGGAAGGAAAACTTCAGAAGTATTTTCATCTATGGAGAAGAAAATGTAGGTCTTGGGGCAGTTTATTGTGAGTTGATTATTGGGGTTGGATATATAGGATGAAGGTGATGGAGAGATTGGCACCTAGTGACCAGTTGGGCATATAATAGCTTCATGGCTCAAAATGTTCTTCTCTTCGGTAGTTAGACTAGAAAAGTGGTTAAGTGCTTCAACATGTTCTTGCAGCCTCTTTTAGTCTGAACTTCGTAAAGTTTATTTTCCTTTCAAGGTAGCCAACTACGTAGGTGAAAGTGCTCTTGTTCTTATCATCAAGTGTCATCTGGGGTTGCATCTGAATTTTGGCTCTTTGCCTCTTCCCATAGACAAATTTTGACACTTGATCGTCTTCTAGCAACAGATGCAAACGGTAGTCCATGGCTTCAACAGAAGTGGCATTTATGTTGTCATGAGTCTAGGCAAGCTTAGCTCAAGGTCAAGAGACCTTCATTTGCAAATGGCATGTTGTAGGGAAATCTGCATTTTCTCCCTTAGGAAATTGTTCATCACCCTTCCTAGCTCCCAATCATCATCACTAATCTGCCATTCTTCAAAGTTTGGGCTGTCTTTTGGATGAATGGCGAGAAAGTATATCATGATCTTCTCATGGTAGAACGGATAAATTATTTTGGGCTTGTAATGATATGTTCTGTACATGATCAAATACTCATAGTAGTTACACTTGAGCATAAAAGGTGAGGTATGGCAGAGAATTTTGCGCTGTCTCCATAGGTTTTGGTTGAGGTAGGGTAGACGAAGATGGGAGCATCTGACAGTGTGTTGAACCCTTCCTCCCAGACGTATAGAGTGATGTAGGGCTCATAGAAAAGAGGTGGGGTAGTTGTTTCTTCATTCAAAGGCATATTCTCAGCATTCCCATGGCGCACCAACAGTGGCCATTCTTCAAGGATAAGAGTTGTCTGCATCCTCAGGTTATTTACTTCGCCCAGTTCATAATTGATGAGAGCTTGAAGAATCTCTAGGTCAAAAGGCTCTAGAGATTGGAACTCTTTGGTTTTGCCAGCACTTCAAGGCTCATGTTGTTCAAAGTATGTGACATGCGACATTTGAAGACGTTCAGATGAAGGAGTCTCTGATTGGTAAAGATCAGGTGAAGCTTCTTCTATCATAGGTTCAGCTCTTCCAAACGATGGGCCTTCTACTTCCGGCAGATTGCAGGTAACAGCCCTTGTATGTTGATCATTGCTTGGTCTAACCGTCAAGTCTATAGAAAGAGGCTGGAAGACTTGAGATAAAGAAATAGATTGAGGAACTTCTTAGAAAAGATATCTAAGTAAACAACTTTTGCTCATCAGGCTTCACAGGGGCTATTTGTAGTAAGTGCTCAATGATAGATTGTAGCATCACTTCCTCAATCTGCTTTTGCTCCTCTTCAACAAGCTTTTCTTCTTCTTCTTCTTCCTTCTTTTCTTCTCAGCCTTTTTTGATTCAGCTCTAGCTCTCCTAAGCTGCTTTTCCTCTTGTGCTCGTGTTTTGGGTTCATGAATCTTTTTGGATTTTGAAGGCTTTTTTGGAAGGTTTGGCAGAGGTAGTTGGTTCAATGGTAATAGGTGGTGGAGGTGGTTGTTTGGATGGGGGTTCAGGGATGGTTGTGCTTGTGGTTGTAAGTAGAATGTTAATGGAAAGGTCATCATCTGAGTTAGGTTAGGGGATTGGTTTAGATCTCAGACAAATGGTCAGGGGCTTTTGTTTTTTATGAGGGGAAGATGGTTGGTCATGTGTTTGTGGATGTAGGTCTTTTTGAGATGGTCTTTTGATGGATAGTTTAGGTTTGTGGGGTTTGGTCTGTTTAGGTTGTGGTTGAGATGGTTAGGATTTCATCTGTTGTGGAGGTTGAGCAAAAGTAGTACCAGCAAACGATCCAACCTGAAAAGCGGTTCCAACCACTTTTTCAAGGGGTTATTCCTTAATTAGAGCCAACTTAGGATGTTTGGCTACGTATCCAGTAAACAGATGGGCTATCCTCATCTTCCTGATTTTGGATACGTCAATCTCAAAACCTTGTTTTTTCTTTTCCTATCCAGATTCATTAATGTCCACCAATCTGATAATCTCAGTGAAAAACATGGCATAGGGAATGGGATACCTATGTTTTCCTTTGGAGCTCTCCTTTGACTTGGTAAGGCATGACTGCCAATTGTCCAAGATAAGAGCAGGCAAGTTGACCTTCTAACCTGTCAACATCTTGTATATGCAGAATCTGTCCTTGGAGGATACATTATCCTTTGAGCTTTTTCTTAGCAGGATAATGTGTAGAATGACGTTGTGGATAAGTCTACATTCTAGCTTCATGTTTGAAGAGTACAAAAACCTCTTTAGAACATCTTTGTTGTCAGTCTGGGGTCTAGGGTTTCCATATAATGCTAGGTCGACTATTTCTAGGGTGATGACTTTCTCCCAGTCTTCTGTGAATAAGTTGCCTTCTTCCTTGCAGCCAGACGCTACTATAATGATGTCCATTGAAATGATGATGGTTTGATTGTCTATAGTTCCAATGATGGTTCCATTCACTCAGACACAAAAGCCCAGAAGTAGGAATATAGGACGTGATACCAAGTAGTTCGCTTCTGGATGAACAATTCCCATCCAACATTCTCGATGTACATACGCAGAGGAAATCCTTTTTCTTCTACTTTCCTTAGATCAACCCATTTTCCAGCAACAAAGTCACTTTCTGGGAATCTCTCCATAGGGACAAGCTGTTTCTAAGTGGCCATGAATGCAAGTTTGAAAGGTTGAGGTGTTGAGAGTGAAAGCGAGAGAGAGTTTGAGTGCAGAGAGTTGAAGGGTTTTCAGAAAGTGTAAAAAAAGAAGAAGAAAGAGCAGTTATTTTGAATATATATAAAGATTGAAAGTACTAAAAAGACATGCATTTATGATGACTTGATGTGGCAGAGAAGACGACGCACGTTTCTTGGGAGGTTATTGACGAGTAATCATGAGAGAAAGATCAGACGAACAAAAAACTTTTCATATTCAAAGAAACACGAGTTAATCAAACGAAGTGTAATAATATATAGTGTAAGACAATGAAGCATAAGACGAAAATTTAAAACAATTAATAAAACGATGCATGTAAGATGTTTTACTCATGCAAAACTTTCATATGCAAGTTTTCTAGTATAAAGTTAAAGCGTTCTTTAGGTAAAGCTTTTGTAAAGATATTAGCCCATTGATGGTTTGTATCAATAAATTTAATATCAAAAACACCTTTTTGAATATAATTGCAAATAAAATAATGTCTTATTTCTATATGTTTTGCTTTAGAATGCTGAATAGGGTTTTTAGATAAATTGATTGCACTAGTATTGTCACAAAGAAGCAAGCCAATCATACCTCTGTAGACAGTTTAGTCTACTGGTTTACCGGATTCATCCTTTGTCATGACAACAGACGGATGCATTAGTGTACTCATAGGCTTTGATTCATTCATCTTATATTTTTTGAGTAATGTTTTAGTGTATTTTTGTTGATAAATGTATATACCTTCCTTCTCTTGTTTAACTTGTAGGCCAAGAAAGAATTTTAATTCTCCTATCATGCTCATTTCAAATTCACTCTGCATTAAATCTGAGAAATCCTTACATAGAGTTTCATTAGTAGCTCCAAAAATTATGTCATCTACATAAATTAGAACTATTATGAAATCTTTGTTAGATTATTTTCTAAAGAGAGTTGTGTATACTTTGCCTCTCATAAAGCCATTTGTAATAAGAAAACTGCTCAGTCTGTTATACCAAGCATGAGGTGCTTGTTTAAGACCATATAAAGCCTTTTTGAGTTTAAACACGTGGTTTGAGTGGATTGGATCATCAAAACTAGGAGGTTGCCTAACATAGACTTCTTTCTCAATAAAACCATTTAAAAAGGAACTTTTAACATCCATTTGAAAAAGCTTAATATTTTTATAAGCAGCAAAGGCAAGCATAATTCTAATAGCTTTTAATTTAGCAACAGGAGTAAAAGTTTCAGTGAAGTCAATACCTTCCTATTGATTGTAACCTTGACCTTTTAACCTTGCTTTATTTCTTATTAACTTTCCATTTTCATCAAGCTTATTGCGAAATACTCATCTTTTATGTTTTGGTTTAGGAACAAGAATCCACACATCATTTCTTAAGAATTGATGTAGTTCTTCTTGCATAGCTATCACCCAGTCATTGTCTATCAGTGCTTCTTCAATAATCTTAGGCTTAATTTCTAAAACTAGGGCGCAAGATGCTTGATTCTTCAATGATGACCTTGTCTTGACTCCTTCAGTCCGTTCTTCAATAATTTGATCTTGTGGATGATAGGTAATGAACTTCTAGTCCTTATGAGATTTTTTTATCTGATCATCAGTCTTCCATTGTTGAGAAATATCTTCTGATTCTCTTACTTCGTCTATTCTTATTGGATTAGACGATCCTATCTGTATGTCTGCAAGATCATCTTCCAAATCTGATAGTCTTCTATCAAGGGTTAGTGTATCATTGAATTTAATATGAATGGATTCTTCCACAATAGAAGTCTAGAGTTAAATACTCTAAATGCTTTTGATGTATCAAAATATCCTAAAAAAATACCTTTATCAACCTTAAAGTCAAAATTTTCCAATTGATCTCTAGTGTTGAAGATGTAACACTCACATCCAAAGGGATGAAAGCATGAAATGTTGGGTCTTCTACCTCTCCACAATTCATAAGGAGTCTTATTTATTAATGGTTTGATCAATATTTTGTTTTGAACATAGCATGTTGTATTTACAGCTTCTGCCCAAAAGTACTTAGAAATTGAATTTTCACAGAGCATGGTTCTAGTCATCTCTTGTAGAGTTCTATTTTTCCTTTCAACTACCCCATTTTGTTGAAGTGTTCTCAGTGAGGAGAAGTTGAGGAAAATTCCATTCTTTTCACAAAAGAATTTGAACTCAGCATTATCAAATTCAGTTCCATGGTCACTTCTAATTGCAGTAATACAAAAACCTTTTTCATTTTGAACACATTTGCAGAATATTTCAAACACATTGAAAGACTCGTGTTTGTGAGTTAGGAAGTAAACTCATGTGTATCTAGAATAGTCATCAATAATAACAAAACCATACTTTTTGCCGCCAAGACTAAGAGTCTTTGTAGGACCAAACAAATCTATATACAATAATTCTAATGGTTTAGAAGTGGAAAAAACATCTTTGGATTTAAAAGAAGTTTTAATTTGTTTCCCTTTCTGACATGCTTCATAAAGAAGATGAGTTGTTTAAGAAATCTCAGGCAATCCTTTCACTAAACCTTTTTATATAGTTTTGAAATATGTTTCAAATTGATATGCCCAAGCTTTATATGCCAAATCCATTTTCATCTTCTATGGTCATTAAGCAAGTGACATTCCGTTTGTTTAGATCTTCAAACTCAATCTTATACAGATTATCATGTCTTTTGGCAGTAAAAAGAATAGATTCATCATTTCTTTTGATTATGCATGATGTAACACCCTAAGAGGTATTACCGTAACTAAGCCTAGATTTCTAAGAACAAAAAAAGAAAGATGTAAAAACATAGAAACAACACGTTGAAGCGACTCATAAATACAATTATATTCATATAAGAATAATACTATAAAATACCATACATGCCTAATACACCTCATCTATCACCCGAAGGTGTCGTATAAAACATAAAGAGGAATACCAAAAAAATAATATAAACTAGATTACGTCTTCTTTCACGTGACTCCAAGCTCCATCTGTACATATATTCACCTGTATCCTGAAAAAAGGAAAACTTAAAGGAGTGAGACATAATGTCTCAGTGAGTGCTCTAAGGGTTCTACGGCTAAGTCAGACTCTTTTACTCGAACAACCTTCATCACTTATCTCTCATGGCTTTAGCCTCACTAGGTCTCTCATAATTATCTATACCTATGGTTAGGTCTACACCTTTCAATAGTCAGTGCTTTCTGTTAACTCCTCTCTCATTCTCACAATTGTTATACAAGCTTACTATCTCTTTCTTAACCTAAGAACTCTTTCTTACCCAAAACCCTCTTTAGTATTTAAACCCTTTATGTTTAGATTTTACTTTTCTTCTTTTTGATATTTAAAGTTATCCTCTAGGGGTCACGTCTAAGGTCACAGATATTCTAAAATACTTTTGACACTCCTTAAAACTCACCTTAATACCCTTGTTTTGTTCTCTCTTACTAGTCTTATAGCTTTCTATTATGTTGTATGGGAATTCACCCTTTCTCTATCTCTACACAATTGTTATTATCCAACTATAACCCTCATAACACTATCCTAAGGTCTAGCCTCTCACGTATCCTTAAGGTAGAAAAAGTCAATCCTAATAACAAGCATACATTTATTTCACATCCTTTGCCTAATAACTAAACATACACCTTGTTTTCTTTCATCCAACAAGAATAAGATACATACATAACATGATCACATATACATAATCTTGACACTTCATCACAAGACACAATCACATTTTCACACATGTACACATTACATCAATCGCTTATGAACAAGGTCATATAGATTTCACATAGTTACAATGTAGCATATTTCAAAATATCACACTACAATAGGATATGTATGCATGTTATGTTCCTAAACCACTACTCATGCACATATGGTATCAACCTAAGCTTTCGAAAAGTAAACTAGGAGTAAATGCACAGCCATAAGAAGTGTCATCGATACCGATGCCTTCGGATCTCGCACTCTCAACTAGTATGATATCCCCCAGCGACTAGTCAAGGTTATCCAATTTTGCCAATACGCCTCAGCTCCATAGGTTCAACATGGACCATTGAAGTTTTTCCAACCGGATAACCCCCAAGGCTAGGGTTAGACCACCCATCATGGCCTCCACTAGCTAGATTCTTACATACTTTTCTCATCACATTACTCAAATTTCATGATGCATGGTCACATACAATGCGTATAGCTTTGCATAGGCTTTTATCATGAAACATTAGCACAATTTCATATCACACAGTTTTCTCAAGGTATATAGCAATCACAAGTATAAACTTAACAAGGCATAAGAAAAGAAGCAATAATGAATTAACAACTACAAAAAAGAGTTCATAAGCACAAAAAAATAGAATAACCAAGATCATATCCCCTCGGAGGTCACGCCAACAGCGAACCCGCCAAGTGGGTATTGCACCCTGCCCAGCGCCAATATGGAATACAATTTTCGAAAATAAGTTACCCAGCAGCTATCTAACCCTGCCAGGTGGATCCGAGGTATGCATTTTTATTTCTTTGTCCTATTGTCTTTAGTTTTTAAATTCTCCAAAAGAAATAATTAAATTCTCACTCACTTTTTTTACCTTGATAATTGGTCAATTTAATCTATAAACTCTTCACCCATTCACAATCCCTTCAAAACCCATCAAAAACCTAA
Organism: Spatholobus suberectus; assembly: GCA_004329165.1. Classification (NCBI taxonomy): domain Eukaryota; kingdom Viridiplantae; phylum Streptophyta; class Magnoliopsida; order Fabales; family Fabaceae; genus Spatholobus; species Spatholobus suberectus. Next base: position 34,202,902 of record CM014732.1, on the reverse strand, counting down.
CTTAGGCATAAAGAGGGGGAAAAGGTAAATAGATAAACAAGGCATAACATAAAGGACAAGGAAGGACACGGAGAGAGCACTCACCTTTAGGGACATGCAAAGTTAGAGTTCTAGGATTTGGGTTCTCCGGTTTCTGTTCCTCTTCTTCTTCCTTTTCTCCTCATTCTCTCTAACTTTTTTCTTCTTTTATTTTGTAACGGCTAAACCTAATTCTCCTTCTCTATTCCCTTCTTATAACAGATGGGTGGGTATGTAGCTTAGTAGGCTTTAGTCCCCTATTGAGCCTTAGATGCTCTTTTGGGTTTTATGATAACATTCCTACTAGTTTCTAATACTAAGGTGTCAACAACAATAACAATTATAATAATATAATAACAACACCATAGCACAGAAATAATAATAATAATAATAATAATAATAATAATAATAATAGTAACAACAACAATAAATATAATACTAATAATAATAGGAACAATAATAATAAGAAATATAACAACAATAACTCTTAAGACATCTTTTGTCTAATTGTCTAATAATATATAAGAAGGGTTCTACTAAGAGCTACCTCGTGGTTTCTTTCTAGTACCTGAAATTTGGGGTGTTACACATGATTCCTTGTTAAAGGACACAACAAACCCACTATCACAAAATTGACTTATGCTAAGCAGGTTATACTTTAGTCCCTCAACACACAACACATTATCTATAGATGGAAAAGAAGGCTTACTGACTTTACCTATACCAATGATTTTTCCTTTTCCATTTCCTCCAAATGAGACCGTTCCTTCATGTGGTTGGAGGTCTAGGAATCCCCCGTCATGTGGCGTAATCATCCACTGTCCAGGTACCAGAACGAATCCCTTATTTTTCCTATTAAGGATATCTACAACAGGAATTATTTGAGATTTTGGTACCCAAATACTTTTGGGTCCTTTTGTATTAGTCCCAAAGATCTTATTTGACCTATGTTTCCTTTTGTGTTGACACCTTTATGATGGATGTCCAGATTTTCCACAAAAGTTACAATAAGTTGAAAAAGATTTAGAAGACGATGGTTTAAAGTCTTTGTCTTCTACAAAGCCTATGCCAGATTTGTTAGATGGAGGTCTTCTATGTTTTAAGATTAATTAAAGTTTTGAATATCCATTCAAAAATTGGGCCAAATCATGTTTCAGACCAATGACCTCTTTCTTTAGTCTGTCGACTTCAAAGAGAAGTATTATGTTTTTAGGATCTGAGGCTTGACCCTTATGCATTCTCTTTAGATCTCTTTTGAGTATTTAGTTTTCTAAAATAGCTTCTTGAAATTTTTCTTTGTATTTTTTATACTCAAGAGCGATCATGTGAGAATTGGAAAGAAGAGTGTCATATGACATATCTTCTTCGTCATCAGACTCAGATTCACAACTATTAGACTCATGCAAATTATTTTCAGAAATAGATTTTACCTCAGATGTTACTTCCTTAGTATCTGTTATGAGACAGATGTTAGCCTTTTCATTGTCTAAACTGCTACTGTTGCTATCCAGATCTCCCCATGTGGCTAAAAAATTCTTCTTCTTGTTTTTTTTCTTTGAATTCCATTCTCTTTTCAATTTGGGGCATTCAACCTTTATATGTCTAGGTTTTTTGTACTCAAAGCATATAATTTCTTTGTTTTCTTCTTGAGGAGGCTTCCTAAATCTGTTGTCTTTTCTTTTGGAGGATTGCTTGAATCTTCTTTTCTTTTTTAGCATCCTCTTGACTTTTTTGGTTATGAGAGAGATCTCATTATTTGTAGAGTAGCTGGAGCTTTTGTCTGAGCTCTCAAATTCATCAGACTGAACTTTTAGGGCTTTGTTCCTAGCTTTAGTTTCAGTCTTTTCGTCTACTCTTCGACTCAATTCTCCACTTTTTAGAGCTATAGAGTCATTTGTTATTTATCTTTTTTAAACATATGAACTTCATAGACTCTTACAGCTCCCAACAACTCATCCAGAGTTAAAGTCTTCATGTCCCTAGCTTCAGCTATGACTGTAGCCTTGGGTTCCTATATTTTTGGAAGACTATCCAAAATTTTAAGATTGTTCTGAGCCTTGGAAAACTCCACACCGAGACTCTGAAGTCCATTGAGAATTGTTTGAAATCTTCCAAACATCTCATCAATGTTTCTGTCTCCTTCATGGTGAACATCTCATAGTGTCTTTGAAGAGTTGCTGCTCTTTTAAGACGAACATCTTTTGTGCCAAAATTTGTTATACTCAATTTTGGATAAGGCACAAGTTATAATATACCTAGCTTTTGTTTTTTGTTGTAGTATGTTGAAGTCATCTCAATTATATTCATTTTCTGACTTTGTCACAACGAGATTTGCATGCGTTATGATTCTCTAGATGCTATAATGAATGGACTTAATGTACATCTCCATTTTATCTCTCCAGTATGCGTAATCTTCTCCATTGAAGGCTGGAGGCCTTATCAATGAGGCTCCTTCAGGAATGAACTTTCCTTCAAGGTTTGCCATGCAGATTTTTTCCTCTAACACTTGTTAAGGTGCTCAACCCTTAGAGTCTGAGCTCTAATACCAAACTGTAAAACACAAAGATAACACAAAAATAGGGGATTGAATTATGTTATAGCAAATTTTCGTAAAACCTTTTTTTTAAAAAAAAAACATATCGTCTGAAAGATTAACCAAAAGATTTTTTAAAAACATTATTTACAGAAAGACGAATGCAGAAAGACAATCAGAGAAGCACAAAGGAATTATACTGGTTCATCTCATCCCAGAGACTACGTCCAATTCTTGACAACAACCAAGTCACACTAACTTAACCAAGTTACAAGTATTCTTTTAACCAAGCATCTTCAGGCTTAACTCAAGTAGTCTTTAACTTGTCTCTCCAAGCAAAAAAGTTGTTTCATTCTAAATCAAAGAAATCCACGGGGCGGTTTGTCTTATTTAGATATTCACAACCAAGAAGTATACAAGATGAGAGCTTTTCAACAGTTAAAGATATTTCAATCAACCAGCATTTAAGACTAAGGTCTCTTCTTCTATTTATAGGCTTCTCCAGAAAAGTGTCCGTTGTAAGTGTTTTGTAGAAGACATACTTCGTTTGTTGAAAAAGAGTCGTTGAAGCATTAAATGCAACATTTAGTACCTTTCACCAACTTGTCACTTTGATAAGATAAAGCAGTCTGCATATATTTGCCATTCTCGTACTCAATCTTGTAGCAGTGGACATATTGCTTTTTTGTTCTGACATCCGCATGCATATTCCTTCTTTTATGCATAAAGTGGACTTTTCTCAAGAGTAGGTATGTAGACTTCATTTATTTCGAGGTTGTTTACACTTTTACAAATATGCAATGTACAGATCATTAGAACTTCATCTAAAAGCAGTTAATTACTGAATCTTTTTTAAAAAAGATAAAGACGGTACATGATTAAGTGATCAGATGATAGCGAACATGCAAATTGTGAGTGACCAGACGATTACTTAAAAAACTCTTTTTAACTGTTTGTTATTATCAAAATATTTGAGTGTTATAAATTCGTCCTTTGTCCTAACAGAGAAGGATATTTTCGTCACTTAGCTTTCAAAACTTAATGTCACTTGACAATGTTTCTTAAAAGGGGAAAAAAATGGGATATAATGAAGGGGTATCTAGCTTAATGAAAGAAAACACAGGGAGTATGAGTGTAATTTACTCTAATTTTTTTAAACCCACATTTCTTAACCCTGAACTCAAATCCACCTCTCTTTTGGCAGGGTTTAGGATAAGGACAGCCAAACTCGATCCCAACTTGCCCCATTGTCACCCTTAGTTTCATCCATTGGGCCAACACATCGCCTTAATTTGTTAGACTGGCCCAAACCGAAACCATTACCCCCAAGTCAATGGGTTGACTTCGTTCCTCGGTGTCAATCCTAGATCAATGACCGTATGCTTTTGGGTTTTAGCCTAAGTGACATTATATGCTTTGTTTTGTTCTTTTGATTCAGGCTTTGGTTGGACACTTTGCTTTCCATGTCTAATTTTAAGATGTGACGACCTATCTGTAGCATCCCAGGCGCTGACGAAGTTAGGGAGCGATCGTCGGTGCAAAAGAGATGAGGTACGGACAAGGAGCGGCTCCTGACAGGCTTCTAGCGGGAGGGGTACATGAATAAATCGAATACTCACCTAAATGAGAGGGATCCAGAGGCTGTGTAAGTATGGGACTGTACAGTTGAGGATAGCTTAAAGGAATTAATAAGTGCTACCTATACTAACAAGATGCATCTACTTTTCGATAGCCCATCACTTAAGAACTCCATAGTTAAGTGTGCTTGACTTGGAGCAATTTAAGGATGGGTGACCTCCTGGGAAGTTTTCCAAGAAGCGTGTGAGTGAAGACAAAACACGCTAAAAAGTCTTGTGTTGGTTTGTGGGGACAGTCTTCGATCCTGAAAGCGGCCAAGTGTTACAAAGTGGTATCAGAGCACGGCCTCTCTCCCAATACAATGTGGTTCGAGGACAAACCAAGCGGAAGCTGGTGGGCATGTAACATCCCGAGCACTGACGAAGGCGGGGGGTGATCTTCGATGCAAAAGAGATGAGGCACGGACAGGCTTCCAATGGGAAGGGTACATGAATGAATCGAATACACACTCGAATGAGAGGGATCCAGAGGTTGTGTAAGTATGAGACTGTATAGTTGATGATAGCTTAAAGGAATTAATAAGTGCTACCTATACTAACAAGATACATCTACTTTTCGATAACCCATCACTTAAGAACTCCATAGTTAAGCGTGCTTAACTTGGAGCAATTTAGGGATGGGTGACTTCTTAGGAAGTTTCCCAAGAAGCGTGTGAGTGAGGACAAAACATGCTGAAAAGTCTTGTGTTGGTTTGTGGGGACAGTCTTCAATCCTGAAAGCGGCCAGGCGTTACACTATCTACATATTTCAAAATTTTGACAATGTACTTTAATTGATTTTTTTGGCCGGCAACAATTATTTTTCCAAATTTGCAGATTTCAATAGGCTTCAACTTTCTATCTTTTTCTTCACTATTTGTTAATGTATCACATATGTTTTCTTAATTTGTGATTAATAACTTGATTGAAAATAATTCCTAGAAAAATTAAAATTTATTCATGAAAATTTTAATTAAATAAATCTATGTGATTTCCTATGTAAGTTTCAATAGAAAATTCTACTAAAAATAGAATTACATTGTAAGTTGACAGTGTAGGATTTCATTATGAAAGTGAGCAAGCAAGTAAGAAATTCATGGGAATAGTTATAATTAATCATTATTAATTATAATTAGGTCCCTATAAAAATTTTAATTAATTCGGGATGTCGTTGATTAAAATAATATTATTTTAATTTGGTTCCAAAATATGTGTTCAAGTAAGCTTTCTGATGTTGGAAAAATACTAAGTCACTCTAAATTATTTCTAAGTGACCTAAATTAATCTTAGTGAGTTGTTAACTCATTAATTATATGATTAGCAATTTATTATCTCAATCTTGTACTTTTAACCTTTAGGTGAATTTTTTCACCCAACTCACCTAACCCCCATCCATTTGTGTCAAAGTTAATTAGTGTACTTGGCATCCCCATTTTGTATTGGCTAAAACAACACTTTGATTTTGGGAGGCCATTTCAAATTCTTTTTTGATTTTAAATTTAGTTCCAAAAGTGATTAAAACTATCTTAAGATATATATTTGTGCATGGTGACCCAAAACACATACATTTTTTACTCTTTTTCTCCTTATTGTGGCCGAACTCTTCTCCTTCTTTTTCCTCCATCTTTTGCTTCATTCCTTGCTTCCAAGACTCCAAAGGTTTGATACAAGTTGTTTTCCAACCTTTGTGTTGACATCTCCTCCACTCACCATTGTTGCCTAAGGCATTTGGCAAGTCTTATTCCACTTTTTCTTCTTCTTCCTTTTTCTCTTAGTGTTGGATGAACCATTTTCCTCCTTCCCTAACCATTTTGCTTTGATTTTTGTCGATGAAACTTGGTTTGTGGTGTTATGTTGTCTCCATTCAAGAAGCTTGCTCAAAGATTCTTCACTTTTCTCCACTCCCAAAAGGCTTCATTTTGTGGTCTAGCTCCTAGGGTAAAGGAAGCTTACCCTTTCTCTTTGTTTTGATAGAAATATTTTGCATTAAAATTGTGTATATGTTGCTTTGGTTAAAGTGGTATGATTTTCTTGTGGTTATGTTGATGGTTTAGGTCTTGAAAGGCCAAATCCTTGGTTGAATGTTGTGTTACCTTGGAAAAAAAATTATCCTTATTTAACTCTCGATTTGAAATCTATGAAAAATATGTGTTGATTTTGGATATATAAGCTGATGTAAAAATATGTTTGATGCGGTTTTTATTGCATATTATGGCTTAAAAATAATTATTTAAGTTGATGAAAGTGTTGTTGGAAATTTTGGCATGTTATAGCATGATTTGTGGCTTACTTATGACCACAAGTTTAACATTTTATTCTTACTGGATAAGAAGGCTAATTCATTCTATCTATTTTTTAACATTTTTTTATCTTAGATAAGATTTAAGTATTTTAATATTAAAAACCTTCTTTCAATGATAGCAATCATTATAGGTATTGTTAATAATATTCTACAAGTAATGCATATATTTGAAAAAGAATCTAATCTTTTTATTTTAACACTTCTATTAGAATATTAATTTCTTCTCTTAACACTTATTTGAATACTTTTAATTCTAAAAAATCAAAACCATCAATACTAGAATGTATGTTCACTAAATCTTACAAACTTTTCAAGATTAATATAATATTTTTTCAATTCTTCCTTATCTAAAGTTTTAAAATTTTTAGATTCAAATAAAAAATAAAAAATAAAAATTATATTATAAAAATTGTTCAAATCAAATCTCAATAAAAGAAATAGATTGATATACTATTTATAAAAAATATTTAATACGTGTACATTTCAAAAGCCTCATTGAAAAATCACTATATAATTTTTTAAACATCTTCTAATTAATGTTACAAATTTACTCTAGCTAATTAATAATAATGATAATGATAATTAGTGAAAATAAAATGAGGCCTAAGGTAATTGTTTTATTGGCCTTGCATACTCCATGACTATGAAAGAGATGAAGGTGGTGGTTGAAAAAGAAAGAGGGAAAGGTGGGGTGAAGATGGTGGTCGGAGGAGGGGGAGAGATGATGGTGGGGAGGAAGGAAAGAAAAAGATAAAAGGAAGAGAAAAAAAACTCTTATTATGGAGAGGAATAAACCCACCTAAAGTGGGGAGAAAGCTCTCTCGTGAAGATAGAAAACCCTCCTTGAAGGGGCGCTACCACTGTTGCTTAAAATTTAAAGTTGAATGCATGATAATTTTGGGTAGTAGGACATGGGATTGGGCTGCCAGCAGGCTCTTAGCTCGTCAAGTAGGGAGAAAAAGAGTAAAAAAATTGCTAATTGATTGGGCTTCAGGTGGGCTACAATCCAACTTAACGTAAAAAGGAAAAAAAAAAAGAAGTTTTTTGGGCTTCAACAATATACAACTGAATCCAATCCAACTAAGCTTTTACTAGGGACCTGCTATTCTCACCCTTTTTTTTGCTAAGTTCACCCCTTACTTTATCAAAATAGAGTGAAATATCTATTTTGCCCTCACTCCTTTTTTACTATCTCTCATTTTCTCTTCTTCTCACCCTATCCCTTACTTTGTCAATAGAAATATATTTCTGTTATATTAATTTTTTTTCAAAAAAAAATTAACATAACAAAAACATATTTCTATTGTATTAATTTTTTTTGAAAAAATTTAAACACAACATAAACATGTTTCCATTTTGTTAATTTTTTTCAAAAAAATATTAACACAACAAAAATATGTTTTATTAATTTACAATATAAGTTACCTTTTTCAAAAAGTTACTTTTTAACATTAAATTAATTATCACATAAATTATCCTTTTTAATTGAAATTAAATTAATTACGATACAAGTTACCATTTTTAATAGTAATCAAATTAGTTATGATAAAAATTACTCTTTTAATAATAGTCGAATTTATTATGATACGATTTTGAAAAAAAGTACGATACAAGTTACCATTTTTAATAGTAATTAAATTAATTATGATGCAAATTATCCCTTTTAATAGTATCATAAATTGCATCATAATTAACTTGATTACTATTAAAAAGAATAATTTGCATCATAATTAATTTGATTATTATTAAAAATGATAACTTGTATCGTATCTTTTTTAAAATTGTATCATAATTAGTTTGATTACTATTAGAAAGGACAATTTGCATCATAATTATTTCGATTACTATTAAAAATGGTAAAATATCGTAATTAATTCAATTTCAACGAAAAAAAGAAATTTGTATCATAATAATTCGACTATTATTAAAAAGGGTAAATTGTATCATAATTAATTTAATTTCAATTAAAAAAGGTAATGTATATCATAATTAATATAATTAATATTAAAAAGGGTAAATTATATCATAAGTAATATTTCAATTAAATTTTTTTGAAAAAAATTAACACAAGGGAAATATGTTTTTGTTGTGTTAATTTTTTTTTTGAAAAAATTTAACATAATGAAAACATGTTTCTGTTGTGTCAATTTTTTTTCAAAAAATTAATACAACAAAAACACATTTTTGTCATGTATTTCAAATTCATATACAATAGAAACACATTTTCGTTGTATACAATACATAATGAAATCGTATTCCTGTTTTGTATTGAGGTCACACCCCTTTAACATAATGGAAACACATTTTCATTGTGTATTTTGTACAACAAAAATGTGTTTCCGTCAAAGGTATTTTGATGGAAAAAAAATTCAAATAATGTACGGGGTAAACTTAGCCAAAAACAGGGTGAGTTTCTACTCAATAAAAGTGAATCCAACTAACCTTCTACTAATTAACTCGATCTAATTTAACACTAGCTTAATTATTTAATTTAACTTTCAATTAATTATATTTTTCATACGCATACAATAATTCCTAAGATTTTATTAAACAATATTTTTAATACTTGAACTTGCTAATTTCATTTTAAATTTCTACGCATATATATTTACTTTATCCAAGTCCATAATTTTTCTCAAAACTCATTGATATAACTTCTTTTAATTATTTTAGCTTAATAAAAAATATATAATTTACAACACAAGTATTAAAAATTAGAATATTAGTAAGCAAATAAAATAAAATAAAAAATATTTTTTTTTGTTGCAAATATGCATGTTTGTTCGTATCTATATGGAATTATTGGTAAGTAAATTATATTTGAGTTATATACTTATTTGTTAAAGAAAAATTGTATTTGCATAATTTTTTCTACTATAAAAATAGAAGTGGAAAATAAAATATGTTATCTGAAAGACAATGACAAAAATAAAAAATAATATAAATTATTACATGTATAATATAACTCTTTGGGAAAACAGGACTCAGTTTCAAATAATTCAACCAATATATTTATTTAATTTTTATAAAAAATTAAAGGGAAATACTGAATATATCAAGTTATTTTACCCTATTTTTATATGATAAGGAAATAATTACAATTTTAATCCTCCTACTTTAATTATGTGTGATCTGGATCACATTTGTTTTAATTATTCACATTTAGTTCTCATAGTTTTTTAATTGCTGAAATTACTCTCTTATGGCAAATTTTATCCAATAATTAATGGAAAACAGTCTACAAAATATCTAAATAACTAAATAAAAATGACTTTAAGTGTTATTTTGGGCATTAATTGCTTTTTTTTCATTTTCATTTAAATATTACAATTTTTTCTTTGTCAATCTATATAAATTAATTTCACATCACATTTTTGTTATATTTTCCTTCATTTTGGTAGACTTTATATCAACAATAAAGAAATTATGAGAATTAAGTGTAATTAATTAAAATTAAAAAGACTTAAATAGTACTAATTAAATTAAAGGATGAAAAATACAACCTTTTTTTTTTTTTTTCAAATCCTATTTCCTTTATACCAATCTAACAAGAAAACAAATAGGGGTGCTGATACTTGGAAGCTAGACACGAAGGTTACACTATTTTATTTTTTATTTTTTTAACTTCAGTATATGGGGTGCCACAAGTCCCCAGCCTCATGTTTTGTCAAATTAGGGAAATCTCAGATTTGATTTTTTTCACCACTGAAGTCAACTGAACACTCAAAGTCTTGCAACATGTGAGAAAAAAAGTTTATAGAAAACCAATTAGGGATATGATGGGAGAAAGGTTCAAATTTCTCGTTGAAATCTATACTATATTAGCTATTAGTTGATATTTTGGTGACATCCAATTAATGCATGGTGAATCATGGCCTTTGAAATAAATTTAGAAGTCAGTTTTGGTTGGTATGTACCAAATGCTCACTTCCGTAAAGAAATTGAATGTAGAATCATTGAAACATTTTTACATTTCTGAAAAGTACTAAGAAATGTTGACAAATATGCATCCACTTGTTTGAACAACACCAATGGGAAAATGGAAAGATCGAACTTTCAGTCAACAGGGGTGAACTTAATTTTGGTATAGAACTTAATGATGTTCTGCATTTTTTTTTATGGTAGATTAGCCTATGTGTTTGGAGATGCAAGCATGGACATGTAAAGGTAATTTCGCTTATGTGTGTGTGGTTATCATAAATCAAAATTATTTTTACTTTCAAAATTAAGTTAGATTAAAAGTATAAAAGATATGTAATTTTTATGTTGAGTTGATAAATTTATGATAAATTAATTTTATTCTAATTTTTTTTGGGATTCTCTTCTATATTCAGATTCTGAACACCACGAAGCTACGATGGAAGCTCCAGGGGCCCAGGGGCTTGCATAATTGCATTTAGCATCGTTTCTTTGTCTCTTTCGTTGAAGATTTTGAACGTAAGCATATCTCTTGTCACATTCACAGTTTTCGACGCCTGCCTTGCATGTACCATCATTTTCGTCAAAGCTTTCACATTAAAAGAATGGGTCGTGACTGTTAAAATTTTCTAATTATAATAATAGATAAGCAATAATTATTAATTAAAATATTATTGAAAATTATTGATTAATAATTATAGATTCTACTAATTGTTATATGTTGGTTATAGAATGTCGATGGATTTTTTGTATTAAAGGTGACCCATAGTTAGGTTATTAATTGTATAACCTGTTGTCATTTATAACTTTTTAAATGCAAAATTATTTATCAAATTTTACAAAGGACGACTTAATGTACGGGACTCTCATCGAGCAGGATCTAGGGAGAATAGCTACATGCCTACATGCAACCTTACAATTAATTAATTTTAATATTTCATTCTCGATAAATAATATAATTGATCGATCAATTCAATATATCTTGAAATATAATCATATTCAAATAAAATTTAAATAATTTAATTTTGGAATATTTTTTCGGTATATTTGTGTTGGTGACTACTTAGAATATTTTAGTGTTGAAACTTTGTAATATTCGAGTTTGCCAATACTCAAGATATGTGGAAAGTTGTAAGACTATGTCTAAGTTACAGGATTCGATATAACAAGTTTTCCAGGAAGGCTAATTCGAGGATGAAGGTAGATATCAGACGACCAAGACATGTTAAAGAGAATTACTGAGTGTCAATATGCTGGAAATGTTAGATATTTCGAGTAAAGCACGTTGAAAAATACACATCATTCAACAATTATTGACAACTATTAAAGTCATAAGGATTGAGATAGATGGCAGAATATTAAATAGTTGATCTTAGGCAAATGTACATATGTATAGATCAAAATTTTCAATTGTTAAGGTAAAAAATCTATAAATAAAAAACCAATTAATCAAAATTTTCAATCGTTAAGGTAAAAAATCTATAAATAGAGAACTATTGTAACCATTTTTCCTTGGTGTTGAAAACACTGCACCATATCTCTATAACACCTATCATACCAATCATCATGGTTACTAATTCAATGAGTGATGTATATGTATTTACCTACTTTTAATGCAATTCCTTTACATTCTTGTCATTCGTCTTTAAATTTCAATTTACTCACTTTCGTTACATTCTTGCAATTTACTATTTCAAGTTCTTTAATTTTCAATTGTACTTTTCTTCTTTCCCTTTCTTATTTAAATTCATGCTTTTACCACTCAGCACCGTTTCTTTAAATTTTGATTTACATTTTCAGCATTTACATTTACTTTCATTTTAAATTTCTCGCGCTTATGATTTCAGTCATTTATTTTCTTTTGCACTTTGCATTTCAATTACATTTAATTTTTGCACTTCCATTTACATTACTTGAACTGTCTTTTACATTTCCTCTTATTTTTTGAGCATTTACAATTCAACAACTTAAAGCTTTTACATTTTTTGCAAACTTTTACATTTCCATTGTTTTTAATTTACATTTCAAGTCTTTAAAGCTTTCATTTATTTTCGATGCAATTTACTTCATTTCGCATGTTACAATTTAAGTCATTTATGATTTTTTATTTTTTTTCATTTCCTCAATCATCTCATTGTCTTTTTTCTTTTCGAAATTCTTTGATCGATTTTATATTCAATTAACTTTCATACTATCAATGTTTTGTTTATAAGTTATCATACTTGTCAAAACCAACAAAGTTAAGATTATTATTTAAATCAATTTTCACAAATTGAATCAAGAATAGTCTTACATACTAATTAAAATCTTAATCTCAACTGAATTAGGATTTTAACTTAACTCATACCATCAAGTTAAAAGCACAAAATTGTTGGTTTGAATAAAAAGAACTCACAATTGGTAAATGATTATAAGTCTCACAAATAAAAGCATTTGTTGATTAGAGTCATTGTGGAAACTTATCTTTTCGACTTCAAATCTTTGAGATTTATCATAAAGGCTTGAAACAAATTTTCACCATCAACACTTTGAAATATTTCTTTCAGTAGTAGTTATAGGTATTGTCAAGGTAGGAAGGGTTGGCATTGAAAGAATAATATTCTATAACACTATTTAATCAATAGATACAATGGATATGTAAAACACAGGGAAACACAAAAAAGGAATTGAGTTGTGTTTCAAATGATTTTCGCAAATCTTTTCGAAAGACTATATATAGTCTGTTAAATCAGATAATACAAAAACAATTTTAAAGCAAGCTTTGGATAAAACTTTTATCTAAACTCTTTTTGAAAAACACGGATCAAACAAATGTTTGAAACCCAATGTTAGTTAAGACAAAAGATAAGATAAGATACGAGAGCAAAACACACAAGAAGTTTTGTACTGGTTTGTCTTATCCCAAGACTACGTCCAGTTCTGAACATACCACCAAGTTCCATTAACTTAACAAGTTACAAGTATTATTTCCATAAGTCTCTTCAAGTTCAAACCCAAGTAGTATTTCACTTGTCTTTCCAAGCAATCATCCAAGTATTCTTTCAACAAAGCCTCTTTAGGCTTCAACCAAAATCACAAAGAATTTGGTAAAGGGTAAGGTTCAGTGACTTTTATTGTCTTATCAAACGAATGTACAAATCTAAGTACAATTCTTTTCTCTCAGAGATTTTTACAAGTTTGTATAAAATTGCTAAAACTTAAAGAATACAAAGCAAACTAAGATTGTTATCGTGCAACAATTCTCTAGCTTGTACAAGGGAGTTTTGGTATTTATAGGGAGTCTTTAAAGATATCTATTGTGACTAAAGAGAGCTTCCTTCATCTATTTTCCTTTAGAAAGAGAAAGTGTCTGTTGGGACATTAAATGTAACTTTAAATGTCTTTCACCAACTTGTTACTTTAATATGATAAAGCAGTTTGCTTATCTTCCTTTTCTCGTACTGAATTTTGTGGCAGTAAGCATGTTTGCTTTTTGTTTAGAAAAAGTACAACGTTATTCTCTTTTTGGAAGGTAACGTGTCTTTTCACGAAGTAGGTAGCTTGTACTTCATTGACATTGCTTTTTGTACTTTTCAAGAAAGTTGGCACGATTTATTTCCTAATAATCATAGACTAAAAGAGAAACATATAATATCACATGGAACATTGTATTTGCTATCGTTTATTCATAAGATGAAGTCATTATCTTATCTTTATAAAACATGTTGCTTATTTAATTTTGAAAAACTTATTACTTTGTTTGATATAATCAAAACAATTGAGAGATATCATTTGTCCTTTGTCTTAACAGGATGTTATTGGTTTTAGCACTTGCAAACCATCATTTGTGCCCATGAAAGCAAGCCTCAAGTTGAACAACACAAATGGCTTTCTTCTACATAATGCTTCCCAATATAGAAGACTACTTGGCAGGTTCTTGTATTTGACCATTTCATGCCTAGATATGATATTTACAGTGAACAAATTGAGTCAATTCATGGCAAAGCCACAATCGACTCACCTCATTATCTTACACCATATGTTGTAATACTTGAAATCTTCCCTAGGACAAGGTATCTTCCTCCCCTCGCAATCAACACTAAAGTTTCCATTTATGTGGACTTTGATTAGGGAAACTACTCTGAGACTAGAAATTGACCATTGGCTTTTATGTATACATGGGAAGCTTATTTGTCTCTTGGAAATCAAAGAAACAACCAGTTGTGGCAAGATCCTTTGCAAAACATAAATACAGGCACTTGCATGTTTAACCAGTGAACTATTGTGGCTGAAACAACTCTTGCACACTTTTGAAGTTTTTGTGCCTTCCACTATGTTGTTATGTGACAACAAGTCAGCTATCCAGTTAGCCACCAATCCAATGTCTAATGAGTGCTCAAAGCACATAAACATTGATTGCGATTTTGTTTGGCAATATGTAAATTCCGGTTTGATCAAGCTTGTCTACTTACCCACTAGCAAATAGCTGACAAGTTCACCAAAGCATTACCCTATTCTAAGTTTGCAACATTATTGTCCAAGTTAGGTGCCTTAAACATCTATGCACCAACTTAAGGGAGAGTATCACAACTAGTTAGTTATGGGTAGTTACTTCTGCTGGAACTAATTTCAATAGTTAGTTGAAGTTGAACACTATATATGCTATCTGTATCATGTACGAAAAACAAATTTTTCATTTTTTGAACATTCACCAATTCAAATCAATAAGAGTTTCTTCTTTTGCTATCTTTTCCATCTACGTCGGTGTGCACATCTAATAGTTCAAATTCTTCAATGAAAGTGACAAAGGAATAATACTAATTGCAAGCCTCTAGGGCTTCGATCATAGGTACTTGGTGTTAAATAGGATTGTATATGGTTTTTTTTTAATCAGAATAAACTAAATTGAATTTTTTTTTGGATTAATTTATTAATCTAAATCAGTTTATTTTTAGATTAAATTACACTTGCATCTCTTGTGTTTCTTTGTATTGCACTCGATACCCCTCTATTTTTTCTACCTACAAAAATCTCCTTAATTGTTTTGAACATGTATCATCATATACCCTCTTCCCCAAACGCCATTCAAACTGTTAACAAAAGGGGACATGTGATGCATATGTGAGTTTTTAATGAAAGTTTGTTTCAAAAATCCCTATCCCCTTCCTTTAAGTCTAAATATGTTCCAATAGATGCAAGGGGAAAAAAATGCAGCAGCTCATTTTCATGGCCAAAGGAGAACAATAGCTCATTTTACCTTTAATTTTCTAGCTATTATCCAATTAATTGGTATGGGTTTAAGGATGTCTTTAGTTTCCTTCTATTTTTCATGAATTTCATTGGGTGTCCCCCTAAAGTTGTGTGAATTTTTTTTTTTTTTATTGTGTTGGCAAGATGTTTGATTCAAAAGGTGATTACAACAAAACTTACATAATCAAAGTTCACATGTTACGATTCAAAAAAGGCATTCAGGTTTAAATATAAAAAAGATTGAAACTATTGTATGCATTATAGAATAATGACATATCAAAACACATGAGACAATTGTAGGTAAAATAGGACAATGATATTTAGGTTCACATCTCATATTCAATTTCAAAAAACCTATAACATTTGCAGGAAAAAAGTTCACAATGGCATTCAGGTTCACAATAGGATATCAAATTCAGATTTGCAAGAAAAATAGAATAATGGCATATAGGTTCACATATCAAATTCATATTCAAAAGACCTATAATAGTTGCAGGAAAAAGGTTCACAATGGCATATCAGATTCAAAGTTGCAAGAAACATAGATCAATGGCATACATGTTCGCATATCAAATTTAGTTTCTATAACAATTGCATGAAAAATAATACTATATGAAAAATGGACCAATGGCATTTAGGGTTATAGGTTCACATATCATTTTCCAAGTTCACATATATGATTCAATTGCAGTATACATTAATTTTATAGGTCCATATATTTGGCAGGTTAAATTTTATAGGTATAATAGTATATTCACATATCAATTTACAAGTTTAGTGTGGATATATCATATTCAAATAGGAATGAACATGTTGACATATATAAAAATGAAGCATCCTTATTGCCATATTAGATTTAAAGTTAAAAAAAAAAAAAAAAGATTTAAGGTTTCAATATATTCACATATCATTTTCACATATCAAATACATATTCAAGGTTTCAGTTGAACTTCATGTTCACATATTAGATACATACAGAGTCAAAAAAACAAATGCAATTTCAAAAAAGTAAATTTTATAAGACGTTGACAATCACTAGTGCAAAAAGCACATTCAACATCAATTATCTCCTGTATTTTACATTGATTGTTAAACTGATGTTGATGCCACCGATGTAGAAAGTGGGTATTCTTTACATCAGACAAAAAATCGATGTAAAAAAGACTTTTTACATTGGTTCAAAACTGAACCGATGTAGAAAATTGTGACTTTCTACATTGGTTTAAGATACGGTTGATGTAGAAAGCCACCTTTCTACATCGGTTACAGAAAGAATCGATGTAGAAATTCCACCATGCGCAGAAAAGTGACTTTCTACATTGATTGATGGTATAACCGATGTAAAAAAGGACTTTCTACATCAGTTATGGTCTTAACCGATGTAGAAAGTCATTTTTTTAAGATTTTATCTATTTTATAAATTTCCCAACCTATAATTTTCAAACAGACCCAAGCAATCAGTTCAATCATATTTAAATATGCTAAATTTGAAATATCATCAATAAATATTAATATATGCATTAAATCATAATTATAAGCTAAAGTACCTCTTGAACACACTTCAAGCAATTTTAAACAACCTAAATTCATTCTAAACATATATAAATTTCATCTATAATTATTAGCAACTACACCTTAAATACATTCTAACAAACATATCAATTTCATGTATAACTAATTCTAAAATACAATTCTAAACTACCTTAAATACATTTCTACAAATAATTTAGAATGTAATTTATAAACAATTGCTTCATCACCAACTAGTTGTTGATCGACGAATAACTACAACATATAATAACATAACATTAGATCATAAACAATAAAACTATATATAATTAAAGTGTTTTTGAATGTCAGGATTGTAATTACTACTTACATTGGAAAAAATCCATTCAAGCTTGTTTGATTTTGTCATGGACTGCGTGATATACTCCAAAATATTATGTGGCCATAACACTGATTAAAAAACATATGAATGTAAGGTTTCCTTTTGATAAAGATAATGAAAACGTGATTAAATTAAATAACAAGATAAACATAACTTATTTCTTACACGATTAGGTAGGAATGTTCTCCCATATCCCTGCATTATGATCATCACAACTGGCATGTACATCATCCACTTCATTTTCCTCAATGATAGTAGACATTCATGTTGAGAAAGATGGGGTGTCAAAAATATCAAGTGTGGAATTTTGATTTTCATGAGTACCATGCATGCTTCTTCCTTGGAGAATGACTGACCACCTTTCATTACAAGGATCTTTGACATAAAACACTTGTTTTGCTTGGAATACCATGATGAAAGGCTCATCCACATAAGCTACCCTGTGAAGGTTTACCAAAGTAAATCCAAATTCATCAGTTTGCATACTAGTGCAATTGTCAACCCACTTACACTTAAAAATAAGCACCCCAAATGTAACGTAATCGATCTCCTTAATCTCTTTAATGACTCCAAAGTAACTTATGGATGCCATAATAGTGTTTTTATCTTTTGAACTAGAGAACTGCATAGCCTCAACCTGAAGAGCAACCCTACTGTTTTGCACAGTACTCTTGTCATCTTGTGACTTTGTGTAGAAGAAATACTTATTGACATCGTATCCAGTCCAAGTTATGACATTAAGGTTAGGCCTATGTGCTAGCCATTTTAATGTATTAGAAGAATTATCATGACCATCAATTTTTTTCTTTAAACCAATATAAGAAAGTCTTGTTATGCTCATTCAATAACCATTTTTCATTCATTCGAAGGTTATTTGTCTTGACAAGGGTTTTGTGAGCAAATAAGTAAAAGAGAACCTCACCAGCGTTATTCAATATATACAAATGCGATTGAAGCACTTCCTCCTAACCCTTGGTGACAATTTTTACACCTCTTGTACCATGACTTCCACATCTTCTGTCATGATGAGATTTAGGAAGCCCTACAGGTTCCGCTTATGACAAGTACTCTATACAAAACTCAATGGCTTCTTCTACAATAATAAATGCTTTTGGACGATAAGAATTCTTCATATACCCTTTCAAGATCTTCATGTATCGTTCAATTGGGTACATTCACCTTAAATAAACGGGGCCATACATTCTAATTTCTCTCACTAGATGCGTTATTAAGTGAACCATGATGTTGAAAAATAAAGGAGGAAAATACATTTCTAGCTAGCACAAAATAATAGTAGCTTCATTTTCCAACTCATCCAACTTCTAAGGATCAATGACTTTGCTACATATAGCATTGAAGAATAAGCATAGTCGCGTTATGGCATATCTAACGTTTTTAGGCAATATGTTACGAATAGCCACTGGTAGGAGTTGTTGCATCAAGACATGACAATCATGAGACTTCAAGCCAACTAACTTGATATCTTTTATTAACAAGGCTCTTGACATTTGAAGAGTATCCCTGTGGCACTTTCACTTCTTATAGACACTTACAGAAACTTGTTTTCTCATTTCTTGACAAAGTATGACATGTTGGGGGCAAACATGTTCATTTACTTACTAATTGTGGACCTAATTGCAAACGTATACCCATCTCAACTAGATCTTGATGAGCATTCAAACCATCCTTTTTCTTGCCCTTAATGTTCAGAAGTGTGCCAATTATACTATCACAGACATTTTTCTCTACATGCATAACATCGATACAATGTCTAACATCTAGATTGCACTAGTATGGTAGATTAAAGAATGTCGACCTTTTCTTCCACATGTTTGTTCTTAGTATCCTTCTTTTGGGTCATTCCAAAGTCAATATTGATGTCCTTCACCCGTTCATAAACCTGCTCACCAGTTAAGGCAGATGGCTCAATACCATCCTCCTGACATCCATTAAAAGCTTTTTTTAGTCTATGATATGGGTGATTAGGGTTGAGAAATTTTCGGTACCCAGTGTAAACTATCTTCTTTCCATGTTTCAGTTATAGGTAGCATGTCTCTTCTTCACATATAGGGAATGCGTTATGTCCCTTAACACTATACCCGTTCAAGTTCCCATATGCTGAAAAGTCATTAATGGTACAAAATAACATTATACACAACATGAAATTTTGCTGGCGATACCCATCATACACATCAATACCTTCCTCTCACAGCATTCTCAAATTTTCAATCAAGGGACGTAGGTAAACATCTATGTCATTTCTTGGCTGTCTTAGGCCCGAAATCATCATAGCTAACATAACATATTTTTGCTTCACGCATAACCAAGGAGGCAAATTGTATATTACAAGAAAATAGGCCATAAACTATGTTTACTGGATAAGCTACCATAAGGATTCATTCCATTAGTAACAAGTCCAAGCTTAAGGTTTCTTGCCTTAATCCCAAAAGCTGAAAACAAATAATCAATTTTCTTCCATTGCGGAGAATCAGCTAGATGGCGAAGTTGTCTGTCACATTTTCTCCTATCTACATGCCACATAAGGTTCTTCGCATTGTTTGTATTAGTAAACAATCGCTTAAACCTTAGAATTATAGGAATATACCATAACACCTTTGCAGAGGGTCCCTCCCTTGTGCTCTCATCACTATGGTCTTCATCATCCTTCACTTTGTAGCATGGTACCCCACACTTGGGGCACTTATGCAACTTTTTATACTTTCTTTTGTACAATATACAATCATTAAGGTACGCATGTATTATTTTGTATTCAAATCCCATTGGACACAATACCTTCTTTGCCTCATAGTTATAAGTTAGCAATGTGTTACCTTCTAGAAGCATATCCTTCAACAACTCAAGCAATTTAGTAAAGCTTTTATCACTCCACCCATGTCTTGCCTTGGCATTCACCAATTTTAACACCACTGACAATCATGTGAATTTAGTGCACCCAGGATACAAAGGCTTTTCAGAATCATTGGACAAAGTGTCGTACACATGTGCTTGCTGAAATGCCTCTTGTCCAACATCTCGAATCATATCCTCCAATCGATCGTCCATATGTAGATCTACATCAACTTACTCTGTTTGGGATACACTTGGAGTATTTAACAATTCACCATGCCATGTCCATATTGTTTAACTCTTAAGAAAGCCATCACAGAGAAGATGTTCTCGTATTAACTCAACTTCTAATCGTCTCTCATTCAAACAATTAACATAAGGACAATAATAGGTTCCATTACTATTAGGAACATTTTGGTTAGCAAATTCTAGAAACTCTTCAACTCCATTCCTATACTCGTCACTTATGCGACTTGCATTCATCCAACTTCGATCCATAACTACAATTTGTGATACACACAAATTATTCATGCATGTAAATCTCACTATTTTTTTTAAAGGTGTGGCTTTATCCCATTCAGGAAGACATGTTTTAATACTTGATTGATACATACATGATAAGTCTTATATCTTAAATTTGACAAAATTTCGATAGCATTTCGCATTAGTCTCCGAGTACACGAAATGAAAGTGGTGATATCAAATCTACCATAATCAAGTATGCCCCTAGAAACACAACACGAAATGCACCAAACCAAAATTTTATCAAATTTAAGATGAAACTTAACATTTACGTATTAATCAAGTATAAAAATAAAACTTCCCAAACTGGACAATTCAAGATTCAATACAACAATTAACATTTTA
Organism: Spatholobus suberectus; assembly: GCA_004329165.1. Classification (NCBI taxonomy): domain Eukaryota; kingdom Viridiplantae; phylum Streptophyta; class Magnoliopsida; order Fabales; family Fabaceae; genus Spatholobus; species Spatholobus suberectus. Next base: position 34,181,681 of record CM014732.1, on the reverse strand, counting down.
ATCATTGTATTGAATCCTAAATGGGAAACTAAGGTTCACTCATAATACATAGCTTGAATATAAAGCATATAATTAAACATACAATTATAAAGCATATATAATTATAATATTTGACAACAAAATTAAACCATGTCCTACTTCTACAAACATGCATAACTTGAATATAAAGCATAGTCATTAAACACAATTTGTGAAGTAAGCACCAAGTAAAGGATTCTAATTCATCAATAAAATTGGGATTCTTACATATCCACATGTCTTTGTCATTGAAAAGCTTAAAGGGTGGACAATTGTTATATGTTGGTATTTTGTGATGCATGCATGTTTAAGTTGTCATTTTGGTTTCTAAGGAGGGTCTGAAGTTGTCCATTATCGGAGATATAAAAATTGCAAATATAGTTTGTAGGCAGAATACTTCTGTCAACAATCTTGATGACTGTACATTATATCTAACGGTCATTGTAGCATGAAGAAGCTTTTGTCATTGAGATGAACGAGCCTATGTCCTTGACACTTTGCATTGCGATACATGACCTCTTTTACAAAGAGTACATCATTTAATCTATTTTTAGACACATTGAGGACTGACAAACTGTAGTGCCTCTCTTAAGATTTCTTTTTATCATTGTTAATAATATAATCAACCAAAAAAAAAAAAACTCTAATAGAAATTTCATTATAGTACATAAAAAATGAGGACTAACAAATTATAACTCCTCCCTTAAGATTTCTTTTGACTATTGTTAATAATATCATTAACCCAAAAAAAACTCATCATAATCAGCTCAAGCAAGAACAAGGAAAAAGAGATAGAGAAAAAGTACTGTGGTGGCTGTTGGTGGGCGCCTGGTGGTCAATGGTGGAGGATAGTGGTGGGGATGGTTGTCAACAACGGCTCGGTAGGCGCGAGTGTGTTCATCGTTGTTTGCGAGGAGCTTAGTCACCGTCAGTGGTGGTGTCCTCGAAGACGGTGACGGTGGCAGCATCAGTGGTGGGTATTGTCAATGCCGGTGGTGGGCTCGCTAATGGACGTTGTCGAAGCGAGCTGAGTTGTGTATACGTGTTTCGCACGCAGTAGTCTGCCAAAGAGGGAACTTGGGTTTTAGTTTTTGCAGGGCAAATTTTACATCGGTTGCTAAACAACAGATATAAAAAAGTATTTTTTACATCGGTTAATTGCTTCAACTCATGTAAAAAGAGTTTTTAACATCGATTGTTTAGCAACTGATGTAAAAAATTTGTTTTTATTACAAAATTGCCACCACATTTTTGTTTTACATCGATTGTTAGAAAACTAATGCAAAAAGCTAACGTCGTATGTGTTTTTTGCACTAGTGAATAAAGAAGAGGTGCAACTAGAAATCCCCTCGAATTAAACCCAATAGGTGCAAATGGAACCCCTTTATACATGATTTTTTTGCCTTTTTTAATTTCTTCTTTTTGAAATCCTAACTCTTCCCCTTTTCAACTTTCCCCCTTTCAAAAAACACAGTCATGGGTTTAAGTGAGAAGGCTAAAATTGGTTTCTCACAAAAAGAAGGAGATATTTTCATCCTCCAACATTAAAATGTTACGTCACTTAATGAAGTTTCATTAAGGGCGTAAAAGAAATGGCAAATAACGGAGTGGTATTGAGTGCAATACAAAAATAGCAAAAGGAGTGTAAATGTAATTTACTTTAATTTTTATTAAACCAATTCAGTTTTTTAATGAACTAATTTCAAACCAATTTTAAATCGGTTTAAATATAAAACCGAGACACTAATGCCATAACTCACGAGAAACCTGCCAAAGTCTCCCTGTCATTGAATCAGCAATGACTACAAATTTCTATGACTCACTTTCTAACACATACACTTCCTAATTCTTACCGCTGTTACGTGTTTATTTTTAAATGAGTGAATAACCAATTTAGTCCTTAAAATAATAATGGTTAGTTAAATTGGTCTTTAAAATTAAAAAAACCGCAAAATGGTTCCTGAAATTGTAAATTATTAATCAATTTAGTCCCTTAAATTATAATGAAGAGTTAAATTGGTCCTTGAAATAAATAAATAAAATAGTAAAATGGTTATTAAAATTACAATGATAGGTCAAATTGGTCCTTAAAATTAAAAAAGGCTTAATTGTACTTTTTATCCCTAACTTTCAAAATTTTACCAATTATACCCCTAAAGTTTTTTCTCATGCATTTTGATCCTACACTTATATAATTTCGCAAATTTTATCCTAACATTAATTGATCATAATGTTGATGTGGAAACTTTCAAAATTCTATGCATTTTGCTCATAAAGTGCAATTAAGCTTTTATAAAATGATAAAAAAATGTTGGAAATAGGATTTGAACTCTTGACCCCTTCTTTCTCCACTACCACCAAAGTCACTATGTCATTTAGCTTGTTTAGTGTACATGTAAAATATATATTATATATATCATTGCTACATTTGTTAATTGCACTCTTGATCTCCTAAGTATATATTTATATTTATATAAAAAATATTAAAAGTAAAGATGATAATTTATTTATTAAATATTTTTATTTTAATTCTAATTATACAAATTTATAAATTATACAAGTTTATTTATTCAGTTATATAATATTATTTATTATTTATAAATTATTTATACATCTTCCACCTTTTATTTGTAGGATAGTTATTCAAAAATAAAAATATTTAATAAATAAATTTATAAGATATTGTATAATTTATAAATTTATATAATTGAAATAAAAATATTTAATAAATAAGTTTATCATTTTAACTTTTAATATCTTTTATACTTTAAATTTAAATATATATTTGAGGAACAAAAAGTGTAATTAACAAATGCAAAAATGGTATATATATATATATATATATATATATATATAAATTAAACAAGCTAAATGACTTAGTGGTTATGGTAGTTGTAGAGGACAAGGGGTCAAGGATTCAAATCCCATATCTAACACTTTTACCATTTTCTAAAGGCTTAATTGTGCTTAAGGGGCAAAATGCATGAATTTTTGAACATTAGGACAAATATATGAAATTATATAAGTTTAGGGTTAAAATGCACAAAAAAAACTTTAAGAACAAAATTCACGAAAATTTAAAAGTTGAAGGCAAAAAGTGTAATTAAGCTCTTTTAATTTTAGGGGCCACTTTGACCAACTATTATAAATTTAGGGACTAAATTGATTGATAATTTACAATTTTAAGAATCATTTTGCCATTTTATTTATTTTAGGGACTAATTTGACCATTAATTACAATTTTAGAGACTAAATTAATTGATAATGTACAATTTCAGGGACCATTATAACATTTTATTAATTTTAGAAACTAATTTAATCGACCATTACAATTTTAGGGACTAAATTGATAATTCAATCTTTTAAATTTTATTTATCTTGCTTCTATTGAAAAACGTAAACATGTGTTGATTGATTTCGAATTAATTAATTAATTATGATTCATATGTTAATTGGTCGTCGAAATATCGTTTAATAAAGAAAAAAGAAATCTTTAAGTTATTTCATTAATGGACAACCAGTTGTTGAAATAATTTATTATTTAAATATTAAAAATTAATATTATACATAATATTATATAAAATTGTCATTATTTTTTTTAATTTTTGGTATACACATTAAGAATATATTTCAAAATTAAAAGAAACAACATTTTACTGTCTTACTTTAATGTATGCATTAAAAAATATTTTTATAATGATTTTTTGTTTTTAAATTTTAAGAATAAATTAGATTAATTTATTTAAGTGCACTAAATTTGTTACAAGAAAATAGAGGATCATACCCAAATTCAAATAATAAATTGATGGGTCCTTTTTTTTATTATTATAAATTTGGCTTGATTTGGTTTGGTTTTTTCAGATTTTTTGCACAATCCTACTAGTGGGAAATATGAATACAGAAGAAAATTCCAAAAATGTTTAGAGTAAAATTTATTATAGATTTATCAACTCAACATAAATGTTAGTCTAAAATATATTTTTGGTCATTTATCTTGTTTTTTTTTATTTAGTTTGGTTTCTAAATTTAAAATGTTTTGGCCTATTAAAGTGTCTTTATTAGATTAATTAAGTTGGTTCTTCCATTAGTTTATCATGCTAACTTAGCCAACTTGATAACACGTGGCAAATTGTAAACGATGTCACACCAGGCAGACATTTGTTGCATCAACCAAAATTAACACCTTGTCAGAATATCTAATTTGGTCTAACATAAACACTTTATGGAAACATAATGAACTTTTTAAATTTAAGAGATTAAATTGAAAAAAAAGAGAGATGAAAAATGTATTTTAGCCTAAAAATTACATATCTATTTAATGAAAAATGTATTTTAGCCTAAAAATTACATATCTGTTTAACTTTTAATCTAACTTAATTTTGAAAGTAAAAAAAAAAAAGATTCAAGATAACTACACACAAATAAGAAAAATCACGTTTACATACCTTAAACATGTTATATAAGTTTGGAAAAAAAGGCAGAACAGAATGAGTTATAATTTTTAATACCCATATTATCCTTAGTTTTAAACTTTTATATTTTATTTATTTTATATCTTTATTTAAAAAAAATACTTTTCAAGGAAATAATGTTTTATAAGAAAATAATTTAAAAAAATTGTTTTAATTTATTATGTTCTTTTCTAATTGAATTTCTAAATGCTTCAATACACGTTAATTGATTTTAGTAAGCAATTTACGACATATTGAATGTTGATACTTTCTTCAAGCATTGGATGCCATACCAAATCTTCCTCATTGGACCATATATTTAAAGTTGTATTTTAATCTGCTTGTCTCAACGAGGACCTTCTATTCTCAGAGAGAAAACAAAGAAGGAAAAGGTGAGAAGGTTGGGTGCGGTGGGAAGAGCGTCATCGAGCTTCCAAATGGGTTGCCATGTCTTTGAAGAACAAGCACATGACCGAGAGATTATAAGAATGGGCAAAAGCAAGGCACATGAAGAAGAATAGGTCAGGAAGGCATCAAGGATTATGTTTAAGACAAAATTAGTAAAGCTAAAATAGTAATTTTATAATTTAGAAGCTTTGGCTCCATCCAATACTCCCCAAACTGGAGGGAAAGAAAAACAGACTTAATGGAATGGAATGGAATGGATCAAGTCTCATCTTCTTCTATTGTGTTCCATTTTCATTTTTTAAAACCAAACAATGGAATAATTTCTCCATGCACTCCTTCCCCTTCTATTCCACCCTCCACCATCAATCCAAACATAGCCTTAGGTATGGGGTGCCTTAAGTCTCCGACTATGTCTCATATTTTGTCAAATCAGAGAAAGCTCAGATTTGATTTTTATCACTTCTGAGGTCAGCTGAACACTCAATGTCTTGCAACTTGCGACAAAAGTATAGAAATCCAATTACGAACTCATGGATAAGTTGGGAGAGAAAGGTTCAATTTCACATTGAAACCAATACTTGTGATAGTTGTTAAATTATACTAGGTATAAGTTGATATCACTTTATAAAAGTCTAACCCCGTCCTTTAGTTCATTATTATGTATTCTTCCCAAAGAGATGAATATGAAAGAGTATCAAACACAGCCATAATGAGTTCTGCTATACACCATTGTTAATCTAGTGAACGAAATTTTATCATATACACTTTTTGTCTAAAAAATAAAGAGCAAATTTATCAATGAAGGTGCTAAATTCCGTTAGTTGGTAAAATCTCTTGCATGCAAATAAGCCACTAGGATAGGCTTAATAGTGGAAAATTTGACTAGTTTGCATGAGTTTAAACTTCATTTATTGTCATTGTTCATAAAAAAAAAACCTCTTGCGTGTAAAAGACTGTGGATCCAATTCAGTTTCCATTGGAGAAGGGATAACTTATTGAAATATTAATTTTGTGATCTAAAATAATTATTAAGTAATGTAATTGTAAATATTTGACCCTTGGGGTCAATTATCTTGTTCTATAGGTTAAAATATAATTTTGGTTTCTTAACTTATTTTTTTGGTCTCAATTTAGTTTCTTAAGCTTAAAGTTACATTTTGGTCCCTTGAAGCTTCTCTATTAAACCAAATTGGTCCTATTGTCAGTTTCTCATACTAACTTGGTGATATGTGACAAACATGAGAAATGTCACACTAGTCAAAATTAACACCGTTAGTGCAAAAAACAGACAGAAGGAAATTATGAGAGATGTCACACCAGTCAAAATTAATATCATCAATGCAGAATAAAAGGAAAGACCAATTTGGTCTAATATAGATACTTTAAAGGATTAAAGTGAAGCTTTTTTAAACTTAGAGATCAAATTAAAACTAACAAATAAGATGAGAGTAAAAGTGTATTTTAGCCTATTCCATGCATACGTATGTGTGTGAGTGTCAATTCAGTTTTTGTTGGAGAAAAGATAATTTGTTGAATTGTGATCTAAAATAATTATTAAGCAATGTAATTGTAAAAATTTTACACTTGAGTCAATGATCCTATCTCGTGTGTACGTGATTTTTGCACATATATGTAAATAATTTTTTTTTCTTTGGTATAAATGAGAAGCTACATATTTGATATTTATACTGAACTTCTTAACATTATTATTTATTAAGGAAAATATTGTATGAACATTAAATAAAGATATTAAAAAGTTGTTTCGTTTAATTTTAGGGTATATTTTTGAGATACGTATATTGGTAAAAAAAGTTAAAAAGTGAGAGACGAAGATAATTATGCATCATATAAAATACGTTTATATATATATATATATATATATATATATATATATTCAAACAATGGAACTGATATAAAATTATTAAATTATGTAAAAGCTGAACCCAATATCAAATCATTCTGCCATGGCATTTATTTAAAGTTTTAAAAACAATTCAAATTAAAAATATAAAATTAATACGTTGGTCACTTGACCCTATTTTTATTTTTTCTTTATATGATAGAGTTTTTTATAATCTTATTTCCTTTACCAGTTTAACAAGAAACGACTAGGTGACAATACTTGGAAGCTACCCACGTAAGAAAATGAAAAGATTCCCCTCGTGCAATATCCGCAAAAGGATCTCATTTGACTTTTATTACCATGGAGGCCACTTGATGCAAATTACGAAGTGATGTATACGTTGAAGTTCAAGTCATGACGCTGCCCCCGTCGTTTTATAAATTGTAGGCCTTTTGTGTTGTCTTTATGTGTGCGCGCGCTGTTTCTCAAACACTGAAAAACCAATTCATTTGTTGAGTTCATTCTTTTTTTTTTTCCAGTGAGGTGCCAAATGGGATTTCATAGTTTCTTCTTGTTTGCCATTTTGATACCATATATCAGTTTTGGGACTAGTACTCATGAATCCCAAAACCTTACAAGCAGCTCCAATGATTTGGAGGCCTTGATTGGATTCTCTAACTGTTTAGAATCAGCTATTCCGGACTGGAACAGCTCTACCTCCCCTGATTACTGCACTTGGTCTGGTGTCACGTGTGATGTCTTGCCACGTGTAGGCGCAAGGGTGGTTCGCCTGGAACTTGGAAGCACTAGACTCACTGGAAAAATCTGTGAATCCTTAGCAGGTTTGGATCAACTTAGAGTCTTGAACCTTTCCCATAATTTCTTCACTGGCTCTCTTCCAGACAACTTGTTTCATCTTCAAAACCTGGAGATCATGGACTTCAGCAATAATCATTTTGAAGGCTCTATAAATACGGTTGTCTGTTCCTTTTTTACTCGGCTCCGAGTATTTAAACTATCTAATAACTTCTTTTCTGGTGAGATTCCAGGAAATTTGGGTAATTGTTCCTCTCTGCAGCATCTGTCCATTAATGCAAATGATTTGTCAGGAAGCCTTCCAGAGAGCATCTTTCAGCTACAAAGTTTGAATGAACTAGACATGCAGGATAATAAGCTATCTGGGCCACTGAGTGAGGGAGTCGGTAAGCTTTCAAACCTAGTGGAATTTGACATCTCCAATAATGAATTTTCTGGAATTCTTCCTAATATCTTTGGAGGCCTCACAAGGATTAAGGTTTTCTCTGCTGGGTCAAATAAATTCACTGGTCAATTGCCTGCATCACTAGTGAATTCCCCTTCTCTTCAAATACTTATTGTGAACAACAACTCTTTGGGTGGTTCAATTAATTTGAATTGTTCTGCAATGAAAAATCTAACCTCCATTGGTCTTGGTTTTAATCAATTCCATTGTCTAGTCCCCGGTAGTCTATCAAATTGCTTGAGATTGGAAGCAATTGGTCTTGGTCTTAACCATTTCAACTGTGGGGGGATTCCTGTTAATTTCAAGAATCTTCAGTCCCTAACCCAACTCTCACTTTCAAACACTAGACTGCATAATTTGTCAGCAACACTAGAGGTTTTAAGTCACTGCAGGAACTTAAGTACGCTAGGTCTTTCATCCAACTTCCACAATGAAGAAATGCCACAACCACAAGATCAAAATCTAGAATTCAATAATCTCAAGGTTTTTCTGCTGGGTAATGGTCAGATCAAAGGTTCATTTCCGAAATGGTTATGTGGGTGTAAGATGCTGCAGATGCTGGATCTTTCATGGAATCGTCTCACTGGAAGCATTCCCTCATGGATTGGCAAATTTAACAACCTCTATTACTTGGACTTGTCAAATAACTCTTTCACTGGCAAAATACCACAGAGCTTGACCATGGTCTTGAGCCACCAGGTCAGGAATTTATCACTAGAAGGGACCTTTCTTGCCTTTTCCTTTTACACCAGTGGGAATTCACATATGTACAAAAAAGTTTCAAGTTTCCGATCATCTTTATTGCTCAGTTACAACAAATTTGAAGGACCAATATTGCCAGGTTTTGGTAACCTGAAAGGGCTACAAGTTATGGACCTAAAACACAATAGCCTCTCAGGACCGATTCCTTGGCAGTTGTCAGGCATGGCAATGTTGGAGATTTTGGATTTGTCTCACAACAAACTCTCGGGAGAAATACCACAGTCATTAATTGAATTGAGTTTCTTATCCTCATTTGACGTGTCTTATAATGAGTTGCATGGGGAAATCCCAACAACGGGACAGTTTGATACCTTTCCACCTACAAGCTTTGAAGGAAACATGGGTCTCTACCGTCGCAGCACTTCAGGCTTTATCCCTTCTCTACCAGATGAGACTCGTGCTCGACCCCATAACCAAAAGCTGGAGATCATTGGTTTTCCATTTTGGTTTGGTGCTGTTGCTGGTTTTCTCATAACCATTGCCATGTGTTTCGCTTTTGGATGGGTGTTTTCATAGAGTGACAATGGATGAATGACCCTGCCACCAAGCAAACTAGAGTCATTAAGCATTGTGTATATGGCTTTCACGTATCTCATACGGGTAGTTTTAGTTGCCTAGCGTGAGCGATGTATCACTAATACTTTGCATAATTTGTAAAATACATACAATCCATGCATCATTGCCCAAAAAAAAAAAAAAACTAGTTTGTATGAATTATTAATATAAATAAGACTTCAATATGTTTTTAATCCCTCAAATTTGAAATAAGTTTGCTTTTAGTTTTCCAAATTTAAAATTAATCTTTTTAGGGTGCGTTTGGGATAGCTGCAAAATTAAATTATTTCAATAATCGATTATATGTATAATCAATTATTGTTATACTTGATTATAATCAGAATCAATTTTTGTTTGGATAAGTTTGTTGAAAAGTGATTTTAAGATAATTAATTTCGTTTGGATACAACAAAAAAATCAGCTTTTACATAATAAATTACGAAAAAGTATAAATGAAGGTGAAAGAGAAAAAAAAAGTTGTTGGAAAAGTTAAGGGTAATTTGAGAATAATGTTCTTTAGAGAAAAAAAAAACTGTTGAAAAATAATCATAAGTTTAAAATTTCCAGATGCAAGAAAACAACTTATTTTTCAGGAAAAAAAAAAGCTTTTTATAAACTTCAGCTATTATTCCAAACACACAACTTATTTTGCAAACAACTTTTTTACTTAAAAAAACAGTTGAGTTTGCAAAAAAAAAAAAAAAAGTTGTCCCCAACATGCTCTTAGTCCCTGTAATATGAAAAAAGCCTATTTTAGTCCCTTAAGACCAACTGTAGCATTATTAACAGAGACAGATTGAGTCAGCTATACAACATCAGCTAAGTTTGGTATAATATATTCACTAATAGAAACACTAACAGGTAAGTTTTATGTGATTGATTCACTAATGATGTTTGGGTAAAAGAACTAAAACATGTTTTTTTTTTTCAAATTATAGGGATTAAAAAGATTAGTTTTAAATTTAGGAGGCCAAAAACAAACTTACCCCAAATTTAAGAGACTAAAAACATAGTTAGGCCTATAAATAATTTGGGAAGTTACACTCTCCCTCTTTCCACCAACTCAATAAATATTCTCAATATAAATTATCTTTATTTTATCTCTATGTGTATATTTGATCCTTTTACACTCTTTTATGTTTATTTCTAAATTAAATTTTAGTTATTTTTTTAAAGAATTTGTCAATAGTTAAAAATATATCATGTCCAGCACCAGTCCTTTAAGGTGAAATATTCAAATAGAATCTCCATAGGTTTTCATGAATCAAACTCTGGCAGTGTACCTATAAGAACTATGACACATAAGTCCATGTATGCAAGGTACATATAGCGTATTAGAATTGGAGAGAGTGTACCTCAGACTTTATTAGGTCTATGATATATTTTCTGATTCGATTATCTTGGTCTTTCTTATAGTGTGTGAAATGCCTCCTTAGGCAAACCTTACTAGAATCGTTACCTCTAACATATTTCTGGCCATGATTTAGCACTTTGTGTTCGTTTTCAGGTTCATCCATTGTTGGAAGGTTCTTAATACATGTCTTTTGAGGCCTAGTTATTAGGTTTTAGCTATATGGCCAACATATTGGCTTAATTTGTCAAACTGAATCCAAACCAAAACTATTGCCCCTAAGTTAATAGGTTAACTTCATTCCTTGGTGTCAGTCCTTGGTTACAATGACCAAATGCTTGTAGGCTTCAACCTAGGTGATATTATATGCTTTTGTTTTGTTCTTTTGATTTAGGCTTTGGTTGGACACTTCGCTTTCCACATTTGAGTTTAAGTTATGACAGTCCATTTACTTATTTCAAAATTTTGGCAACGTACTTTAATTGATTGTTTGGCCTACGACAGTTACTTTCCTAAATTTGCAATTTTCAATGGGCTTTGACTTTCTATCTTCTTCTTCGTTATTTGTTAGTTTTTGAAGGTTGCATATCTCGTTGTTTGCTTTTTTTCTTTTTCATGTACCATTCTTCTTATTTTCATTTTTTCCCTTTTGGTTAGGTGAGATTTCTTTGCTTACATTGTCAATGGGTAAGGTCACTCATGGTTTGACTTTTCTTCTCTCGAAAGGGCTTTAATAACCTTGTTGGATCTCATTAAAGTTATTTCTTTTGGTTTGTGCCTCCTGATTTCCTTAATTCTTCATTTCTAAGTGTATGCATATCGTAGTGGTTTCCTTTAGTCATGACTCCTTCCATCCGACTTCCTCAAAAAATTAAGTTCTTATTTTGATGAGTCCTTGATTTTTTTGGCAGGTTTAAGGGAGATATTAGTAAACAAAGGATTCCTTTCTCATTCCCCCTTAATTTTAATTAGTTTAGATGGATTGCCACTAAGGTCGTGGGGACCTCTTCTTGTTGGGACTTGGAGGAGGATTTAAACTACCTTCCTACTTACGTCAAACTTTTTGGTTCTCTTAAAGATAGCACCAATTGCACCTTTGATATTTTAAAGCCTAATGACTTATGGTTTCGTCTCCTTTTTACCGAGTTTGAACGGTTTATTTTAAATTATTTGATGGCAGGTCCTTCGCAACTTCACCCGAATGCCTAGGGTTTTATTCATGCATTTGAACTTTGTTATGAAAAATGGAAGTTGATTTGCATGCATCTTGTCTTCTTTCATCTATTCTAGGTGCTACTGGATAAGAAACCACTTTGAGGTTGGGTGTTTATAAAAAATTACTAAGATTACTTTCTTTAAACCTTATACGAACTTTGTGAAGGATTCAAACAAAAATATTTCTTGCTTGTTCCCTTTTTATTGGGACGACTGTCATTTTTTGGTGAATCATAATTTTTTTCTGTTTCTCGTTCCTCATTTACTCTGTCAAAAAAGTTTACCTATCAAGCTATCCTTCTTCATAAAAAGACATGTAATCAAATGTCATGAGGTTTTAAAGAATGATCAGGGTGGGTATTCATAGTCTATTTTTTTCTTTGACTATTAATTTTTTTTTCCAAGTTTTGGTACTTTTGTGTTTTGCAAAAACTCAGGTGGCTACTAAAGAATCTTGAGAGCTTATGTTTGCATTCCTTTTTTAGGGCTCCATTGGGGATCAAAATGTATTATCTGTTCCTCACTCTCATCCAGTTGCAAGATGTTATGAAGCTTAAGAATCTTCATCATATAGGTGACTAAGGCGATGGTCGTTACCACAAATCTACAAACTCTAGTGTTTATAAAGGTCATGATCCTTTAACTCAAGTGACTTCTACATCTAAAAGGTAAAAAGTTGTTGAAAGGGTTCAAGATGTTGATGCTTTTGTGATTCTTCCTACCTCTCCTTTGTAATCCAATCAAGCATTGTCCATCATGAATCAACAGGTTCTTACTGAGGAGTGTCATCACCATTGTCTCCTTCCCGAGGATAAGGCTTTCCTTAAGGGCTTTTTGTGAGAGGAGGGCCTGCATTTATTTCTTCAAAATTCTACTTGGTCATAAAGGGTGGCAACTACTTCCTTATGAGCTTACCAAGCTAAGAATAAGCAAGAGAACACTATCAAGGTTCTTACTTTAGAGAAGGATTGTCTTCGTAAGGAGAAAGAGAAATTAGCTTAGTTCTTTCAGTGAAAAGAAAGGGATTTAACTTGAGCTAAAGATTCCTTGTTGAAGGAGCAAGTCGTCATTGCTAATTTATGTGTTACTATAAGGATTAGAGGAAGTTCTTGCGCTCGAAAAGAAGAAGTCTCAAGGACTTTGTGTAGCACCCTAATATTTCTTTTCTTGTATATGTATATATGAATATATGGCTATGATGTTTGTTATATGTTATTTTGATAAATAGTATTTTGGAAAAATAATACGGGGAGATTAAAAACGGGTTTTATAATTAAAATGTTTTTAAAAAATAAAATAAATAATAAATAAAGTTTTTAAAGATTGTGTTACTTAAGCCTTTTTACTTGTTGGGCCTTGGCTTGCTATCTTTTGCAACCCAACTTATCTTTAAGAGCTTTTATTAGGTCTTTTAGATCTAATTCTCAATTCCCCACCTCATTCTTCGTTGTCTCTTGGAACTTATGTCATCGTTGCAGAGTTATCGTAGGAGCCCTCGTAAGAGCTATCGCAATCGTAATTGGGAGATCGTAGGATTTACCAATGAGCCATCTTCATCCTCTTGTTGTGGATTTGCTTATTTTGAGGTAAGGGGGAGTAAGACTATCTTGCTCATTGATGTAACAATAGTTGTGGGTAAAGGGGTTGACTTAGCCCCAGTTGTTTTAGGTACCTATTTGTGTTTGATTGTGATTGTGAAGTGGAATGCAAATTTCCCAAATCCTTGAATCCTTGGGACTAAATTCTCGAGGGTTGATTATATGCCTTTTGTATGTTAGGGTTTGGTATGAATTGTAATTATTGCTCTTCATGTGTATTACATGAATGTGTGGTTAAGCTGGTTTCCCTTGAGATGAATTTGATGTGAATTGATTAAACCTATGACTATTTGAGGGTAGAATGAAATTATAGGTTAACTTAAGAGTTTCCTCTATTTTGGATAAGGAATTAAAGGATTAGGCTTAAATGAGAATGACTTAGATTGGTAGGAAATCCCCATTTTGAAATAAAATGTTAGGCAATTAGACATTAAGATAGTATGAACATGACCTTATAGAATTTTGGTAGTTTAGGGAGGGCTTAGGAAGCCCCCATTCTCGAAAATCACAATTTTGCAATTGTCGTGTGGTGAGCATGTCTGTGTTTACCTTCCTAACAGAATATGTCAACTTAGCGGGCAACAATGAGCAAGAAGATGATTGAATTAGGCTTTGTGGTCTTCATAATAATTGTAGACCTATATTTTAGCTAACTAATGGCTTTGAAATCACCTAAAAATAATGTGTATAACCCAAGATATACCCAAAATACCGCACCTATGTCAAGCTGTTAGCAAGAAGCAGCATGTCCAACTTTAAGTCAATTTTCGTCCATGATCTAGGCCAGATAAGCTCATGACATCTTCATGAAAGTTGTATATTTTTCTTTTATCTTTTCATAGATGCCAAGATCACCTCAAATGCTTCTCTATAGCCAAATTTATGACCAAACAAGGACAAAAGGTCAAAACCCATAAAAATCCAGAAATTAATTAAGGTTTTCATTAAAGTCTAATTGAATCCAAACATGAAAAACTTAGCTAAGACACAATATTAAGCCCAATAAACATCTAATAAAGTCAAATACTAAACCATAATAAACGTTTAAAATTTGGTTGATCTAACATGCCCGTGCTCCATTGAGCATGTCCGTGTTGAGTTCTCTATCAGTGAAATGTGCGAATTTTAGAGTACGAGAATAGTAGGACTAGCTTAGACAATCAAAAATTGAATTGAGAAACTAGTAATTAGACTATTTATAAATAAGAATATCATATGAGATAAGGGGAGTGAGTACGTGACGTTATGAATATTGGTCTACATGTATGGTGATTGTGGCTTGTGTATATTATGCTATGAGATGTATGATGTGTTTAACATGTGACATTATGCTATTAGATTTATGATACGACTTGACATCATTGTGACGAGTGACCTAGCCTGTGAAAGGCGAGAATGGGCTCGAGTGATATCTCGTTTGTAAGGGACCTAGCCTGTGAAAGGCGAGGATGTGACTCACTTGTTTATAAATAAAAGGTCTAGAAGGACACTTGTCTACATTGTATATATGAGGCATGCATCATAACATTTGACATGATTGTGTTGGCAGAAAATATGTATGAATTTGGATGGTGGAGGCCCTGACGGGTTGTTTAACCCAACCTAGGGGTAATTATACCTGGTGTGGAAACTCCAATGATTCATGCTGATCCCATAGAGTTAGGGCATACTTCGAAAGCTAGGTAACCATAACTAGTCATCAGAGAATATTAATCTAGTGTAGAATTCAAAGGCATCAATACACTAATGGCACTTCCTTATGGTTAGCATGTACTCCTAGACTACTTTATTGAGTTAGGATTGATACCACATGCATATGGAGTAGAAACTAAGGAACATTGCATCTGCATAAGCATTCTTTTATTGGTGTGTCTATCTAATAAAGATTGTGTTTTGTTGGATGAAGTGTATATGATCTACCTGTTTCTATTGTTACACTTTAAGCATGAAGTGAGATGTATCTCACTCCCTATTGTTTTCTTGTGTTTTTTTGTGGGAATTTGGCGTATAGGTGAAGTTCCTTAGGAATCAGAAGAGTGACATCGGAGTGAAGGCACTAGCCTTTTAGTGTATTGGTTGGGGTTGTATAGCTCTGATAGGTGTGATATTGGGGCTAGTTTTTATCAATTGACATGTTTAAGTTTTCATAAACTATGTTTTATGGTAATTTATGAGATTTTTTTTTATGAATAAGTCTATATGTTGTTCTTTACCGTGCGAAAGGAATTTAAAAACCTGTGTTTTTCATCATTATGCAAATTAGAACTTCCTATTTTCGCAACAGTTAATTAATAAATGTTTTCGAGGTAAAGAGTGTCACACTTTGCACGAAGTTGATCATTTACAATTTGAGGTATTTGATTATTCTATAAAGATAGTTGCTCTAGCGACAAGTTGGAAACGACTTACTAACACTCAAACTAAGTTCCACATGTTTGCCAAGATCAATTTAAGAATGGGGTGGAGCAGATCGTGTTCTTGAATCCTGACTTGAAGTTTCATCAAGAAGGTCTTAATTTCTTGGTGAAAGTTCAAAGGATACCCTAATAATTCCTAATACTATGTAGGTCTTTGTGTGTTTTCCCCAACCCTCTCCCGATGTTATTGTAGTCATTGTTGCCGCCGAGGTTGTTAAAGATAAGGTTGAGGAAAAGAACGATGTCGTGATTGTTTCTGTTGGTCAGTCATCTTAGGTGGCTGATATTTTTGCTCAACAAGTTTCAACCTCCACCCCTTGTGGAGGGAACCCCTAAGGGTTTGTTTCGTCTTTTTCAATGTCCAACTCTTATATCAAAATACTTCTTTGAGTAGGGTGTTTAAAAATCCAAACCAAACATACATCATTAGGTTAGGTTGGTTCAAGTTCTTTATTTTTAGGTAGGCAACCTAAATCGAACCAACAAAATCTCTATCGGGTTGGTCTAAGTTGAGTAATCAGGTCATGTAACAAAAAAATATAAATTCTAAAAAATGAAAAAAATTGAAAAAAAAAATCTTAAAATTTGATGAAATGTGCATACTCAACACTGTGATTTGATCAAACCCAACACTCTCACACAATGCACTACATTTCCTTCTCTTTCCCTTTCTCTGTGATTTCCATGGATCTTAGTTGATTCTTCAAATTTAGCCTGGCCATCAAACCCACAAACACTGCCTCCCCATAAGACCTACTAGAAGTTCAACAGAGAGCTCTGTGGTAGGAGGTGTTTGGCTGTGGAGAAAGACGAGATGGGGCAAGATCTAAGAACCTAATGGTAACAACTCACTCTTATCTTTAAGATCGAAAGGAACGAGAAATGGCAAATCAAGCGTCAAAGACAATGAGCTTACAAGGTTGCAAGCTTGCAATTAGAAGTTGAAGAAAAAGATTGTTTATAACTTTGCGCAATGTGTGTTGCTATTTTGAATTTTAATGCTTTGTTAAACTCTACCTTTGTATAGTTGTTGGTGACGACGTATTATTTCCTACAACAAAATCAAAGGGTCAGAGGACAACGACTCAAAGAGATAAGGGAGATAAGGCAATGGTTAGTGGACGTGTTGTTCAATTTGGGTTGGATTTTTTGAATTCATAAACTTACACTCGAAGCTTGAAATAAGCAAGGTCATGTTCGTAAATAAGAACCAAACCAAACTAATTACCCGAACTAAATCTCGAGAATCAGTTTAAGTCGAGTTAGGTCAATCGAGTTTGCAGGTCAACTCACATATGTTTACACCCTTATCTTTGAGGAAGTTAGTATTTGATTGTGGATAGTTTTTTTTTTTTTTATCGACTTGAGAAAAATGACTTGTTGCCTTATTTACTGATGACATACAGGTAAAATCAACTTGGTGTTGGCTTTGAAATGTTGACTTTGTTATGCTTTTTGAGTATTGATAGTTCTTTTTTTTATGGAATTGCCAATTGGGCTTTTGTTTGTTATGATGTTTATATTTTTTTTGGTTTCTTCGGTGGGCCTTCCAAGCCATAGTGGTCCCCCTCTACCTCAAAGGTTCAAATCAAATCCTTGCCTTAGGTCAATGTTTTCTATAGTTTGCTCAATTAGGTTTGCTGGCTAGTCAAACCTATAAAGTGACCACTTCGTGTTTGGAATTCATTAGATGTGAGGTTGGCAAGTTTATTGAGTCATTATGACTTTTATTCTACCTTACTTGTTTTCTTCACGGTCATCCACCCTACCTTAAACTAATATAAAAAATAAAGATAACTCACAAAGAGATTTTGCTTTATAACTAATTTTGTAATTTAAACACAAATCATTAATTATAATAAGCTTTAAGTTTAACAATATTCCAAGTATGGGGAAATTGGAGTCCCTATCAAGGTTTTTAAGCAATAGGCACATTTTTATGTCATTTCCACCATCCTTTTTGGTTCTTCCCAATTAGCCGCTAGTTTACCTTCTCCTACATTCTTAGAGCCAATGTTTTACCATCTTGAGACGAAGTCACCAATCGCTAGCTACCTAGGAATTACTTATTTATTGTATTGTACAATCCTCCTTTGCTTAACCACAACCACTCTAATTGTTGCAATTTCCCTTCTTTCCTTTACTAAATCCAATTCTGTTCTTATTTCTTGTTTGTTCCTTTATGGGTCAAGTGGGAAAGAAGTTTGAAAATTTGGCTCCCCAATTTCAATTAGTATGACAACCTTCATTCCATATGTTGGACTTAATTGGCTTTGCCCATTAAAGGAGTGAGGTTCGATATCCCCATAACACGTATAGTAATTGGTCGACCCAATTGCCTTTGGCAGATTCTAGCCTTCTTTTTAAACCATGAAGAATCACTTTGTTAACAGCTTCAGCTTGGCCATTTATCTATTGGTGTTCCATTGACAAGAAATGTTGTTAGACTTTGGGCTCTTCCAAAGTTTGGCAAAAGTGTTAGTCCACAAATTGAATGTCATTGTCAGTGACAACAACCTAAGGGACCCAAAAGCAAGTAATAATGTGTCTATACATTAATCTAACTAGATTCTTTACAATTATTTTTGCTAATGGCTCTGCTTTTACCCACTTCATGAAGTAATTAATTGTTATTGTTAAGTATTTTACCTACATGGGAGCTTAAGGGAATGACTTGAGGATGTTGATTCCCCATAAGGCGAATGGCCAAGGGGTAGTTAGTGTGTGTAGCTATTTTGATGGCATGTTGTGTGTGTCATTGATGAATCCTCATCTAATGATGTTTTAATGCATGATCCACATGTAAAAGTTGAGAAAAAGCTTTATAAAAAGAAGAAAATGATTATAAAAAGATAAAAATAGTTTACTTTCTTTAATTGCAAATAAATCAACTTATAAGGAATCTTTCCACACTTTTGTAGGCAAATAAAACAAAATTCTTGCATCTAGCAGTGCAATGTAGGAAACACTAGATGGCATCCCATGTTAAGCAAGCTCAGTAAAAGCTCTCCAAAAGAAGCCCAGCGTTGGACATTAGAACTGTGCTAGAAAGCTGTGTCAGAAGCTAGAAGCACCAAATTCTTTAGGTAGATTAGCGTCTGAGACGCCAAAATGCTTGAAGAGCTCATATTGAACGCTGGAACATCATTTCCATGTGGGCAGGGTAGCGTCCGCCAAGCTCTACAACATGTAACTGCTTAAAGTCTGTCCATTTTAATTTTCGCTCAACATCCCAAAAGCCTAGCCAACGTAAGATGCTAGCAGTATTTTCCTGACGACGCGAAATTGTTTTGTTGACGTGTTAGGCCCATTCCAATCCATATAAAAGCCAAATGCAAGGCTCATTTGCAAAAGAAAGGACGTTGGAAGACGTTCTTCACTAGAACTCACCCTAATCTTTAGGTTTGTCTTCCATTTCATCATTAAAGCTTCATTCCTTGGAAGAAAAGTGTGAAGATCCAGTGTATTCACCATCTCCTATTACCATTTTTGTCTTGTATCACTTTTTTCTCTTCTTGTATTTTATCATTTCGATGTAATTAGGATTTAATAAATTTTGTGGGATTCCTTTGTATGGATCTTGTGATTCAATGCAATTCCTTGTGTTTACAAGTAATCAACTATATTCTTAATGCTTTTTCATGGTAATGCACTGATGAGAATGACACGAATGTGCTCATGATGAGGAATCATATGCATGTTTTTGAATTGATGCTTTATTACTGTGTCATATGTTGAGTCTAGGAATAGCCCTTCTTAAGGCATGTGTTCTTGTAGATCTCGAACTTAATGCTTGATTCGAGTTTTTAATACATCATGCAGAAGTAACATATTGAGCTCATTTCATAGAGATCTTTTTCAAGAAATTGGGTCGATTTTTGAAAGATCTGAACTTTGAAACCCTGTTGCTTTGTGTTGAATTAGGGGAAAATGCAAGGAATGACCACAAGATGAGTTGAATTTCTAATTATACTTTTCGCCAATATAAAATCATTTAAAAAACTTCAAAAACATAGCAGTAGATTTAATTTTTAGTATTTTATATCTTTGGCATGTTGTGGTATTACAACAGAATATGGCTTTCCTCTATGATAGTTGAATAGTTGAATTAAGCTTTTTACTCCAATCCCTAAGAAAAACAACACTCTACTCACTAGGATTTTTACTACTTGTTCGATTAGTGCACTTATTGTATAAGAGGTTTTGAAATTGAAATTAATAAATATATACTTTACACATACTGTATCTAGAACCTCAATAGTCGCCATGTTGCTAACATTTGTCGCAATGTTTGGCATATGACATAGCATCAACTTCCAACGTTGGTTAATAATACCTACTCTTAAAATCATTTTTGCTAAGGCTTTGCCTCCAAAGTGTTAGGCATATATTCTTTTGTGTACTTCAATTAGGGCATATTCAAATTGTGGTGGAGACAAGCATTTGAGGAGTAAGATAGAGTTCCCTCTTATATACAATTGGCCATAAATTATTGTGTAAAAGGCCACAACTCTGTGAAGTTTGTGGGCTTCCTTTTGATTTTTTGGTAATTGTAACACTTGTATTTCAGTAATCTTTGTTTAACTTGATTAATCACAATTATTAGTGAAAATATATCTAAATCATAAAATGTAATTAAATGAATTTTTTGTGAATTTTTAAGTTTCAGCAATTAAATTCAACTAAAACTTAGATTATTCTATGAAACAGACAATAAAAGTATCTACTATTTTCTATTAGATATTTCGGAGAAATTAATATGATTAGTCATCATTAATCATAATTAATCTTATGTGAAATTTTAGATTAATTTTGACACTGTAGATTAATATAATATTATTTTATTTATTATCAAATGCATGCTTTACATGAGCTTTTCTAAAGCAAGAAAATACCTAAGACTAATCACCATCCATTTTCCATGTCATTAACATGCTAATTGGACCATTAGAGACAATAATATAAATTAATTTGAAAACTTGCATCAAATATGAAAAGGTTTTTTTGTGTGCATTCTATGCTTACATGTACACAAGAAAGGAATTAATTTGAATGCTTTCTGTAACACCCATTTAATTTTAAATATAATTCATATTAATTTAGTTATTAAGTTTAAGTAAATAAAAATGTGTGTAAAATTTTTCCAGTTTTAAAAGAAATTCCAAACTTAACAGAATTTGGAAATGGTAATAAAATATGAAAGATATATACATATATTTCATAAAATTGTACATCATGGTTTGAGTAATACATAACAGTCAGAAAACAAAAGTACATCGAAATACATATACTACCTAGCCCACTATATACATCAAAAGAGATCTTATACAGAGTAATATTTATCTACCTTATCCCTTATACAAAAAGAAAATACTATAGGTCTTCAGGTCCTCCCCCGTTGAGATGTTCTCTATCTCGTACTTAGCATCACGGAGCGTTAATGTCGTCTTCAATAATCACGACCAATCATACACAAAAGAAAATAATGGAGTGAGGTGTTTTGTTCTAAAATCACTTTTACATGTGCGGTAGGAAATCTACCATAAAACAAAGATAAAACACAACTGACAACACAAGAGATCCTAAGGTTCATTTTAAGTTGTATCCGACTACCCTTGACTAGGTATGGATCCATACTTCCCATTAGTGGGTAATAGTTTTCAACAGAACCTGGGAAGTGACTGGGAGTACATATACCTCTCTCAACACCATCACATGGTACAGTTCTCATCATCATTGAGGAACAAAATAACAATTTAGGATATTCATTTATAAAGGTATACTCTCAAACCAATCATGGAATGCTAAGCAATTGTCGGGGTTATCGAGTTTGGTCAGGCGAATATCTTGGCTCAAGGGCGCTACCCTGGCTATTGGGACCTTCACCACTCGATGCCTACCCCCAAGACCTCCGTAAGTGGGTCCCTACCTTTCATTTCTCAGCGTACCAAATTGTGGCTTCCCTAGCAGGGTGCCATGCCACTACATGTCACTTGCTTTACATTACTCACTAAACTATCAATTCCTAACTTTTCACGTAGAGGTTTCCCTAGTCTTATTTAATTTGAGCACCAGTACAATCAACATTTCTGCCTTATTTTGCATAAATTGCACTATACCAAAATTTTAACAAAATAACGATATAAAAATTATAGTATAATTACTAAATTTTTTGCAGAATAACAACTAAATAAATGCATTTTGATTTTCTAAATTTGAGCAGAGTAACAGCTTAGTAAATGTATTTTTATTTTCTAAAATTGAACAAAGTAACAACTTAGCAAGTAAAATTTAATAAATTAAATTTGAGCAGAGTAACAATTTAATAATCATGATTTAATAATCTAAATTTGGGCAGAGTAACAACTTAGTAAAAATTAAAGTTTAACTTTAAACAATAATAACAATACTAAAATTTAAGTCTAAACGGGTTTAGGGGAAAACCCTTCCTACCAACATGCAAAGTGATAGTAATTTAGAACCAACCCCACTCCCCCCATTACCTCTAAGATAGTTGATGAAGAGGATGGAATTGTTGGTGCAAAGCTTCTAGGAGGAGAAAATCTACTAGTTGAAAACTAGCAAAATTTTAACATAAAAACTAGATAAAAAAATATTTTAGAGAGAGAAAACTTTAGAATGAGAAGCTCTCTAGCTTGGGAAAGGAAAGGATGAGTGAAAATCTGAAAAATTTGAGGCCTATTTATAGAAGAAGGAGGGGGGTTAGGTGTCCAAAGATTTACATCATCCATTATGTCACTATTATGTCATAAATCCAATTTTTATTTATTTTTAATCCAATTTAGGGACACATATCTCAAACAGGTGGTGAATCACCTATTTTAGGGTTGGGGACGTGCCCCACCAACTGTCCCAAGCCTCCATGTGTCAAATTTTACCTGTAGGTGAATTAACCGATACCGACAAAAACGCCTAAACTTGAAAAATTAGCTTTTAATATCAAAATAATGTATTTTAATGAAAAACTGGACAAATACATTAATTTTCATCAAAAATAAATTTCTAATAATAAATTTTAATTTTTATTAATTTATTTCAAATTATATGTATTTATTTTGTATTTTTAAGCTAGAAAATTCATAGAAAATCCATTTTAATTCAATAAATACCAAAATTTTTATCAAAATTATAAAATTAAATATTTTACCCATAATTAAACTAAAATTACCATTTTCACCCTTTTTGAATGTCAAACTAGTACTGGCTGGCTTATTAGACACGTAGGGAGATTTTGGTCATTTTACACAGAAATTCCAGAAAATTCCCAAAAATTCCAAAAATTATATTTTAATATATATGACATAATTCCAAGCTCAAATTGACATTTTAATGTCAATTGAATCTTTTCCTCATGTCAGTTCTTAATGTTGAGAAATAGGGACAAAATTGTCATTTTCTATTTTCTCCAGGCTCTGGCTCGAAAAAATTATTAAAAATCATGATTAAATAGCTCTTGAAATTTTTTGAGCAAAATGGTGGGAGTCAGAATTTCAAAATTCCTTTCCGATTTTTCAGAATTGTATTGCCAAATATATATAAAAACAGTGGAAGAATTGAAATAGGATTATTATATTTTTCACTAATTTTCTCTCAAAATAAAGTTTTTATAATGAGAGATACTTAATATAAAATTTTCAAAATATTTTAAGGTCAAAAAGTCTCCGGTTGGTTCCCACAGTCAACTAGAGGTATTTTTGTTATTTTACAAAAATTATCTCAATAAATTCTAGAAAAATTTCTAAAATTATTATTAATTATTCTAAATACATTGATGACTTAAAAACAATTTTTAAACATACAGAATAATTTAATATACAAAAGTAGGGGTGTTACCCTTTCATCCTACTGGCCCTTAAAGGTGCACAAAGATCGCCAAGGAGTGGCAGGGAGGATCTCAAACTTTTTCAAAAGCCAATTTGAATGCACTTGAAGTTCAAGACAACTTAATCCCTAAGTTGTCTCATTTCCCTCACTTAACACAAATTACTCTCACTTCTCTCATTTCTCCTAAGGCTGGTTAAGCAGCCCACTGTCTCCCCCACCCCCATCCTTTTTTTTTCTCGTCCCTTAGAGACTCTTTCATTCCTTAAGCTTCTAAGCCTTCTCCACTTACAAGACCAAGAATCCTCCATTATCTTCATCATTTCTCAAGTTCGTAAATTCTCTCCACTCTTTTCCTTCTCCTATTTTATGTGCCTAACTCCACTTTTCTCATAATCTTTTTCTCATTTCTTCCTTTATTCCTTGGTCCAATAATGTTGATGGTGATTTGATCAAGAAGGAGGCCTTTTGGGTGTTTACAGATCCAAGCTTTTCCAAGTCTCTTTTCTCTTTTCAAGTGTGTTTCAAGGGTAAGGGAAACTTACCCTAGTTTTTTTATTTTATTGTTCTTGATATAGTACTGTCTAGGTTGTTCTATGGTTGATTTGGTGTTTAAAAATGTGTTCTTTGTGAGTTTTGGGCTTAAGATAGTTTATATATACATATATATTTGTATTAGTGCTTAAAACTCTCATCTTGCATTCTTTTTGACCAATGTGTTGCACAAAATTTATGGTCATTATTCTAGAAGTGTTCTTGATGAATATGTGATGTTCATGCACAACTTGATATGTATTTTCTATGATATTTATGTCTTGTGTTTGCTGGAAAAGACTTGAATCTAAAAACCTAAGCTTAAAAATTTAAAAAGCTAGGAGCTTGGACTTTTGGGACCCTTGGAGGTGATATTAAGAATGTTGGAAGCTTCTAGAACAGAACCAAGAACCATGACCTAAGAATCCAAATTAAATTTTCAAGAGTTTAAGGAAAAATCTAAGCCTCAAAACCTAATAAAAATGCTATCTTTTCCAAAAAGAGTGCCTTGAATGAATTGTTCTACCTTAATATAGTAGAATGAACTTAGGTTTAAGTTCTAAAAGTGATTTGTTAAGTATTGATGGACTAAGGAAAAAGATTGTCGTAAAATAGACTAATTTAGATTCATTTATGTTAATTAATTGATAATTATGTTAGAAAAGGACAAAATGGTAATTTCACTTTTATAAAAATTAATATTATGATGAAAATGAATTAAATGCATGGTATTATAATTTTCTAAGTTAGATTTAGAATTTTAATATTTTTTTAGATTAAAATAAGTTAAATATAAGTGTTTTAGTGAAAACAAATGGAAGAAGGAAAAAACTATAATTTCACCCTTTTGTAAGATTAATTATATAATTAAAATAATTTATTTTGGTCATAAATAATTTAATTAAGCTAGAATTGAAAGAATTTTTAATTTTCAAGTTAATTTGAACAAGTTATGAAGATTTTAGTAGTTACATTAATATTAAGGGTAAAATTGTCTTTTCATATAAAATGATCTCAAAAATTTCACAAAAATTCTCACTGGACATTAGTAATAATATAAGCCTCTAATAAAAAATTTTAAAATTTAATGAATTATATTAAACTTAAAATTATTTTAGGAAATTCAAAATTTTAATTAAAATTAATTCTAGAATAGTGCTTCCCAATATAAACTTGAACTTAATTCGATCTGTTAAAATTCATTTAAGATTTATAGGTGAAACCATAAGGAATACTTCATAAAATTTAATAACCGTGCATTATATATGTAAACAACAATTTGATTACGAAAAGTTAAAACATATATAATGGATGTGTAAAATCATAATAAATCTGCACAAACCCTTTTTAGGTTGTTTATGTAGACTTAGAATCTTGTGGAGCACTACACATATAAAGTGTTGTTATTGGGACCCTCGAAGGTCATTTATGGTTGTAGCTTAATGTTTTAAGACTCAAGTGCTATGTTGGCATATTTTCTCCACATTAAGGTCTAAGTGGCGATGTTAAAATGTATGCGTAATGATGTTAACTATCATGCAATCATAAGCATGATTTGTTTTGCGCATGCGCTTGGTTTAGGACAAATGTGGGAAGACTAGTGGAGGTTGCTCACTATAGGACTTTGAGGATATACAAACAATTGAATCCGCATGAGGTCGGGACCTTTGCAAACCCTATATTGTGGTAGCGACCACCCTATAAGTTTATCCTAATAAAGCTATAGTTGCTCCATGATCAGATTCTAGTATGTCCATCGAATGGTTTTTAGCACATGCCATTTTGACTTACAAGTTAGTGTTATTGATACCATGTTAGGAGGCATGATTGTTTAGTTGCTCAATGATAGAAATCTTTATGGATTCGAATCTATCACATGCACTATTGTTAACATGTTACATTATTTTGCATGCATATACTATTTTGGCTATTTTTGGAATGTGACGTGTTAACTTGTTTGTGATTAATACTTGATTTGACTGTCATTATAATATGCTGTTATTTGCTGGATTATTGTTGTGTTGTCTGTTTGAAGTACGTCATTGTGCACATCTGTCTGCAGCTTTATTTGTGTAAGCTTACCCTTCTACTTATTATATGTGTGTGTACAACGATACTTATATTCGCATTTATGAGAGCAAATGGTGAGGGCAAGACAACACCTGAGAACACCCTTCGTTAAGTTCGTAGAAACCACTATGAGGAGGAACAAAGCGTGATGTTTTGACTTTAATATTCAACAAGTCTATTATGCAAGTGATATTACGTTCACCTACATCCTTGCAGGTGTTCCTATTGTGACACCCTTTGTGATGACATTTATTTCTACGCTTATTTTATTTATTTATTATCTTTAGTAATTATTTCGTGGGAATTTTTTTTTGTACATATTATTGATCTTAATAAAAATAGAAACTGTAATCATACCCTTAGGATCAGAAACACGTATTGGATATATCATATGTCATAATCTAAATCCAAGGTACCTGATAAAGTCATATAAACAATTTGTAGTAAATCAAAGTATCTCAAAATAAAAAATTAATTGATTGACTACATATACATAACCACATGACTAAAATCTGGCCCCACTCATATAATACGTCAAAATAGAAGACCTAAATCAGGGCAATCAATTTATGAGCTAAGTCCTATACCATTCCAATCCCTAAGTACTAAAGTCTCTAGATTGTAATCACAATGATCTTTTTCAAAGTCTCGAAGTGTGGGCCTCATCAATGCTGGGATTTCTACCATCTGAGCTAATTGTCCTCCGATGAGTCGTGAAAACATACATACAAGAAAGAAAAGAAAAGAGTGAGGTCACAATACTCTTATATTTAAGGTCACAAACAACGAACCTTTACAATTCCAATCAAACAGAATAATTACTATAAGTGATTATCTAATTATGCAATGCAAGGGAAACTAAAGTTTTCATCTAAGTTTGACAGACTCATGCATGTAGGCCCAATGCCTCCTAATTCCCATGATCAGAGGCCTTAACATTTCTTTTGGGTGACGATTGAGAGTACATATTCATTCCTAGTGCTTCATTTTACAGACAAACATGAGTCTTTAACTACTTTTGAAGGAATACTCTTCACCAATCCTGGTGACGCTCAACTGTCGTCAGGGTTATTAGGCCGGATAACATGAGCTTCCTAGCTTAGGATTGCAGGTCCTGTCTAATAGGGCTTCACAACCTAAATCCTTTTACCCCTTAGACTTTGCGAATCCTGCCTACGTCCCTTGGGTACCATACTGTGGTCAACTCCTCATACACACTTCACTTTATACAATGCACATGATGCATGTTCCAACTTAGTATTGACACTTTAGTTAGAGACTTATCATTCTTATGAAATTCTAGCAGAGTTTTATCTATTTTTTGTACTTTCCCCTATACCTCTACATGTGTTTGGTCAATAAACAAACCATATATCTCTACATGGGTATGGTCAATAAAAAAAGACAAAACTTGTCAGACAATAATTATCATCATTCTCATCCTTTATCATTCTCAATTATCGTTTCTCATGGGCTCCCTTGGCCATATCTTTTAGTAGCTCTCAAGCTTACCATTCACATATTGCATTATATACATATCTCCAATATCATTTAACATCATATCATAACACGTTGATCCAAGCATAAAGATTGGTCAACAATTAACTCACCAACACCATTCTCAAATCCATTTAATTCACATAGGCACCCCTAGCCAAATCTCTCGCCAATTCTCAAGATTACCACACATATAGCACATTTCAAACATATCTCACTCACCTTTCTAGTACCTCATGACATAATATCTCTACACATTAATTTGAGTAAAATAATTAGAACAAAGCACATTCACACACTTTTGCCATTCATTGATCGAATTGCAACACACAAGGCTAGCAAGTTCATTTTGCTTCTATTCATGATTCTTAGCTCAAAGCTATTTGCTAACATTAAATCATTTAGTCCTTGACTCACATTCTTCATTTAATCTAAATTCTAATATTCCTTCATAATGTGGGAATTAAACCATTTAAATTTAAAATAGAATTCTAAATTCAAATCTGAGTAATTAATTACCATGCATTCTTACTAATGACTAATCTTAGAAAGACATCATGTAGTACCTTACCATTCCATCCCCATCTACAAGTAAGATTACCCAAATACTTTATGCTAGAAAAATCCAGTCTATGATCATTAAAACCAAAAGTTAAACCTAAACCATTTTATTACACTCACCAATCATAGACATAAGTTCAAGTTTACTTATTTCACTTCTCTTGTTAACTTTTCAATTACAACATACATCAATTTCAAGATTCAATTATGCATCAAATAAACAATAGCCTCAAAAGCTTATTCCCATAGGTACTAGAATACAACACATTTCTCTTTTGACACATTCAACTTCAAGTCATGTTAATAAACTTCCCTAATGCATTCTTTGTGTTTCTCACCAAATCAAAGTAAAATTTACTCTATCCAATAAGACCTAACCATTCATGACCTTGTTAGTTAATTCCTCCACCTTCTAACACACCAAAATACCATTTTAAAAATCATTTTTCTGTTGTCAAAGAAAAACAGGACAGCTTATGATCACATGCACAAAATATGCTCTCCAAGGCTCAAAATGCATCCAATTTCATCCATTCTTTTTTCTACATGTTCCTTAATGTTATGGCATCCATTACCAATCAATTAAACACCATTTAAACACAAAAACACCAGGCTTTCTGCTACTACAAAATGGCTGGACAGTAGCTCAAATTTTTTGCACAAGTGACACTTTCAAATATTGAAACATGTCAAAATGACCTATTTTTCTTGCCAAACTTTAGAGGCATCATATACTATCAAAAGACACTTAATTTCCAACGATTAGCACAGTTTAAACATGGATTTATCGTTGATTTTTCACAGCAAAGTACATTATGCAACAGATTTCACAATTTCATGCTTCCAACATGACATTTTATGCATGATTTGAACTCCATTGGGTCTAGGAATTGTATGACACCATTTGTAACATAAATTTATGATCTAATATAAGTGAAATTCATAACTTCTCGTCACAAATCAGACTAGAACAGCAACCACATTTTTCCTGCTCAATTCACATTTCCATACACCAAGACATGCCATTTTGGCTTCCTTTGATCACCAAACCTCAGGGGTATCATATACCAATCATAAGACACTTAATTTTGAACAATTGATGCACCCCAAACATGATTTATTCACTATATCTAGTATCAAGACAACAGGGTAAATTTTATAGAAATATCATGATTTCATCACTGATCAACACAGGATAGTAGCCACGATTTTAATAGAACCATGACACTTTAAGCAACCAAATCAAGTCATAAAACTTCATATACATGCATACAAGTTATGGTTTCAACCCACAACCACCTAGGGCACAAAATACATGGAGAATATGACTTGGAACAAATCTAATAGCATGAAAAATAGTGAGTAATTTGCTGTCTTAAAAAAAACAAAATGGTACATAATACATACACCATAACACACATGGATTTGCTTCAATAATCAAACCCACCCAAGGAAACTAAGGGAATCTCCACATAAACAAACATAAGACCATATAAAAGTAAGAAACAACCTCCTCCCCTTACCTTAGGATGCAAAACATGAAGATAAGGGAGAAAAGGAGGTGGGTTCTTCAAGTCCTTAGGGTGCTCCAAGCCTTCTCCAAGCTAGGATGAAGGGACAATCAAGGATTGGAGTGTGTATATTACGAAAAAACACAAATTCTACCCTAGGGTTTCCAAGAGGAGACCGGTTCTATTTTTATAGAAGGGAGACCAACAAATGTTATATTTCTAGTGAAATTTAAGGTTCAATTAGTGATAGGTTTAGTTCTTAATTGTTTCATTATTTTTTTCCTAAGCTAATCCTTCATTTTAATGAACCAAATCCAGTCCACTTATGTCTTATAATGCCATGATTTTATGTGTGAGGGCGTGCCAACAATTTCATTTTTATCACTCACTTAATTCTCTTAAACCATTTATTTGTTGTGTTGTGTTGTGTTTTTAAACTTTTAATAATGAAAACCTTAATCTTTTCTTACAGAGTCATTCTAGACACATTAAATTAGCTTATAAATTTTTTTTATAATTTTTGGAGCCTTCTAAGTATCTATAGTTAAGCTTGCAAAATATCTAAAGTCAAAATTGGATATCTCTAAAAATTACAAAAAAAATTTACAATTATAAAATAATATTTTAAGCTTATTTTCATCTTCAAAATATCATTTTGTCATGTTTTTATATTTATTTAACATTTATCTACCCTCCAATGTTTATGTTTCTAATTGTCAGAATTTTCAATTAATTCTATGAATCCCTAACTTATACAAGTCTAAATACAATTTCTTGTTTTGAGAAAGTTTTAATTTTTTAGGGTAAAGAATTGATATTTAGGCTTTCATGCAATGTTTCTGTATATCAGGACGTTAGCAATAATAAAAAATAATAATATAAACGTATATCGAAAATAAAATATTAATAATAATATTTCCTAAAATTGAGGATGTTACACCTATGATCTCCTTCTCTCTTAACATGTCTATAGAGTTTTAGCCACTAATATAGGAGATGTGGAGGGCTCCATTCTACACGCCTCAAGACTATTTTATGACTTTATCTACGCATAGTGGTATTCGTGGCGAACCCCATATGTCTTCCTAACTTAGAAGAGGAGGATCTACCAGAGGCTTCTCATCAATAGGGGTTGGGATTAGATGTTATGGTCAACGTAGGGATATTTTGATGTAGTAGGACTACCCCCTTCCCCTTTTTAATGTATTTCTAGATTAATATTAGCACACCATTTTGACCACGACATGTGTGAGTTTATTTTGAAATGCTCTATGATTTGACACTATATTTATTTGCTCATGGGATGTAATGTCGTATGACAGGGTACATTACTTTTATTTCCTTATGCATGATGTTATCCAAATATTTTAGTTGCAATTAATTATTTTGGTTATTTTGAATCATTTATGTATGATATTTTATTTTCTACAGCATGAAAAAAATTATGCATACTTTCATAATCAAATTAATTATCTTTTACTTAAAGTTGAATCTTTCATGTTTATGGTTAGACTTATGTGACATCAGTAGGACCTTACTGTAATGTCTTAATTAGCAAATATGTTGAGATGGGTGACATCCAGTTTGCTTATTGTGTGACTTTTAAGATGAATTGCAAAATTGGCCTATGACTAACCACTGGTTTTGTGCTGGATAATTTTGCCAAAATATCTGCCTAGGAGTTTTGTTCTTTTGGGATGTGGTGCACCTATACTTTGTTGAACCATTCTAGTTGTGTTCACCCTGGCCAAGTATTTTCTATAGTAACGACTCTTTTACTTGAAAAAAAATCCTTTTACCTTGGATGTGACTAACTGTGAGTCATTAAATATTTATGCTTCTGTGGCAACAAGGTCTAAGGCTACTTGGTGTCTAACTACGAGGGCTTTGTACTCGGCTTGATTGTTTGAAGTTTGGAACATGAATGCTAGTGATTGCACAATCGTTTTACCTTCCTCATTCTCGAGGAGTACTCCTGCCTTACTTCCTTTTTTTCTTAGAGGATCTATTAACATGAATTGTCCATTTATTTATCGGAATGGGGGTTGGTGGTGGTGTTACTTTTGCCATGAAGTCAACTAGTGCCTAGGCTTTGATGGCTTGTCATGGTTCATACTGCCCAAGATATCATTCTTCTTGCCAAGTCGGGGCATTGTAAAATCTTTCTAATTAATTGCTCTATTTTGACAACAATAGAGTCACTTTGGAAGTAGGGATGCAATTGTCAAGTAGCTATAACCATAGCATATGCAACTTTTTCTAGTCATTGATAATTTAATTTGGACCTTGAAGGGCTTTGCTTGTGAAGTATATCGATTGTTGCCCTTGCTCATCTTCTCTAACTAATACAACACTTATGGCCATCTGTGCGACAAAAAGGTAGAGGAAGAGTGTCTCGCCTATTTTGGGTCTAGTCAAGACTAGTGGTGTCAACAAAACTATATTTGTTTAATTCTAAAAAAAATAAAAAAATAGGAAACCAAAATTACGTATAATCCAAACTAAATGAACAAAAGTATAAATAAAATTCTATATTTTTGAAAATTCTCATATTACCAATTGCGTTCAACTTTTTTTCTACATTAAAATATCTATTTTTCTTCAAATTTCATCTTTCTTAGATCAATTATGCATATTTTTCTTATAATTTTAAATATTTATATTTATATTTTAAATTTTAGTTTAGTTTAAAAATCCATATATAATGTATTAAATAGTTATAGCGTGTTTAGAAGAGTGTTGGAACTTTCCCAAACATTCACTCATCAGCTGCAAATTTGGATTTCTAAAGTTTTTGTGCGTGGTAGTTACATTTCAAAATCAAGATTACTTCTGCGAGCATGTTTACCTGGAAATGATAAAAAAAAAAAAAAAAAATGCAATTTTATGCTGACTTAAAAATTTTATACTAAATTTTAACGTTAACCTATTTTAAAATAAATTTTTTAAATATATATTATTATACTCTGAACTCAATTTAAAAGAAATTAATTCTATAAAATTAAAATATCTAAAATTAAATTGGTAAACATTCATCAAACACGCTATATTAAGATTGTCAAACTACTCTTAAATGTACCTAACGAATAAACTCATCCTAATTTTCAAAAAGAAAGGCAGTAATTTTGTCAATCAAAATTAGTATGGAGTTTAATTTATATATATGTTAATGTAAAATATTTTTACATAAATACTTAATAAGATTTGACCATTTGATCACGTTATCTTATTAATTAGGATTAAATATGTTTTTAATTCTTACAAATAGGATAATGTTCATTTTTAGTTTCTAAAATATAACTTGTCTCCTGTTGATATTTCATTTATAGAAATGTGTCCTATGTAGTGTTATTTTCATAAATAGGGACTACAAGCAGTTAATTTTTTGTGAAGGATAACAATCATATTTGACATATTTTCATATACGAGAGATTAAAAAGAGACGGTTTATTTTTGAGAAACAAAAAATGAATTGTATCTTATTTGTAGGGACTAAAAACATATTCAACCATATTAATTAAAATGATGTGGTGATAAAATAAATTTTTACTTAATGTACCTGTAAAAATGTTTTACATCGGTAATGTATATAAATTAAACTCATTATGGATCCTTATATTATAATTTTGAGTCTTTATTTTTTAACAAGAGTGATTGTAAGAGTTATTTACTTATTTTCATTCTTATTAAGCTACGTAATATCTTTTTAATAATTTATTTTTATAATTTCTTCTTCAATTTTAAATGTCTTAATTTATTCCTATTTAATATAGCAAAACATTCATTATTAATAATAATAATATCTACTTTTTTTGGTTACAATAAAAATATCTACTTTTCTCTTTAATTAATTATTTATATTTTCATTTAAATTTAAAAATATCTATACCATTTTGTTAGTTAATTTATAAATTTATCTTTCTTTTCATTGAACAAATTATTTTTTTTTATCACCGTTGACCAAACCATATATATCGGGTCTAATTGCAACTTCAGATTAACAGGCCCACAATTTTTAAATTACAAGCTCATTAGTCATTAACATACAAATTCCAGCTAAGATATTTTCCTCTTCTTTTTCTTCCGAAAATGAAGGCTTTGCGGCTCCGTTTCCACAACTTTTTTCTATTCTATTATTTATTTCTATATATTAAAAAAAATGTTCAGAATGAACCAAAAGCCAAGTTTTCGTTTACTAATTTATCATCCATTTTTTCTCTCTTATTTTGATCATTGATGATTTTTGCTTGCAGTTGATCCAATACGGGAATGTGTGACCGAGATAACATCGTGATTGAGTGAAAGAGGAGCGAAAGTTTCCACTCCCACTCTCCATTATTCAATTGTGTGTGTCTTCTTTTTTTTTTTTTTAATATTTTCTTACTTTTCGATTGTTTGAATTTGGAGACGAGGATCAGAGACTTTTGAACTGTGAGAAAGAGAAAAGGGAAAGATGTGATGAGGGATACATCGGGAAAGAGAGAAAGAAAAGGAAAAAAAAATAAAAATCTAAGTCATCAATTTAAAAATAAAGTATTTAACGGTCCAAAAACTCTTTCTCATAGTAGGAGACATGTTTAGCTTTCTCATCCTAACCTCCGTCTTGTTTGAAACAACATGTGTTTGGTGTTACTCATTTTTTACTATTTGAAACATGATTGCTATTTGAAATGAGATTTCTTTATTTTTTTTTCTCATGCTTATGCACAAGCTTATAAATCTTTTGTTTTTTAGGCCCATGGGCTTATAAATCTAACTTAGGTTATGTTTGGCTTAACTTATTTTTGACTTAAAAGTTATTTTAAAGTTAAAGCTCAAAATAAGAGTTTTAAAAATAAAGTAAAAGTTGTTTAATAATTTTTATTTTTTTTAGCTTTAAAGCTCTTTTTAAGATACAAGTTGTAATGTAAAAAATTTAGAATTTTAAATTTACGTAAAACAAATTATCTCACTCAATAGAATAAATATATATTGATAAAATAAAATAAAAATTATGTAAAGTAAATTTTTAGTCATATTTATGTAAAATTAATTTAATCAACATAGATTTATTTTAATAATAATAAAAATATATAAAAGTAATAAAACATATAAATTTAAAATTTTTAATTTTAAAATTTTCAAAAGCTATTTTAATTAATACAAGTTAATTTTCAATCTGATTTATAAATAGTTTATTATATCAAATACTAATTACAAAAATAATGTTTAAAAAATTTTGCATTATTGTTCAATAATATTTTCAAAAGATAAAAAATAATTTATTTAAACAAAATTTAATAATGTCAATATATTATAAATAGTATTTAACTAATAATTCAAAAAATATTTAATAAATACATTGTTATAATTAAAAATGAAAAAACTTAACTATAAATTAAAAATTAAAAAAATATAAAATCTAAATTAAATTCAAAGAATAAACATGATAAATATGTATAAATATAAAAAATTTATTTAACTACATTATTTACTCATTTTAGTAACATTTTTATTTCATCTAATAAATAGATTTAAAATTTTTATTTTAAAATTGTAAAAAATAATTTAATTAACAAAAATTAATTTTAAAGATAATTTACAAATATTTTATTATATATAATATTAATTAAATAAATTTAAGCATTAATTATAAATATTAAAATATTTAAAAAGTTTTATATTATTTTTAAATAATATTTTTAAAAGATAAAAAATAATTTATATAAACAAAATTCAATAATGTCAATATATATTAAAAAGTATTTAATAAATAATCCAAAAAGTATTTAATAAATATATTGTTGTAATTTAGAATTCAAAACTTAACTATAAATTAAAATTTTTAAAAATATGGCATTTAAATTAAATTTAAAGAATAAAAATTATAAATATTTTAATGTATAAAAAAATTATTTAACTATATTATTTATTCATTTCATTACTGACCTTTTATTTTTGGTAAAAAAAATTAAAAGTTAAAAAATAAATAATATTTTTTAATTTTCTAAAATAAATAATTTAAAAATAAATTAAAACCTTACATTAAATAAATATAATTCAAAATAAACTAATATATATAAGTATTATTCAAAGGGGAAGCCGGTGAAACACTAAAATTGAAAAAATAGTGAAAAATTAAAATGATAATATTTTTGGTCACATTGGAATTCGAAGAGGGGATTGTAAGAATAAGCTTTGTATAAGCTAGAAAAAAGCTCCCCCTATCAACTTAATTATAAGCTACTTTTTTTCAAATTTTGTTCTATGAAAATAAGTAGCTTATTTTTTGAAGAGCTTTTTATGAAATGTATTTGACCTAGCTTCTCCTTTTAAGGAAAAAATTAGCTAAAAAAGTTGGGCCAAACATACCCTTAGAATAAAACTAGAATTTTTGTTTGTTCATTACATATGATAAGTATGTATTTTTATATAATTAAATTTATAATAAATAAATATTTTTGAATATATAAATTATATTATAATTAAAATTTATAATAAAAAATTATCTTTGACTATATAAATTATATTTTGGATATATAGTAAATAATTTAAATTGTGATATAAAATTATTTTTAGCTAATAACAATTTGTTTAAAAAAATATATTAAATATAATTTAGAGATAAATATGAAAGAAAATAAATTGAAAAAAATAATAATTAAGAAGATTAAATATACAGATAAAAATAAAAAGGGGTAATTTGAGACGATTGATAGAAGAATTTTTTTAGCTAGTTGAAAGAATAGTGTGTGAGAGTGGGAAACTTTCTCTCTAGATATATTTTAATTTATAATATAGGAGTAGATATTTGATATTATTTCTACTTAAAATTATTTTACTTTATTAATCTTGTAATAAAAATTATTATTCAAGATTATTACTAATTATCAAAATAAAATTTTAATTTTTAATTAAACAACTACACAACAAAATATTTATCCTTTGTTTGCACTTGTAGAAATAAAAAAGAAGAAAATATAAGAGAGAAACATACGTCAAAAGTATTAAATTTACACTCTTTATTTAAAAAAAAAAAAAAAAAACAAGGATGAGAGAATTTTTTTATGAATCCAAAATAAAAACTTTCCTCCAATAAAGAAAGGGGGATTTTTTTTTATTTT
Organism: Spatholobus suberectus; assembly: GCA_004329165.1. Lineage (NCBI taxonomy): Eukaryota > Viridiplantae > Streptophyta > Magnoliopsida > Fabales > Fabaceae > Spatholobus > Spatholobus suberectus. The sequence continues at coordinate 34,144,684 of CM014732.1, read as the reverse complement.
TTTAAAATTAAATAATTTTTATAATATAAAAATAAAAGTATTTTAAGAGGTAAATAATATATTAAAAAATTTATATTTTTACATTTAATTCATTTTTTCTAATTAATATATATTTTATATAACTTATATTTTTTTTTCTCTTTTATTCATTTAAATTAATAATAAGAAAATTTATTACTTTTTTATTTGTTAAAATACCATTTTAGTCCCTCATCTTATTTTTTTAATTTTAGTTTGGTCCTCTAATTTCAAAATGTTTCACTTTAGTCTCTTAAAGTTTCTCTATTAGACCAAATTAGTTTTTCCATCAGTTTACTACACTAACAATGTTGACTTTGGATGACATGACAAGTGTCAATTTAATGTGACATCTTTCATAGTTTGTCACGTATCACCAACTCGACCAAGTTAATGTGATTAACTGATAGAATTACTAACTTAATATATCAGAAACACTTTAAGAGACTAATGGAAAACTCTTTAAACTTAGGAGACTAAATCTAAACTAAATAATAAGATAAGGACTAAAATGATATTTTTATTTTTATTTATTTTTTTGGTACATTATTTTTATTTATTTTGATAACACATCTATTTTATTTTATATTTTTTATTTCTTTCTTTTGATGTCCAACCAAGTTTTAAGTATGATATTTGTAATAAAAAATGGTTTAATATGTTTTTAGTTTCTATAAATATAGTGAATTTTGTTTTTAGTCCTTTAATTTTTTTTTTGTTAATTTCAATTCTTATAAGTTTTAAAAGTTTTGAAAATGATCCTTATTACTATTTAGTTATGATGTGACATGCATCTAGATATGTTTCGTCACATGACATGTCGTCACGAATGTGTGATTTTCTTTTATACAAAAGTCAAATAACAAGTAAAACTTGTAGTACAAGGCCAACAACCTTGGTGGTCTCTCAAGGATCTTTAATTGTTATCAACCAATTAAGAATGTTAGAAAAAGGGGGTTTTGAGTTTTTAAGAATGAAAGCAATTTGCAATTAAGAGAATTCACATTAATAAAAACAACCAATCAACTAGTTAAGTTTTCTAATCGGACTTATCATCAATTTCTAAAGATCTAATTCCAATTCTTGATTCAATTCTTGTTTGACCTCGAAATTAACCAATTAAGCATTAATCAATTTCAAGAGAATTTCTATCGAATAAAACATCCAAGATTTGTTTAATTTAGGTTAGATGGTTAAGCGCCTTCTAAGTCACCAAACCAATTTCTAAACGATTATTTATCAAATCAATGATTAGGCATTAAAGACCCTATTAATCCCAATTAGAATATGCCAAATCAATCATTTAACATATTAATCAAGAATATATATTCAAATTTGAATGATGACACACCAACCCAAAAAGATTTCACAATCAAGATTCAATAAGAGAGAATAAGGATTAAAAGAAAAGAAATTAAACCAAGAATTACAATTAAAATTAAAACCAAACCTCAAGATCCATAGTAGAAATCCTTACACCAATGAATTGATCTAAAAAAGGTATAGCCTTACATGGTGGCTTCATTTGAATTCCTCAAAAGGAAGAGAAAATTGAAACAAGAATGATGAAAAAAAGAAAAACCCCTTCGTGGGGGAAACCCCTAAACAGCAAGTCTCCTTATTTTTCCTAAAGAGATATATTTATAAAGTTTCCCTAGAGTTAACTAAAGCCTAAGCTCAAAATATGGGCCTACTAGATGTTAACTAGCCCAATTTACAAATTAATTCCGTAAAGCTAGTTGAGTTATAGAGTTAAAAACATGTTTGCTATTGTCCATGATTTATGCAACCCTTCAAATGGTTGAATTGGCTTCTAGTGTCTTCGTCAAAGTTGTAGATAAATTTGTCATTAAAATTTTTGCATGAGTCTTATGTCTTTTAGACCTCTACAACTCAAGATATGCTCAAAATACCGCACCCATGTCAGGCTGTCAAGATAAAATAGCATCTCCGACTTCAAGTCCAAATTCGTCCATAATTCAAGATGAATCAGCTCACAACCTCTTCATGAGAATTGTAGATATTTCTTTAAGCTTTCTATAGACACCAAGATCACCTTAATCACATTTCTAGATCCCAAGTTATGACCTAAACAAGGAAGAAAGGTCAAAATACATTAAAAATTAGTACATTAAAATTAGTTGATCAATGTAACATATTTAGATACATGCCATGTCACTACCAAATAGTAACAAAGACTTTTAAAAAATAAATTTATGAAGATTAAAACTAATATTTTTTGTTTTGAAGAATCAAAACCAAAATTGTATCCTAAAAACATGTTTAATTCTTAAAAAAGTTATGATATCTAAATTATATCCTTCCCATTGTCACACGAAAATGAAAAAGAGAAGCAAAAAATAAAATAACAATTAAACCCTCAACTTAGTTCTTGAATTCAATAAGTGTTGTCATTTTAGTCCTAAATTTAATGAAACTAAAAAATTGTCACTAAGAAAAAATAGTCCTTGAATTTATAATTTGTCATTCAAGTTAATCTCTCCATTAAGTTTTTATTATTAATTTTAACAAAGCATCCAATGTGACATGTTACTTACTAAAGTGACACACACATGGCATGTCTATATAGTCCATGTATGTAGAGGCTAGATGTAAAAAGTCGTAAGCCTTTTAATTTAGTCTCTGAATTTTACACTTGTTGTCATATTAGTCATTGAATTTGGCACCTACTTCCATATTAGTCTCTGAACTTGATGAAATTAAAAAATAGTCCCCGAATTTGTATTTTATCATTCTCATTAATCCAAACATTAGCTTATGTTTGTTATCTTTAATGAAGTATCCTAGTTGGAACCTTAAGTGCCTTCGTGGCACGCATGTGGAGTGACCTTCATGTCCTAGTTAGCAACGGCTAGGCCTTTGCAACTTCATACCTGTCATGCATCACTTTGCATTGCTTATGACTCTTATTTTCGCCCCAGGGGGCTCAAAAAGCTTTTGAACTTAAGGGATTTCATTTCCCCAATTGGAATAACAAACTAATTTTAAAACTTAGCTTGCAAGCTTTCAAGATCACATTCCATTTCTTATTCACTGTTTTCTTCAACCTTATATCCTACTTGAACCATAAAGAGTAGAATTATAGGGTAGAGTCTCTTGTCACACATCAAATAAAGATCGTCACCATGCTTTACAAGGACAACGAACATAACCTTGCAAATAGGAAGCGTAATGCGATCTCAAAATCTTGTAAAGTGGACTTTAAAATTGGTTTGTTGTTCCAATTTTAAGGAAATCCCTTGAGTTCCAAAGCTTTTTAAAGCCCTTGAAGGAGAATATAATAATTGTAAGTAACTCAAAGTGGAGCATGACGATTGTGAAGGTGCAAAACCTTGACCCCTTTTGTCTAAGACGTGAAAATCATATCACGAGTGTGCCACAAAGGCACCTAAAGTGTTAATAAGAAAATCCGTTAAAGATAACAATCATGAGTTAATGTTTGGACAAATGAGAAGGATGGAATACAAATTCAGAAATTAATTTTAACTAATATTTTAGCTTATGCATTGCACATGATAAGTATTTATTTTTATATAATTAAAATTCACAAAAAATAAATATTTTTGAATATATAAATTATACTATAATTAAAATTTATAATAAATAAATGTTTTGAATGTATAAATTATACTTTAGATTTAAAATAAATATTTTAAATTATGATATAAGGTTGTTTTTAAGTATTGACATTTTAAAAAAAATCTATTGAAATTTAATTTATAAATAGAGATAAAAAAATAAAGATAAAAGGAGAATAATTTGAGATGATTGAGAGAAAAAAATTATTGCTAATTGCATGTGAAATACACCTTCAAAAGAGAGGAGAGAGAGTAGCGAGAATATCTAATTGAGAGAGTAGGGAGACTAATGCTCTTACTCTCAAAGTTGTATATTCTAATTTATAGTATGTGAGTAGATTTTGTCAAATTTAATGACTAATATGACAACAACTGCAAATTCAGGGGCTAATATGATAACGGGTACCAAAATTAAGGACTAAATTGAAGGGTTTTCCACTTTTCACATTTGACCTTAAGGGCTCGTTTACTTTTATTTTCATTTCCTATTTTTATTTTTTGTTTTCATTTTTTAATTAAATAACTGTTATCTTATTTTCAAACCTATTTCTTGTTTTCAAAGATTTTGTATAAGAGACAATGAAAACAATTTTTTTTTCTTTGTTTCTTGTACAAATTTTTAAAAACAAGAAATAAATTGAAAACAAAGTGACAATTTTGTAATTAAAAAGTGAAAATAAAAAATGAAAACAATTTTTTTTCAAAATAATTGTTGCATATGTGGATTGTATGGACTTTTCAAAATTTAGTGACTATTTTTTTGTTTCGTTAAATTTAGAAACTAGAATGACAATGTTTGTCAGATCTCCGGGGATCAATTTGATGGTTTACTTGAAAAAAAAAAGACTTAATTATACTTTAGGCCTCCTATTTTTTTAATTTTGTGAATTTTGTTTCCAATTTTTTTCTACGAATTTAATCCTCCACTATTTTAACTATGCAATTTTGATCCATAAGTTAATTTAACATTTAATATTTAATGAAAATGATAGTTTAATGCATGTACAATTTTGATTTATCTATTAACTTAATATCTAATGTTTAATAGAAATACTGATGTTACAGCGTATTAGACTACTATGTTAATATTTTTATTAAATATTGAATGTTAAATTATCATATAAATTGAAATTGAAAAATTAAAATAGGAGAATCAAATTCATGAAAAAAAAATGAATAGACAAAATTCACATAATTGAAAAAGAAAGGAACAAAAATGTAATTAAGACCAAAGAAAAACCACTAGGCCAACAAAGAAATCCGCCAAACAAGTTGGCCAAATTAGTTTGGATTTGATCTCCAGTCCAGTCCCAAGAAAACGAATCCTCTTTTCACCGTCTCTCTCTCTCTACCACTTAGATCCTGCCTCGCTGATTCAAGTTTCCGTTTGAAGAGATGATCGCAATTCCGTATCTGACCGCGTTAACCACTTACTTCAGCTATGGCCTTCTCTTCGCCTTCGGTCAATTCAGAGATTTCTTCCGCAAATTCATCGACCGGTGCAGTTCCAACAATCTTCAGGTTCTCTTTCTTCTTCCCTTCTTATCCTCCTTCTGCATCCACCGCATTCGTTCTATCATTAACGCCAACGCCTTCTTCCCTTCTCTCTCGCTTCCAGGGTTACGCCCCCATCTGCTTGGGACTCGAGGACTTTTACATCCGCCGATTGTACCTTCGCATTCAGGTTTTCCAATTTTTCCTTTTCAATTTTTCATTTATTCCGGTTTTCAAACCTTAATTTCATTTGGGTTGCATTTGTGAAGTCGTTTTGTTCGTTTGTTTCCGCATTTCTCTTTTTCTCAGGACTGTTTTGGAAGACCGATATCAAGTGCCCCCGATGCCTGGTTCGATGTGGTGGAACGTTACTCGAATGATAATAACAAGACACTAAAGTATGACTCTCTATTTTAATTTATTTTTCGGGGATTTCAGGTTGTCGAAGATAAATGTCAACAACACACTATTTGATACACTCTTTTGAACAAACACTCTCCTATTGGTTGGAATTTATTGGAAATTACAAAACTATGAGGGAATCATTAAATTAGATGTGGGACTCACAAAATTGTGATTTTTAATAAATTTCAACTAATAGGAGAGTGTGTATTCAAAAGAGTGTCAGAGAGTGTGTTGTGTGTTGACTGTACGGATTTTCTTTCTACGTGTTTGGAACTGTTGCATTTGTAGTTGAATTTAATTTGGATGAGGTGTAAATATTTTAGCTGTCAACCAATTAAAAAAATATTCTAAGAATTTAATAGGCATGCACAGTTAGAGTAAACATTTGTACAGTATCAACAAATCATACATCATCTTTGGTATGACTTTCAGGAAGGTAGTTATTATAAAAGTCAACAAATTTATCTTTCAAAGTGGTTTGTGATTGGATGATACTAGATAGTGTAGAGAACCTTTATACTATTAGTGCATATATTATTTATTCATGTTCTAAATATGACTTTAAAAAGTCAACAATTTTTAATTACATGACAATCTACAATTGGATGACAATGTAAAAAATATGACAATTGAATTACATGACAATTTTATTTACACGGTAAGTGTATTTCAATTAAATTCTTTGTAACTTATGTGGCTCCTGTTTCTCCCAATGCAGACGGACCACAAAAATAAGCAAATGTCTCAACTTAGGATCGTACAACTATCTTGGTTTTGCTGCAGCAGACAAATACTGCACTCCTCGAGTTGTTGAGACGTTGAAGAAGTATTCACCGAGCACGTGCAGCAGCAGGGTGGATGGGGGTTAAGTATATTATTTTGCATATTACCAACTGAAACAGAGTTTTGGTTGTTTATCTATGCATGTGCTTCAAATGTGGCTTCTCTCGTAGGCACTACTGCACTTCACAATGAGTTGGAGGAACAGGTTGCAAGCTTTGTTCGAAAGCCGGCTGCTATTGTTTTTGGCATGGGCTATGTGACTAACTCAGCTATTCTTCCAGTCCTGATGGGGAAGGTCTGTAAAAAGTTTTCAGTGATTTTGATTCTATGAGAGATGCTAATTGTGTATTTGCATGATTAGTTATTGGTATTTCTATATTTTTACAGGGAAGTCTTATCATCAGTGATTCGTTGAACCACAACTCAATTGTTAATGGTGCATGAGGATCTGGAGCAACTATTCGCATTTTTCAACACAATAGTGAGTATCCATGCTGCATGCCAAAATAAGAAGGATGAATTTATTATTGAGTGGTTGTGTTTTCATTTTTCAAATACAACAGTTGGAGACTGTTAGAACTTAGAATCTCTCTTGTTTTATTAGGGAAGGTCCTAATTTCAGTTATTGGTTGGGAGATGATGATGGCTACTGTTCTGTACCATATCATTACTATTTCATTAAATATATATAGGTCAATGACATCACACGTGTTCAAATGTCATTTCTGCTGACAAACAAAAAGTGAAGTATTACAGAACTGGTCTTTGATTTTAGTTTTGTACAACTACTTGCAACACACTCTAACATATTTTTTCCAACACACTCTTCACTATCGGGTGAAATTTACATGGAGCCCACTAAATGATGTGGGTCTCACTCCCTATTTAATGAGCCTCATTTATTATTTAGTAGGATATACATGAATTTCACTCAATAGTATAGAGTGTTAGAGAATGTATAGCTAGCATCAATGTTAAATAGCCGCTATAGCGACGCTATAGTGCATTGTGGAATTCCTTGGATCCTCAATCACCACTCTATCTGCTATTGCAACCGCTATGGGTGTTGTGGTTGCATCTTGCATCCCCGTCATCTCTGGCAAGTCTCCGGCTAATTGAACTTTTTTGAGTTAATATTATGCCAATTTTTATGAATTTTATTTTTATTTGCATACAACTTAATTTTTTATACATATATAATTAATATATATCATATATTTCAACCGTTATGTGATTTCCGCTATTTGCCTGTGATGCTATCCGCTATGTGATATAGTGGATTATTGGCTTTCCGCTGTTTTCCGTGATCTGCAATTGATAACACTGCCTAGCATTCCTTTTTAGTTATGTCTATGTGGATTTTGAACCCTGGTAACACATGTTTTTGGGTTGCAGTTTTTCCTTTTGTCTCTTTCTGTTCTTGTGTTAATAACATGGTGCTTCCAATGTTCACGGCATTATTTATTTGCTTTCTCTTGGCTATTTTACCTGCAGTACCATCACATCTTGAAGAAGTTTTAAGAGAACAAATTGCAGAGGGACAGCCAAGGACCCATAGGCCATGGAAGAAGATAATCGTTATTGTGGAGGGGATATACAGTATGGAAGGGGAGATTTGCAAACTTCCAGATATTATAGTTATATGCAAAAAATATAAGGTTGGTTAATATGGTAGCTCCAATCTTATGTACAAATTGTGCTTTTCTTTTATACTGATTCTCCACATGCCTTATTTTTTATTTTGGGAAGGGGAGTTGTTGGAGTATTTCATCTCGGTTTAAACTTTAAAATCTGTAGCTTGTGATAAGTCTACAGGGAAAAGGCATCCTTTAACTATTACAAATGAACTGCTGTAACTGATTTATGTCCACAAAAATTGTTTGTGTAAAATGTGGACTCCATTTAAAGAATAGAAATAGATTCCTTTATTTCCACCCCCTGCTTTTCTTTTTCCTGAATAGACATTTGGATTAACTTTACATTATCAAGTTTTATTTGCCATTTTAATTTTCTATATGCTTGCTTTCTGTATACTTCCATTGCTCTACAGGCATATACATATCTGGATGAAGCACACAGCATTGGAGCAGTGGGCAAGACAGGAAGAGGTGTTTGTGAGCTCTTAAGTGTGGATACTGCTGATATTGACATCATGATGGGGACATTCACAAAATCATTTGGATCGTGTGGGGGTTACATTGCAGGATCTAAGGTATGCTGTATGCATATTTAAACATCTGACTTTAAATTTAATGATTCAAGGGCAAATTGTATGTTGCTAAAATATGTATGAAGAGATGTTGAAATCTTTTCTCTCTTATTGAATATGAACCTTAATCTTTTCTCCTTTCAATGTAAAATCAGGAAGAGATTACAAATTGCTTTCATTGTATGCATATTTGTTAGTGGCACAATGTTGCATAAGCGATGGTGTGCGATGCAGGGCAGTAAGTGGGTAGGCATAAAAAGACCTCTTGTGTTGCAAGAAGGCTCATGTTGCCCTTGTTTAGTGCACACAATATGCACTAATGTATGTTTCCGTTGTTTAGTGCACACAATATGCACCAATGCATGTTGCATTCTGTTTGAACTAGGCCAGCATGAATAGGCATTATCTTTAAGGAAATAAGTGCAAACTTAGGGTAAATAAACTCAATCTGCTCTGACTCCTTAGAAACCATTATATCCGCAACCTTTGGCCACAGAAAACTATCCCAGAGACCTGGAGCACTGTGAAGCTTTCACCTAGCACTGACAAGTCCTGTTAGAGTGGTCAGTGGTAGTTACTGTCTGTCATCTTTTATTTCGTCTTCTTCCTTTCTTTGTTATGTCGTTTCTTTGAATGGGAAGGCTGGCAAGCATTTGTCTACCACTGGTTAAGAGACTTGTGTGCTTGGAGCTGTTGAGGCTGGTGGCAGATTTCTAGACCAGAGGCCTGAAAATCTATGACCCATATTAAGAAAATAATGCAGTGTTTTACTGAGTTTTGACTGAGAAGGTGGAATTTTGAGGATATTTTGAATTAATGAGATTAACATTATGTTGTGTTTTAGGTATGAACGAAGTTTTCATATGTGTGTGTCTGTTATGTTCATTCTGTTTTATTTGTATAATTTTATTATTGAATTAAATGTATATATCTTTATAGCATGTTTGGATTCAACTAAATTTGAGGGAAAAAAACATTTTTCTACAGAAAAAAGCTTTTTTACCATAAGTAAAATTTTGGAGTTTATGATTAAAAGCTAACAACTTATTTTTAGGCTAACTTCTATTTTCCCACTTTATCTCCAACAATTGTTAAATAACTTGATACCTTTTTCTTTTTTTTATAATTTTACTTTAAAAAAACGATTCTTTTATACAATCCAAACAAAGTGGATTTTCTTAAAATCACTTTTCTTCTAACATATCCAAATACAGAACTTATTTCATATATTTAATTATAACAATTTCTTCTAACAAAACTTATTTAATATATTTAATTATAATCAGTTATTGAAATAATCTTTGGCTAATCCAAATTCCAAACACAGAATGTAATGTGCACTGCACTTCAATGTTGCCGAGTGGATTACAATGCACAATCAATGACAACATCATGAACCCTTGTTGCGACAGTACGCTGTGCACCACAAAATAACTATGATTGTTTGTGAAGAGAAAAATGAAAGGACCTATAGAAGTCAGAGAATAAGGGGGAACTTGGGAGTTTGAACTTCATGGAACTGAAGTTATGACCATGGAGCTACTTCTAGAATACATTTTGTTTCATATGTTGAAGTTCATTGCTTAAGATTTGTGTTTCACATTGTTCTCTGTCAGGTTGCATCATAAAATTACTGAATTTTACTAGTACTATAATTTAAGCTTGGATTCTTATGGTGAACTTTTGGATCTACTGTCAGGAGCTTATCAAATACTTGAAGTACACTTGCCCTGCTCATCTTTATGCAACTTCAATTTCACCACCAGCTGCACAACAAATAATATCATCCATAAAAGTCATTCTTGGAGAGGATGGTTCCAATAGAGGTTTGGCTAGCACTTGTGCTTTTCTTTGGCTTGCTCTAGCACCACTTGCGTCAATCCTAAATATATACATGCATCTACTTTACTTACTTCGCAATGAAACAAAGTTGTTACCATATAGGTGCCAAGAAACTTGCACAAATTCGAGAAAATAGCAATTTTTTCAGGACAGAACTGCAGAAGATGGGATTCGAGGTTCTTGGAGATGATGATTCTCCTGTAATGCCAATCATGCTTTACAATCCAGCCAAAATCCCCGCCTTCTCAAGGGAGTGTCTCAAGCAAAATGTGAGAACATCATAAACATCCGACTATTTAGGCTTCTTATTACCTTTTCTCTCTCCAGCTATTTATATATCTATCTATAATTTATATATCTATCTATCTATCTGTATATTGAATGATCCTGTTTTAGGTTGCTGTTGTGACGGTGGCTTTTCCAGCAACACCACTACTACTGGCCAGAGCACGTATATGCATATCTGCTTCTCATTCAAGGGAAGACCTTGTCAAAGCCTTGGAGGTATATATTTTAACTTTTAAGTATTAACTTATAAAATGCATTAATTAATTGATTCTAGATATGTCACCTTAGTGTAGCATACTGGCTGCTTAGTTTTCTACACCTTTGTCGCTGTGTGTATGCCGTTACTAAGGCTTTTCAGTTTGTATTTAATATCAAGGATCAATACGTGTCTTGTCATTTTACATACTGCAAGATTTATCTTAGTTGAAGTTTTTTACTTACATGGTATATTTTATGTTATGATTTGTTGGGGTTGTTCTCCTTTCTTAGGTTATCAGCAGAGTTGGTGATCTAGTTGGTATAAAATACTTTCCGGCTGAACCATTGAAGCAGCAGCAAGAGGGAAAGACTGTGAAGTTTGACTAAGAGAAGTTCTTGTCTAAAAGCAAAAAGAGGAGGAAAGATTGATGAAGATAGAGCAGGAGTTATAGAAAGTATTTTTGTGTCGATTGTGGTTGGTAGGCTTCGAACTAACTGCCACGTGTTTCTAGTAAATTTGTGTCCATCTTTCATGAACTATACTTGGAGCTGCAGATGTAATTATTTTTTGTTCACAAACAAGTGAATCTTTTGTCTACTGTAAGAGAAGTCTATCTAATCAACTTATTATCTGGTCGCAAGATCATCTGTATAGTTACACCTGTCATTTTATCCCCATTTCCTCTGGTAATTCATTTGAAACTAAACCTTGGAATTTTAATCAAATTGTAAAATTGAAGTCGAATATTTCACATTGGGGCGTAATTCGACAATTCATTGTATATGCATAAGCTGATTGGCTACTTGCTATTTTGATAACTTCCACCCAATAGATTATCTACTTGATTTTGTTATGGAATCATGTTTCTTAAAACTCTTTCAGTCGGTTAGCATCCTGTTGCTTTCCCGCCCCTTGGTTGCATGAATTATAATGATTACCTTCACGGATTAAAATTATGATAATGGGTCTGCAGTCAGCCCTTTCTATGGAATCAGCAACCAAATGAGACAGCATTGATAGTAATGACATTGATAGGTTGGAGGATGAAGGGAAATGGAAGGGAGGGAAAAGGGAGTTTTTTTTTTTTTTTTTTAATTTTATTTCATTTGATTTAGAAATTTAGAGGGAGAAGGGAAAATGTGGGAGTTAAAACATATTTTTTGTAATTTTTAGATTGCACAAATTAGAATTGTTACGATATTTTATTTTTTATTTCTTACCTCTTATAAGAATAGTAGATATTATTGATATTTTCCTTTCTCTTTCCTTAAGAATTAGATAAGGTGATTTTTTTTTCCTTTCTCTTTCCTTTGCTTCAACTATATCAAGTAAAGATATCTCTTCTTTTTTCTCCTCTCCTTCCCTTTTCTATTAAAATTTTTTCTTTTTATTTCTTTTCTGATCAGTCTAAGATAGATTAAGCTAACATGTCCGAGGTAGATCATTGATTGGGATTGAATTCTTGTGGATGTTGGTTGGTATGGTCCAAGTGGACTGAGGTTCAAGATCTTTTGAATTCAGTCGATTCTTTGGTAAGGTTGGAACACTGTGGAAATGGCTGGGTACATGCAAAAGGCACTTTAACATTCAAGTCAGTGGAAATTTCACTAGTGACTATGTATATTAAATACTTACCTGATACAATTATGTTGATGGTATTTATAGGGATAAGAGCTGAGCTAGATTCCCTGGCACAAGGCTCAAAATCTCTCATGGCAATAATATTCTATCTTGGTGTAGCGACAGAGCAACTCCACTCATGGGTTGAGGTGTGCTTCACTGTTCACTAGTATGTGTTAAGACTTTTGTTCCCAATGTTAACTTTAGGCAACACTTGTAATTTTGGACTAATCCGGTATTTGGAGCTAGATGAATCATTATATGGATTGGGCATAAGCTCAATCCATAATAGTTGCCCTCTTAGCTTGGTATGCTTGCAAAGTGAGCGTATCGAGTTATATGTTATAACTTACAAAGTTAGAACCTACCTTTTCCACGTGTTTTATACCTTTTGACGTTTCTTGTGCGTAATTAATGTTGTTGCTTGACCATTTCTATTGATTAGTCTTTTCATTCCTTCACATTTATTGTTTCTCACTTCCTATGTAGTATTATGCACCTAGTGAAGGCTATATAAATGGAAATTCATTTGCTTAATTTTCACCTTTGATTTAATCCTTCATGGTTAGCTACTTCTATTACTCTAGCACCAAAAAGTGTCTAGAATAATCAAGTAGCTAACTTTGGTGCCTTGCTCATTTTAACACATGCATATACCTCAGTTAATATGAAAAATGAAGGCTTTTTGTCCTCTGACGGAAACTTTCCACCTTGATCAAGGTTATTACTCAATCGAGAAGCTTCTCCTTACAAAGGTCACTCTTTTTCTAGAGCAATTGAAGGAGATAAAGAACCTTTTCCCTTGAAGGATCTAGTATTCATCAAGTCTAGGTTGGTTTCATCCTTTAAGGAATCTCTAATTAGACCTAAATCCATTGGAGTTGAGATTTGGTCTTCCTTAACATAGATTAACTAGGTTTGTGGCATTATTCATGGAGGAAGAAAAGGTGCAGGGAGTGTATGTTCATGGATCAACCGAGATGAGTTTAGTTGATCTTGTAGTTATAGACCAAGATTATTATCGTAACTTTGTAATGACTTCAATCAATAAAATGTTACTTTTTCTAGTTTTCTGGTTAAAATCTGAGTTCATAACTTATAACCTTTAGCTGAAGTATTATTGCCAAGTTTCCTCAACTTCGTTTAAGCTCTTTCTTATTTATCTAAAGTACGATAATGGATTTTATCGTGCCTTTTCATATTTCTTTATATGAAATACAATTACCTTCGTGCCTCTTCACATCTTTATCAATAGAATAACTCAACAATCTAATAAGACATGTGGCATGTTTTGATTGGACTTCTATTTTTTCAAACCTTGTGGGAGTTATTACGATAGCCCTAGAGTTTCATGCATCAATCATGATAATTCAAATACTAATGTAAAACTCCCCCTGCACCCTACCTTTAGGGTTAAAATGTTGATTTTCCCATCATAATTTCCTATAGATAATGTTGACCCCCTTTTATTGTAATTTCTCTTTGCAAAGCGATTTCTTTCTCTTCTTCGATTTCGATGATCTTTGCTCACCATAACTTCCAAGTTTTCTGATCTTCTTCTTTTTTTTTTCTTTGCATATTTTACTTACAGGTATCCTCCATCTTTTCTTTTGTTTCCTTTACCTTCTCTACATGGTTAAAATTCAGGAAATAGAGGAAGAAAATAGTGAAAGTGTTAAAACAAAGGACGAATGAGATCCCTCAATTGTTTTGATTATTCAAACAAAGTAATAAGTTTTAAAAGTTAAAATAAGCAATGCACATTAGATGAATAAGACGATGACTCTATCTTATTAAACAAAAGACATCAAATGCTTTCTACATGCTATATTATTTGTTGCCTTTAGCTTGTATGATTTTCAGGATTTAGTGAAACAATATCCTCAAAAAGTTCAAAAAGCATGTCAATGAGGATACTAGCTACTTGCTCTATGAAAATATGTGCCACCTGCCAAAAATGAGAATAGCAGTGTACCTCTCTAAAGAAAAAGCAAAACATGCTTACTGTTACAAGATATGGTACAAGAAAAGGAAGATAAGCAAACTGCTTTATTATATCAAAGTGATTAGTTGGTAAAAGGCATTTAATATCCCAATGAACACTTTCTTCCTAAAGAAGAACAAACGAAGAAAGTTTGGTCTTAAGTCTTAACGACTATCTTTGAAGACCTCCTATAAATACCAGAGGCCAATTGTATAAGCGAAGAGTTTTTGCTGCACGATAATACGCTCATTTGCTCTGTATCTTTTAAGCCTTATATTTCTAAGAAACTTTTTATAATTATGTAAAATCTCTAAGACAAAAAGAGACTTGAACTTAACATTTGTACGTCTATCTAATAAGACGATTCAAATCAATTAATGTTACCCTTACCAAATTTCTTTGTGATTTTGGTTTAAGCTTGAAGAGGCTTTGTTAAAAATAATACTTGGGTGATTAGTTGGAAAGATAAGTGAAATATTACTTGTGTTGAGCCTAAAGAGGCTTGTTGAAAGAATACTTGTAACTTAGATAAGTTAATAGAACTTAGTGGTGTGTCAAGAACTAGACATAGTCTCGGGGTGAGACGAACCAGTATAAATCTCATATGTGCTTTGTTCTTTTCCTTGATCTTTTATCTTTGCTTATCTAACATTGTGTTTCAGACTTTTGTTTGATCCTTGTTTTTTAAAAGTGTTTAGATAAAAGTGTTTTGACAAAGCTTGTTTTTAAAATTATCCTTTACATAGTCTGTCTTTAACAAACCATATAGTCTTTTGAAAATATTTGTGAAAATTGTTTGAAACACAATACAACCCCCTTTCTAGTGTTTCCCTATGCTTTACAGAAAGTTATATGGAAGTTTTCACAGAACCTCCACTGTTGTGGCTGAAATTTAGTTATAGTGCATCTTCTTCTCGAGGAAACTTAGAACTAGTCTTTACCCTTCAATATTGGAAGAGTTAAGATAAGTTTGTACATCAAGGTGGTATTCCCCTCAACCTTTTAAAGAAGGCCTTAATTTACTACCAAAATGTTAGATGAGTTTTCAGACATCTCATATGATTCCTTGAGTCTTTAAGTTCTTTTAGCCTTATTCTTAATTCACCCTTTTTAATTCTTTTATCTGAATTCGTCCCTTGTAGGTCAATTCATACACATAGGGAAAGCTAAAAAGGGGATGATGAAGGGATCTAAACAAGCGTATCGGGTCATTGCAAGTAATGATTAAATTGGTAAGAGATCGAATATTGTTTTTAAAGATTGAAGGGTGATTCACAATTTTCACAAAAGCAATTCAAATAGGAAAAAAAATGATTTATAATTGAGTGGATTGAGGAAAGCAAGAATTAAAATTAAATGAAAACAATAAAGATTTGTTTTTAAGCTTTTATATTTTAGCAGGCAAGAACGCAAAAGAAATTTAGATGAATAAAATTTGAAAGAGATGAGATTATGTTTCATTTTATTTCACCTAAAATTTCTAATATGCGTTTTAATTCAATTTGAATTCTTGTTTTGTCTATCAGATTTTCTAATTTATTTATATCCCAATTCCTTAAGCAATTAAACCTTTACTCCTAATTAACAATCCTAATTTCTTAGGTTAAATTAAAAATTGATAAGCATTAAGATTAGAAATGCCTAATGATGACAAGCATCCAATGAATATTCCTAGACATAGAAAAATTAAAGATGACAAAAGATAAAGAGGAAGAAAGATAGAATCCATAGATATTGGAAGAGGCATGAGCTTCCACCTTAATTGTTCTTCTCATACCCTTAGAGCTCTTAAAGGAAGAGAGAGAACCTTGATGACAGCTCCAAATTAGAGAATGAAGAATGGTAACCCTAATCCTTTCTTTTTCTTCCTTTTTATTTGTGAGCCAGATAACTCCTACTAAAGGACAAGCCTAAAACTCTTAAAGACTTTCTTTTGGGTTGTTTTTTTAGTCTTCTTTTTTTGATTCATTAAAGCTATAATCTTCCTTTTATTTCCTAAAAATAAAAACAAAAAGAAATATAAGAAAATAGGCATAAATCCTAATAAAAAATAAAAAATAAAATAGATAACATCTTCCATTATAAAATTCTAAAATTCATTTATTTGAGGACCAAATGAGTTAAAATTTATAATAAGTGACTCAAAATTCCTTTTAAATAATAAGAAAAATTAGATAATCCAAGGGATTATCAGATGACTTCTCCATCGTTACAGGGTTACTAGAACAATATGATTGTGTAGATGAAGAAATGCTAGGAGAACTTACTAAATTCAAGCCCTCTGAACACGATAATCTTAGAAAGAAAGTGGTCCTAACTTTGATCCCAAAACTTAAAAACAAATATGTCTTAAAGGTACCTCAATCTGTTAACTATATATGTGAGCAATTAGAGGCGTCTATTTCATATATGTATGTTTATGACTACTTCCTCACAAGTATGAGAATTTGAGTTCCAAATTTGAGTTCTCTAAGAATTACATATTGCCCTTTCCCTTCTACACCCCCAATGTCTGGGGTTTAAGGTTACTTTGTCAACATCTCGATTGTACTCCTTCCTGTGTTATTTTCTTTAACCTTTTTAATGTTCTCAAACTTTCTGGGTCTAGAGAAGCTAAAGGTTGAATCATCCAACAAGGTAATGAAATAAGGAAAAATTTAACTCCCTTTGTTGGGTCATATAAGAGAAGACAAACTTCCTTTAAGAAGGAATTTTATAAGATTGTGATGTATGCATTTTATAACTCATTTAGTATAGTTATTTTCACTAGATTACATGCATTTTATTATGGTTTAGGATTAGTTGGATATCTAATTGCATGTTTTTCCCTTCTTGTACCTTGTTACGCCTTTTTCTTTGTTTGTCTTTGTTTTTAGGAAAATCTTGTAGGTTTATTAGGCTTGGAAAGCAAAAAGACTTACAATTGGAAGTCCTCATCATGATTTGAATTTTGAGCACTTGGAAGTCCTTTTGAAAGGCAATGGAGTCATCTCAAAGCATTTGGAAAGCAAACTCTTGGAAAAAAAGCCTTGGAGACTTCGCCACCATCTGGTGGCACCTGCCACCACCTGGTGGTGCCTTTTCCTGATGCTAAAATAGTCCCTGTGCATCTGCCACCATGTGGTGGCGCACCCCCTGGAGCAATTTTTACACCTGCGCGTCTACTACCAGCTGGTGGTGTGTATCACCGTGCGATGGGTGGGACTGCTGGAAGGATTTCACAAGTTTGTAATTTTCTTTTGAGGATTAGCTTAGGCCCAATTGTAATTTAGATATAAATAGACCTCTCTAGGGATTTTACTAATCTTTGGGACTCTATTCTAGGCACGGAGAATTGGGATAATTGTTCTTTTTCTTCCTCTTCAATCTCTGAGTCAGTTTTGTGTTTCCTTTATTTTCTGTATAGCGTTCTCTCATGACTATGTGTGAGTAGAACCCTTTCTTTCTAGGATTGGGTGTAGCCTTATGATTGGGTTAATGAATTGATTTCTATTTGTCTATGTGCGATCTTGTTCTTCTTTGATTCTTTTCCTATTGATTTATTTATGCTAAACGAATTAGTCGGCGTTTTTCATAGTCTTAAGGATTTGGAGAAGTATTGAGAAGTGAACACAAACACCGGACCCATACGAAAGGAACTTAGGTTTAGACCACGAAAACAGGTTAAAGCCTTCGAGGAATAATTGAATTAACAAAGAACTTAATGGGTCTAATTGAACACAGCCATCACGGCAGTAGATGGTAAATTTGGTTAGATACCCCTTTGTATCTTGAAAGAGAACGAAGGGTACCTTAGGTTAATGCATCTTCATTGAGAACAAGTGAAACACATAGGTAGCAAAATTAAGACATTAAGCATTATAGTGTGAAACCCCAATCATAAAAGTCTTCCTATTTGAACTACATCCAATTTTAATTACAGCTTTATTAAATTTCTAAATTGCATTTTCTTTCAATTGTACTTCTCTAAATTTTCCCAATCAAAATTCTTTTTGTTTAATTTTATTTATTTAGCGATAATCACTAAACACGCAATCCCTGTGGAGACGATATTTTATTATTACTTGACGACAACCGTGCACTTGCAGTTTTTCACATCAGATTGTCCCAGCTTATGTGAATGTTGTTTGCTTTTGGACTAACCCATCAAACCTCCAAGGTCTTTCTCTTTTTGGCACATTATGGACTCAAGCTCAATATGACCTTCTTCACCAAGATCTTACTACCTCAAATGACCAACTATATGTGGCCAAGGTAGAGCTTAAGTCTCTTTTAATGCAAGTCGTGAATGATTCTGACCAACTTTTTAATTGTTGGGCAACAATAATTACCTCCCCTAGGTCTTCAAAGTCAATGATAGGTAAAATACACTCCTAAACTTTTTCTTCTTCTATATTTTACCAAATTACTAACTTAGATTTTTTTTAATCAAAGATAGTAATCCTATAGGAATGATTTTTCTAGAATTCTTCCTAAGGGATCTCTTTTTCACACCTTAACACAAATAGTTTAATCTTACTATAATTCCTTCATCTGTCGAGGTAAACCTTGAACAACCACTTCCACCTTCACCTCAATCTCCAATGCGACACTTCCACCTTCTTATCTAACTCAAGAGACCTTAGTTCAAGGTCTTTAGGGCTATATGAGTAGATCATATGAAGGACATTCATCAATGCACGATGCTCTTATAAAGAAATCCAAAACAAATACAAGCTTAAAAAACTGTTACTACTGGTGAAAAACTCGAGGCTAGAGATTGAGATATCAATGGAGAATCTGGCGCTGAAGGGAATGATCTTTAATTAACTTTTACAATTGCCACAGAATTCAAGTTCGAGGGTGACAATCCAAATTTTGGTCTTGAGGCTAAGAGTGAAGAAGTGGAGGTTGAAACTAACGCCATTAGTGTTCCTAATGACAATTTTGACATTTCTAAGATTAATAGAAAGATTTATACAAAAGTCAAATAACTTGATGTCAACTTCACCTGTACTCAGGCCTCTCACCAGCTTCTAAAATCGAACTTTCTTTAACATGTAGTTAATGAGGTCCTTCCCCGCATTGCTTGCTAACAACTTAATTTTAAGAAGCGTCAAATCAAAGTTAGAAAACTTACTTATGTTCTTGAAGAGTTAAAAAGACAAGTGATCGAGCTCATTACTGATGGAGATACTTTGATTTATGAGAAAAATCAATTGCAAAAAACAACTAAAAAAGTTGAGGAAAGTTAAGGATGACTTTGCTGCTCTTCGAGTTGAGAAGACACCAGATCCTGAGATTAATGATCCTTGTAATTCCTTCTCATGATGTATTAACATTTCTAGATTAATGTAGTGGTATTTTCTATAGCCTTTTTTTTCTCGATCCTTATAACTTAATGATTGAGGTATAAGGATGGACATTCTTGATCCCTTGGACAAGTCCCAAATGGATCTCAACCTTTATATTTTGTTTGTAATGGCTACATCTCTTCCCTATTTTCGACTTTACGATTTCAACCTTAGGTCTTGTGTTCTTTAATTTCCATAGATTTTGGTCCCAACATATCTCAAATAATTAGTCCTACACATCTTAATGGATATCAGTTCCCATTACACTATGGTAAATTGATCTTACACTCTATGGTCTTCAATTTTTTTAATTGACTTTGGTCCAACACATCTTGGCAATGAGTCCTACGCATCCTAGTAGATTTTGATCCCTATTGTAATATTATGTATCTAGAAACTAGCTTTTGATAGTTTCCAGAAGCATTTTTAACAAAATATATAGATTTGAAAAACTAGCTTTCAAACACTTGTACAATATTTGTTGGAGCTTCTTAAGATTACTCAATTGTGTAAAGACATTCCTTTGCTCCTAACATCCTTCTAATTCTAAGAAGCATCTTAAGCAATCTATATGATGTGCAAAAATCGCAAGTGCATGGTTGTCGTCAAGTAATAATTCTAAGATCATATCCATAAGTACTGCGTGTTTAAATAAATAAAATTAAACAAAAGAAATTTTAATTGGGAAAATTTAGGGTTCAAGTAATTGAGAGAGAAATGCAATTGAAGATTAAATTAAACAGTAATTAAAATTAAGGGTAATTCAAAATGAGAAGCTTTTCAAGATTTGGGTTTCACACTACGACACTTAATGCCTTAATCTCGCTATCTTTGTGCTTCACTTGATCTTATTAAAGGTGAATTAACTTAAGGTACCCTTCGTTCTCTTTCATGGTACGAAGGGGTATCTAATCGAATTTATCACTTACTATCATGATGGTTGTGTTCAATTAGAACCGTTAAGTTCTTTGTTAATTCAATTATTCCTTAAAGACTTTAACTTATTTTCGTGGTTTAAACCTAAGTTCCTTTCTTATGGGTCTGGTGTTTGGGTTCACCTTTTTGTACTTCCCCAAATCCCTAATGTTATGAAAAATGTTAGCCAATTTGTTTCGCATAAATAAAGTAATAGAAGAGAAATCAAAAGAGAAACAAGATCACACATAGACAAACAAAAATTAATTCATTAAGACAATCATAGGACTACACCCAATCCTAGAAAAATAGGGTTCTACTCACACATAGTCATGAGAGAACACCAAAGAGAAAAGAGAAAGAACATAAAAACAAACCCAGAGATAATTCAAGAAGAAGAGAGCAATCCTTCAATTCTCCATGCTTCAAATAAAGTTCAAAAAGATAAAAGATAAAATCCCTAAGAATGTCTATTTATATTTTTATTACAATAGGTCTTAGGTTAATCCTCAAAAGAAAATGAAAAGCTTGCAAAATCCATCAAGTTTTTTCACCCATTGCCTAGTAATAGGTATCAACACCTGGTGGTAGGTGAGCAAGGGTGAATTTGGGCTTCAAGAGATGCGCCACCATGTGGTGATGGGCGCCACCACATGGTGGCAGACGTGTAGGTGTAGTTTTTAGCATTAGGGAGTGCACCATCGTGTGGTGATGATTGCCACCAGATGGTGGCGAGGTCTCCAACAATTTTTCTTCAACTTTTTCCTTTCCAAATGCTTTGGGATGATTATCTTGCTTTCTAAGAGGACTTCTAAGCACTCCAAGGTCTTGAAATCATCTAAAGGGCTTCCAAATTATCAATCTTTTGCTTTCCAAGCCTAAATAACCTACAAGATTTTCCTAAAACCAAATACAAGCAAAGAAAAAGGCGTAACATGATACAAAAGGGGAAAATCATGCAATTAGACACATAACTAGTCCTAAACCATAATGAAATGCATGCAATCTAGTAATAAAAACTATACTAAAGATGTTATAAAATGCACGCATCAAACAACCCCAAACTTAAGAATTTGCTTGTCCTCAAGCAATCACTGTTGCAATACCAAACATCAAGGAATCCAATAAGTGGGGCACAGAAAATTAAAAGCACATGTAGCAAGCAAGTCAAACATACAAATGATCATAGGCAAATCCAATTAGAGCTTAGGTCTCCAAAATCAATGCCTACATTGACTAGATCACTCACCTTTCCACACTCAACGTGTTTTAAGGACATGGCAATTTCACTCAACCATTCTCAATCAAAGTATCCTACCAGAGGCTTGATAAGGAACCGTACCTCCATTAGAATATCCTGACCACATAAATGAGTCACAAGGTCTTTCATCTGGTTGTAATTTGGCTAGGGGTAAAACATTCAGGTGAGGAAATGAAGGAAAAGGAACTCAAAGGGCTTATCATTTATAAGCAATTCTAATACCCTATAAAGCATATTAAGCATTAAAGTTCGTGAGAAATGAAGTACATTTCAAACTTAGCATCCCTTTTACAACCTTCATTTTCATTTATTCAAACGCATTTTTTTTATAATTTTTTTCATCTTCCATACATTTTTTTTTTATTTTTTTCAATTTTTTCTAGGCTTTTCTCAATTCAAATCTCAACATTCCCAAGCAAGAGTAAAATTTACAAGACATTACAGGAGAACCCCAAACTTAACACAAAGTTGCATAATACACTTTATAGGGTACCAAGAAGCATAAAACTTTCAAGCAACTAATGATCATGTTCAATTCTAACTCTGGGGTCTGAAGAATAAATTCTTAAGTGCCTTGATCATGCTCATTCATGCAAACAAAATTGTGTCGCTTCAAAAAGGTTCCAAAGCAAGTTCTAGAGCATAAAAATAATGAGAATGTCACACTTAAAGAATAAATTAGAGGTAAATTGTGTAATGAATAACTACCCCTATTTAGGCTCAAATCTCACATTTATGGCTTAAATTAGTGCAAGCATTCAAACAAAAGAGTTTATGTTAATTCTCAACTTGCCTAAAGATCATCTTATGCAATATTGCCACTACAAAACTTAGCATATTGGGTACCCAACTCAAAGATTCAAAAATTATCAAGCACATAGAGATATAATGAAGTTCAGGGAATTCAATGCAAGCAAGTTTACAGACCTAAATGATATAAGACAAGAATTAAGCAAGATAAAAGTCCTAAAATGCAATGCAAGACATGAACACACAGACACCCTAACAACCCCAAACTTAAGAATAACATTGTTCCCAATGTAAACAAAAAAAAAAAAACCTTTTTCTTTAAAACCCTTCCCCCACCTTCAGACCATGTGTAGCCCCCCCCTAAATTTTCTTCTTCATTCACCCTCTAAACCTTCACCACCTCCACTAAACCATCGTAACCACCCACCAATTTTTGTACCCACACCACCAAATCACTTCCCCTTCACCCAAAACTCACTTTTTCACTCATCATTCCACCAAAACTCCACCTTTTCCCATTTATCTTCTTCCTCCTCTTCCTTCATACCTACATACCTTAACCTCCATTAAAGCACACTCCAAAGCTTCAATCCCTACCAAACCTTCATCCTATACCCACATTCCACCTCTATTCCTTTTTATTATCCTATTTCCACTATACCCACTCATTCACTCTCATCCTAAACCCTTCATACTCATCTTTCCCTTATACCCACTCTTTTGGGTTACTATTCGTCTTCTTCTACCTCTTGCCATGTCTTCAAAGAGGCCATGGAGCGATGCTGGCGCTACTTCAAAAGAGAAGTCTCCAAAAGCCCCTCTAAGAGTCATGGGATTGACTTCACCAGTGATGAGCAACGCCAAAGGTATGTTCTCCTTTACAATCGCCCCATTGTTCCCACTATATAATGGGATGCTGCTATTATTGCCACTTTTAGCTTTGTTGTTGATGCTACATTCATGTTCGATAATATTGGTTGGCACCGATTCATTAAATTTAAATATCCTATTTATGACCGTATTGCTTATGAAATATTGAGCTCTTTGTTTGCTAAGGATTTAAATGATATGGATACTGATAAAGGAGTCATCCAATTTTGATTGTTCAACATTGATCATAATTTGACTCTTGCTAAACTTAATGGCATTTATGGTTTTCCTGTTGGGGGCGCAAGACAGACCAATCCCCTTGGCTTTTCTAAATAACAAATATGGAGTGAATTGGGTGGTTCTGTTCATTTCTGTGCTGGGCAGTCTAATGCCACCCAATAAACCACCCCTTTGTCCAAATAATGCAACACTTCATGGCTTCCACCATTATTGGAAGATCTAATAGCCAAGGCCATGTTTGATTTTCTGAGCTTCTATTTTAATGAGCTATGTTAACTCTAGCGAGCCATTTTGATTGTGGTGTCCATATGGTCAAACATTGGTTGAAACTGGCTAAGCATAAGAGTGGCACTATTGCTTTTGGTGGATTGTTAACCCCTTTGCCATCCATGTTCAACAGCAAAATGAACTCCATCGGTTCCACCCTCACCCTGATTCCGTTGGTGTTTTAGATATAGAGTATTGCCTTAAGCACCTCATCGTGCATAAGAGTCTTGATGGATATTTCTTCCTCACAGCTAACACATTTCCATCATATTGTGGCAATTGGCGGTAGGAAGTAGTGGAGGCCGGTGTTAGCTGTGAGGAAGAAATATCCATCAAGGCTCTTGTGCACGATGTGGTGCTTAAGGCAATACTCCATATCTAAAACACCAATGGAATCAGAGAAAAGGAAGAGCCGGTGGAGTTCATTTTGTTGTTGAACATGGATGGCAATAGGGGTCAACAATCCACCAAAAGCAATAGTGCCACTCTCCTGCTTGGCCAGTTTCAACCAATGTTTGACTATATGGACACCACAATCAATATGGCCCCCTGGAGTTAACATAGCCCATAAAAATAGAAGCTTAGATAATCAAACATGACCCTAACTATCAGATCTTCCAAAAATGGTGCAAGCCATGAAGCGTTACATTACTTGGGTGTAGGGGTGATTTAGTTGGGTGGCATTAGATTGCCCATCACAAAAATGACCAGAACCACCCAATTCACTCCACATTTGTTATTCAGAAAAGATAGGGGGATTGGTCTATCTTGCACCCCAAACAGGAAAACCATAACTACCATTAAGTTCAGTAAGAGTCAAACTATGATGAGTGTTGAACAATCAAAAGTGGATGACTCCTTCATCAGTATCCATACTATTTAAATCCTCAGTAGACAAAGAGCTCAATATTTCATAGGTAATACGGTCATAAACAAGATATTTGAATTTAATGAACAGGTGTCAACCAATATTATCAAACATGAACGTAGCATCAACAACAAAGCTAAGAGTGGCAACGGTAGCAGCAACCCAATATACAATGGGAACAATGGGGCGATTGTAAAGGATAACATACCTTTGGCGTTGCTCATCATTGGTGAAGTCAATCCTATGACTCTTAGAGGGGCTTTTGGAGACTTCCCTTTTGAAGTAGTGCCAGCATCGCTCCATAGCCTCTTTGAAGACATGGCAAGAGGTAGAAGAAGATGAATAGTAACCCAAGAGAGTGGGTATAAGGGAAAGATGGGTATAAAGGGTTTAGGATGAGAGTGAATGAGTGGGTATAGTGGAAATAGGATAATAAAAAGGAATAGAGGTGGAATGTGGGTATAGGATGAAGGTTTGGTAGGGATTGAAGCTTTGGAGTGGGCTTTAATGGAGGTTAAGGTATGTGGGTATAAAGGAAGAGGAGGAAGAAGATAAATGGGAAAAGGTGGAGTTTTGGTGGAATGGTAAGTGAGAAAGTGAGTTTTGGGTAGGGAGAAGTGATTTGGTGGTATGGGTACAAAAATTGGTGGGTGGTTATAGTGGTTTGGTGTAGGTGGTGGAGGTTTAGAGGGTAAGGGAAGAAGAATTTTTGGGGGGGGGGGGGGGGGGGGGGGCGCAGCTTTTGAAGATAGGGGGAAGGGTTTTAAAAAAGAAAAGGTTTATTTATTTCTTTTTTTTTGCACGCGCCCACTATATGGTGGCAATTGCCACCCATGGGTGGCGCGGTGCTGGAGCGCGCAGCAAGGGAAAGGGGGTGATGCCACCCCCTGGTGGCCACAATCACCCCGTGGTGGCGCACATGGGGTCTTTTATGCGTGCGCTTCCACAACCGTCACCATCTGGTGACTGTTGCCACCACATGGTGGCATGAATACTGATCCATGTGGAAGCAGTACCGTGTCTCCCACCCATTGGTGGCCTCCATCACCATGTTGTGGTGCAATGTCTGGAACAATGTGCGAAAAATTGCACGCCTATCACAACCAAGTGGAGTTGCCCACCACAAGGTGGCTCCTTTGTGGAATAATTTGTGCATTTTGGCTCATCCCGCACTACTTGGTGATGCTAGGCACTTCCTTGCTGTGACCAATGAATTGAGCTTTTTGCACCTGAAATTACACTAGAACCACAAAGAACAGTTTTATTTCCTACAAACTCAAAAAATGGTTTAAAATTGTGTCCCAAAATCAAAAACAATTATTGTTAACAAAAGGACAACATTGACTCAAATTTGAAAGTTAAAAGACTAAAATGAATATTTTAAAAGAGAAAAAACCAAAATAAATTTTAGTAAAAAGATAAAGGACAAAAAGTATATTTAAACCACTAAATTAAGATATTGCCTAGGTATGGATGTGAGCATGTGCAAATTGTCCTTATAACGTTATACTAACATAATGAGGAACGTCAATGACCTTGAGAAATTTTTTTATAAAGATCTTTGATAAAAGTAATTTAAAATCAATATCTCGGTAAGCGGTAACTAAGTAGAAGTAGCAGTAATATGATTCTAAAATTATACTTGATTTAAATTTTGAAAATTGTAGCTTCGATGAACAAATTAAATAAAATAATAATTTTAAAAAAAGAATTTTGTGTACAGAAAAAAGTATAGAAATGAAATATTTAAATATGTCAACGTACCATTCAATATTTTTCAAAACCAAGTAGTGCTAATTTCATTTTGTTTAAAATGACTATAGTGGTTTTATTTTTGTGAAGCATGGTTGTTAAGTATATTACTAAGATTAATTCTATTTTGTTTTAATATGTATCACATTGTTATATATAAAAACAAAGGCATGGACAACCACTGATAACTACAATTTACGTTTACCTCATTTGAATTTGGTTCTCAGATATTTCTTTTGTTAACTTATTTTTTAAACTTTACTTATTTAATTGTTTATTTTCTTACATTTGTGTGATTTCTCATCTTAAAAATATGAATTTAAGAATATAATTGTATTTACTTATTGTTTTTTTACTTATTGTTTTTGTAATAAAAGGTTTCATCTATAACAACATTTAAGGCTGAAATTTATTAAGAAAAAAAATCTATAATGCTATATTGGTATGAGAATATGAAGGAACACGTTGTTGTTGTTGTTGTTAATTAAAAGATCTAGAGTGATAATTTCTTCTTTTTTCTAGAAAACTATAATGGTATATTTTTGTCAAATATGGTCACCAAGTACATTAATAAAATTAATTGAGATTTTTTTTTAACATGTATCATACAGTTATAAATACGAAGGCATGGACAAACTACAACTGCAATGGCCATTACAATTTACGTCTACCTCAATTCATATTGGTTCTTAGGTATTTTTTTTCTTGTTAACTTTTTTTTAAACTTTAATCATTTAGTTGTTAATTTTCTTATATTAGTATGATTTCTCATCTTATAAATATGAATTTAACAATATAATCATATTTACTTATTGTTTGTAATAGAAGACCTCATCTATTACTTGACCAAATGGTTCATTTCAATTATTGATATTAGAGGTGGATATATATTGCTTTTTAATATTTACTTATTGTTTGGCAAGTACACATAAAGACAATAAACATATTATCGTTATGTATTATTAGAGATGAATGACATTCAGAAATTGACTAATTTAAAATACATAACAGTTAATAATAGAGGAAAATTTATCAATTTAAGATTTAATTCTTCATTAAAATCAAACTTAAGTCATAACAATTAATAATAGAATGAAATTGATCAATTTAAGATTTAATTCTTCGTTAAAACTAAAGCTTAAGTATGCTTTACATAGATTCTACTTGTTCACTAGATTGTGGTCGTTGATCAAATATGTATTAGATAATAGTTAAATATATCGATTTCATTTTGAAAAAAGAATAAAAAAAATATAAATAGTATATTAGTTATAGAGTTTAATTTTAAGATTTTTACACTGTCAATATTTTATTGTAAAAGTCAATATTTTTTAAGAAATTAAATAAAACACATTGATAGTGTAAAATTTTCAACACTATTATCCAACCATGAATTGTAATATAATTAAAAATTATCAACTTTTGTGATAATTATTTTAAAAGGTTCCGATACATCAAAATAATCTCACATCGCTTAAGAATTAAAGTCAAGGTAGTTTATAAACGCCTTCCTCTCTTAACTCACCGATGTGCTTTTTAAAGACAAAACCATGAGGTTTACAAACACCAAAGCAGACAATATCTCAAATGCATTGACGATGTCAACAAGGTGAGATTGGAACAAAAGGCATATGAAAGATGATTTCTTATTAATTAATAGAGTAAAAATATTTATACTATAATACATCAAAACTAAACTCTTTTTTTTTTAATTATATAACAATCCATAACGTAAAATACTTTTATACAATGAATGTATTCCAATTAAATTCGTATTTATGTATGGTGCTTTAAACAATTATGATAACTTGATGCACCAAAAAAACAATTTTGATAACTTACTTTTTTTTGCTTCTTATAATTATAACTTTGATTTTAATCTCTTTACTCTCTGAGGCTTTTTTTTTAATAAATAAGAACGTAGAAATATTATAAAAATAGATATTAGTATTTAGTAAGAGAAATTTTATTTTACAACACTTTTGTACAATTTTTTTAAACAAAAATTTAGAGGCTAAAAGAAAAGAGAGAGAAATATAAAATAAAATGAGTAATGTGATAGAGAGAAATAGGAAAAAATAAAATATAAAAACATGATATAAAAAGTAAGTATTTGAAATAATGTAACTCATGCGATAAATGTGAACGTCGTAGTTATGTTTATGTCGATTCTAACTTTCCTTTCTTTTTATGACAAACAAACCATTCAGTGATGAATAGCCTTTTTTTTTTTTTTTTTTGCGGTGGGCTTAGTGATGATTTGATGATGAATATCTGCAACTTTATGCGTAGAATACCGAAGGTCATTGGCATAAGTGATTCGGCACTTGTGTCCCTTAACCAAGGATTGGGATTCGATTCTCAGCTTAAGAATGGAGTCACGGCTAGAGGTACTACTTTACCCCAAAATGAGTCGACCCGGTGAGAGAGAGAATAGTTGGGTGCCAAAATAAAAGCCTCAGATACCTCTTGGTCAAACCAAAATGAAACTTATTTGACAAATTAATTAGAAGCTAATGACTACGTTAAATTGTTTATTGGAAATTTCTTTATATATATTGATTGTAAGCCAGCATTTTGCCTTAGCAAGGGATTTGTTGAAAGATTTAAATTACGGCATTTGTTGAAAGATTTAAGTGTAAAAACAATTATGCTTTAATTAATTAATAATTACAGTTTTCAATTCATCTAAAGACAATTGCACTGTTCAATATGTAATATTAGAGCCAAGTAAGCGTCGTCCAATATTTCAATACTTTGCATAAAAGACATAGCGCAGTGCTCTTAGTGATTAGGCGATTCCTTTAAAATACGGAGATATATTTTGGAAAATAAAACATAGTTATAATTATTAATTAAAAATTAAATAAAATTATATATAATAAATTATAAAACTATTAAAATTTTAATCATTAATCTTAATCTAACGGTTATAATTTCATACTTTATCTTCAAAAGGCTATTCGTACTTTAGAAAATTGAAATCCTAATGACTAATATTTGGTTTTCCATGTTGGGCATATTTCATTCACAGTTACCCAAAATATCGTTCTTTCACTCCATAAATTCATGTAGTTCTAGTTTTTCATACTCCAAGTAGAGAATAATTTCTTCGACAATAGTCAAATGGATCTCAATTTCTGTTTGTCCTGTAGAACTGATCGGTGGAATTTGCTCTAAAAGGAGTGAGTTTAAATTGGGCTACAACTTGGTGTAAGCTAGTGAGAATATATAATAGCAAAAGCGTATTAATAATAGGGCGATTAGTTGGAGTTAATATCGTCATTAATTGGTTTCTCAAAGCACCTGTGCATGGTGTCCAAGTGGAGTCGTGAGCGAGTTTGGGAATCCACATATGACCTCAGAAATGAAGCAACTGTACAAGTAAAGGCACAGCAAAATCCGCAATTATACCCTGCAGCGCGCCCCGCAGGAGAAAAAAAATCACGTGGCTCATATCCGCTCCATCATCATCAGAAAAAACTATTAGGTGGTCTTGAACCATTATAGTTCTTATTAATTTGTATATGACATGTAATCAAGTATTATTAATTTTTTTTCATGAATTCTAAAAGTTAAATATGTAATATACACATATTGATTGAGATCATAAACACTTAGTAGTCTTAGACTACTTAATAATTTCCCATCCATCAGGCCAGATCGAAATCAAGTAAATCCCCATGTGCTCCCCATGCCAAAGTCCACGCCACGTGGCTCCGTTTCCATGCACGAGCGCAGCATGCAATCACCACACAACCGCAGTGGTATAGTATTAGCTAGCTGTTTTTTGATTGTGCCCCATGCAATGCACCCCAGTTTGAAATACAAATGCAAATACAAAGAACCTTTGCACTCCCCTTCTCCGGAAGTTAAGCAAGAGAGATAAAGAGAGAGCGCGTGTGGGGTTTTATTTTAAGATGAAAGAAAGAGGGGGAGTCCAATACAAATCCAAAAACGCCATTGATTTCTATTGTAGGTTTCAGAACTTTTGCAACACCTGGCGGGCGTTTTCGACCCCCATGTTTCCTGTGTCTTCACCATCCATCCGTCACTCGTTGCTTGGCCACTCTCTAACCACCACCACCACCACGGCACCAACCCCTATGCACAAACCAACCCATCTCCCTTAACCCTGGTTTGCGCACACCCCCTATTCACAACCAGCCACATTGGCCTCATTATCATTATTCACTCGCTAACTCTTAACTCCTCTCTCTCATTAGCAACCAGCGGAAAGTGCCAAATCCAAAACCAACCATGAATCCGCTCCTCACATTTGGTCACCCAACTGATTAACCCATTACCCATACAGAGAGAGTGTGTGTGTGTGTGTCGTTCATTTATATTATGGTAAAAGTAAAAGCAAGCAAAGGGAAAGGGATGGGGAGAGGCGTGAATGCAGGATGCACAAATGTCATAAAAACCAGACCCTGTAATCACAAAAAACCTTGCTAAAAATAGAAAAAATCCAAAAAAGAAAAATAAAGGAAAAAAGAGAGAGAGAGAGAGAGGGGGGGGTTGGGTTGGGGGAAGAGAAGAGTGAAAGAGAGTCCACCATTGATCTGTTTAATACCAAACCCCACACCCATTTCGTGATTGCCGAGCGTCGTCCATACCCGCACCTATCTATATCTGCCTGCACACAAACTGAGACTGAGAGAAAGAGAAAGAGAACCAACTACTACAGTCACAGAAAACCAAAAGCACTGTGTGTCAAGAAAAAAGGAAAAATAAAAGAAAGGAAAACCCTAAGCTAATGATGATGGATCAGCGACAGCGAGAGAAGCTGCTTCAGAAAACCGAGGCCTGTGGTTTGGTGGCAGGTGTTGGTGCGGAGCGTGGACTTGTCACCGTGCCAGGAGACAAGAACAAGAACAACAACAACAAGATATCTCAACCTCATGGGTCGGGTCGGATCCACGACAACCACCTTGGTCTCGTTGCTGCTGTTACCACAACCTTCGGAACTGTTCAGAGGAAGAAGAGAATGGCGAGGCAAAGAAGATCCACCGCAACCACTAACCCCACTTTGTTGATGCCGATGCACCATCTCAACAACCATTTCCCCTCGAAGCATAAGCCTCGGTTTCCACCTCCGAGCTCTTCCGCGTCCTCGCACGTGCCACTCTCCTCACTCCCGTCTAATAAACCCTCCACAACTCTCCCGCCCGCACGTGTGAGTTACCCCCTTTTTATTTTTATTATTTTTTTTTTCAAATTTGTTTCTTTCTCCGCTGTGAAGATCTCATGTTTTATACATGTATATATATAGCTTCGTTCTGAATTCGGTTGTTCCTATATCTTCGGTTATTGTCTTTACTCTTAATTTTCTATCTCTAATTTTTCGGATCTCATAAATTTATCTATTTAGTTTTCCGATATCTGTCCCTGTTGGATTTGTGAACTGCAGTTTGCTTTGGATAAAAATTTAGACGTTATTCTTTAATCGAAATTGAAATTTCATCTCTGTAATTTATATTAACATTTAATATAGTTTTTTATTACGTGAATTATAAAAGTGAAACTCCAATTCGAATTAAAGAATAACACTAAAAGTACTGTACTTAAGTTTTAACTTTTTGTGTTTTCTTTAGATGCTTGTGTTTATTTGTCTCGTGATTCTCATACTTATTTAAATCAGTTTTTATGATAATCTTTTCCGATGCTAAATGAAAAGTTCTTTAATATACATACACCTTTATCATTGAGATATACTACTATACTTGATTGAACAGAGCATAATTTAATTGTTTGATCTTCAATTTTGGGAGTGCGACTTGGGAAGGGTGAGAATGGAGTGCAAAAGTGGCACTCCGGTCTAGAAATGAACTAGGGTTTTTTATATTAAATTTCCCACCGAAAAAAAAGACTAAAAAAGAAACAGAATATGTGAAGAACGACATTTAGAAGAGAATCTCTTTCGAAAACAAGTTAAAAAATGAAACGAAACGAAAGTGAAGACATGGGCTAGTATATTCTTTTTTGTTACTCAATTGCGTACTAAACTGTCGTTAAACACAAGTCAGACATACTTTGATTTGCTAGCTAGCTTGCGAATCTTGTAACCTCGTGTCAGATTGTGCAACCAAAAAATATGTACAAACACACGCAAAAAAGGGAAGACTTTATCGCGCTAATAAAAGGAGCATGATCAATATAAGTACGGACTTAGCCTCATGGATATATACTCGGGCAGTGACCAAAACAAATTTCATTCATGTGATGTTTATTTGGTTAATACTACTTATTATATATTTCAAAAAAGTTTATGTGGACTTATGTAAGTTACTGTTTTAAAAAACGTTGGAATAGGTGTTTGTTTAGTGGAAATGCTTGTAAAGAACCTATCTTCAACCTTTAGGTGTCCTATCCACTTTATTTGTAACCTCGTCTTTTTTGTTTTACTTTAATAGGGTGGGAAGGAGTTACAGCAGAAGCGTGAAATTTTGGTTAGTAATTGCAAAATTGCCAAATATAGTACTACATAATACATGGTTACTCTTATTGTATTGCCTCTAATGTTAATTATTGTCCATCCTTGGAAGCCGAAAATTCCTCCCTTTTGTTCTGGAAATCTTAATTAGTGGTGCGTGGAGAAATTAAAAGAAACAAAAAATTATGAATAGTGGCTATTGACAGCTTCAGATTTGGGAATTTGTGTATTTCAAGACAGCCATAAGACATGCTGGACAATGCCTTGGGTACTCCGCCTCTTTACCACTATTAGTATATTGACTTGATGTCCTTACGCTGGACATGGTGGCGTTGATGTCTTAGTTGCACAAAATTTGCATGTTTTGTCATAATTAATTATATTTTGCTCCACCTTTTAGTGGCATTTAGGTGAATGTCTTAGTTCCATGTTGTTTTAATATGAGATTGATAACAGAAATTGCCTAATTTCATTTATTTTGCTTTTAGGAAATTGACCATAGAAGGTTGAGATTCCTTTTCCAAAAGGAGTTAAAGAACAGTGATGTTAGCTCCCTTAGGAGAATGATATTGCCAAAGGTTTGGTCTATGTCAATAATTCTTTACAGTAATATTGTTTGAACTTGATTTCTATTCCATTTGTGAGCCTATAATAATGAATTAAATAATTGGGCGATAAATCACAACTTGCAGAAAGCAGCAGAGGCTTTCCTTCCTGCCCTTGAATCAAAAGAAGGAATTGTAATCAGCATGGATGATATAGATGGTCTTCATGTATGGAGTTTCAAGTACAGGTCTGCTATATATATGGTTGGTTTATCTGGATGGCCACAAAATAAACTAAAAATTGAATGCATAGTCACATTACTTTACCGTGAGGAAAATTGATATTAGTTGAATATACAATTTAAGGTTATTTTTAGTTAATTGATACTAACAATTCAAATTTATAGGTTATTGTATTTGTATTTGAATAATGCAGGTTTTGGCCTAACAACAATAGTCGGATGTATGTACTTGAAAATACGGGTATCTCCTTAATTTACTAAACCTACTGCTCTAATTATTGGGAAGTGTTAAATTTTGGTTATGAAATATTCTCGTGCTGAATATTTTCAGGAGACTTTGTCAACACACATGGCCTACGCTTTGGAGATTCCATTATGGTTTACCAAGATAGTCAAAACAACAATTATGTATGTGGTGCCAGAAAGTTCATTTTGTAGAACAGTTTCTCTTTTAATTTTAAAATTCCGCTATGCTCTTTCTTTTCCATACATTCTGTAAAGCTTTTTTAAATTGCACTTTCTTTCTATCCTATGTGCGTTACATATCTGCAGGTTATTCAGGCCAAAAAGGCTTCTGATCAGGATGAATTTATGGAAGAAACTAGTGATACCATCAATGATATCTTTCTTAATGATTATGAGGTGAACAAACCTGGTTGCTTCAATATAACATATCCTGCAGTGAATGATACAGGCATGTCATTCATATATGAGACTACCTTCTCAAATGACTCCCCACTTGATTTTTTGGGTGGATCAATGACCAATTTTTCAAGGATTGGACCAGTTGAAACCTTTGGCTCTGTTGAGAATTTGTCACTTGATGACTTCTATTAAGGGCATCACACAAGGAGGCACTAACATGGTACCAAGACTAGCACTGTTGAGTGTTGTGTTTATTTTGGTATTAAAAAAACACATAAAGTGTGCTTTTTTTGTTGTTGCCATGACCATGAGAGGATTTGTGTAGAATAAGAGTAGCCAGTGGGCATGTTTTGTGTTCCTCTCTCTTGAACAAGTGGGACTGTTCTATGATGTATTCCTGATATTTTTTGTTGAACAGCATCTATATAAATGATTTTGAAAGTTCATTATAAATCATATAGTATTATGCAAGTAAATCATGTAGGAGGGAATTGTTTTGTATGTGTAGAATAACAGTAACCAATAGACGTGTTTTGTGAATTCCTTTGCCTTGAACACCTCTATGATATATTACTTATAATTTTAGCGGATGACATCTATATAAATGATTTTGATTTATGTTCGTTATAATTTGAAATATAGAATAATGTGTAAGTAAATTGTTTAGTAAGAAGCTGTTACGACCTAATTGCGGTAACACTTGAGATAATTTTATAGTAATAGGAGGCAAGGAGGATATATGAAATGGAATTTGAGAATAGTGATATAATCAGTATTTATAGGTGCTTATATATTCAATAATAAAAATGAGAAATATTAAGAACATATTTTTTAATACACTCTTTATTATTGGCTGAAATTTATTAAAAATTATAAAATTTTATGAGTTTCACTTTTCATTTAATAAGTTTTACTCATAATTTTGTAGTTTTTAATAAATTTTAACAAATAATAAAGAAAGTGTTAGAAGAGTAAAATCAAATATAAACCAATCATATTTAACTGGATTGGTTTGGTTTAGGTTTTCAATTTTTTTTTATTAATCTGAATCAATTCAATTCGATTAAAATTGAATTCGTTTGATTCAATGATAAAAAAATAAATTATTATATTTAATTTTCTAAGTTTCTATCTCTACTTATTAACTATTTTATATGAATTTTAAATTTTATATTAATGCAAAATAAAAATATTCTTTGTTCTTTAATAACTATATATTTATTTTATTTAATATTTGTTCTTTAATAACTATATATTTATTTTATTTAATATTTAATTTTTCTATAGTTATCGTTTTATGCATCTCATTAGTTTTTTTTTGCCTAAAATATGATTAGAACATGAATACAACCAAATTAAAACACTTGAAAACACTACATAAAATCATAAGAAGATCAAAATGAATAAAAAAGAAAGAAAAGATAAAAGTAGAAGAAAAGTTTAGTATTAAAGTTTAAATATATTAATGTAAAAATTAAAAAATAGTTGACTGAGACACCAAATTGGTTTGGGTTGAAAAAAGATAAATTTGATAACCAAACCAATTATGATTAGTTTGATTCGGATTTGAAGTAAAAGAAACCAATCAATCTGATAAACAACCCTACTCAATAAACATAATAAGCATTTATTATTCATTTTAATTTTAAACTAGATGTAATACATGTATGATGCATAGGTTTACTTAAATATAAAAATATAATTTGAATATATAAAAAATATATTAAGAAATAAATTTTTTATCAGTTTATAATTTAGTATTAATAATTCATTGTAAATAATATTTTTAAGATATTATGTGTACTTTTTTATTAAAACTAAACATGTTGAATAAAACAATAAAATATATAAAATGTTATAGTTCATTGAAGTAATTTAGTAAATATTTTATTATAGATTATATATCTCATATTTATTAACATTTAAAAAAGAATAAAATAAAAAATAATTAACCTAACTCTTTAATCATTGAAGGTATGGGTTTAGTTTTATAGCAAGTAATCATAATAATGTTGTGAGTGATTTTAGATTCATATGATTAATATGAAGCAAAAAAAATACATAATCAAGCATTCTCTTTTTTATTTTTTGTCTATGGGTGTTTTAATATAAAAATAATAAATTAAAATATATACACTCAATAAATAAATAATAATTTAAAAAAAAATGTGTAATTACAAATGTTAGCCTAGTTTAAAATTAAAGTTATGCTACTTTGGTTATATATCATAGTTAAATTCAATTAATTTTATATAAAATTGAAAACAAACTATATTAAACAATTTTTTTAACAATATATTGTATCATTAGACTTATAAGTTATTAAAATAGAGAAAATTTATTATGGATTATCTCTCATGAACAATCTTAATATTTAGTTCTAATAAATGGTTGTACTCAACAATTCAATGTCAAAAGAAGTCTCCACCATAGAGACCCTTTATCATTTATTATTATTTCTAATTGCAATAAAAGGATTGAATGAAATAAATAATTTCTAGTGAATTTAATTTAAATTAGTATTGTCATGATAAATAACATATTCAAAAAATATTATATCACTAACATAAAATACATTATTATAAGATTTTTTTAAAGTGTTTAATTTCTATGCATTGTTAGTATAAATTGTTTATACAATCCATCAATCATAAATTATGGTAAATATGACTTTTAAGGTAGTTATTGTAAAACTCAACAAATTTATTATATATGATCATTTATGATATTTAGTACATAAACTATTAAATGTATAAGCCTTGAAATAACATATAAAACATATGTTATGGAAATTATTTAGTCAATATAAACTTTAATATTTTGTATTGTCAATTTATTTTTGAATTTTTCTTATAGATTAATTACTTAATTTTTATTTATTTTAATTTTTTCCTTAATTATTAATTAAAATAAAGGCTTAAATATGTTTTAATCCCTATAAAATAAGTAAGTTTTGGTTTTAGTCCTTGTAATATTTTTCTTTGATTTTCATCCCTTAAATATCTAAAATTATTGTTTTTATTCTCTATTATTATGTAACACTCGTTAACTACTTATATGTTTAATGAAATGTCAAGTGATCATCCTAGGAGGCACCCACTCTTGTATGTGGTGCTATATCAACATATGACACCTCTAAACATTTTTCTAGATTCCTAAAATCGATGTTATTTATCAAACTTAAAATAAATGTAAGGAATCAAAATTTAGATTTTAGAGGAATGAAAATTAAAGAAAAATGTTTTACAAGAACCAAAATCAAAATTCACTCATTTTATAGGGACAAAAAATAGTTATTTCAAATTTTAGAAGAATGAAAAACAAAGAAAAAAATTTACAGGGACCAAAATCAAAACCCATTCATTTTATAGAGACTAAAAACATATTTAAGCCTAAAATAAAATATTATGAATTATTTTAAATCTAACTACTTATTTATAAAATTATTACTTTTAATTATTATTGTTTGTGAAATGTATTTTAAAGTAACTAATTTAAAAAATAAATAAATTTGAGCATAATGACTAATATAATATTTAATGTTGTTATTATAGTATTTATGTATCTAACATTTTCTATCATCTTTTGATTTTAAAATATATATTGTTAACTTACAATTATTAAAATTGTATAATAAATATTATTAATGTAACCAATTTAATTCTTCATTAAATATAATTAGGTTCGTTAAATTTGATTAAATCCAACAATTATTGTAAAGTTCAAGTCTCCATTAATGAAGATATATGGTTCAGGTCTTCGTTACATATCATATATATTCATTATTGTATGATAAAAATTATTAAGGTGAAAATTTTAATTCTTGATTAAATATAATCAGGTTCGTTAAATTTGATTATATCCAACAACTATTGAAAAATTCAAGTCTCCATCAACGACTATGCCCAAGTTTCCTATACACACACATATAGATAGATAGATGGAGATAGAAAGATAGAGATAGAAATATAGATAGAGATAGAGATAGAGAGATATACATATAAATGGGTTAGGATTCATTGATATTAGGTGTCAAAGTTAATCAAATTACACCCTGAATAATTGTTTGTAGAATGCAAATTTAATTAATCCAACCGCTGAATTGATGTTCTTATTAATTAGATTAAATACAAAATTTCATATAATTTCAAAATTATTTAATATTTTATCACATTACTTTATTTTAACGTACAATATGATATATATATATATATATATATATATATATATATATATATATATATATATATATATATATATATATATATATATTCAATGTTAGATAACATATCTAGAAAAGTCCAAATGATATGAAATTTGATATACATGATCATAAAGATAATATACCATAATTCAATTTGCATTTTTCAAAAAGTTATTAAAGGTGTAATTTGACTAACTTTGACACCTAGTATTAACGGATCATGATTCCATCTAAATATGGAAGATACATATTAACATAATATGAGGAGTGATCAAATTATACCGGTGTAATTCTAAAAGAGTTACACCAAATTCAAACCATTAATACAAAATGATCACATGGTTTATAATATCTTAATATATATAGTAACTTTAACATATTTAGTGACAATCAATTAATTAACTTTAATCAATCAATTAAATTATTTAATTTGATTTAATTGATTATTTGATTGATTCAAATTTTTGTTTTAATTATTTATGAAAATTATTAATAAATTATTTTTTATAATTTTTCCAATAATAAATAGGAAAAAATATATAATAACATTAATTTTAAAATATTTAATTATTTAAATATCCTTTTTATCACTCGAACAATATATTATCTCGAATTTTATATTTTTTTGGATTTTATATATAAATGACTTTATTATATTTTAATTATAAAATTATACAAATTATTACAAAATAATATGTTAATTTAAATAATTAAAATATTTAATATAAATGTATATGTAAAATACAATATTAAATTGAAAAAAAAATATTAATATACGTCTGTTCATTCAAACATTATATATTATCTCAAATCTTTTATATAAATGTCTTTCTTATATAAATTATTACAAACTAATCCATTATTTAAATCAATAAAATATTTTAAAATTAATGTTATTATATATATTTTAATAATTTATATAATTAAATACATACATACATACATACATACGTACATACATACATACATATATATATATATATATATTTCAATATTAACTTGAAAAATAAAAAGCATATTAACATAGGTTATATATAGTTTGAATGAATAAAAAAGACATTGAAATAATTAAAATATTTTAAAATTTATATTATTATATTTTTTAATAATTTATATAATTAAACATATACATAAATTTCAATATTAAATTGAAATAAAATATTAACATATATTTGTTCGTTCAAACATTATATATGATCTCAAATCTTATATATAAATGTCTTTCTTATATTTTAATTATACTATTATATAAATTATAGCAAACTAATTCGTTAATTTAAATCAATAAAATATTTTAAAATTAATATTATTATATATATTTTTAATAATTTATATAATTAGACATATACATAAATTTTAATATTAAATAAAAAAAACCATACTAAAATATGTTATATATAGTTTGAATGAATACGAAAGACATTTAAATAATTAAAATATTTTAAAATGAATGTTATTATATATATTTTACTATTTATTTTTGTAAAAATTAAAAATTTAATTTTTTAATATGTTAAAGTTAATTAATCAATTACTATATATATCAAGATATTATAAATCAATCAATTACACCGGTTTTAAAAAGTTAAATCAATTAAATCAAATCAAATAATTTAATTGATTGATTAAAGTTAATTAGTTGATTGTAACAAAATATGATAAAGTCACTATATATATTAATGTACTATAAATCATAAGATCATTTTGTATTAACAATTTGGTTTTGGTGTAACTTTTTTAGAGTTACATCGGTATAATTTGATCCCTTCTTATATAATATATATATATATATATATATATATAGGGTCAAGATCCATTAACACTAGGTGTCAAAGTTAGACAAATTACACCTTCAATAACTTTTTGTAGAATACAAATTTAACCAATCTAACCATTCAATTATATGATATATATATATATATATATATATATATATATATAAGTCAAGATCTGTTGACACCAGGTGTCAAAATTAGCCAAATTACACCTTCAATAACTTATAAAAGTATATAAATTAATTTATCTCCTATAAAAAGTACTACCAAATTTAATATATATTTATATATAATATTAAAATATACCTTAAATTTATTATTCTGTTATTGTTTAGAAAATTAGTTTATGAAACATAACTTAAAATAGAAATATGCAAATATATATATATATATATATATATATATATATATATATATACATATACATGTACATACATGTACATACATGTACATGTACATGTATGTACATGTGCATGTACATGTGCATGTAGGTACATGTGCATGTACATGTGCATGTAGGTACATGTGCATGTGCATGTACGTACATGTGCATGTATGTACATGTACATGCACATGCACATGTATGTACATATACATATAATGTATATGTACATACATGTACATGTAATGTATATGTACATACATGTACATGTATGTACATGTACATGTATATACATATACATATACATGTATATATATGTGTGTGTGTGTGTGATAATTTATATATTAATTTATCCTTAATTATTATTTTAAACAGATAATTTTAAATTTAACTAATCATTTATATCATACATTTTAAAGTAACTAAATTAAAAAATAAAATAGACTTATGTAT
The DNA here is from genome assembly GCA_004329165.1 of Spatholobus suberectus. Lineage (NCBI taxonomy): Eukaryota > Viridiplantae > Streptophyta > Magnoliopsida > Fabales > Fabaceae > Spatholobus > Spatholobus suberectus. The sequence continues at coordinate 34,103,305 of CM014732.1, read as the reverse complement.
ATACATAATAAATTTATTTCTTAATTTCTAACCTTAATTATTAATTAAACATGTTTTAATCATTTTAAATTTAATTACATATTTATAAAATCATTATTTTTAAATATTATTTTTGTGAAATATATTTTAATAAGTAAATTAAAATTATATAATAAATATCAAAATTTTATCATAAATATCATTAATGTGAGTAATTTAATTCTTCATTTAATATTATTAGGTCCATTAAATTTGATTAGATCGAACAACTATTGTAAATTTCAAGTTTCCATCAACGCTATGTAAAGTTCAAGTCTGCTTTACATATATAACTAGATTTTAAACTCATGAATTGTATGGATTTGTTTAAATTTAAATTTTTTATATTTAAATTTATTATTTTTTAAAAATATATGGACATAAATAAAATTATCATTTTTTAAAATATTTAATAGTAAATTAATATATTTACACTAAAAATGAGAAAGATAATTAATTATATTTTTAATTGAACAGATATTGTGTTTAAAAATATTAAGCCTATTGAAATTTATCATAATTTGTTTTTCTCCAAGTAATGATAGTATTGTAATATCTATATGAAATGTATAAATTTTAAAAAAGAATTTAAGTATAATAAATGTGAATATATAAGTATTTAAATTTGATCGTTCATTTTTATTATGGTGGATATTATGTTAATATGTACTTGATTTTTGTGTGTTTATAATTAATAATTTTAAATGTATTTATTGTAAAAATTAAAATTTATTTTAAATTTGTTGAAATAGTATAACTTTTATTAAATATATATAGTCGTTAAATATTTTAAAATGATATTTTAATTATTTAGAAGATATTAATTTTAAATATGTAATATCGATAAAGTTTTGAATTGGTTAACCTAAACATGACATAAATTGAATACTTTCGATTAGTACAATGAGATTTGTGTATTATTATTGTTGTTGTTGTTGTTGTTGTTGTTGTTCACACACACACACACTATAGATGGAGAGAGAGAGAGATTAGTCTATAATTATTTTATTTTATAAAAATAATTTATTATTTTTTATATCATAATTCATTTGTAACAAATAACAACCATTGAAGTATATAATAAACTATATAAATAACATGTATATACATATAATTAGGCAATTGAATTAAGTAGAAAAAATAAAAATAATTAATAAGATAATTCAACTATATAAAATTCATTAAATTATGTTAAGTGAATTATATAAAAAAAATATGATAAAGAAGAAAATTAATGAATAAGAAGTGAATTTGTAACAATAATAGGCTCTTGTTATGTCCTGTTAAACAAAAAAATAAATATTGTAAGTTAAAGATATAAAATAAAAATCAGGTTATTGATTTTTTGTTGCTCAAAATGAGAGAGGCTATAAAAATATGTACATTATTTTTAATATAATAGTAAAAGAAAAATATAAGAACATATATGAAAAGCTTGAATAATAATAATCAAAACATAAAATAACATAATAATAAAATGAGAAAAAAAATGCACAGAGGTGATACATGTAGAAAGAACGAAAAAAATAATAAAAGACGAGGAGTAAGGTGATATATCTAATGTGTTGTTATGTGATGGGTGTCTAATAAGTAAAGCATATTCACCGTAGTCGCCATTGTGTTAGAATTGACACGAAAGACCCCGTAGAACCTTGAAGGGGAGATTTTCTCAAATGGGATAAAGAAGAAATTGAGGTGCCCTTGAGGGGGAACCTAGTGTAAAGACCATTAATAAGTCAAATGCATTAAAAGTTAAAGGGAATCTGGATGAGTGGAACTCTGGGAACGTAGTTGGGTTACGATTTTTAAGGACAAAAATCTTTTGAGGAAAGAAAAAGTGTAACATATCCAATTTTGGACTCTAGAGGTAGGTGATAAACAAACCCTTGAGTATAACGAGATAATTTATTAAACAATTAAGAACGCCCTTAGGCTTTATTAAATATAGTTACCTTTATATTAGGAACTGAGAAGAACAAGATAACAAGACCTATGTGGGACTCTAACGCCCAAGACTGGTTGGAGGCTTGCTAGACCCATGCACACACGCACTATTTAAATAGGAAAAGGAAGAAAAGGAATGGAAAGAGAAAAAAGGAAGGAAAGGAGGAAGAGGAGGAGGAGAAAGGTAGAGCAAAGATCCAAAACCCAAGCCTAGAACTTGTCTCTACATCTTTCGTAAAGGTGAATGCTTCTCCCGTGTCCTCCCCATACCCTTTTGATTATTGTTTTCCCCTTTTTTCTTCTTTATACTCCTTGAGCCTTAAGTTGGAATTTTGAATGATTTTGAGAGATTGTGGGTGATTGAGGAAGTTATGTGGCTGTTTAAGAGTTTAGAAAAGTAATAAGAGTGCTTTGAAACTGATTGGTATGCTTGGGAGTGCATGGGGACCATAAGGGAACCCCCTAGGTTTGTAGTTCGCGACCTGCTATCTAATGATTCACAAGGAGTGAGGAACAATTCTCGCTAAACGCAGTTACGTTTTGGGTGTGGTTTAATGATCCTCACCCAACGCAATGAGGGTCGCATTAAGTGAAAGTTATAAAGAGCCAAGATTTTCTACCTGCGATACCATGCTAAGCATGGATACCTTTATCCTGAGCGTGAAACCTTTTTAGAGAAAGGTATGCTCAACTAGAAGGTTGTGCTAAACAAGTATATATCCTCGCTTAGCAAAAATAAGAGCAAAGAGGTAGTTGGAATCACGCTAAGCCAGAGGTGACTCTCCTAAGCGAGAATGAATACAAAGAGGATGATAGAACCTCGCTGAGAGAGCTTTGGCTACATTGAGCGAGAACAAGATGTCTGAGAGTAAAACATTAGAATCTACACTATATCGCTAAGCGCATTGGTGACGTACTAAGTGTAAGATCTCAAGCACTAAGCGAGGCCTTAGTCGTGCTAAGTGAAAGGTAGTTCACAAATGAACTCTAGAAGGTTAATGAAATTGTGCTAAGCATGAATCCTTTAGAGCAACAAAGGTTGTTCAAGTTTTAAAGAGAAGTTGTGTATGTTTATATAATTGCATTTTATGCTTGTTTCCATGTATGATTGTTATTGCTTGATGGCTTGTTGTCTTGTGCATAAATGGTAGTTGTAGTCTAGTATATACGTAGTTGTATTCATGTGATTGTTGCATCTACTTGTATTGTTATTGGAAACGATGAAGCCTACATAATAAAACAAGCTAAGACACTAAATTATTTAAGAGGATACCTCCTTAGTGAAGAAAGGATATTCCCTAAGTTTTCAAGGAAAAGAAAATATTTTCAAAGGAAATGAAAATATTTTAAAATGTAAATCCCCCTTAATGAGCATAGGGTAGATCCTCCTCGGACCTCAAAGTATAAGGAAGCCTAAATTGCGCATCCATTGCAAAGAAAAGATGTATACCCCGTTGAGAGGATTCCCTATAGTCACCAAGGTGAGGAGAGTTTTATGAGGAAAGTTATACAACCCAGAAAGTGGTTGAAAGAAAAAAAAAAAAAAAAAGGCTAGTAGGCCTTTGTGTTGAAAAGAAAGAACCATTACTCAAACCAGGGGATGAGGATGACATCCTTTAGTAAATGAAGGATGTTGAGGGAACCCCTTCAATAATGAAAGGTGGTTCCACCACTTGGGCAGAAGTGGTATATAAGTAAAAGGTCATAAGAGGGACATCTTTTGACAGCTAGAGCTTAACTGACGAGGGACAAAAGTAAAATGAAAAGACAATTATAAAGTTAACCAAAATCAAACCAAAATCAAAAATAGAACCATGATATGTTTGATATGCATGTTTATGTATGTGGTCCTCTCCTCAAGAGGATAGATGATGATGTTTGTGTGCATGCTCCCTATTTGGAATAGAGCATGAGTTGTAACCTAGTTGCTAGGAATGTGTAATGAGAAGTAACTTATGGATCAGGTGAAGACATAGGATAAAGGATGTTGAAGGCTACCTTTAGTAGTGTGCCAAGGATTGTATCTCAATGAAAGGAAACTATGAGGGTCCCGAGTGGACAAGTACAGTTGAGATAGAGAGTAAAAGGAAATTGCATCTTCACTTAATGCAATAGGGAATCATGGCCCAGCGTAAGTGGCAGGTAATAGTTGGACTACCCAATAGAAAGGTAGAAACCGACAATTAGTATATTTGTGAGAATAAGTACCTACAAGTAAAGGAAGTGATAGCCATGATGACAGTATAGTTATAAGAATAAGTACTATTTAACATCAAAAGAAGTATGTATGAGGAGGAGTATTAAATGTGAGAATAAGTATCCAACAAAAGTAATAAAAGAAAAGGTAGTATAATAGTTGAGTATAGGTACCAAGTGGAGGGGAAAGGTCTAACTGTAGGTAAAGGATAGTCCTAATATTTCAGTGCAGGAGATAACCAAGAGAGTTAAAAGGAGATCGCTAGAATAAGGGAGTCTCCCTAATCCTAAAAGTCCCTAGAGCACTAACTGAGACTTTTGTCTCAATGTTTCAATTTTCACGTTTTTTGGGGTAAGTTGATGGAGGATCTCTTGAACGGAGCTTGACGTTATGTGTGAGAAAAAAGTAGTTTAGGATGTATGTTTACCCCTTGCGAGATTTCGCTTTATGTATTTTTCCTTCATGTATTTTACGACACCCTGAGGTGCCAAGACAATGTAATGTATTTATGTTTCAGTTTTTATCTTGACCACTATTTTTTTTATATATTCAAAGTTTTCATGCTCTTAAAATCTAGGCACGGTAAGATAATAACTCTTAAGGCGTTACAGTTAGAACGTGTTTATTTAAGGTTGGGTGTTACATCGATCAGTCGATAATCCAATTGGCAATAAAAGTGGTTATAAATTTTGCTATGCAAAATGGAGTAAGGGTCGATATATGACTAGGTTAAAAGTGATGTCTTGAAAATTACACCATCGTATACCGACTGGGATTCAATCATGAAGTTGAGATTGGATCTTACATTGACCATGGATGGGGAAGAAGATAACATCATCTGTGAACAATGTTTAGAGGGAGAGCCAGTTTGTGCAAGTCGAGTTTCAACCAACGCCAAGTATACCTTTTTTTCATGAAACCTTATTTTCTAAACTTGGTGTTGAATTTCCTATGATTGCCTTTGAATGTGGGGTACTTCTTACTTTGAATGTCACCCCCACACAACTCCACTTAAACAGTTGGGCTTTCATCCAAGCTTACATTGACGATGTATAGAAATTAAACTCTTATTTTATTTTTTTACTCTTAGTATACATTTTTTTTATAAAAATAACCTTATTTAATATGCAATAGGTTAAATAAATAATTTAGTCCCTATACATGTCGTGAATTCTTAATTTGATCCCTATACATAAAAACTTATTAAATTGGTCCCTATATGTGCAAATGTTACCGATTTAGTCCTTGCCGTCATGATACCATTTATGCATTCTTAATTTGGTTCCTATAAGAATTAAGAATACACTACATGTATAAAGAGCAAATTAAGAATGCATTAAACATATAGGACTAAATTAAAAATGCGCTATAGTGTGGGAACAAAATTAAGAATGAGCAAATGACATCATAACAGTAGGGATTAAATCGCAAAAGTTTTACAAATATATAGAGACTAATTTAATAAATTTATACGTATAAAGATTAAATTAAGAATTTGCAACACGTATAAGGTCATTAACCAATACAATAAAACATTAAACGTAAAAATGTGCGTGAAGGAAAATTCAAACTTTTTAGCAATACCCAATGATTAAAATTATTAAGCCGTGTTAATGAGGGAGGGGAGGGAAAAAATGATACGGTAGCGTAGCCGAGGTGGGACATAATTCATTGATTGTTTTGCTTAGGTGCCAATGTGTTTTGGCCTGTGATCGTGATCCGATCGATCAGAGGAAGGAAGCAATGGCGAGCAGGTACTGGACAGTGTCTCTTCCCGTCCCCAACTCCGCATCTCACCTCTGGAACCAATTGCAGGAACGCATCTCCAAGCATTCCTTCGACACTCCTCTTTACAGAGTCAGTAAATAAATACAAACACTCTCTCTTTCTCTTATTCCCTCTCTCTTTATACTCATATTCTTCTTCTTCTTCTTCTCTTCTCTTCTCTTCTCACTCGCAGTTCAACATCCCCAACCTCCGCGTCGGAACCCTAGACTCTCTCCTCTCCCTCAGCGATGACCTCGCCAAGGTGATTCTTCTCTCTCCAAATCACTATTTTCTCTGATCGATCTCGCTCGCATCTCGATTTACCTGCTATGCTTCCTCCTCTTCTCCGTTAGTCGAACAATTTCGTGGAAGGAGTGACGCACAAGATCAGGCGCCAGATTGAGGAGCTCGAGAGAGTTTCCGGCATAGACAGCGGCGGCCTCACCGTCGATGGCGTCCCCGTTGATTCCTACCTGACCAGGTTCGATTCCCTTTTCGTTCAGCACGTGCAATCTCTGATCTGTCATTGTTCTTCTTGTTTCAGTCGCATTTATTTATTTGTGTCTTTGATTGGGTCCAGGTTTGTTTGGGATGAGGCCAAGTACCCGACGATGTCGCCTTTGAAGGAGATCGTGGATGGTATTCATAGTCAAGTGGCAAAGATTGAGGATGATCTCAAGGTTTTCGTTTTCTTGCAACTTTGTTGTTTTGCAGTTGTATGTTAGATTTAGGAGATGGGTAGTTTTAGCACGTAATAGTGTTTTTTTTTTTTTTTTTTCATTGGTGGTCTCTGTAGTGCTGAATCATTCCTTTTTAGTGGGATGGCGACTAGCAAGTTATAGTAATTGTTTTGCTCACCTTATGGTTAACATAGGTTTTTGGACTTTCGTGATTGCTGTCAATGTAGATGTTAGTTAATAGCGTGTCTTTTGCAAGGGGCGGAGTGGAGTTGATAATTCAGTTAGTGCAGACTGGTTTTTCATATTTATTTATTTATTTTTGGGCTTGGAGGGAGGGGAGGAGGGATGCTACATGCTTAAATTCAGAATTGATGTTGAAGCAGAATAATTTTGGCTCCTCTAAATTGAAAGGGGTTCACTTTGGAAGGAAAAGTGAGGGATCTCAACTTAACCGCAGATGATTCAATGGTTGATATAAAATGTATGCACATTCATAATAACTAAGTATGGATTTGTTATATATCCCTTTTATTTTATCACCAGTATTTGAGATTCCTCACTTTTCCTCCCAAAGTGACCCCCTCACTTTAGATGGGTTGAATCCAAGAGGAACATGCAATTTAATCAATTGTATCATTGTATGTTTTGTTTAAGCCAGTATGCTAAAAGTCTTTCAACTTTGATCCATGTGCGTTACGCTTCCCTGGACTTTAATTGCAAGTTAAAACTCAACATCTGATTGGGCAACCTTTTCTGTGATGCCGTTATAGAACTGTCAACTGTGGTCAGTTTGGTACTAGTGTAACTCAATCTAAGGTTGGCTTTGTAGTCATGTGAGAAAAAGGAATGAGATTGAACCTGTCAATCCCACACTTGTGATGATGGTTCATCATCATATAAATGGCAAAGGATTCACCTTTCTCTCCCTGTATTAGCTTGCAGAGTCAAAGATAGATAGTCCTTGTTCTCATGCTAACATGTTCCTTGATGATTTCTATTAGAGTTATAGACCCTTTATATTTTGTGTGACTTGTAGTTAGAGGACCTCAGTTTGTCCAATATAATATAGAAGGAGAAGGTTCATTTAAATTAATCCAGAAGATAAGGAGGACTGTACTTTTGATTTTTGGGTCCAATTCTCAAATACCATGGGTCACTTTATTGTGTAGATTGTACTATGGTACTTTTTCTGGTTGTCATCTGTGATATTAATTTCAGCTTGGTCTCCTCTCACTTTTAAAGGACTTCATTTTAGATCCTTAAGTTACATGACATATTATTGTGATCCACCTCAGCCATGAATTATGAGAGACACCACAAAAGTTGTTTTCCCTCACCCCCAATTGTGAATTCTGTTCTTTTCTGAATAATATATTAAAGAACAACATCCCTGCTTATTTTGCATGTTATAGATTAAATTTTCTGTTTGGCCGCCCTTAAAACCGTCTTTCATGCCAGGTTCGTGTTTCTGAGTATAACAATATCCGCAGTCAGCTTAATGCTATCAACCGAAAGCAAACTGGAAGGTGTGCAGATGTTGTTATGACCGATATAGTTTTTGAAAATAGTATATTCTATTTCTTTGCTGACCTACTTGACTATTTCAGCTTAGCAGTCCGTGATCTTTCCAACCTGGTAAAACCTGAGGACATTATAACTTCAGAACATTTAACTACCCTCCTTGCAATTGTTTCCAAGTATTCACAGAAGGATTGGCTCTCAAGCTATGAAACATTGACAAGTTATGTGGTAAGCAGTACCATATTCACTCACAAATTTGAATCTTTTGCTACTTCCCTTGAATTATTGTTAATGGATCTTAGTTGCAAAATCCCAGTAATTCATCCAAATAGTCCAATGATGTTTTTGACACTATTGAATAATTCTGAGCATGTTTGTTGTTTTTTTTGCTTTATTCCTTATTCTGATTCTGATTAGGATAAATATTTTAGGTTCCCAGGTCTTCTAAGAAGTTGTATGAGGATAACGAATATTCTCTTTATACTGTAACACTCTTCAGTCGTGTTGCGGATAATTTTAGAACTAGTGCACGAGAAAAAGGGTTCCAAGTAAGTATTTTTATTAATATACATATATTGTCTTCTATTTGTTAATATTGGTAATATCCGTACTCTCTCTAGGATTTTAATCGTGTCACTTTATAATGGAAAATTGTGGGATGAAGGAATGCATGAGACACCTAATGCCAAGTGTTGGTATCAATTCACGAGTTGATGAAAGGTGTTTAATTGAACTTTATGTCATTGTATTTAGATTCGTGACTTTGAATACAGTCCAGAAACACATGAGAACCGAAAGCAGGAGTTAGATAAATTGATGCAAGATCAGGAAAGATTGAAGGCTTCTCTGTTGCAATGGTGCTATACCAGTTATGGAGAGGTATTATTTATTTCTTTATTACTTCATTTAATGTAATTTGTAGAAACACCCTAGAATATTACAAGGAAAAATTTACAGGTAGTGGTAGAAAACCAAGGAGATTATAGAAACTGTTAAGTTAAAGGACTATTTTCAAGCTGGATTTCTTATACCTTGATGTATCTGTTTCTGTACTAGCCTATCTGGGACTGGCATTACAGAGTGGTCCTTAGTTTCTCTGTGCTAATTTGGTAGCATTTATTGGCCTTAGTTTTGACTTGTCTGACCTTTTTTAACTCAACACTTATTTTTGCCTTGTTATCCTAAAATGCTATGGTTCTTGCTGACTACTTTTTACTTTATATTTTTCCAAAGGTTTTCAGTTCCTGGATGCACTTTTGTGCTGTGCGTTTATTTGCTGAGAGCATTCTGAGATATGGTCTGCCACCATCTTTCTTGGTAATATACTCTTCTAAAATCAAAGTTCAGTCTAATCACCCTGCCTCCCTATTTTCAAATACTGATCACTGAGCATTGGGTATTCCAGGCATGCGTTTTAGCTCCTTCTGTAAAATCTGAGAAGAAAGTACGTTCTATCCTTGAAGGGTTGAGTGATAGTGCAAACAGGCAAGTGGCTTATTAATGTCTATAATGTCTGGTTTAGAATATATGGCCCTTGGTAATTTTACACACTGCCAAGGCTAATTTACAGAGGTACACAGCAGATGGATTCAAGATCCATGTTCTTTTTTGGGTTTTTATTTTTTGTGTGGGGAGGGGATGCACACAAACAGGTGAGATCCATGTCTGGTTTTATTATTTTGAAGAGTCTGTCACTGAACATGGTGCACTGTGTTGGATAATACTTCACCTAAGAGTTTCATGCAACATATTTATATAATTCTTTAAAAGAGTTAAAATCCAATCAGGTTTCACATTTTTACATTTTGGAAAAGAGACTGCATATTTGGCGTTTTTCTTTATGGGTCATCGTTATCCTGAATCCTTGACTAATTTAAACTCATTTGAGATGTTGACATGCTTTACAGCTAGACGAAAGAGGAGAGGAAGTAAATAAAAAAAATTTGTTTGTGCTTTACTTAATATGTACTATACTAATTCAAAATGACAAAATACGGTACCGGTTTCTTTGCAGTTTCCAATATACGTCAGTTTAAAACAGAGAAAGTTGTTGATAGTAGATAGTTATTTGAAATATTAAAACTCCTCTAATCTCTCTTGAGATTCTCTAAATAAAAATAAAATAAAAAAATAGATTGAGATGGTAGAAAACTTCATGAGCTTCCCTACAAAATAGATATTTGGTCTTTCTAATTATGGGACCAAGAGTGGCAATTTCTTTTTCATTGTGTGAGTGAGCCTCTGTGTGTGTCTGTGGGGGCATGGAAGGAGTGGTTCTGGTGAGAGTCAATTTTATGTGAGAAATAAAAGGAGTGGATTTTGATCAATGTTGGTATGAATGGTTAAGATTAAAATATCAAGTAATGTGACTTTAAATTAGTCATATGATTTCATTAAAAGATCATGTGACATGTCTATCATGAAGTCACACAACTTGAAATCTTTGACTATTCTTCCGGATCTAACCGTCATCCTTGTATATGTGTGCTTATTCTGATTATGTCTGCAAATAAACTCAATTTGGGTACTTCTGTTCCTGTATCATGCTTTAGCAGAACTTGCCTTCCTCTCATATTTTGATACACATAGACAATGTTTATTTGTTTAATGCATCCTACTTTTTGCCTCTTAATTTGTTTGACAATTTACATGCTCATATTGTACCTTTAAAATTGTGTGGCAGTGCATACTGGAAGACCGAGGATGAAGTAGGGGCTGGGATGGCTGGCCTAGCAGGTGATGCTGATGCCCACCCCTATGTTTCTTTCACTATCAATCTTGTTTGAGCGCTCTCAGAAACAGGCCCTATCTCTTAATTTACGCTCTCAGAAACAGGCCACGTCTCTTAATTTAAAGTCCGTTAAGGGCTCCTGTGGACAGCAATAATGCCAATGCAAACAGGATTTGAAGATATTGTACATTACGACCATAAATTTCATTCTTTGTTATTTATCTATATAATTGAAGCAATCAAAGTTTCAAGAGGGTCTAATGAATTTTAAGGGTAGCTTCTGGTGCCAGGATTGACCATTAGCAACTTGTATTGTTTCGTGTTAAGTTTTCTTATTTGAGATTATGTGAACTTGAGAGGGGACACACTCTTGCTCATCCCTTTAGAGAATAATGCAGCCCTTCAGAGTGTAATAATAAACTGTTATTCGGACGCAATAAGGTAGTTTATTGTTGTACTTCTCAATTAATCAAAATTTAAAGATATTTTGCTACGAATCTGTTTTCAGTTACATTATTTGAATATAAAAAACTGACATTTTTTTGTGACATCATATGTAATTAAGTTTATTTTATTTTATTTTTTTATATACATATATCTTAAAAATACATCTTAAATTCAAGAGGGCAATTTTTGATTGTCCTGTTTTGATGTTTACAAAATATTTTTCATCTGATTATACTCACTGCTGTTATTGCAGATTTCTTGATTAACTATGCGCGTATATTTTATTAATGAATTATATTAACGTGTTAATTTGTATAATTCCAATGGGCAAAGAAGTCATTTCCACCACTAAATAAAAGGTTAATATATGCAACTAGTTCATTAACTTATATACGTCGCTAAAACTTAAAAGACTGAAATCTACCATTAATCTAATTTTCTGTTGCTGGAAGTGGTAAAGAAGGAATGGACATGAAATTAGTTAAGAGACCTGTGCAATACTCGGATTTTTTAAATTTAATATTTTAGATATTAAATATATACTATAATTAGTATCTTTGGGACAAATATATGATAAAAATATTTAGAATAATTTTTGGTTAAAAAATTTTAAATAAATTAATATAAATGTATTATAATTTTAAAAATTATAACTAAAAGGATTATATTTAAAGTTTAGTAAATAGTAATTATGCGACTTAATTTCGAATTGTTTGTTATAATTTTTAACATTATATACGTATACTAAGCAAATTTTGACATATTAAACTGCTTTTTTTAAGATAAAATTATCTATATAATTGTTATTATTTATCTTTTATAATAATCCTTGTTAATTCAATTTTAGTTATAATTTGATAACTTTTTCCCAAAAAATTTGAATATATCTATTTTAATTAAAAACATACTTTCATCCTCTAACTTTTATTTCAGTTTTTACATTTGTCCTCTAATTAATTTGTGTTCCAAATTAATTATCTAAATTATCAAATTAATACAATTTTTTTGGAAGTGTAAATTTTCTAAAGCTAAGAAACGTCATTAATATAATGTAAGTGTTGGGTAAAATTAATTCTTTAATAGTGTTAACATAAATAGTTTTTAGAGAATTGTGTTAATTTAATAATTTGGAGATTTTTTTAAATATGAAAATTTGAAAAGAAAATTTTGATAAATATAAAATTTAAAGGATAAAATATAATCTTTTTATTTGACTTGTATGTATTTTTACGTACGAATAGTTATTTTTAAACTTTAACACCTAGCTAAACTTAAATATTTATAGAAAATAAAACAATTGAAAGGTTAAAAAAATATGAAAAGTCAATATAGATATAAATGACGAATATGAAAATTTCATGAAAGAAAAATAAATAAAGTAATAAATTAAAAATTTTGAAAAGAAAGATCACATGACAATTGTAGATAAGAAGAATATATATATATATATATATATATATATATATATATAGTGTGCAAGTATATTTTTATAATAATATATCTTTTCAACAATGGGGGGAAAGTTTGGTGTGATTTGTTTGGCTAACTTAGTTGATAGAATCCAACTGTGTATAAGTGGTCCTTATGGTTTCTTTATGTAATTTTGGTGTTGGTTTGTTAGGGTTAGTAGAATGCAATTGTGGTGTGATTATGGTGGGGAAAGTTTGGTGTGATTTGTTTGGCTAGCCTAGTTGATAGAATACAACTGTGTATAAGTGGTCCTTATGGTTTCTTTATGTAATTTGTGGCACCACAGAGACTAGGACCTTAATCCTTATCATACCCAAGTAACCATGGGAAAATGACCATGCTTTTGATAAAGGTTGTAGAAAAAAGTGTACAGTTTTTTTTGGAATATTATAGAACACATTCATAGAAAGTAGTTGTATGCATGCTAATGCACATTCATCTCAAATACCTGATAAGCATTGAACATATAAATATACACCAATTAATGTACTACATGTACTCAAGTGATCATACAACGTCTCCAATTGCCTAATAATCATCACATGTGTGTATGTATACACACACAAGGTATGAGTCATAAATATGTATATCACGTGATCATAATCCAAACAAATATGTTGCATGTTGTATATTACTTTAATGTATGTTGTATAACTTGATTTAGAGAAATTCAATTTTGGCAATGTAGTGTTGTGAGGTTCTTAACCATATTTTATTCACTTGATTCTCATGATTGCTATGGTAGTTTAGCATATGTATTTTTCCTATTGTTTCAAATTGAATGAAGTTATTCGATGTATGTTATTTCATTACGAATGTGAAAAATTCACTCATATTTTTATAATAAATTAATTTGAGAGTTTGTTGTTAATTAAATTATTTTGCAATTATGATAATTAAGGTCATGTACCAACAGTAGATTGTTACATTTATCGGTGCAATAACTACCAATCAATAAGAAAGCAACATTTAAAGAAGTAATTCCCAACGTCATTTTAGGGAAAATGAAGTGTTAAGGATGCACAAATTTCCACTAAGTCAAAGTCAAAAACCATTAAATGCAATAAAAATGTCAACTATCAAGTAATGTCCAAAGTAGGGATGACAACAGGGTGGGGCGGGCTATCATTCGTCCCAAAGAATGAAAATCTACCTCATACTCATTTTGTACCTGCAGGGTATCTGTTAAGCAAGTATCCACAAATTTTGTGAATATTTGTGGGTATCCACAAACAAGATTAAAAATAAATAATTTTTAAATATATATATTTTTATTAAAAATAAATAATTTTTAAATATATATTTATATTAAAAAAATTAGAGTAACTTACTTTATATATAACTAAGGATATTTAATTAAATTTAAGTTATGAGTACCCATGGGCATGGATATCTTACTATCCACCCTTGTCCCATTAACAAAGGGTAGAGAAAAAAAATCCATTTATTTTACCTGTGGGTACTTGTTAAGTTGTCCATTTTTAATCTGTAGTGGGTTTTACTTAGTGGATATCCACGGATATGATTTTTTGGTCATCCCTAGTTCAAAGTAGCGCAATTCCCATAAAGGGTCATTTAACATGACAAAAAAAAATGAGGGCAACAAAAATGTTAAATTATAAAAACCTACATATAAATAAAGCGATAATAAAGCATTGTGTATGATAATCTACATGAAAATATGATAGAATTAGAAAAAGTTGACTAGGAATAAGAGAAATATCATCCATTCAAGCAAATTAAAATAAAGCAATCTAACAACTAGTCAATCCAAAATGGCTAACTCAAAAAGAAGCCAACCAACTTCATTTAACAACTTTTATACGATCAACAAAATTTAATTATACATATCAACTTGTCATATAAATGGTAATAATCAAATAAGCAACATAATGCCACAAATATACTGACAACACTTTTAAAATTTGCAATACATATCAGGGGAAAAATATCTTTAGTTTAAAACAATATAATTAGAGAAGATTATACAACTCACTCCCTAAGTTGGTCGTGGCTAAAACACTACTCAGAATAATACTAATACCAAACACGATCTTTAGAGTCTTCAAGAGGAGTTTCTACTTGTCGGGGGAGATCTCTTCGTTTAAGGAATCTTCACCTAGAAAGTAAGCACCTCCAAGCCATATGCTCTCGTGAATGCAGACGTCATGATCATCACAATCACTTACACAAGGGTAAGCTCATAATAACAACATAAGCATAAAGGATTCTGCATACATTGCAATCAAACACACAAAATATTTAATTTATATCACTCACAATACAAGCAACAATTACACCAAATCATCATGAACCAGCAAGTTTGCATAACAATGTGATATGATAATGGTCATGCAATACATGTAGACTTGACTCAATGCAGATTTCTAACAACTTAAGTGACTAGTCAAACATGTCCCTTGAACATGTACAACAGAAATAGTGGATCTTGCGGATCTAAAAAGTGACATTGTCATAAACCATTGGGGCGACACTGATACTGGCAATTGGAAACGAAACCATGGCTTGGTTAGGATAGTCATACATAGGTAGTTGCTACCACGACATAGGATTTGCAATAATCTCAGTCCCTTGTGGAGTCACATGTCTACCTATCCTCAAGGTCACAATAAAGACCTCCACTTCCGTCCTCACCCTTACATCGTCGCTGTCTTATGAAGACACTTGTCAACAACAACAACATATGCACAAATCCATGCTCAACCATTACATTTAAATTCAGTATCAAGATTTAACATGAACTCTATTTAGGTCCCATTCTATGGATTAGACATACTATTAGTATGCCTGCCACCTCATATAGGTTAAGCCTCTCCCCAAGGTACTAAGCAGTCACCACCCTTCATCAAATCAATGGAAGTTTCGCGTAGGTCTCATTTTGTGGATTAGACATATTATAAGTATGCCTGCCACCTCATTTAGGTTGGGTCTCTCCACAAAGTACTAAGAGAAACACCACCTCTTACTCAAGGTGAAAAGATTAGGAAGTCTTTTAGGATCTTTCAACAACAAGGCCTCCAATCGTTCAACATTCTCCATCCATGATGGATAACGTACCCTATTACGTATTATGTGGGGATTTAAATTAAATTTCACTTGTAAATCTTACATGTTTTAACTTAAATTAAATTTACTTACTCTTTATCTTTCTAAAACAATGTCAACTTATTAATATTTCTAAAAAAAATTATGAATATACCAAATTGCCTTCATTTTTTCGTAAAATAATTAAACTTTGAAACGTTACAATAAATTCATCAAACAATAAACGTTACAATAAAAGTTATTTTAGACTTTTAGAAATTTCTCCAAATTTTTTAAAAATCACCTTGAGGCAAAACTTTCATCTTACTCCTATACTTTAAATAATTAACTAGAATTAAGGAAAATATCTGGAAATTCATAAAACATTTAAATCTAAAGTTTATAACAAATTTCATTAAAATGTATTATTTTACAAATACCATTTTTCCTTTAGTCTTCAAAAATACATAACTTTTTTGTATAATTAATCATTATTATTTGTAAAACTAGAATTTAGTATTTTTTTTTCTTCAAGGGAATTGAAAATTCACTAAAATATCTTTGGTTTTAAAATATTGAAAAACTTTGAAAATCTCATAACAGGTTTTGGTTGAACTTGGAAATCAAAACAAGGTTGAAATCAATTAAAAGAAGGAAAACACTTAATTGAAAATTTTCTTCTTTAGAAACTAAACTTCAACACAACTTTTGAGTACTCAAACATTTTTGTTAAGGACAATTTATATACCATTTTAAAGATCTAGATGTCTATTTTCCAAAACATCCCTCATCCCAAGCAAAAAATCTACAAAAATTATATTAAATCTTAGAGTGACCATAGTTGGCTACTGTGTTTAGTACCCATAACTTCAAACATATTTTTCTCCTTCAATTCAAAATAAAGTATTACAAACTTTATACCCATTTGATACCCCAAAAATCTAGTTTTCAAAAAGGTATCCCATGTTTCTAGAAAATATATATGTAAAGAGAAATAATTATTTTTCTAAGATTTGTTTAGACAAAGCAACAAAATACAAACTCTGCACCAATAAACCTTAACTTAGCTTGAATGTTGTTAGGGCTCTTCATCAAACCCTCCACTTGATCAACTTTTGTTTTGTTCGACTTAAGTTCCTCAATCAATGCAGAAACACAAACATTAAGTCAATCAACTTCACTTTTAAGACAAACAATCTCAACATCCAACTGGCTGATATGAGCAGCCATCTTTTTCTTTTAAGCATCCAACCGACCAAATTGGCATTCCAACGATCAAGAATTTGGTCAACCATACAGAAAAAACCTTTAATAGCTTGGTAGGTACCTTCAAGATCGAGTTTCTAAACCTTACCATCATCTTTTGCATCCATCAAGTACTTGTCAATAACATCATCAAAAGGAAACCTCTATCCTAAGCAAACTGAATTTCTCCTTCAACATTCATCTTGGCAAAAATATAGCGTCAGTTTGTGCCTTGATCCTGTCCTTTAAAAGCAATAGGGATGTTTGGTTTTGCACAAGTAAGAAAGAAGAACAACCTAATATTCCATTGGCACCCTTTCAACCTCATTATCGTTCGCTTCATCACTGCAATAAGTTATTTAGGTAACTTCAAGTGTCTTACTTGATATTCTGGGGGTCACCCTGGCACCTTTTTTCATTTGACTCAAGGATCACTAGATTGCCTACTCCGACCAAAAATACACCTCAGCATAATTATATCAGGTATTTCGGTTGTAACTTTTATGACTATCTCAACCACAGTAGGAAAAGTGCTTAGTGTGACACCCAAAGGCACACTTCCACGTGTCATCCAACGTGGCACCTTAAACCTCTCTAACGATATTTCCCTCCAAAATGCTTTGTATAAAGGACTCCTTACACACCAAGTACACAGAACTCTCTCATTTTTTCTCACTCACTCTCTTACGCTCTTATTGACTTAAGCATTGAAGTTGTAGTTGCCCTTACTGAAGACATTTATAACCACCGTGGAAGTTCATCGAATCTTTCTTTCTCCTCCTCCTTGTGCTCTACCTCACAACATTGGCACTATCTGTAGGAATCGAACCCAAAAGTCATTAGCATAGCTAATAAAGGTGCTAATCCATTTGGATCTACATTGGTAATTTCCCATGATTAATTGATATAGTTTCGCAAGAGAAAGCCTTCACACCATCTGGACAAATGGTTTGAATAGACAGATTATCCTCCCCCGTTTCCATTTTTTGGCATTTAAAAATAACGTCGACCACTAGCAATTTCACCATTGGTGGCATAATGAGGATCCAGTTCATTCAAATCATTGTCAAATTTCAAAACAAAAAAGGGGAAACAAAGCCTAAAAGCAAAAACCAAGCCTTATATATAAAAGTCCCTTACCCTTTCAATGAAATAATAAGGGCAGAAACACCACAACCCAATATTCGAAAAATAAGAAATAAAGTTACCTTCTTTTCGTAGGAAAAAAAAAGACATAGAGAAGAAAGAAAGAAACATATAAAATAGAAAAACAAATTTCAAACACTTTGTGCCAAGAAAAAGGTAACAAGATAGAAAAAATGTACGCCTTTTTCTTAAGAATGATTATAATAGAAGTCCATGTAAAGCATAAATTAGACACAAGAAGGGGGGTTGAATTGTGTTACGATCAATTTGCGCAATCCTTTTGTTTTCTTTTAAAAAAAAAAAAGCAACTTAATTATTGAAGACAGATCAGAAAGATTTTCAAAACGTTTGTTAAAAGGCATACGAAAGAAGAAAGACCAAAACAGAAAGGTACACAAATTTTATACTGGTTCGTCTCACCCCAGAGACTACATCCAGTTCTTAGCAACAACCAAGTTCCACTTAACTTTACAAGTTACAAGTATTCTTTCTACGAGCCTCTTCAAGCTCAACCCAAGTAGTCTTTCCCTTGCCTCTCCAAGCAAACACCCAAGTATTCTTTGAAACAAAGCCTCTTCAGGCTTCAGCCAATCTCGTAAAGAAAGAGATTTGTGAGAGTTTACCTCATTGGGTTTAACGTCTTATCAGACGAATATACAATGAGGTTCAACTATTCAAAAACTATTTTTGCAAAGGCTTTTTGTTTTATCAAAGTAGTTATGAATATATGGATTTAGCTGCAAGTATATCAACAACACTTGTGAATTTGAAAACCACTTGAATGAGGTCTCTTCTTCTATTTATATACTTCTCTAAAAGTATCCATTGAGTATTTTGTAGGAGATGACCTTCGTCTAATGAAGAGAGTCGTTGGAGCATTAAATGCAGCATTTAATGCTTTTCACCAACTGGTCATCTGATAAGATAAAGCAGTCTGCTTATCTTTTCTATTCTTGTACTCAATCTTTTAGCAGTTGTCTTGTCCACTTTTCCGTTCTGACATTTGCACACATATTCCTTCTTTTTCGCTGACTTTCCTTGAGAGTAGGTGTATAGGCATAATACGTTTCGAAGTAGCTTACACTCTGATTGATATGCGGATCGTTTTAGAACGTTGTCATCGTTTGTAAGCATTGTTAGTTACAGAGTTTTATATAAATAACGATGAGACGATATTGACTTGAAAAACTTCAGACAATATAATGTGAACTAGAGATCAGACGTTGATGTGAGCGAGAGATCAGGCGATAACATGAGGACATATAATTTTAACTGTTTGTTATTATCAAAATATTTGAGGACTACAAATTCGTCCTTTGTCTTAACAGTCCAAAACATTGGCAAAGAACTGAGAATAAGGAAACCAGAGCAATGTTGGTGACAGGAGAAGGAGAAAAGATAAAAGTGAACCATTCCGACCTCTTTCATAGAAAAATAAGGCCTCAATCCAACAGACATAATCAAGCTATCAACAAACACATCCAATGTCTAGAAATTTAATGTCAACAGCCTTGGTCTACTAGACATGATCAAGCCATCAACAGACACATCCAATAGCCAAAAATTGAACATCACGTGTTATTTATGAAAAGGCGCAACAATGTGCGCTGTCAGTCATAATGGTAGCAAACGCATGAATACCCACAAGCATTAATGGTAAGAAATGATTATTATTTAAATCTTTCCTCTAGCAAGAATGTTAACCACCCACACGTATCAAGCTCAGGGTTTGAAGGGTTGTGGACTTTTCAGTAAGGGTGACCAAGATAAAAGCCAAAGATAGTCAATCAAGCACTCACACCTTTCATGCTCGACGCTTGTGAGGTTGTGAACTGTCCGAGAAGGTTGACTAAGAAAAAAGGTAGAGATAATCAATCAAGCGTCCACGCCTTTTAGGCTCGGCACTTGAGGGGTTGTGGACTTTTGGCAAGGGTGACTAAGATAAAAGGCAAAGATAGTCAATTAAGCACCCACGCCTTTCAAGCTCGATGCTTGAGGGGTGGTGGACTATCTAGAAAGGGTGAGCGAGATAAAAGGCAGAGATAGTCAAACAAGCACCCATGCCTTTTAGGTTTGGTGCTTGAAAGGCTATGGATTATCTAGGCTAACTAACATACCAATTAACCAAAGTAGTCAAAGTGAAAGTCGATTCTTACTAATGATGAAGGTTTAATGTACCTAATTCTTAGGATATGACGAACTAGGCCTAAGATACCTACTAACTGACCAATCACATAAAACCACCTTAAAGCCAGAAAGGCCAATGACCTTTTGACCCACAAGCCCATGATCCAAAAGCAAAAGGTTCCAGGTCTTTTTCATACGTGAAAGAGACACCATACATGCCACCCCCTACAAAATCCTGTAATGGTTACGAGGCCATTGATGGCACACTCCATAAATAGGTGTGATATCCCCACTATCACGTCAGGTCACACATAGTGGAGCTACCTGAGATTTCTTGAGTTCGTAATTGGCTTTAGGACTCCCTAATGGGTGTGTTCTCTAACATGAATAATATCCCTTCAATATAATATATGCCATTAAAAGGATTTTAAAAACCCACCAACTCATAAAAGCCATGATCTTTTACAAAATAGATTTATATTTGAAGGGTGCATAGTTGCATAGGTAAGCTCACACTAACCCATCAATTTAGAATCTAATTCAAGATTTTTCTTAAGTATGAAAAAGGAAATGAAATGTAATAAAATCAATTCATACAGATACACGGAAGAAAAGATTCTCTATTGCTTCAGACACTATAGTTACAAGATAGGAATAGAACCCATTCATCGCACACCAAAATAACGTGTAAGTTTCAATAAATACTAATTCAATTTCTAGTTTGTGGTAGTGGAGTTATAAGGATGCTTATAGGTGATGAAGAAAAGCCTATGTAGGTTTGAGAGAACGAGTTTTTCTAATGTTGTAGGTAATTGTCAAAGGTATAGAAACATGGTGGTGGAACTTCAACAACATCAAACTAACTTTTCTAAGCATAACATGGTTTTACAAGATATTAAGCATTGAAATGTTTTTTTTTTTATGATTTTTCACATATATCATTTTTTGGAGGCAATCCTGTTCGAAACACGATCATAAATTAATTGTAGACATCTTTCCCATCAGGGATTCAAGCTTTGGTTCACCATGTTGTGGGAGATTAGCTCCTTCTGCTAGACTCAACCCATGTTGGTGACATGTAATTTTTCTTCTATTTGCTTTATATCTATTCCTTGTAAATGTAAAGGTTAACTACCTACTTATCAGATGGACGGACTAGTTCTACCTTGAGGGTGTGGTTGAAATATGCCTTTTCCTTATGTTGTTTATGCTTCTCTACTATAATTTACAAATGCATTGTAATTAAACCTCTTTTGTTATAGTAAAATTTTAAAATTATTAAATGTTTAGATTAAAAAATTAAATAATAAAAAAATATATAAGTGATTGTTTCATGTCTTTAAAGTAAAAAGTATTTTACCAACATGTTATTGGCCTGAGTGATACTGGGTTTGGATCCCTTTAGCAAAGTCTTGGGTTCGAGTTTTGTGAATGAAAAAAATGTGGTTAGGAAAGGAGACCCCACTAAAGGTGGCAAAGCTGGTGGATATTTCGCACCAATAACATGATTGCCCTAAAGTAAAAAGTATTTTAAAATTGTGGCAATAAAAATTTAACAAAATCTTAATCACATTAATTGATATTATGTATAAACAAGAAGGATAAAAACTATTTTAGTCAGCTCAATTTCTCAATAATTATATGATCAAAAGCAATATAAAATTTATTGAGAAAGTAAGAAATTTCTTTAAGTTTAGATTTGTAATTATTTAACTCTTGCGAAAGTGTAAAGTTTATTGAAAAGTATGAAATATATTTTATATTTTATATTTATTTTTATATTTTACTTCATAAAAATTAATCCTAATAAATTAATTTTGATTCATTAGTACATAATAACAGACTTTTAATGCAACAATTTTAAGTATTTTTCACTATTTTAAAAGTATAAAAATGTAACTTGTTTTGTTATAATTTAAGTATTTAATGATTTCAAACTTGGAGTTTTGTATGGCGAGTCAAAATTTACAACTAGTAATGGTAATTTTATCAATTTGATACAAAAAACAATAGTTGACTATTGACTAATAATTTCATAAATTTCAGTATAAAAAATAACTTCAGTATAGCATATTTATAAAAGAAAAAAGACTTTGTATAACATACAGCTAGAAAGATTTTGTGCAACAAATGCAAAAATAAAGGGAAGGTTGGATTAATTGAAATATTGACTATATACTTTTATTTAAATTTTAAAAATGAATAATTTTTGTCGACAGTGAATAATGATCTTGAACTTTTACACCTAGATTCAATTACCTCACTATTAGAATAGCCAAAATTCCTTACTTAGGATTTCCTGTTTTTCAATATTCATGATCAAATTCATTCGAAGTTGTTGGAACCAAAGACGTATGAAGCGTCTAGTCTATCAAATTTTGACGTTAACAACCTTATTAAGTTTTTAAGTCTCTATTGTAAAAAGTTCTTAAAGCGTCCAATGCGTGTTTTATATCAAGGTGTCCAACACGCTAGATTTAACAAGCATCCAAAAGACTCTACATGATGATCGTCCAAACATAAGTCTCTTTAATGACTAAATGTTTAAAGTCTGTCTGGACTACGCATTTTTCACATAAAAACCTTTTGACTAATGTTTTACCTATTAGAGTGATCTAACGTTCAAATGTCTAAGCATTAAATGAAAGTTAGATATATGTTAGTGTATAAGCGCAGTGTTATAGAAAAAGAAAGTCAACCTATCAAGCTGGCAAGACAGATAAAGAATGTTCAGAAAATCAACTCTCTAACATAGTATTGTACTTTCCTTTTTGGTGTAAGAACAAAAGTCACTTTTCTGACTCTACTAAAAGCTCGATATACTCACACACGCTCCTCTCTTGAAGATGAAGCTGAATACTTCAATGGTTATTTTTTGAAGACTATATATATCAGCTTAGGAGAAAAGAAGAGAGAGCAATATTGAGAAGAGAGCAAGTACGAACTTGCGCTTACTGGACGACCTTAAATTCTTTTCAAACTCTTTGTAGAAAAACTCTTTTACTGTACTTAAACTTTCATATTCTCACATTGAGTTGATTCATTTGTAATAACTGTTTTACGTTTTGAAAGCCTGGAAAGGCTTAGTGATAAAAAATACTTAAGTGGTTAAGCAATTTAGATAAATTGCGTTGTAAAGCCTAAAGAGACAAAGGAAAATACTTGGTTATAACCTAAGGTTGGTTAGTTAAACACCTTCAAGACAAAGAGACTAGATGTAGCTCAAGTTTAAATGAACCAGTATAAAACTCTGTTTTTGTTCTTCCCTTATCCATTTATTTACGCCTAGTTTAATCGTTCTTTTAACAATTTTGTTTAAAAAGTTTAAAAGTTTTTTAAATACACAATTGAACCGCGCCCCGCGCCCCCCCCCCCCCCCCCCCCCCCCTCCCCCCGGGTTCTTGTGTATTCCTCGCTCTTTCGTAAGTCCTATTAAATTCAACTGAGCATCCACCTGACCGCCTTCTCTCGAAATTTAAAAACTCAAGTTGATTGGTTATTTACAAGTCCCCGCTCAATGAGCTTGAATCGTGTTCTTGCCTTGGGACGGCCCTCTGCTTAACTTAAATCGTTTTATACCAAAATATAAATAAGTAAATCGTCGAACATGTGAACTAGGCTACTCACTAAAATTTAAACGCGACCCACAAGCTACAATATTAAACCATTGCCTCGTGGCTTTTTGTGTGTAATCTTGATATATATGCATTCGTGCATAAAAGCAGGACAAGGACACACAAGTGAAAGTGGTGACATCCAGTTCAAAATCATTAAGACCCAAAACGACGGGTCCAACATATCGATAGGTGACGGGACTCTAACACGAACTGGAGGCCTGTAACACTTACAAGCTATCAAACCTCTCTAGGACGGCGCGAGAAATTGACCAAAGAATTTGTGATCAACGCTACTCAGCCGCCGAAGGGGGCCAGGCTACAATTTGACAGGCTGGTTAACTAGTTACGTATCAATTTTGCATTTTGCCCACGGAACTTAGTCAACCAAAGGATGAAATAGCTGGTAGTTAACTCATGAATCTGGCTTGAGAACAGTCATTGCAAGAGAGCTGACGATAGCAATACAATAAATCGTAATTTAACAAAAATTATTTTCCAGATGAGAAATAATCATGTAAACTAGGGAATAAAAAAGATCTCAATCTAGGCATTGCATATGTGTCTATGCTTATGCACAGACAAGAAAACAAATGTGTATATTCCCGTTTGACAATGGCATGTAGTGAACCTAACATGCAAAATTATATCATTCCTAGCTACTAAGTTTTCAACAACAGGAAGGATGCGAGCAAAACCATCCTCCCAAAAATTTAAAATACTCAATATCAGAAAAATGGAAACAAAGTCTGAACTTGAAAAGAATATTATCCAAGCAAGCTTGAGTTCCACTCAAGCAACTTCAGTAGTCATCTGTTTATTTATGGTCCCTATTCACTGGCTTTCTAAGTTTCTTAAACAAACTATGAGTGTGTCATCATTGGACATTCTATGCCTTTGCAAGCTCACTAGCACCAAGAGCTGGAGCAGCTGCAGGAGCAGGACCACCGGTGGTTGGCCTGGGAAGGCAAAAAAAATTTATTAGCACATCCTAACGAAGAACACAATAAATATGAAAGTATGGAACCCTATCATATACTAGCAATTGTGTAAACTTACAGCCCGACAAAGACTTTGAATGCATCATATATTCCCCATTGGGCTCCAGTAAGAGTTCCAATCATAACAATACGGAGGGGAAGACCACGGGTAAAGAGACCCCACAAGCCAAGCTTCTTCACCGCCTGCATTACACAGCATATAACATCAAAGAAACTCGTCAAAACAAGTTATAATATGAAACAATTACACTAAACATGCACCAAGTCTGACACTCACATCCCCAACTGTTGCTCCCTTCGCATTGTTCAGAAAAGAGACAAGATTATCAGCAGGATGAGACACAATTGCACAAAATACACCAGCAACATATCCACCAGCAAAACTGACACCAAGTTGCAGACTTTTGCTGCACTCATTCTTTGGTGTGGGGATGGCATGCTTATAGAGCAGCTCAACAATGGTCTCAAAAGAAGCAAACTTCATCATTGTGTCTGCAAGAAAGAACATTTTTATGTCATACAGGTCTTACTATCAAGGTATCAGGAGTATTCCAAGTTATAAGACGTAAATAAAACAAAGCTCATACTAATACAGCACAAAACATCAAACTTCACCAATATTCACAATGACAAGTTGCATCATTTCTCGACAAACAAAAATTACAATTTTCAAACTGAGTATGAGCACAGAACAAAAAAAATAATAATTCCATATAATAATAAAGGTGGCATAAAAATTATTAAAAAACCTATATATGAAAAACACACAATTCACAAACCAACCATACTTTGCAATATGGAAATGCTGAGAACCAGTAATGCATTATCAATATCATAATATAAAATGTAAATAATCAGTATTTTATAGCCATATGCATCCAAAATCTACAATAAATGACAACTAATTTCCACCAAAAAAAAAAGACAACTTATCGGCAACTTCATAAAGAAATTGATAAAGCAGAAACACAATAAGATCAATGAAAAAAATTGTACAAAGACAGCAAACAGAATGAAACAACTTATATCCTTCAATCCTTAGCAAACTTTGGAACTACTCTACAAGAAATTTTCTAAATTTCAACCAATGAATTGTAGTGCAAGCAGAAAGGAATATTCAGCTTTCAAATGTGAATTAAGTGCAACAGGGAAGTGCCACACGGGCTCAACAATCAGGACATGAGAATTTAGAAACCTGAAAATCTAAAAGTTGAAGTACAAACTAAAACGCCTTATCTGGTATCCCAAGAGATACCGAACAATGCACAAACAGCCAACTCAGTAAGAGGACACTAAAAATTATAATGCAAACTACAGACTATATGATGGCTAACTTACATGGAATCTGCCGTCCCCACAGAGGCACTATTCCCTTGTACAGCCTGAAATCATAAGACATTTCATTAGATCACATCCTAATCTTAATTCCTAGCATAGATCAACATATTACGGTTACACAATATCCTCTACCAAAAACAATATAGGAATTAACAGCATTTATAAATAAGCATACCCTAAGGTTCCTTCAGATTTGACAAATTTTGGGAGCCCATCACCCAAACCCCTTGCAAAACCAGGCTGAGTTTGGACACGGACTTTCACAGCCTCGAAGGGGCAAAGCGCAACATCAGCAATAACCTCTGCAGATGCCGAACCAGCAAGGTAGATCAAGGTCTTGTACTTGCTTGCATACTCTGGGCCAGCAATATCAGAATAGTACTTCTTAAAGAACTCATAGAATCCAAATTTGCAAGCACCCTGGGCACTGTAACCAAGCAAGGTAGGCACCCAGCCACGGAAAAAGCCCCTGAATCCCTGCTCCTTAAGCAAAACTCCAAACCCAGACGAGATGCTCTTGTACTTAGCAGGGTCAATCTGAAATCAACAAACAATTCAAACCTTAAAACACAAATCCTAGTAGTAACAACCAAGTAAAAAATCCCAATCCCAATGGCATGCGCTAGGCTTGGTATTAACATTAGTATTTACCTCCTCTAAAATAAATAAGAATAAAGTAAGTAATCTCATTCGTTGATGAGAGAAAACTAACTGTTGATATTCCTGCACAACCATAATTCGTTATACATGTGCACACACGTAATATCAACATTCAGATTTTCTTATCAATAACTGAGATTACTTACTTTACTGAGTTGCTTTCTTTAGAGGAGCCGGATCCTTATCATTACAACACTCCTTATCGTTACAACACAAATCACGAGTATTCATTACAGATTCAGCACCTCAACACGGACAAACTTCCATGTCCCCTAATGTAACGATGTACCAAACGAAGATGCTCTCGCGGAATCACACTCAGCATCTCAACGGAGTAAAACGCTACTAGAACTACGAAATCTAAAGGACTTGATCGGTAAAAAAAAAAAATACAGCAAAATTATTATACTAGAAATTCAAGAATAGCACACATCCAAAACTCGAAATTAAAAAAAAAAAAATCGAAGGCAAACGATCCTCCAACTAAACACAACCACGAAGCTCAGCAGATCTAATTGACGAAGACGCGAGAATCACGACCTAGCATCCGGTAAGACCTCAAAGGAAATCGCAGATCTAAACCATCACAAAGCGAAATGCTAACAACACAGCACAATCGAGCAGAAACGGAGTTAAATCTAAGCACAATAAATCAGATCGATATATACATATACATATATATATATATATATATATATATATAGAGAGAGAGAGAGAGAGAGAGAGAGAGAGAGAGAGACCTGCATATTACACTTGACTAGGTCAAGAGGAGTGACGGCCATGTGAGTGAGGCCACAGCTGAGGATTCCACCGGCGGTGCAGGCGGCGTAGAAGGCGGGCGAGTACATCTCGATCTTGCGCGGCTCGCTGGGAGAGGGAACCATGAGGCCGCGCGATCCGCCGTCGAGGGTGGCCGGCGGCGAGGAGGCGGCGCCGGAGTTGAGCATCTGGTGAAGAGGAAGCGTTTTGGAGGAGGAGGAGTAGATGAAGGAGGGGATGAGAGAGTTGCGGCGAGAGGAAGAGTCGGGGAGAGCCATTAGGTCAATGACACAGAGAAAGAGAAGAGAAGACGCAGACAAAGATGTGGGATTGTGGGAAGGGAAAAGGGTCAGAAGCGTCAAAGGAAAGCGAGAGAGAAGCGTAGGTGTTTCTCTCTCTCTCTCTCTCTATCTCTATCTCCCAATGCTTCGCTCGCTGCCTTTGCGTTCCGAGTTTTGTGCGCCATTGGCTGCACGTCGCGTGCTACTTTATATTGCTGTTGCCAATTGTGTCGCAAACAAAATGCCCCGCCAACGTGTCTGAATTACCGTCTTGACACTAGGGGAAATGGAAATCGGGTCGCCGCTTAACTACTTTGATTTCCATTTTAAAATGAGAAAGAAAATGTGGAATAAAATGTAAAAAAAAAAAAAGTTTTATATTGATTTGGAAAATATAAAGATACACCCATTTTTGAGTGGATTTGGTGTTGGAGAAGAGATAGATAAGAAGGAAAAAAATAAAGAAAAAAGTGGTCAATATAATAAGTGATGTGATAGAAAAGAAAAAAAGATAGAAAAGAATGAAGTGAAAATAAAATGAAAGAGAAAATAAATGTATATTTATAATTAAGAAAAATACTAACAACATACTCTTTTTAGCACACTTTCTATTATTGACTGAAATTTACAAAAAAAATTTACCTCGCTTATCATTTAATGAGTCTCTCTCATAATTTTGTAGTTTTTAATAAATATTAACTAATAGTAAAAAATGTGTTAGAAAGAGTGTGTTTGATAGTATATTGTTAGCACTCTTCTTATAATTAATC
Organism: Spatholobus suberectus; assembly: GCA_004329165.1. Lineage (NCBI taxonomy): Eukaryota > Viridiplantae > Streptophyta > Magnoliopsida > Fabales > Fabaceae > Spatholobus > Spatholobus suberectus. Next base: position 34,074,544 of record CM014732.1, on the reverse strand, counting down.
TACTGATTTAAATAGTGTTTGGCCAATTTTTTTATTTTTTTCTTCTTAAAAAGATAAATTGAGCTAAATATATTTGAATGAAAATTTCTTCAAAAAATAAGGATCTTGTTTTTTTTTCAAAAGAAAAAATAACTATTAAAAAAATTAACTAAATAACTTTTAAAAATAAATTAAATATCATTGTCTCTTTCTCTTTTATCTTGAATTAGGGGTGTTCATGACCTGTTCTGTCCCACCAATTCGACCCACCTCGAAGGGATTTTTGACATGTTTGAATTTAAGAAATTGAACCCAATGCATTTTGAGGATGGGTTCGGGTTATACTATGGATCGTCACAACCCAGTCCAATGTTATATATTCTTTTAAAAAGTACATTTTTAAACAATTATGTATTAACAATATAGCTTATTGACTTAATAAATAATGTTTTGTCTAACATGATATCATATTTATATTAATATCATTTATCTTAAAATATATATCGTAAAATATACCTTAATTGTAGTTGTATATTTCTTTGAACCTATGATTTAGTTATATATAATGCTAAGATTAGTATATTTCTTAATTAAGTCGGGTTTGGGTTCATGAAAATAACCCTAATGAAATTTCAGGCCGAGTAAGGACACAAGCTAACCCGTCTCACGAACACCTTTATGAATCAATGAGAGGTAATAAGATAAAGTTTTTAATTTAAAAAATTTAAGTTAAAATACTAAACAACTTTACGATAGATTCTAAGATGGACCACCATCATAGGAGGTCCACGCTACACCACAATTTCAAGCTTTTAGATTAATCTCATCCCCATATCACTATGGTGTACCCTTCACACCATATTCTTTCTCACTCTCCAGATCTGCATAGCCACCCTTTTGGTCCCCGCCACTACGACCCTCACTGCCTACGACCTCCGCTCCCTCTGCCGCCTTTTCCTTTCCTCCCTCCCCTCCGAGGAAAGTGATGCTACGAACGACTTCTTCGTCAACCACCACGACAACGCCTTTGCCACGAACTCTGGAGTAAACTTCATATGGAAGGTCACCGCTGACGAATCTGCCTTAATCTTCTCCAAATTTGCGATGTACACAGTTGCAACGTACAATTCGACAGACGACATCATTAACCAACACAACAACGTCTTCATCACGAACTTCGGTGAAAATTTCATTTGGAAGGTCACCGCCGACAGATCTGCCTTTATGTTCACTAAATCTATGATGTACATGGTGGTGACAGACAATTTGACGAACAGCATGCCCAAGCTCGAGTGCCAGTTAGAACACCCTCATCACGCACACCGTGACGCCGCCTCCACCCCTCCATCTTCGTGTGTTTGTCCTTCGTCGACGATTGCTTCATCAATGGTTTCTTCATCTGTGCCAATGGTAGATCTTTTCTTAACAAAAAAATGCTTGACATGCCTAATCTGACTTTGTTGCCTCTGTGAGTCCTTATCTAAGAAGCTCATTGCATTCTTTCCTGGCTAATAGTAGATCTGAAAGAGTCATTCCGGGATGAGTAGCCTTAGTAGGATTGATATCTTCATTCAGCTTGGAAGGAAGTTGGATGAAAGACTTTTCATTTTTCCACAAAGGATGTGGATAATGTCTTCATGGCTATTGACACAGAGTGTGCTAAGTTTCTCTTGATTTCTTCATATTCAAATGATGCTTCTGAGAGAGAAAACAACCTCAACGTTTTCGAATAAGGCTTAAATTCTCTTTTGAACTTGATTCATTTAGGCAGGATCTGAAGCTTATCAGTTGTTGAATAAACATCCATGCCAATGAGGATGTCTTTATTAGGCAATTTGCCTCCAATAACTCCAGTCTACACAATACATTCTAGAAAGAATTTTATTCTAATGGGGAATTTTGTGACCAGCTCAATTTTGAATATTTTACCATCAATTTAATTTTAAAAAAAACAGCATGCAATAATGATAATGATTTGAACTTAAAACCTTATTCAAATTATCCAAAATTTTAATCACTAGATCGACTTTACTGAGTTGAATTAAGTTAAATTTAGAATAAGAAAGTCTGTACAAAGTTGCATTCAATTTTATATCTTAAATAATTTTATATAAAAAATTGTTTTTATTAATTTAACCATTACATTATAATTATATATTATTTAAATTATTTATGTTAAATTATAAAAATTAAATAATAATAATAATAAGAAGAAGAAGAAGAAGATAATCAAATGAATTTATTTCTATACATTTTAAAATATATATTATGTTGATTTTGACGTATATTGTTGAGACATAGAATAATTTAGGATTAGTCTAAAATTGTATAAGTATGATTGTTTGATAAACTTTTGATTTATTGAATGATGAAACTTACACTTATGTAAATAAATCTATCTTCTTTAAGAATTATATTAATATAAGCAAAGATTCATTGGAGTTTGACTTATTTCTGTAGAATGATTTATTCTACTATTGCTGAACTCAAAGTATTTTGTTCTAATCCTGATTCAAGTCTGGCTAGTGGAGAACAAAGTCATTGGGAGCCTCCTAAAAGTAATCGTGTCAAACTTAATGTTGATGGAGCGCATACTTGTCGAATGGAAAGGTAATGGGAATTGGTTATTATTTGTGGGCCTTATGGTGAGTGGATCTCAGGATTTTCTTGCTTTTGTGGGCCAGGGGGTGCTTTGCTAGCTGAATTTCTTTCCTTGGAAAAAGGTCTACAACCTGCTTGGTCTATTGGTTTCAAGCATCTTATTTGTGAAATGAATTACCTAAATGTCATTGCTACTTTCCAAAATTGGTGTGAAGGTACTTGTAACATGCACCACTATGCCGATTGCATCAAATGTATTAGAACTCTTCTCTTGTGAGATTGGTTTGTTGAGTTGGCCCATATACCTCGTGAAGCAAATCTTCTTACAGACAGATTAGTAGCTTTGGGAGCTAACTCTGATATAGAGTGTTGTGTTTGGAGTACCCCTCTTGATCCTGTTTTAGAAGCTTTCCTTAAGGTAAGATAGTTATTTCTTAGTTTTTGCTTGTTGTTTTTATCTTTCCACTGTACCAAAAAATATATATAAGCAAAGATTAAATATATCTTTTATTTTTATTTTTAATAATATATACTTCTTAATTTTATAAGAATAAAATACTATTTTTTTCTTACTTATTGTTTGTTGGCAAAATTAATATTTTGATCCTCTAAATTAAGTATTAGTTTTACTTTTGTCTTCTAAATTTTTTTAATTCATTTTACTCCTTTAACATTGTTTTCTATGTTTATCTTTTTCTTTACCGTTGTCTTGTAACGTAACAGAAACATCTTAGATGGCTCTTACCTGATATTAATGATATTCACTAGAGTGTGTTCGTGTATATTAATTGATTATATGATGCCTTAATTTTGTATTGTTTTTATGTATTGCCAATTGTCTTTGTTATTGTTGAGATACTTTAAGTGTTTGATCATGGTTCTTAGGCAACATATAAGAACATGTGACTTAAAAGCAAGGGATATGTCTAATCTCAAATCAACATCAAAGTATAGTTATGACAAATACAAGCCTGCGATGGCAACCACCAAATGCATACAACGTCTATTACATCCATAACATTTCAAGCAATTTTAACCATTGGTTTAGGAATACAAAACTATGAAGAGTTAATTAACCTAGGTAATTTAAATTTATTTTTTTATATTTGAAAAGTTATTTGATCTTAACTTGATTTTGCTTCTTACCTTTGTTGTAGGGTATATAACATGCAAACACCATTTTGAGAGAAAATTGGAAAGATTTTTGTGAAACTAGCCCAGATATACTTTGATTGATTGATGGCATATCAAAAGAGAAGTGAAGTCTTGCTCATGAATATGAAAGGCACAAATATGGCCATATGATGACAAACTTGTTAGAGGCTATAAATAAAATCTTAAAAGGTGTTTGAAATTTACCCATAACTACTTTGTTAAGTCTACGTACAACAGATTGGTAGAGTATTTCATGTAAAGAAATGCCAAAGCAAGATATAAATTCAGTTGTGGTCAACAATATTATAAGAAGTTATTTGATGCCATAAAAAAAATTATAGGAAACATATTCTCATCAGGTTTGTAGATACAATATCCAATCATCTAGATTTGAAGTTGAAGAAGTATTCAATCCAATTACCCAAAGGGGTTGTCAAACATAGGTAATTGTGTTGAATAGGAGCAATTGTGAGTTTGGTGCATTTCAGGCATATAGATTTTGGTGTTCGCATGTCATATAGATCTTGTGTTTCTTCTAATTATTAAATTAAACATATTGAATACCTTTTATAATTTTGATATACTAGTTATATTCATTTTTATTTAATATTTTTAATAAAATAATGGAAAGATTATTAAAAAAAATAACTACTAAATTTATTATGGCAAAATTATATTTTTAAATTACAACTCATAGGCATATATCATTTTTGGGTATAATACCACATGTATCCTTTACAGGAAATAATATTGCTTAAGCTAAGTATGACCACTATGAGTGGCAAAGCTCTCTTTCCAAATATTTTAACGCAACTACATACCATAGGCATGTGATTTTGTGCATTGTGACTCACCCTTACAACTTATAATTACGAATTAAAAGATACTACTTTAAATTATAATTAATGATTCAACAATATAATGATACTATTACAATCATAATATATTTAGATTTCACAATTTAATGACATAAATGGTTTTTTTTCATGTACATTTTGCTTCATAGTTGGAACATACTTTGCATTCAAATTTTAGTTTTATATACTTTATTGAATTTTATAAAAAATCCTTTAACACTATTAAATATTTATTATTTGATAGTTTATAGTGACAGGATTATAAAAAACTACATTAATAACTTAAATTGGAATGATTAGTAGTTTGCTACTAGTTGTTATATTTTTAAAAATTAAAACAAATATATTAAAAGACCATGGATATTACTAAAATGAAAACATATTAAATAACCAATAAGTACATCATTGTATCTCACTAGTGTTAAAATACTAGTTATTGGACCCATGCAATGCATGGGTCATCTTTTATTAATGAATATATTAGAATTAATTTATATTAATATAAATGATAAATAACTATGGATATAGAAACTTCATAGAAAAGTTTCATTCTAGTTTCTTATACTTTATTTGTTAAGATAAAGGATGAATGTATGACCCTCATTTCATTTTGATAATAACAAGCAGTCTTATGCTTAATTGTCTAATCACACGCTGTTATTACATGTTTTCACTATCGTTTGCTCACGCGTAATTTATTAAAATGTTATGCCAAACTAGCCCTTCAAACAATATGTGTGTATGTGTGTGTGTGTGTTGAACATTTTGTTTATTCAGAAGCTCTGTTACACGAAAACCTCTTTAGTGTTGGAAAATCGCATACTGTCTTGAAAAAGAAGACATCTACGTACCTATCTCTAAAAAGGCTTAACTTTATGCTAAAAAGAAGGAATTTTTGTACAAATGTCAGTACGGAAAGCAAAATATGTCCACTACAACAAGATTGAGTACGAGAAAGGCTAGATAAGCATACTGTTTTATCTTATCATAGTAACCGATTGGTGTAAAGCATTAAATGCAGCATTTAATGCTCCAATGACTATTTTCTTCACCAGACGAAGGATGTTTGTAAAAGCTCTCACAATGGACATTTTGGGAGAACTTTATATATAGAAGAGAAAATCATTGTCAAACTGACGAAACTCTAGGCAAATTCTCCTTTCTCTAAATCTATAATCTTGAACAAATTCTTCTTGTAACAATTTCCTGAGCTTCATTATATATCCGTCTGATAAGACAATAGTCTAATGTGATATCTTACGCTTAACCATTTCTTTGTGAAATTGGTGGAAGCCTGAAGAGGCTTTAAATAAAAAAATACTTGGGTATTTGCTTGGAAAGACAAATGAAAGACTACTTGGGTTGAGCCTGAAGAGGCTTAGATAAAAGAATACTTGTAACTTGTTTAAGTTATAGTGGGGCTTGGTGATATACCAAGAACTAGACGTAGTCTCTGGGGTGAGATGAAGCAGTATAAAACTATGTGTTTCTCTTGTTTATAACTTCTCTTCTTTTTCACAAATCTCTCTTAAAAATATTTATTGTTTATCCTTTAGAATAAACATCTCTTTGGAAAGGTTTTGCGAAAATTTTGAATAACACAATTCAACCTCCTTCTTATGTTATTCCTGTGTTTTACATTATTCATATGTTAGAGAAATTGAGACAAAGGGTCAAAAAATGAACTACAACTCAATGAACCATAAGTATACGTCCATGTCATGCATAATTTTTGCTGTCATATATCAGTTCATCAAAATCTTATACCACCCTCATTCAATTACTTGATAACTCCATACTTCAAACCACATAACAATACACTCTTGGAACAAACAATTTTAGTGCAATAAACTCATGTAAAAATTCCACGCATAGACAAGTCCACTGCACATGATTTGCTATATGAGTGGCTTGCTATCACTACTACAATAGATTAAACAAATAGCAATTGCAACTAAATATCCATCCATCAAAATCTTATACCAACCTCATTCAACAGTAACTAAATATTTTCATATATGAACCATTGAAACATTCACCAAAAAAAAATTGTCAACCAATTGTTTAGCCACGAATAATTTAGTATCTTTGCAAAAAAGGTTCATATGCAAGTTTCAGGATCCTTACTTTCCTCCTTTCCAAACACAACTTGCACATGAATGTTTATCCATTAAACTCCTCAATCAATATCACTTTCTTTACATAAAGGTACATTGAGAATTTGAGAACCAAGCTTATGATCCTCATGAGACTAAGCAAACATGTAATCTATAGTTACCTCAATTTAATTATCTAATATATGTATAAGTTATAATTCATTTTAATTAGATATTGTGATAGGAAGCATTTAATATTTAACCAACAAAGAGAAATAAAAAAAATCATTGTAAGGACAATCAAAAGAGTAAAACTTTCAATTTACCTACAATGATATAAATTATACCACTTCCAATGTCTGAATGCAAAATTCTAAATCATTAAGTGATTCACATTCAATCGAGAATGCAGTCCCAAGTTCAAGTGGCTTTTTCAATTTGTTTGGCTAAATGTACATCTGCACAAAAATTAATTAGTCAATGCATGTGACACAAAACAAAGTAAAGTACTCAAAATTAGATTATGAAGCTAGAGATAATATCAAAATCCTGAACTTAGGATCCTGGAGCTATAGAAAACAAAGTTAACTTCAAGTATCTCTAGAGTTTCAAAAAAAATTAATAACCATTAGCTTTTTCTTATATTAGGATCTTGTTCTACACATGAAGAGATTGGAGCTAAGTTTTTTGTTATGATTACTTTTCTATTATGATTCTAAGTTTGTCAAACTCAACTTGGAGCTAAAGGGAAGGAACTATAAAACACAATGCAACTTGCTTTCATATGTCAAATTCACCTCATTTTGGACATGAATTGTAAGAAATCCTCCCTTGTCCTCTCTCGTCAAAATGCTCATGTGGTTTTCCCTGGTGACGATATTTTGAAAAGTTACCGAAAACAGGGGAATAAAATCTCTAGAAGATGGAGAGAAGAAGATTCCAGAAAAGAGGATTTTTGTTAAACACCATGGGGTGACCAAAGCGGGTTTTAAATTAGTACATGGAAAATGAAAAGCCTACACAATAAATTACTCTTTGACCGAAACATATCTGTGAAGAAAACAAAAAAAAAAATTAATGAAAGATTCATCTAAGACGTTGAAGAAGGTGAACTGATGGGATAGGGAGAATACTTATAGTCATACGTTTTTTTAAATATAATAAAAGATATAATTTGTTGGGCTTGACTACAAATAGATAAATATATTTGGGCTCACTCATCAACAGCAAAAATGGATCTAGTCTTAAATAATGAAAATGGACCTTATTATTCAACCTCATCCATATCAATGTAAAATAGATTATAATATATAATCTAATATATTATAATATAACTAATATAACTTATAACTAATAACTAATCAAAAAATAATAAATAAATAATATCATAATGATACTATCTAATTCAATGTTATTCATTTAAAACTTGGGCTTTAACTCAAAATACCAAAACAGATTTAGGCTAATATAATGAAATATAATCTCGATAACTAGGCTCTTTTAGAAAGATTAAACCAAAAAGTGAAAATATTAATATAAAGTTCACGCCATGATATAAAAAGTTATAATTTAAATTTAGATACAACTAAACTTAAAATCAATCATCTAAAACTTAGGCTTTGACGGGAAATACAAAAAACAGATTTGGGTTAATACAAATAAAGATAATCTTGACAGGCAGGCTTCTTTAGAACAATAAACATATTCAAAAGGTAAACACTGAATTATAAAATATAAGTTAGGCTTCTAAATACGAAAACTGATTTATCCAAAAAAATAAATTATAATCTAAGCTAAACAGTGAAACTCTTAAATTATAAGTTGGGCTTTAACTAGATTTTTATTCAAAACATGAGCTTCTAAATAAACTATAAAATCTAAGTTGGGCTTTAACTGTATCATATTTAAAACATGGGTTTCTAAATACAAAAACAAATTTGTCTAAAAAAATGAATTATAGAATCAAATAGATCCAAATATTAAACATTATAAAAAAGGATCAATGAAAATTATATTTGCACTTGACAGTAATAAATTATTAACTTATGAACTTATGAAATATATTTAATAAATAATAAGGATAAAAAAGATATCGCATAAAAAAACCAAATTCCTTGGCTAATAATTGCATGAAAAATTAAATACATATATAAAAGGAAAAAGATGTTGCTGACAGGTAAACAACATTGAAACATTATAGAATTTTTCAATGTTGGCCTTGTGGCCTATGACAATAAGATTTTCCATTATATAATACTAACATTAATAATTGTGCTTCATAATAGAAATTCAACAATGAAAAAAATAAATAAAACATAAAGGAAATGTTCACAACAACCTTCACCACATAATTAGAAATAGTAACAACAACATTAAGTCTAGACAATAAATCTTCCAATTGTCCCCAAAATAAAAACTTGACCACATCATACTAAGATGTCCACAAAGAACAAACTTGTCCACAAATTACATACTGCTCTACTAACTTATGAGCCAAAATACATAGTGGTCCCTAAGCACTGCAATCCTTCTCAATCTTGATGTTTTTCTTCAAGTATTTTAGTGGTAACTCAAGCTCTATTTTGGTCTGGTTAGCCGAACACCTTTTTAGAGGTGTTAACTCCTTTAAATCTTTTGACAACTCAGTTGCTTCCTTTTTTTTCACACTATGAAACAACCTAAAAATTACCACTTACCAAAAACTAGTTCAAAAAATTGTTATAAAACTCAATTAACTAACACTAAGGCAATGGATGAACCATCAATAGTTGCATCATTCCTACCACACTTGGACTTATCATTTGATTCTTTAGATAATTTAATGTCTGATTGGTATAGTTCAGCTGCATCAGAACTCTTAAGGGGAGTTAACTCTTCTAAATCCTTTGACAAATCAATTCCATCCCTATTTACAAATTGAGACTCATTCTCAACAAATGAAGTTGAGAACTTAGGTAGAAGATCCTACAAATAGCATTAACAAATAAAGTTAATTTCATAACATCTAAAAACTTTTTATAATGTTTAACTAACAATAAGACACATTTAAACTACTTATGCAAGAGGATTGGGTGAGTCAGTAATCATTATTTCATTTCTATGGGTCAAATATGTATTGATAAAATTCACATTCAAATCCTGAACCAAAATATCATTACACATTCATCATTCTAACATTGCATTAGAGATAAAAAGATTACAGCATAATTTATAAAACATTAGCATACTAATTACTGTTGAATTCACGAGAATATCTTTGAACTTATTCATAATCAAAACATCATTGCAAATCTTCTTGACTTGAAACGATTACTCAAATCTTGAATTGTCAAAATTCTTCAACTCCACTTTGAAAAGGAAGCTTTTGTCTACCAAATTAGATATCTCCTTAGGGAAATCACTGGGAACACCACTCTATAACAAATAGCCAAAAATTAAAACACTGTAGTAGTTGCAAAAATAAACATAACTCATCCATTAATCCATATAAAGTTCAAGAAATGTCTAAACCTTCTCTTGGGACTCAAACATCTCTGCACATGATTTGTTGAAGAATAATTTCATCTTAGTCAAAGATAACAAGGGTTGTACAATCATTATCATTAATCATAAGCACATTAATTCGATATCTGCAATATGAATCACAATCTAATTAATGAATATTAAATATATCATATATTAGATTCATAAATATATAAGGTTGAGCTAATAAAAAAATGAAGTTAGACATGAATTTTATATCTTGGGACAACCTTCATTATATGCTTGTTGCATTTTTTTACAAAAAAACATTTTTGAGTCTGGGTATACTGCCTTGTTACAAATGCAAGTAGTATACCACCAATCCTCACTATCAATGATGTGTTTCACTGTCACAAATATTACAATAGAAGATTCCTACACCTATATGATTTGACAAATTTAAACAAATATAAAATATAACTTAAATGAACTTATACGATCTCTTTACCGTCTTTTAATCCCTCAATAGTCTTTTTAGGTGTCAATTCCAAAAAATCTTTTGAATAACTAATTTCAAATGAATGATTCAACTGACTTAATGGTTGCAATGGTGATTCCATCACCTCAGTCATCCTTTGTTAAACAACATAAACAAAGTGATTAAACCTACATTTATATATTCAAAGTTAAATTAATTTAGACATATAAAGAGAATTGAGATTAGATAACCTTTTCTTAAGCTTGACAGCCTCATCACCCTCTGGATTAAATATAAACTTTGTACAGTTCATACAATTTTAAAGATTAACTTTGTCTGCTTATAAAACAACAATGTTAGCATCTATATGGGAAAGCATTTTACTTGTTTCACATAACAACTTAAAATAATAACTGCTTTTTACATTACCTTGAAAGCATTTTACTTTCCCGAACTGTACCAAAACAACAGCATTTTGCACTTCGCCAGATGCTAGAAATGCATTAAGTTCATCAACATAAGACCCGAATAGAGTACACTCAATCTTATACCTATTTCAAATTTCAACCAATCATAAGCTTAGTGACAACAATACAATAAATTATAAATTATAAACTAATGAATGAAATTGGAATTAATATAATGTTACCCATCAGCCTTTATACAAATGACATTAATCTTCATCTTCCTCCTATTCTTATCCAACTCCCTCTCAATTCCAACATCAATAAGCAAGCGCATCACATCTGTCACAAAGAGTTCATTAGCCAAATTAGTCAAATAAACAAAATAACAAACACCAAATATATTCTTGTCATTTTTTCACTTACCAACTAAAAAATTAGTGTCGCATTGGGACAATATCATGCACATTTGCAGGCCGTAAACCATTTTCTAATAACATTACCTTAGTCAAAAATTGCAAGTTCAACTTGTAACTGTGACGACATGTTCTATAATGACCACCATTTGCAACAACACCAAAATATTGGAAAGAGTAAACAAAACCCTCATGTATATCCTTCTCAAACTTATAAATTAGAGTTCTCCTCATTGAAGCATGGATTTTATCTCCCTAAAAAAATAAAAAGTCATGAAATGTAGTATATTTAGTTATTTAGAAACCGAAAGAAGTCAAAAAACAAAAGTTATTCATGAATTACTTAACCTTCTTATCCATTAGTACCATTTCCATAAAGAATGACAACTTCTACTTTGAGATATTAGACACCAACCACAACCAAACTACCCTCACCATGATGATCAAACTCTCCTTCTCAAGAGAAATTTTAGAAATTGAATTAAATTTCGAAGACATTTTTCACTCAACAAATGCACAAATCAGATTCAATTTCACTTAACAAATGCACAAATTAGAGTCAATTTCACTTAACAAATGTGCAACTCAATTTCAATGTTAACGCCAACCAACATGCACAATATATAGACACGAAACAAAACTTTAAGTAAGCATTTGTGCAATATATCAACCATCGACACAAAAATTAAAAAAAGAAAAGGAAATAGGACCAGGATTCCAATGCAAAGAAGACCTAAGTAAGCTATTCCCATTTGTGCGCAAGCCTTCATTAGGTTAATAGCTTGAAATGGAGAGGAAAAGTAGGTTAATAGCTTTTTTCTATTGTCTGCATGCTCTTCATCTCCTTTTCATATGATAATACTACATAAGTAAGATGCAGAGGAAGCACAGCTGTTTATATGCTCTCCGTGACAATCTGCAAACCACTCCGTATCATCTATTAAAGAGCTTAGTACAGTTAGGGGGAAAAGTAGCATTTTCACACTTATGATGGTAAAAGAGGTTTTGCTTTTTCTTCTCAAAATAACAATATATTTTAAATTTTGAATTTCAAAAACTATCAAAGGACACAGGCCCACCCACCGTAGAGTTTTACAAGTAGTTTTTATGTTTAAAGATGTTTAGAGAAGGGAGGGCCATTCATATATCCCAAAATAGAATGCTTTTTGACAAGCATATTTAGCTAGAAAACTCCTCATGTTGACATGTGGAAAAGCTTCCCCAACAGTGACTTCCAAATGTATATATTATAGATTATAAATTATAGATATTGACATCGTCAATGTCTAGCACAACACTTGAGGTTCCTTCTCATAATGGCCTCATGTACAATTGACTCTGTATGAAATGCACTCATTTCCTTCATAAATGCTTTATTTAAGTTAAATCCTAAATCAAAAGGCTCATGTTGTGGCAAAGAATTAGCATGATACATGATGCCGCCAGATGTCGGAGACATCATAAATGCATCCTGCCATGAATGAACAAAATGAAAAGGTGTTGATGGGATCATTATGATGGACAGATATGTTAGTGGAGTGTAATATGTTGAGGGATGAGTAACATAATGAACACTCGGAGACAATGCATAGGTAGTACTTAGTGTTGATTAAGACATCTATGTCTAGATGCATTGGTGACATAGGATTATATAATGATTGTTTATATATATTTTTTTGGTGCATTTAATATTTTTTTGGTATATAATGATTGTATATGTGTTTATATAATGTTATTTAAAAATAAAAATAAATCAAATGGATTATAAAATAAGATTATTTCAATTTATTTGAATTGGCTTGATTATGATATGTGAATTAATTATTTAAATTGAGCTTGATTTTTAGCATAAATATTTTTATATTTTCAACTAATTATTACAAAAATCAACAATTTTACTATATGATCATTTATGATTGTATGACAATATAAAAAAAATCTTTACACTATATATTTTAATTAAATTAATTTAATTTCAATAAATTTTATTATTAATCGTTTAATTAATCACTTTATAGATGAATATATATTTGAGTTCCATAAGTTTTAGTGATTATTTTTTTAAAAAAATTATGAAATTTAATTTAAAATATTTTTAAATTTAAATTTAAAATTAAAAATATACTTGGAAGGAATAAAATTTTAAAAATTAAATTAAATGCTCAATATATGTTATTAGGATATGCTATGTGGCTCAATAAGAGTGAAAATAACTTGTAAAAATGTTTTTATTTAAGGATGAGAATCATATTTATAATATAAAGATAGATATTTATAACTTCAAAATAAATTCAAATTGTAACCAAATTCTTAAAAGTTAACACTGTTAAATTTCTATTAAATATTGCTAATATGATATTTTTTATGTGACAATTCTTCACAGTAATATAAATAAAACTTTTGCTCTTGTGTATCATATCATTTTCTAATATTATTATTATTATAAAATTAAATTTATCACTTCACGTAATTTACGTTAATTCCTCACAATTAACCTAATTATAATGGCTTAAATAATCATATCAGTAGTATAAACCATCTCGAGGATTTCCTCTGGAAGCATATTCTAAGATTTTATTTTTCATTGGAATGCTCAATTCAGCATTTCAATTGTGGTGCACATGTAATTAAAACAAGGATGAATGGCATTTGTTGCATAATGTTGTAAAGAGGGACGAGTGAACAGGGAGGGCGGTGGTATATTCGTCCGCCATAATATTGGAATCATCAGTCGCCGCTATCTTGCCATTCTTATATTTTAATCTTTATTCTTAAGAGTGACAATATACCTTTTTCTTAAAATAAAAATAAAAATTGACAATATTCCTTACTGTATTCTCTTCATCTTCAGGACACGTAACTCTAACAGAGATATGATATAATATATATACAATAATTTGTATAATAATATTTTTTGTGTTTATTTTTTTATTATTATGAGAAGTAATAAATAATATATAAGAAAAAGATAGACCCAAAAAAATATTATTGTACAAATTATTATACAAATAGCATTTCTTACTCTAATATTAGTAAACATTTTTTTGTAACAAAGAGGGTTGGGTTTTAGAAAGGATTAGTCTTCTATAATGTTGTGATTTGTGAATTAAAATTTAAATTTTGTTGTGAGAAGTGTCTATATTTAGTTTTTTTGAAGAAGGATATTTGTGAAAAATAAAAAAATAAAAATATTTTTTTTATAATTTTTAAAAAATGAGTTTAATGACTATACACTATTAGTATAAAAAAAATTTATACTATCAATTAATCAGAAATAACTGTTAGTATAACTTTTAAGGTAATTATTATAAAAGTCAACAAACTTATCATAGATAGTGATTTGTGATTAGATGACTATAAAATTGTTTTACACTGTCAGTACATAACTTATTTTCTATTAAAAAATTATCAAGTCATTAATTATTTTTAAATTTTCTTTTTGTGTTAATCTTTTTTGGGGACACTCCTCCGCCTAAGTTCTTGCCTGTTGTCGGACAAAATTTTCGTTATGTTTCCTGGACCTTAGTTTCATTTTTTTTTTATGTAGCAGAACAAATAAAAAAAACTTAAATAAGTTTCAATTTCTAAAAGTATGTAACATTTAAATTAATCTGTGCTAAAATTTTATTCTCTTTTAATTCTTAAGAATTATAAAAATTATGTGTTTTTAGTTCTTCTTACGGAACTATAAAAATACTATTTTTGTTAAATATAAAAAAATAAATAAAATTTAAATAAGGACTAAAATAAAAAATGACATTTTGTAAGACCAAAAGTATATTTAAGTTGATAATTTTCATTTTTGTAAAGATAAAAATATCACAAAATACGGTAAAATAAAAGGTTAAATTGTGTTTTGTTGTCTTTCAATTTTTTTTACAAAACTTTGTTTAAGAAGGACAAAGAGTCTTTTAAAATGGTTTGTCTTAAAATGAATATAAAAGATTAAAAGCTATATTGTCTTGCAAGTAGACATTAAATCTCTCATTCAATTAGATAAATAAACAAAAAAAAAAGATAAGGTAAAAGAAGTAGATGATAATGATTTAGCTTCGTTCACTCTATGACATAGGACTACATCCAATCTTTGTCAACACTTACCAAGATTTTTCACTAAGATGATTCAAACAATACAAGGATAGTTATAATTCTCACAAGTAAAGTATTCTTCCATTAATCTCTCTAGGCTCTTTCCTAAGTATTCTTTAATCAAAATCTCTTTAGGCTCCACACACCCTTTCACTAATAAAGAAAAGAAAGGGTACACTGTCTCTTCTAGTATGTTATACCTTTGGGAGTATTTTAACGAATCAAAAGTTATATAAATTTTTCCATATGCCATTCATGTAATACTCTTAAGAACAAGTGGGAATACATTAGCAATCCTAAATGCCAATATACTCCCATTTGTTTTTTTAGAAGATACTCTTGCTTATTTTTTAAAATGAGTATTCTTGGTCTCTCACTTTGATTTTATAAATGCACTAAAAAAATTATAGTTAGGATAAAGTTTATGCAATTTCAAAGTAGGCAATTCTTGTGCAAATTGGCCAACAAAGCATGGAGCTTTGGAAGGCAATTAGCTTCTAGTGCAGGACAATTGCCCAAATGCTCTAAGGCATTCTTTGTTTTCTGATGCTTTAAGGGTTTCCTTTTTTGTCAACAATAGCTTTTCTTTTTTTCTGTTGTTGTTTATTTTATGATGTATCAAAAAAAAGAGTAGCCAACAATATTGAATGCTTTATTTTCTCTATTTACACTTGAAACTCTTTAAGACTTAAGAGGCGTTGGAAGCATTCAACGAGAGTGCTTCAAATGAAATATCAATATTGGTCCTCATTTAATGTTCATAAATACATTTGAAGTTAATGGTGGATATTCATACTATAAAAGATATTTTTATTCTTTAGATGTTGACACGAATGCAAAGTAGGTAGTCTTTTTCCATTTTAGTGTAGAACATGTTGTTTTGAAACTCAAAGTCTACTTTGTGACATCTACTTTTTGTGTCAACTACAACGCTTGAGAGTGCTTAGCTTTTTAGAGGCTAACTTGAAACTTTGTCTTATTTTGAGTATCCATTGAATAGAAGTGTGAGTGTGACGATCTTTGTGTGATTGAATCTTCAACCTATGATGTTAGATCTTCTAAAAACAAATGTATGCTAACTAAATTGATATATGGTTTTAGGACAATCCTTCTAAAGTTGTATATCTTTCAGACCAAGTAAATATGTATCTTTTTATTATTATTATTCTTGTACACTTAGAGAGAACTGATGAACTTAGAAAAGATAATTCATCTAATCATTTTTTTTATTATCCATCAAAATTACAAGTTTGAAACATCTTGATCCTAGCGATATTTATTTGTTACCTAAATTTTTTTAGAATTTTATTATTTTCTCTTTTTGTTTGTGTGACATTAATGAAACATATCTATAAATTTGACTAAATAGTTAAATGATATAAAATAAACTTTTATAATTAACTTAAAGGCTTGTCTAAGTTTTTGGTCCCTCAAAAATTTACAATTTTCCTATTTAAGTTTTTTTTTTTTCAAATGAGCCCTCCATAAAACATTCTTTTGTCACCAAAAGATTTTTCTTAGTCTTCTGTTTATTTTTTCGATGTTTTCCTCACATTTGGTCTCTTTAAATATCACAAGTTTTTCATTTTTTTACAGACCATAAGTTCTTTCACGAGACGCAATCCTGCTATGAGCGACAAAACTCTCACTCCAAGTATTTAACATGATTGCATCATATCCATGACTTAAACTCGAAACTACTAGTTAAGTTAGAATAACCTCGTATCAATTGATCTATGCATTTGGTGGCTTTCATTTGATCCCCCATTTTAGACAGATCATTGATATTTAAAAAAAAAATGAGAATCTCATAATATTTAAAAAGATTAAACGGGAAACAAAATTTACATTTAACCAAAAAAACTAATTAAGGACTAATAGAAGGTTCATTTGGTAAATCAAATGTTTTATAGGGAACTCATTTTAAAAACAATTAAATATGAAGAATTAAATATGAAAATTGTGAATTTTTTATGGAGCAGAAACTTAATTTGGTCTTAACCTATTATTTGTGTTTTTTTTTTATGTTCATAATTTTTCTTGCTTTATTACTTTTTGATTTTTTTCAAATTTTTATTTTATATTCATCTTTATGTTTTTATACAGACATTTAAAAAAGGGTACGATTAATTATGACCTGGTTCCTCCATCAATTTTTTATTGTGCTGCGAACTATACCCAGCTGCCCGGTCAATATTAAACTCATTAGTCAATACATGTATTTTAAAGAAACCAAAATTATTGGAGTAGTTTACAGGAAGTCAACCAACATATTTATGAGTTATAATGGGGACATTATGTTAAAATAGTAAATTGGAAAACTCTTACAGAATGCGTTCGAATTTGACAAAGAAGGTGCTTAACGTTTGTCGGCCGCTAGATACAAAGTATGACCTAAAACTTACTTTTCAAATTCTTTACTTGCTTCTTCATACTTAACCCTGATGTCCCCGTTTGGTCTTCTAATAAATTATTTTGCTCAGAGGTGATGACACATATGATCATGGAGAATAAAGATCCTGAATCATGGAGTTCTGCTCATATCTACCAGTCTCAATGGCTTCAAAAAACCATATCAGGTCTCTCTCTCTCTCTCTCTGGGTCATTCACACAACACACGTACACAAGCATGCACGCTGAGGTGTAACAATTCTGCTGCATGTTGCACACTAAATATATGTGCAACTAGTATTCCCATTTTTAACAAGTTGTTAGCTTTCTTTGACTTGACATTGTAGATTGAAAGCATATAATAAAGTTGCAAATAATAAAGTTGACTGCAGAAAGGGGTGGGTGTGGTTTGAACGAAGGCTAGAAAAATACAACCCAAATGTTTGAAGTCAATGATTCACTATAGTCGATTAAAAACTGTCCATCCAGAAAAGGTCATCGAAGGTTCACCGCAAGTACATCTGTAATATATGTTGTACAAGAGTTATCAAGCAGTAATATAGCCGGTACATTCAAAAATATATGTTGTACGAGATGTATTAAGCACTTAAGCAGTATTATAGCAAAAGGTAGAGTAAAAGGCAGTGAGGGCGTCAACATAACCAAAAGCTGCAACCGTACCTTCAAGTTTTGTTGTATATAGTTAATAAGGTCTCCTAATTACTAATTAGGCATTTTTGGCTCCTTAAAATCCCTTAGCCTTCTTCATAGGGAGACCCCTCTTACCCGAATTTCCAGGTTTAAATCTGGGATGTCTGTCTTATTTGTAGGAGTTGCTCAAAGTAAAGCAAACATTATTGGAATATTCACGAGTCTTTGACTAGTTATGCTGCAGTTTTTACTAACAAACTCCTGTATTTTGATTGATTTTTAGATTTGGATGAGAAATTGGATGCTATGAAGACCATTTTAGATGGTGACAATTCTCCAAACCAAGAACACATGCATTGCAAATGGAGAAGAGACCTCATTCAGATGCTTGAAGAATTTGGCCAATCTTACCGTGTATTAGCCATAGCATATAACCAACTGAAGTTCAAAACATCTCATGGTACCTTTCATTCAGGATCTTTATCATCTTCTGGTACATCAAAAACCATTTGTGCTATCTGCAATAAAAGAGCAACAGGTAACTTGGAGGATAAAAAACTCGAGGAGGGCTGGAACCACCATCCAAAATATTCTGTGGAGCATTCCGATATCAAATTTGATGGTAGTAACCTTGGTTTTGATCTTTTAAACAAGCAAGGAGATGAATGCCATGAATTGTTATCAGCTGGCCCATGCAGCATGAAATTTACACCAGAGCTTGAATGCAGAGACACTCAAATGGAAGACAGAATGGCAAAATTTTCAACCACAGAAAATGTTTTTATGAAGATTGATGATTCAGAATTAAATCAGATAATTGAAGATCCATCACTGATCAATTTCAAATTTGACAATATGTGGTCAACGCTAAGGTATCAAATCACAAAACTTACAGAGGACAATCTGCATCAGTTGGTAGAGCTGGTCCAAAGAAATGATGAAAAGAGAGAAACCATAGGAAGGCTTCAATTAGAGGTGGAAAATTTGAAGCGTGAGAACAGGGCCCTCCAGATTTCTTTAAGCCACTCCAATGCTGATTCAGAATGTGATCAACCACAGATATCAAGAGCAGGAGGAAGATCTATGGGCAAGCTCTTCAGAGGCTGCTCTCCTTGATATTTTGTAGGCTTTACATCCTCAGTCTTGTATTCTACAAAAGCAACGAAGTCTTACAAATAGTTATAGAAGAACTTTGCTATGATATACTTTGTCCTTTAGTAAGCAATTGAGCCCTTGTATGGACGCCATTATAGGCGCAACTTCACATGTCCTTGAGACATTGAAGTCAAAACAGTTACTGTATGTTTTTTGTACTTGGTTCTATGGTGCTCTCATGGTAGCACTGTAACATTGTATGTTTAAACTGGGAATAAGCCATCTAAATGACCAGCTGATTTTTTTTTCTAATTGATCCACCACCATTCATTCCAAAATCAAATTAAACAGTGTGTTCAAGATAGATGTGCACTTTGAGAGACCATGCCTGTCAGGCCTTAATGATGGAGAAGTAATGCACAGCCTACATCATAGATTCTGACTCCCTTTATTTCAATTGCTGTCACCAATAGTCCCCGCATGAACACAACCCATCCTTGAAATGATGAAACCGCTTGGAGTCTCTGACAACAATTTCTCGATTTACTACCTTGGAAATCAATTTAATTGTAATGTGGCAGTCACCACATATTCTAAGATTTTTTATGATCTGGATTATTGACCCAGGAACTGAATTCATGATTCCAAAGGCAACAGCTAGTTTCTCACTGTGAACTCTTAGAACCATTCCTTTCTCTTCCTCATCAACGTCATGAAGCACCGATGTTAAATTTGGCATATAGCCAAGTTCTTGCAGCTTGACATTTAATTTGTCCAAATACTCATAAATCTTCTCATGTTGAGGATGCTCTTTGTCTCCAACTAAAAATAGATGTATCCTACCTTTGAGTTCCACTATACTAAATCCAGGGGTTTTAAGTAATCCACGACTCTTCATCAATATCCTCATCCTCTCAACATCGTCCCACCTTCCAGCATCAGCATAAATATTGGAGAGTAGCACATGGTACCCACAATTACTTGGATCTAACTCAAATAGTTTTCTGGCAGAGACCTCCCCTAGTTCCACATTCTTGTGAATCCTACAAGCCCCAAGAAGGGAACCCCAGATTATAAAATCAGGTTTCACATTCATTTCCTGGATCAAACCGTAAGCCTCATTAAGATAGCCAGCACGCCCAAGGAGATCAACCATGCACGAATAATGCTCAATCCCAGGTTCAACATTAAATTCACATTTCATTCTATTAAACCAATGCCAGCCTTCTTTTAACATACCAGCATGGCTGCAAGCAGCTAAAACTGACACAAAAGTAATGTAATTCGGCTTGACTCCAGACCTTATCATCTTGTAGAAGACTTCCATAGCCTCTTCTGCACGGCCATGCATTCCATAACCCGCAACCATAGAAGTCCATGACTTAACATTCTTCTCTTTCATGCGATCAAATGCCTTCCTAGCCATCTCAACTCTCCCACATTTGCAGTACATATCAACTATAGAAGTACCTACAAACACATCATCCTCCAAATCCATCTTTATAACCTATCGTACAAGAAGATGAGCTAGTGAGACCAATAATTCTCACCTAGGAACTAGCTATATATTTCATACAAAAATACAATATTTGGACCAAAAATAAGAATAACGAGGTTAAATTAAAATTTGGTCACTAAACTTGGATAGTTGACCCCATGTTCTCATTTTAAACGAAAAAATAAAAAATAAAAACTCTACATTTTGGTTCACACCAAATAACATTTACAATTTATTGAGTTGCCAACTCAGCAAACATCTAACATCGCCATAACTTCAACAAGCAGTTAGGACCAATGCATAAACATTTTTATCAAGTAGGGACCAAAATATAGAGTTTTTCAAGTAAGCACCAAAATGTAAAATGGTATCTAAGGACCAAATTTTAAATCAGAATAAATTACATTGACACCTCCTGAGATTTTTTCAGATTGCACATAATTTTCCTTTTTTTTAAATGTTTACAACAAGCTTTCTTATAGGAGTACCCGATGTAATGTTTTTCAAACAATTAAGGAGGGTTAGTGTAATGTATAAGGAGTGTCAGTATAATGTTTTTCAAATAATTAAGGGAGTTAGTGTAAAGATAAACAAAAGAGGGGTATCGTGTGCAATCTGAAAAAAAAACTCAGAAATTGTCAGTGTAATTTACTCTTTTAATTATTAAGAGTATAAACTAGAACAATTTGAGCCAGTAACAACACATACCTGATCATGTATGCACTTCCCCAGCTGCAAAGCTCCTGAATTTGCGCAGGCCAACAACACCGCGGACAATGTGACCGCGTTACATCTGACCTTGCCGCTCTTCACCATATCACCAAAAACACAGAAAGCCTCAGCTGACAACCCATTCTGCGCATATTCAGCAATCATAGAGTTCCAAGAATAGACATCACTCTCATCCATCCCATCAAACACTTTCCTCGCCACCCCCATCTCCCCACACTTGGCATACGCATCCATCAAGGTATTCCCAACCCCCACACACCCCTCAAATCCGCTCTTGACCACCAAGCCATGAACCCCTTCCGTCACACTCCTCCGCCCCACCCGAGAGCACGCCGAGAGCACCGACCCCACGAGCACCGCGTCCACGAAAACACCATCCTCGTCCCCACTTTCCTCGGCCAGCAGCTCCTTAAACACGCAAACGGCATCCCGGGCACGGTCATTCTGAACATAACCCGCAATCATGGACGTCCAGGAGACCGCATTTCGGCCGGGAGTTTCGTCGAACAGGTTGCGCGCGTCGTCCACGCTGCCGCACTTGGCGTACATGTCGATGAGCGCGGAGGAGACGAAGAGGTCCCGTCCGAAGCCGAAGGCGAAGGCTTGCTGGTGGGCCTGCGCGCCGGCGCGGAGGTCCGAGAGCGCGGCGCAGGCCTTGATGGCGCAGGGGAAGGTGGAGCGGTTCGGGTGCAGAGAGAGCCTGCGCATCGAGGCGAAGGCGCTGAGAGCTTCCAAGGAGTCGCCGCCTCGAGCCAGGTCCGCGATGACGGCGTTCCAAGCGGAGACGCTGGTTTTGTCCACGTATTTGCCGAACATGCTTGTCAGGTTCGCGGTTTTGGTCCACGCCGGGGAGGTGGAGTGCGCGCGTTTGCCGTTGGGGGCTGTGCACGCCGTTGAAGCTATTCTGAACCAAGTCATCATCAGTGTTGTGGGTCTCTAGTGTTTCCATGCATTGGTTCTTCTACGTCAATTGGGCAATTGGGTAAGGTACCCTTTTACTTCTAAGTGCACAAAATAATTTCTTTTACGCTAAATTGCGTTTTTCGCTCTTTCTATTTCTTTAATTCGTAATTATAATTGTCTTAATTTTTTTAGAGACATTTAATCTTCTTATTTTTAAAAAGAGTTTAATGGTTATGTACTGACAATCTAAAATAGTTTTATACTATCATCCAATCACAAATCATCACTTATTGTAAGTTTGTTGACTTTTATAATAAATATTTGAAAATTTATATTAATAGTGATTTCTAATTGAATGATAGTGTAAAACTTTTTATACTAACAGTGCATGACCATTAAATTCTTTTAAAAATTTGTAATTTTAGTCTTACCATTAAATCTCTTACATTGACCATTAGTAGTTTAACGTTAACTTTTATGTGTTAGTACTTAAATGATATGTCAGAATCAAAATTAATGTTAGAATCAACATTAGCATATCAGAATCAACGTTAAATGACTAATTGTCAATGCAAAAAATTTGATAATAAGACTAAAATTGTGAATTTTTAAAAATTAAGGGACTAAATATTTAAAAAAAAAACCAAAATTGTAAAATTTTAAAAATAAAAAAACTAAATATCTCAAAAAAAAAAAAGGACGACTAAAATTGTCGATCGAAAAAATAAAAAGTGAAAAAAATGTAATTTAGCCTTTCGTTTATCTATGGAATCGTGGCATTGATTTGCGTTCAACTGCGGCACCGCGAGGGTTATGAGGGTGATTCGGGAACACGAGTTGTTTCTCTGGATTCCAACTCGCTTCCCGTCCCAGTGGTTCAGCTTCGTGGGTCATCTTTTTCCAATTCATATTTCGGAGGGAATACCAGTTTTTCTTTTTCTTTTTTGAAAGCCTGGACACCATCCTTAATCAGTTTAATTTTGATATGTAAAATTTGTATAGATTAAAAATCATCTTAATATGATTTTTAAAGAAATTATTATAAAAATAATAAATTTATTATAAGTTAAATATATAATTTATTCCCTATACATGTCACAGATTATTAATTTAGTCCTTATACATAAAAACTTATTAAATCGATTCCTATACTTACAAATGTTACTAGTTTGGTCTTGCCGCCATAACGTTGTTTACGAATTCTTAATTTGGGCACTATAGATGTAGTGTATTCTTAATATAGTATCTATACATGTAGTGCATTCTTAATTTAGTCTCTATACGTATAACGCATTCTTAATTTGGTTCCTGTAAGAATTAAGAATGACTTACATGTATAGAAACCAAATTAAGAATGCGCTACATATATAAAGACCAAATTAAGAATGTCCTACATTTATAGGGACTAAGTTAAGAATCCATAAATGATGTCATGACAGCAAGGACTAAATAGAATGCACTATACATATAAGGATTAATAAGATTATATACATAGAGACTAAATTAAGAATTCACGACACGTATAGGGACTAAATTATTAGTTTAACCTTTATTATATATGGTAATTTATAGTTTTTTTAGAGATCATATATATTTTTTACAAGAGACAATTATAATTCTGTTCGAGTTAGATAAACTCTCTATCCAAGTATTTAATGCAACTGCATATCTAAAATTTGAATCCAAGACCACTGATTAAACTGAAACAATCCTGTATCGGTTGATTCATGTGCTTGGTGATATACGGTAATTTCTAGTTAGATAATAGTATGAAAAATTTATATTATCTATGCAATTTAATTAAATTCTTTGTTAATTTGGTCTTTCAAGTAAATTTTGTCTTTTAAATTTTATAATTATTACTTAATTTGAGATTTTGACATTATAAAAAATAATTTAATTTTTAACTTTGAGAGTTGTAAGTTAATTTGGTGTTTTTTTTTTTTTTTTTTGCACTAAGGATATTTCCTAACAGATAATCGAAGACTAATTTCTTTTGAGACGTAGAGATTATTGTAGTGGGTTTTACCTCTTCCAAAAAAATCCTTCTCCATTTACATGACCAGAAATTGAACTTTTGATAATATGCTTAAAGAGCATAGCTATCTACCAACTGTGCTAAATCTTGTTAGCTAATTTAGTATCTAATATTGGTCTGCAACACTCATTTTAGTTCTTAATACTAAGAATTTCAACTAAGTTTGATTCTGCCTCTAAAGGTTCATGTTAATGCAAAATTCATGTCAAATTTCATAGATAATGCATAAGTATTTACCAACTTTGCCAATAATTAATTTTTACTGCATTTTTTTTGTTTGTCAATCCAAACACACGGTACATTGATTGATAGTCATAAAATTTAAGATTCAAATTAACTGTTATTATAAGATTAGAGACCTAATTGACTAATAATATCTATTTTAAAAATTAAATTAATTGATAGGTGCCAAATTACTAAATTTACTTTTTATAATATGAATGACCAAATAAATCAATGGGAGTGGTGAATCAAAGCTTCAAATAAATCAATGATATCTATTTCAAGGATCATATTGATATTTAACTCAGTATTCTTCATTGGGTTTGTATGAAGTTTGTTAAATGAATAATGAGACCTACCTACATCTATATAATTTTATCAATTAATCATAACTAATCTTATCTCGTATTTATATACCTATGTTTTAAATTTTCTCGTGCACTAGTGTATGAATGAACATGTACGCATATGATGCACTAGAAGCTTGATAAATACTAAAAGGTTTGAAGTCGTCACATACATATTTAGAAGGGTTTTTTTTTTTTTTTTTTTTTTGGGTTTTCGCTTTTGTCAAAGATGGGAAAATTATATCACTGAAAATGAAACGAAAAACATGCTTAGGTTTTCAAGAATACCAACCAGTATCCAAATAGCTTTCAACAAACCTTGAAAGATGGCTCAAGTTAAATGGGCCGTTCTAAGTTGGTTCTGTGGTGGCCAGGCCCCAGGGATGAAAGATAGTGTAAATATGTAAACTTTTAAATGATTTTAATATAAAACACTTAACAATTTCAAGGTTAAAATAATGAGTTTGATATATATATATACATATTTTTTTTTTTTCAGTGTAAAAGATTTTACACTGTCAATTAATTAAAAATCAATTTCAGTATGATTTTTAGGATTATTATTATTAAACTTAACAAACTTATTATACATAGTAATTTGTGATTAAATGATGGTGTGAGAAAAACTTTATATTGTCGGTGCATATCTTTTTTTCTCTAAAATAATTTTTATTAAAACTAAATTAGACATGTCGATTTGACTGATTAAATCAGGAATCAATCGGTTTATTAGTCTGAATAATTTAAAACGTTATTAAATATAAAAACCAATTAAAAACTGGACAAAATCGGATATGAACTGATTTTATCAAATATATATATATATATATATATATATATATATATATATATATTCTAAAATAATAAAGACTCATATAAAAGTTTCGTATAATTACAATCATTTAACTATTTGTTATAATTTTTTATTTTAGAAGATATGTAAGATGATTCTTTTATATTAATTTAAAATTCTATCTATTTTTTATAATTTTATATTAATTTATTTTTTAATACATCATTTAATCTTAAAAATACATTTTATTATTATCAATTCGATCCTAATTGAACTAATAATATCACGATTAAATTAATAAATTACAAATTAGTATGAGAAGTGAAGTTAAGGATTAATTAAAAATATTAAAGTTTAAAATTCCTATTTATAAAAGAAGTGGAGTTTAAGGATTAATTTGAAAAAAAATTAAAATGTGTATCTATTCATAAAAAGATAAAATTTAGAAAAGTTAAATATTCATTCCTCTCTCTCATTTATTACACTTTTGCACCTTTTATTTACCGTAAATCTTAATTTTGGTCTCCTTATTTTAATTTTACAGTTTTTAAACAAACAATTGACTCCTTCTGTAAGTCGGGTACTTCATGTACAGATAAATGTAGTCTTTTTAGTCACAGCTCAAAGAATTTTTATAGTTATTTAATTATAACTACTTTAGGTGAATCAATTAATGTAGGATTGTTGATCTAAAGTTTAAATTTTGAATATGCAGTTACGTTCTAAATTAGTTGCCCTATTCTGATACATTCTTTTGAACACATCATTTTTTATTGGTTAATTTTTTTTTTAAATTACAAAAATTTGTTGGTCTCATTTTATTTAATGATTCTCTTTCATAATTTTGTAATTTTTAATAAATTTCAAACAATAATAAAATAAGTGTTAGGAGGAGTGTGTTAGAAAGTGAGTTGTTAACGCTCCTCAAACTTTTTACATTAAAAAATAAAAATACATAATGTGCAAATTGGTGGACGACGTATTTTTGCTAAAAAAAAGAAGTAACTTATCATTCTCTCGATAAATATCAACGTATCCATTTTAATTGAATAAAACGTCACAAAGTTCTCGGTGACTGCCGTGTTGCGTTGCACAACGAATATGATCTGAAGAAGAAACAGTATAAAGCCAGTACAATAAATGTTTTCAAATTGAGAAATTACATCTGTGGAAGAGGTACAATTCTTTTCACAGTAACCAGAAAATTTGCAAGAACAAAAGGAGCAATGCAAGATAAAATGACGGAAAAAAATAACAATAATAAAAGAATATATCGTAATAGTATTATAGTACTCATTCAATTTTCCTACAGCAAGTTTTCAAATCCTACGAAACATGGAACAAAAATTATTAGAACCACGAATACAGAGGAGAATTGTCGAATTCGGCATAAGCAATCTATGATGTATATCAATTAAGCAAGCAACAAAGAAATTACTGAACATGGACTAATAGAAAAGAAGGACATTCTGCTGGGTGAAATTCGCAACCCCTTTAAGACAAGTACCATGGTACATGCTCAAACAATAACTATGCTACTTATGAAGGCACAACATAGCAGAACACCAACAATGGCACCTGCACAATCCAACCTAGCAGAACCAGAAGACTTCTTGCCCTCAAATTCCCCTGAACTGGGTGCAGGTGCAGGTGCCTCAGCCTCAGAAGGAGCACCAGAACTCACTGGTTGATTCGCACTTGGAAAAAATGAGGAAATATCTGGGGCAGTCACATAAGGTAACACACCAGGAGAAGCTGAAATAGTTGGCTCAGTAGTTGAACTCAGACCCTTTGAACTGGCAAGCAAGATAACCAAAACGAAAAGTGAAAATAACTTGGTCATAGTAGCCATGAGTAACTCTCAGAATTTTTGGCTAAACAGAAAGGGTGCAGATAGTTATGGAGTCTAGGAATGTGTGTGTTTTAAGTAGGGGAAGATATAATATAAGCAGTAACATTATAACAATAGCAGTGTGGCTTTTGTGACAGTTTATTTTTAGGTGCAATTGGTGAGCATCACGGGGTAAGCAAAGGGGTGAGTATATTATCTCTTTGCATCCATATTTATTAAAACCTTTTGTTTCTCCTGATTTGTCGGTTGTCATCGGTACAAAAGAGATTCCAATGAGGAAATTGAAACTGAGCAGGGGACAATGAACAACCATGTACTGCTGCCACCATGAGATTCATTTAACAGTTCACATGCTGAGGCTTTGGATTTTTTTTAAAAGGGGCCCCAGTTCCTTTTGGCCTTGTACTGCACCCTACCATGTGAGTGCTAGACCATGGTACATGATGGGGATATTCAACCTATCTTCCGGTTTTGAAATAGTACCATTAGAGGCACATGCATGTCTAATGTAAAATATTACACTGGTAAAAATTTAAGATTCTCCCCCCAGCATATCAAACTCTTCCATATGGCACCCATAAAGTTTGACACAGTTTGTAGATGGTTAAATCCCTTGAGCATGTAGACTACGGTTCTATTTTAATAAACTTCTCAATAACAGGAGAAATAAAAATAAGAAAATAAAATAAAGTGTTTAATAGTTATGCACTGTCATTTTACATTGTTAACTAATCAAAAATCACTATTAATATGATTTTTAAGATAATTGTTATAAAAATTAACAAACTTATCATACATGATGGTTTATGATTGAATAACAACATAAAATTATTTTACATTGTCAGTACATGGTCTTTTTTTTTTCTAGAATAAATTAAGTTTCTTTCATAAGTTAAAATTGTTGTATATTTTGAGTGAATATTTCAAAAGGTTAAAATTATGATTTAATTGAATTTAGAAAATTATTTTAAATTAATTTAGTGACTTATCAAAATACATATTTTACGCTATATTGGTGTTGTTGACTTGGTCTTTTAGACTGAGTCTAACTTTATCTTTTGACTTAGTCTTAAGTAGTTTTACAAACTCTATCTTTCTTGATAAATATTTATATTTCAGAAGGTTTTCAATGAAAGTTCTCTCTCCCACTCCCTTACTTTCTTCTCTCCTCTGTGACTATCTGAATTATTCTAAGAAGGCTTACTAGTTCTGTTACCCCAACCATTTTTTGAGAATAGTTAGAATGAGTCTGTTATATCCTGGAGGACTTGCATATCATGCGAATAAGTCCTTGAGGACAGTGTGAGGTCACATGTCTCATGCTTAATTTGTTTGTGACCATTTATGTTCGTGGGTTCGTGGTTGATTGTGGTTCATAGTCATTCAAATTTAGGCGTTCAATTTGATGGAGAGCGCGTGATTATGGACAACTAGAACAACCAAAATTTCATTACATACTTCTACTTTTATATAAGTTCTCTCGTCTAACTTGAGTGATTCCTATGCCTCAAAAAGGATTAGTTTCTGATTGTTGTTTGAAAATACTCTTATAGTGGGTTCGTGCACACTTGCGCGCACACACAAATTCTTCTATACCAACAACAATAAAATGTGTTGCAATGGTGCATTTGTTAGCTTCACGTGTGAATCGCTTGAAGAGGGGAAAATACTCAAGGGGAGGAGTAGGGTAGGGAATGTGAATCCTTGAAGCAAAGATAAACATAGTAATTGAAAAATCACCGAGACCATGTGAGATTCACATGACCAAATTGGACTGCAGCATGGTCCACACGGCATGGTACGGACAAGTGGCAAATGGCAATTAAAAGTTGAAGACAAGACTTCAAGAAAGAGTATGGATGTAAGCTCGGAAGTTTTCTGCTGATGATCTCACCATTCCTATGGTCCCATTCGTATTAAATTTGAATACTCCAACATAGTTTCAGAATAAAATATAAGTTTTGGATCGATATTAGATTGGGAATAAAATAATTATAATGTCAAAGTCGATAATACCAAAGCAATTGTACCGTCCGAAGTACATGAAATACACACGATAAATATAGATGTAACCGCAACTTAATTTCGTAAAACTACAAATAAAAAAGAATTATCCAACAATCCCAATGCACTATTTTCCTTTCTAGAATTTACCAGTGCAGATATAACAACATAAGATTCAATTGTTGTGAATAAATAGGCATTACAATAAAGGTGCTAATTCGTGTGAATTGTCGAATAGCAATGTTAAGAAACATGGTAGAACTCTAAGAGAAAGGAGGGAATAAGTAAAAATGAAATTAATTGAAAATGAGGAAAATGATATAATGTAGGCCTTATTTAGATAAATTTTTTATAAATACTTATTTGAGAAGAAAGTAAGAATGAAAAATGAAATAAATTTCTCCATATTAGATTTTTCAAAAACTAATTTTAACTTATGCATAAACTAATTTTAACTTATGTGAAAAACTTATTTCAATTTTTTTTCTTATTTTCTTATTTTGTAAGTGTTTATAAATAAGTTTATCCAAATAAAATTTTAATATAACTATGTCTTATATACAAGTAGAAAATCAACTGACGTCAACTAGCTATAACTAACCATCTAGGTGTGTTTGGAAACCAATTCAGTTCAACTGAATGTCAATCCGTCCTTAGAGTTCCTTCTCCGTTTGTGTATTGAAATTTGGAAAACTTCTGGTGAGCGTGGTCTAAACTGATTTCCAAACACACACCAAGTAACTCTAACTTCCTAACCATATACCACGAATATCTGTAACAACTAACAAGCAACAACTAAGCTAAGTTTATAAATTCCAATAAATGCCAGAATTCGGTTCCTAAAAGCAAAGGTTCTCTAACTAGAGAAACTTAAGGTGTTGCTGTGTCTTTATTTGCCAACTAGTCCTCAAGGAATGCAGCAACACTGTCACGACCTAAGGGTGCTATGAATCTAAAATTTTGAGGCATTCCCATTTAAAAACTGAACCATCTGGAATTCCACTTGTCTAAGTGAAAGTGCAGTAATTAGAAAATTCTGGTTGGAACCTGTCATTGGTGCCTTGAATTTCAGGTATACATTGCCTTTCGCAACAGCATCCGAGGACTGAATCTTTTATTTCCAAAAAATTATTTTCTGTCAATTGAACCTTAGAAGAATGAGATTTAAATAATATAATCATTCTTATTTTCTCATCGGTAGAGTTGCATTGTATCCACTGAAGTGGAATTCTGAAGGCACTTGAAGTTCAATGCCAAAGAATCATACTACCACGTACGGTCTACAGTTATGAATACTTTTCCGGTTTATCTATACAATAATTTCATATTTGCAAATTTTGCTCGTGTCTTTTAGCTAGTAGGTCAGATGCACACTCTCTTTAACATAGATTTAAGTACAATAATTTGTTAAAGTTAATTTTGTCAATGCACTCCAGATATTGCACGCCCTCAACCACAGATTGTCTAGACAAGATTTAGTGTCACCAATATCGTACTTAACTTTAGAGTTGTAAAATTTTTCGCCTTATCCATTTGTGGGGAAACACACATAGGAGCTCTATGACTGTGTGAAGGGCAATGGTAGACACCTTTGTTGCAATTTAAAATATTCAACTTGCTTTTCATGAATCTTCTTCAAGGTCAAACGAGAATTACATAAGCAACTACTATCACTTTTAGTTACTCTCTATCTGATTACCACTTAAAATCAATTTTACACAAAATAACAGTTTTAATATTAATTTATAATTGAGATTAATCATTATAATTATAAATGCATTTGTGAATCCAAAAATAAGTTCGGATAACACATTTCAAATTCACAATAGTTTTTAAGGTTTGGAGTACACATGTCAATTATAAGATTCGAATAACACGTGTCGTTACATGATGTTTGGTAAATACTTGGTTCGGTTACAGACCATAATTATTTTCTACATGAGTTCATCATTAATAGTATAATAAATGAAATAAGCAATAAACACTAACCACATGAGGACATAAGCAATTAGCATTAAGTAGAAAATCAGTAAAATTCAAACCATAATTATTGATTGGCATTAGTCTAATATTTAAGTGACGATTATTTGTCCACATTTAGTTAACTAACCATGATTTACGAATGTGGACAAATAATATAAACTTGATGATCAAATTTATTATTTTAAATTGGGTTAAATATGTTTTTGGTCCTCCAAAAATATGACAAAATTGGTTTTAGTTTTCAGAAAAAAAAATCTTGAATAAAGTCTCTCAAATATTAAAAATACCCTAATTAAATCCCCGTATTAAAATTATGTTTAACTTTTTTGTTAAATGTTGGTCATTTCAGCTTTACTATTTATTACTACAAAAATTGTAAAAATAAAATAATTAAATATTTTAAATTTTGTCGTCATTAAATATTTTTCACTATTTATTATTGCAAAAATTGTAAAAATAAAATAATTTATTAATAAATTTTTATAAATAATTAAAATAAAAGGTTAAATTAATCAAAAAATCAATTGAATCAAATCAAGTGATTTAATTGATTGATTGAATTTAACTAATTTATTGTCACAAATGTTGTTTAAGTTACTATGTATATTAAGATATTATAAACCATGAGATCATTTTGTATTAATGGTTTTAGAGTTACACTGATGTTATTTGATTAAATTTAACTAATTCTTGCGAGGTAAACAATTATTCAACTTTATTATTTTTTATTTCATTGGTCTGCTTTCTTATTGCTTAACTAAAAATAATGACAATTTACACAACTTTTCGACAAATTGCAAGGAAATAAAAATTATTCCTAAAATGCAATAATTATTTGGTCTTAAATAATATCTTTTCTTTAATTTTTATGTATGTTTATACTTATGTATATCATAATATTTCTAACATATTTATATATATGTATATATAACAATCATAGTTCTTTATATTACTAGAGTGGAGTCCGTACAGTGCACAAAAAATAAATTATTAAATATATATTGAAAAAATTATTAAATTAAAAATAACACAAAAAAATACAAATAAACATGTATTAAACAAAAAATAAATTAATAAATTAAATTTAATATACAAGTCAATGTAACAGAAATTGTTACAATATATCAAACTTAATATCTTATTTAAAAAAAAAGGCAAACACATAAACATGACGATAATTATCTTAATTATTTATATTTAATAATTATATTAATTACTTTATAAAAAATGTATATTTTAGATCACTATTAAAATATTTATAGAATACTTTATTCTTAAATTATATATATATATATATATATATATATATATATATATATATATATATATATATGGTCAGGATCTGTTGACACCAGGTGTTAAAGTTAGTCAAATTACACCTTCAATAACTTTTTGTAGAATGCAAATTTAACCAATCCAACCGTTGAATTGTGTGATATTATCTTCATGATCATGTATATCAAATTTCACATAATTTGGACTTTTCTAGATATGCCAACATCGAGTATTTACATATATTTTAATATCATATTATACGTTAAAACAAAATGATGCGATAAACTACTAAATTATTTTAGAATTATATGAAATTTTGTATACTTAATCTAATTAATAAGAACATCAAATTCAACGGTTGAATTAGTTAAATTTGCATTCTATAAAAAGTTCTTGAGGGTGTAATTTGACTAACTTTGACACCTGGTGTCAACAGATCCTGACCCATATATATATATATATATATATATATATATTAAGGGTAAAAATGTCTTTACAATAAAAAATCATTTTCTTTCTCTCCACTTTTCTATCCAACTAAACAAATGAAAAGAAAACTTAACTTTTCTTTCTCTTCTACTTCTCTCTTACTTCTTTCAATCCAAACACTTTAAAAATCTACTTATTGTCTCTTCTCTTCTACTTCTCTCTTCTCTATTTCTCTCTTTACCCAAATAAAGTGTAAGAGTAGCTCTTAGTAGAGTTACTCCACTCAATAACTCTTGGTGTAGAACACAAAGATAACACAAGAAAGGGGGTTGAATTGTGTTATGGAAAAATTTTGCAAAACCTTTCTCAGAGATGTATTGTCTGAAGGATATAATAAAACAGTTTTTCAAAAACGTTTTGTAACGTAGACGAATGCAAAAGAAAAACTGTAAAGCACACAAGAGTTATACTGGTTTGTCTCACCCCAAAGACTACGTCATGTTCTTGGCAACAACCAAGTTCTACTAACTTTTTCAAGTTACAAGTATTCTTTTCACAAGCCTCTTCAAGCTCAACCCAAGTAGTCTTTTACTTGCCTCTCCAAGCAAAAACCCAAGTATTTTTGAATCAAAGCCTCTCCAGGATTCTACCAATTTCTATGAAAAAAAGGTTAAGTGTAAGTGACCTCACTTGGTTTAACGTCTTAACAGACGAATGTACAATGAAAAACAAAAGATGAATATTACAATCAGCGTATACA
Organism: Spatholobus suberectus; assembly: GCA_004329165.1. NCBI lineage: Eukaryota > Viridiplantae > Streptophyta > Magnoliopsida > Fabales > Fabaceae > Spatholobus > Spatholobus suberectus. Next base: position 34,040,034 of record CM014732.1, on the reverse strand, counting down.
AGAACATAGTTTGTTAAAGAAATTATAATTCGTCAATCCTGAGAATAAGGTCTCTTCTTCTATATATAGGCTTCTCCAAAAGTATCTGTTGTGATTGCTTTACAAGAGACAACCTTCGTTTATTGAAGAGAGTTGTTGGAGCATTAAATGCAACATTTAATGCCTTTCACCAACTTGTCACTTGATAAGATAAAGCAGTCTGCTTATCTTTACCATTCTTGTACACAAACTTGTAGCAGGAGTCATGTCCGCATTCCCATTCTGACATCCGCACACATATTCTTTCTTTTATGCTGAAAGTTGACTTTCCTCAAGAGTAGGTATGTAGGCTTTATAAGTATCGAGGTAGCTTACGCTCTGATTGATGTGCAAATCATTTTTAAAACTTTGTCATCGTCTGAAAGATGTTAGTTACTGATTTTTTCTAATCGAAAGGTAAAGATGATATGAGCTTGAAAACATCAGACGATTGTTCGTGACAAATAACGGGTGATCAGACGATTGCGTAAAAACACATATTTTACCTGTTTGTTATTATCAAAAAATTTGAGGGTCCTTTGTCTTAACACTTGGTATATATTAAATTTTAATAATCTAACCGTTGAATCAAAAGATTTTATTGAGTAGATCAAGTCTACAAATTTTTATAAAGTTTAAAAACTATTTGATACTTCATTAAATAAATTCAAATTAACATATAATATATTTTTCTAAATTATAAGTAAATGTCGATTATAAAATTAACTAGTTACAAATGTCTAATTTACTTAAAATTTGGTGTGCATAATCATTGACATATTATCAAAATATTTAATGATTGAATCGTTGAAATTTAATATATATCAAAAGTTATTGAGTGGAGAAACTCTATATACATGTATACAACATACATACATACAACATACATACATACATACATACATACATATATATATATATATATATATATAGGATGTGCTAATGTACACACACTTGTTTTCTAGTTAGAATACGTTTGCAAGTTATAACTACAATATATCTTAAAATACATCATGGTATAACTTGTTAATGTACTCTAACTAAAAAATAAGTGTGTGTACGTTAGCAGATGCTTTTGAGGCTTGTTAGCGTGTACACACTTACTTTTTAGTTAGAATACGTTAGCAAGTTATAACTATAATGTATCTTAAAATATATTAATGGTGTAACTTGCTAACATACTCCAACTAAAAAATAAGTGTACGTTAACAAACTCTTATATATATATATCAGTTAGGATCCGTTGACACCAAGTGTCAAAGTTAGTCAAATTACACTTTCAATAACTTTGTAGAATGCAAATTTAACCAATCAACCGTTGAATTATGAGATATTACCTTCATGAACACGTATATCAAATTTCACACAATTTGAACTTTTCTAAATATGTTATCCAACATTGAATATTTACATATATCTTAATAACATATTATACGCTACAATAAAGTGACGAGATGAACTACTAAATAATTTTGGAACTATATGAAATTTTGTGTACTAGATCTAATTAATAAGAACATCAAATTCAACGGTTAGATTGATTAAATTTACATTCAATAAAAAATTATTAAAGATGTAATTTGACTAACTTTAACACCTGATGTCAACGGATCCTGATCCTATATATATAGAGAGAGAGAGAGAGAGAAATTTATTATATCTCATGTATTGCACAGTTTAAATACTCTAGTTTAAACACATTCAATTATATTTAATGATTTAAAATTAATTTTACCAAACTTTAAAAAAGATTAAGGATATCAATATTTTTTTATTAGCAGTTTCAATATTAATTAAAATGAGTATAATTTTGATACAATTTTATTTTTAATGTATAAATTTGTATATTATCAACAAATTAAAAGTTATCGTAAATATAACTTGTAAAGTAATTATCAAACAAATTAATAATTTTTAATTATATGACAATATATTATTGGATAACAAGGAAACAATATCTTTAAACTCTCCATATATTTCAATTAGATTTATTGAAAATTAATATTTTTTCTGACGTACATCGTTCAATCTACGGAGGAAAATACGTGCTCTCTCCAGTTATCCTTCCAAGGCCCTGGCTTTTGGCTCCCTGTGGCGGCGTTAATGCGCTGGCTGAAATGACGACGTCAATCTCGTGTCGCAAGCTGTGGTTCGGGTTTGGAAAGCAGCACATTTTGGACTATGTTCGAAATGGGTATGAGTGGAACTTGAACGATGAGATCAGATTTGAGATTGGAACCAAGTCTGAGGTTTTTTAAGGTTACTGAGGTCTGGAAAAGGGGGTTTTCAGGGCAAGATGCTGAGGAGGGTGAATGGGGGTTGTTGATGGAGAAGCAGATTTTCGTGAAGTTGAGACTGATCAGCTGAACTTAGTTGTTAGAACGCGTATGAATCTGCGTGTGCGCAAAATGCATTTAAGTATATATATGGTTGTGAACGAAGATGAAGCTCGGCACTACCCAATCGCCATGCGGGAGACAATACTTGAGTTTTGACCTCTTCCTTCCAGAGACAATAGTAAATCAATAATCTTTTTCCAACCTCTAATTTTTTAATTTTTCACAACACTTAAGAGAATATTAAATTTCTTTTTTCCCCATAAAAAATCAGAAAAAAGAAACATAAAACTAGAAATTTTGATAGTAACATTTTTGTAATATTTTTGAGAAATGAAATGTTTAAAATATCACTTTTCGAAAACATTATTTTAAGTGCCTTTAAAAATAGCTGATTTTCCGATGTCAAACGTCAACGCTTACATTCTGCTTGCTGAGAGACACGGAAACGCCTCTTACTATACAGGGGACGGGGGCGGGGAGCCGGGACGGATAAATGACTACAATGGTTATGATAATCAGAGGCACTCCAAAATTTATAGGCATAATTTATATTACAATAAATCTATTCAAATAATATCATTTATCGATAAACTGACAATTTTACCCGCTCAATGTTGGTAATTTTCTTGAAAACAAGTGTTTTGAATCTAGTTGGCTCCATATAGAAACTAATTTTTCTTTTTGACAAAACGGGGATCATAAACATGGCCATTTTAGCTGTGTTTGAATTTCAGTTGGCTTCCATAGAAAGTGCATGCTTTGTGAGAGTGGAGTTCACATTCAACGTGCATTGGGATGTGAAAATTGCCTTATCCAAACACACTTTATCCACACCTATAAAAACGGACATTTGAAAGCAATAACCACAATGCATCTACCAAAACATGACTTAAGACAACTCACTAAAGTCGACTTAGTGGTGGAAGAGTTGAAATAATATACATGAAGTCATAAGTTCTAACTTTAGTGTAGCTATTGTATAACAAAAACATAACTTAAGGCTCAAATTTTTGGCATATCACTCGGCACGCACCACAGGTGGTGTGCAAACTTAATTCTTTGTATTTAGGTCTAATTAGTAGCTATAATCGAAATCAATAATGTACAGTAGCAGTGGTCAAGTCCCCATCAGAATCTAAACTTGGGAGACTGCCGGTACCAACCTTGTCATTTACATTACAATTGCATGCAACTTTACGCTTTTGATAGACTAAGGGAATGCTTAACTAACAGACTAAAGAATGAATTTATGTTATTCTAAAAAACATAGCTCAGGTGAAATAACAAATTGATCAAGCCTCGTGAATTGGTCTTCGAAGACCAGAATAAACAGCTGACAGAAAAAGAGAAGGTGCATCTTCTGTCAATACCTCTGCATCCAACTTTTCAATATGGGGCCATATCTGCCAGCAACAACATAAATTTAGCGTAATTATCAAAAATGTTATAATACCATTCTTGAGGATGGTATTTGAACAATAATTAAGAAGACGATAACAGAACTGTGCAGAACCTTCATATAAGATCTGGCTTTTTGCAAAAATACAAGTTTTTAATACTAAACAAATCTAGAGCAATCCAAATTCTAATTGTGGTGGAACAGGTGCAAGCAGTGAATCGAACAATACCTCAGCAGCATATTGCCTAGAAAAGGCCTTCACATAGCCCAAAGTGGTTATACACCACTGCTCCTTTTCACCTATGTTATAAGCACCACCTTTCTTCTCACCATTTGACTGACTGTAGAAGAGATTAAGAAACCAATATTACTATGCAGTATTAATTAGCATATTTCGACAAAGCAAGGAAAAAAATTAATCATTCTTTATTAGTTATCTAGGACAGAAGGGCAGGCGCATGAACCTGTTTTGAGGTCTCTGATTCTCATTGTCTAATTCCATTGATGATGGCTCTTCAGGGTCCACTGTCATCACATCAACTTGCGCAGACTTCAACTCATGCAGTGTTCTAGCTCCTTCAGGAAGTCGCTCTGTCAACACATTTGAGAAGCTTTTGTACAACAAGAGAAATAATGCCTGTATGTGCCAATAACCACCAATGCAATGAAAATATTATGAGAAACATAACTTAAAGGAAATTTAATTCAAATTAAGTAGCTGTTGAGCAAGCCAGAAAGGGCCTAGGAAATGGCTTTTTATAACTACAATTTAAAGCAAATCCAACTTGCGTTAACAAAAGCCAAGGAGACAAGTAGAAACTACAAAATACATATAAAGTGAAAAGACAATACATAACCGTAGAATGCTATTTTAAGTGCCTAAAACCTGAAAGCGATCAAAATATAAAAATGGCTGGGTAAGCTCCTCTATCTCCTTAACTTCTTGTAATTTCCTCTCTATTTTTTTTTTGGATAAAGAGGATCCCATATCCTCCTTTATTAACGTTCCCTTTTAATACTATTTCTTTTTCTGTTCTTTTTTCTTGCAACGTTGCTGATATAGCCACCTTTCACATATGGAGTGTAAATTGGTCCAAATATCCCTATCATCTATCTTTTCGTTGAAATATTGGTATATCACCCTTCCCACAGGCTATCTATGGTGAAGACAACGTCTGAGTTACTGACAAAAAAGAGAAAGAATATTTCTAAATTAAGAAACACTATTGGCACATCCACTTTTTTCCAGCATATTGAAATGTTTATCCGACCATAGCAGAAAAAAGTTAGTGTTCAAAGACATTGTACCAGCAGTTCAAACATCATGTTTGATATGAAAAACTGTCTGCAGACAATTAACCTATACTAATTTTACATCAATTACCTCATTTTCCTCAATTGCTCGGGCAAGAAGAGCTTCCTTAGCTTCTAAAGAATCTTGAAGAGACACCACCTCCTCCTTTGTCTTTTCAGCATGTGATTTCAATCTATTCAATCTAACAGGATTGTCACCAAGAACTGGTTCACCATCCACCAGTGTAAGTTTTGACTCTGCAGCGTCTAACTCTGCTTTTGCCTCCTTGGCAGCTTCTTCAGCTGATGAAATACTCTTTTTAAGAGATAATATTTCTTTCCTTAGATCAGAAATACGGTTGTGTGTCTTGCTTACTGCATTTCTAAGAATCTGTCAGATGGAAAACAGGGCGAAAATTACTATATGAAAGAACAAAGTAACTATGATGAAGATCAACTAAAAATTGAATACATGCTACGATTCGTAAACCATGACAATCAAACCAAAAATCAAGAAGATGTAAAGTCTTCAGCACTTAAATTTAAAAATACAAAGCTGATCACGTCAAAATCCAATTGAAAGCAAAAGGCAGATGGTTTCCAGCACCTGTAAGCTTAACAGAGGAGGGAAGAGTTACAAACAATCTATCCACAAAACCAAGATTAAGTACCTCCCATGGACGATCCGATGTATGAAATTGCTCAATATTTTCTGCTAAGAAGACCCATCTCACAATAGCCAAATTTGATACAAGTCGATAACCCATCATCCTGTCAATCGCTATTGCTGTCATTTGGGTGTTACTCTTCCAAAAAGAACTCACTTCAGCTATCAGCATGACTTGCTTATCCTGGTCAGGACATACTTTTGCAAAGACTTGCCCATATCTCTCTAAGACAGTCATCAAATGAGTGAAACTCTTGGATCCAATATTGAGAAGTGTTTGTACAACCACTCTGAGGGTAACTTCTAGACCATTATTTGGAAACACACTTTCATCAATCCATGAGATTATTTCACGGACAGGTGCCTTTCCTTTAACCATGTTGTTGAGCTGTCCAGACAGTACATGTTCATTGCTTTCTTTACCATCTTCTGCACCAAAACTAAAGTTCGGCCCACCCTTTGGAGGAAGCAATTCTTCTAAACCAGGTGCATTTTCAATACTCTACAAATATTATGAAATATACCATAAGAACATTAATATGCCAACTATATAAAACAAAACTAAAGCCTATTCAATTAATTCAGTTGCTGATAGAAAAGCATCCAATGTAGTCAAAATCAAGATTTTACATAGGATCAGGAGGGGGGTAAAATATCATAAATCTTAGGATCATAACACGGACCATAAGATCCTACTAAAAATGCAAAATCATACTTAACATATATAAATGCATAGAAAATAAAATAGATAATGAAAACAACCTCTAAATCATCTCATGAAACTAACATTAACTGAAAATTCATAAACATAACATCCAATACAACTCATAATTAGTCACATAACACAAGTTTTTCATAACACAACTAAAACACAAGAAAATTGTTCAACTGTTAAATTATAGAATCTAGAATTTAACCTAATGGTTGATAAAAAATTTACTATTGAGATATGTTTTAGTTGATTAAAGTTGTTTGTTTCTTCCAGATAAAATAAAGGAAGGGAACTTGACAAGAGAGAAGGGAAGCTTCTCTCCTTTGCTGCAAGCTCCGCTGCCTGTGTGGCTCTCCTCTGTTGTGAGCTCCACTGCACGTGGCAGACCAAAGCGTGAGGTTAAGAAAACAGAACAGAGAGTTCTCACTTCTCTGCTCTGATTATGGCTTTGGTTGGGGGCTAGCAGAAAAAGAGAGGGTCAAGAGAAGGCAGAGACCAATGCCTGTGTTAGGGTGGGTTTTGTACCCAAACTCAGTTAAGTTTAGAAAAATTTTACAAAAATACAGATTTTTATTTTTACTTAGACAAGAAATCCGTCCCAACACCCACTTCTGGTGGAGTTGTGCGAGCCACTCCGAGCTCACAATTCTATGCTCCAACTCACAATTAAACTGATGTGCATGATTCTGGTTGTGAGTTGCCTTACAAGGCATCTGGAAAATCGCAAAATCATGCGATTTCACGATTTCAAACACAATTTAACAACATTGAAAGCATCCATTCCTCTCCATCAACAACAAAAACAAAGAAACTTCTCCATATCCTTTTATGATTTCCTATATGATCCATGACCATAAAAAAATCATGAGTGGCAATGCAGTCTAGTAATGTCATATCTTGGGGTGATGTGCAAGTGCAACAAAGGTAACATTTATTCGGTTCTGGCATGGATAATTACCTGCTTAACTTTGTCCCAGTATGACAAGCGAACTTCCCTCTCCAAAACCTCCTGTACAAAGACACGCTGCGGAGCCCACCTTGGGAGGTCTAGGACATAAGCCCACTCTTCCCATGGCCAGATGAACTGGAAGTTTGATCTGCATAGTGAAAGCCATCAACTAAATTGAATATGAACACAATTGATATACAACTTAGGCCAACATGTCAATTTCGAATGTAAAAAAAGAGGTGATGTAAAATATATTTTATTTTAGCCATAGTCAGTAACACTGGAATTGTAAAACCAAATTCTGAAACAAAACAAGAAGGTATGATGCAATGTTGAAAATATGGCAAGAAGAAGGTATAACAAGCTAGATCATCAACCATGTTGGTGAGTTAAACAATAGAGCATATCTGTAAAACAAGGGGGGGAAGAAGCCAAACACAATAGGACATAGACACAGCGTATATATGTTAAACTATTACTTAACATTCATCTGGAAAATGTAGATGATTGAAAAAAATATTAGTTCATCATCACAATGCACCAAAATGTGAGAGGTATAAATTAGCAACTAATTCATTTAATACACTCATTAAACCAATTTTATGCATATTATCATAAACTTTTGTGCCTTGGCAGTTAGTGCCATTTCCTTTAATATTACAAAGCCACAACTATCCCCACAATGTGAAGGATTACTCTAAACATGACACAACCACTGATTCCAGCAACAAATTAGGCCACAATCTTGGAACCAGTTAAAACCACCTTTTTAAGGCTAATACCAACTTCACTATAAACATCACATGCCTCATCAATATCACCAGCGCAATTTCTCAATTTCCTTAATCCTTATTAGTCATAATCATTCACCTACTTTGCTTAGAGCCACAAGATTTCCATTTCCTTTTGACCAAAACAACTCCCAGATTGCAGAGTCATAAAAGACACTGCAATCTTTATTTGAAGTCACTATACCCTTCTATTGGATCAGTCCATTGGCATTTAACAATGGAACATCATCAATTCCAGCAGCCCATGAAAAATACATTCTGGCAATACTGCAGCATGGATCAGAGGCTACAAATGTCAGAATTGCAGCTTGAGTTTCCCTCTGTTTTGTTGATCGAGTTGAACTTTAGTTTTGGTGGGGGAGAGGGGGGATTAACCACTGAACCAGTTAATGATTTTTAAAGAGTGGTTAACAAGTAACAACATATTGACTTCAACCACAGGAGTTGCTGATTATTCTTAAACTAGATATACTTCTATCAAAACTTCCTTCCTTCTAATTTCCTTATTTTTATTAAAAAAAGTATTCACTAGAAAGAAATAAGACCAGGCACAGGCAATATCAGATATTATCATATTAAAAATGAAAATACAATTACAAAAGAGAAAACAATATATTGTGTTAACAATCATGTTTGGTCATCCTATTATCAATCCAGTTATGGTAATTGGTAAATAAATTTTATCCATTTATTTGGATCATTTAGTTGTATCAATGGCTAACATTTAAGAAAGGTTGTGATAGGCTTGGGCTTGGGCAAAATGGCTAATGGTTAATTGATAATTTTGCAGTTAATGAAGCAATTGTTGCACAATTGTCCTAAACCAATACAAGCAGGAATTCATGTTAATAACTTTATCTTATCATGTCCAAAAAGATGGTAACACACATCCTTTAAATCATCTATAATTTATGAAAATATAAAGCTTGCTATATAATGTTAAGAAATGTGACTATAAAACAGCAGTTTCACTTCAATGATTTCCTCGCCATTGCACATAACCATGGCAGAGAATTTTAATGTCAGAATCATGAATAGTATTTTCCAATCAAGGTAGTCAAAATCAAGATTATACTCGGATCGGGAAGGGGTCACAAGATCGTAAATTGTGGGATCATAACACAGATCGCAAGATCCTACAAAACTTATAAAACTAATATTGATGCATATAAATTCATATATATGCATATAAAATAGCATAAATTATTCAAAAAGAACTTTAAATCACACTTTAAATGCTTAATAAAACTTAAATTCATAACCATAAGAAGGAAAAACCAAGTCATAATAAGTCGTAAGTGTTAAAACAAAACAACTTAATTACTTAGGTAGCCTATACCAATTACCAAGACATAAACACCTAGATAGCTAAACGCCTAAACCTCTAATATAAATCATTCAAATTAAAATCAAAACTCAAGGGATCTTCATTTCCTCCATCTTCTTCATCTCCTTCACCAAGCAAATTAGTAAGCCCTTGCACCTTGGGTTCGTATGGTGAGGTCGCACAAAGAAGAGAAGGCCTTCTTTGACTTCACAATAGTGGGTCACACACTCGCGCAAAGGTCACGCACTTGCATGCAGCAGTTGCTGCACAACAGAGAAGAAGAACGACACGACACAACACGAAGGTTAGGGTTCATGGGGGTTTCCGTTTTTCCTAAACCCTTTTTTGGGTAATGGGCGTCAAACCCGACCCGGTTTGTTTCCATTTTTTTCTTCGCGGAAGTAACGCACAAAAAGCGTCATTCACACCAATTTTACATGTTTAAGCAGCAATCCCACTGATCCCACATAAACACAATCCTGTGTGGGCTCTAACTCGCCCCTGGGTTGCGAAATCGCAAAATCGTGTGATTACACAATGCAGCACACGATTTTAACTACACCGCTGCCAATGTTAATTTGCAACTTTTAGCATATAAACTCAACAGAAGCTTATGCATGATTCTTTCCTTTGTTTTTTTAAATTGACAAATTGTATTAAGAGAAACGAAAGAAAAGGTAAAGTTGGGGAGGACAAGATATACTTCAAGTAGAACATGCATAGTATATATTAATATTATCTTGAATGACGCATCCTGTAATGCAATTGCTAAATTTCTGAACATACAAATGGTGTGAGAACCAAAGGATCAGACGGGTCCGACACTCCATATCCAAATCAGCAATCCTCTCAAAGAGAGTACGAACTGCTCCAGCTACAACTGCAGGAAAAGCTCCAGGAAGAGCCTATTGGGTAGCCACATGATTAGAAAGCATTAAACATTAAATGAAATTTCAAATTTATAAAAAAGGTGTATTGAAGCAACAATAATTCCCCAGTGACAGAAAAAAGTCAGCAATGTCATGTCCACTTGACAGTACCTTACAAAGATCAATAATAACCAGAGTGTAATATACTGGTTTGAAAGGTGGTTGTGGTAGCATCAGCAGCTGCAAGAGAGATAGATATATGATTACTAAATCCGCCAATATTCTAAGTCATACACAGCCACTCATATCAAAAGTACAAGCCCACAAATATCAGCAACATCAAATTATAAAATTAAATATTTCATTTCAGTGCATTTATTTACATAACATGTTTTTTACAAAAATAAAAATAAAAAAATAAAGATTTAAAACAGTTTCATTAAAGCATGCACTTAAAAATAAAAATAGTAGTTGATGGATTCACTATGCCATCTTCTAGTGATTGATTATTGAAATTATTCCCTTCAAGCAATAAATATAAAGGAAATAAAAAAAATATTTTGATAAACATAGAAAATAAATAAAAGAGAAAAGAATAAAAAAAGTAAAATGAAAGATTAATAAACCCAAAAGATTAGGGGAAAAGAACAACCAATAAACAAAAACACCCTTCATCCCATAAAACAATTCTCACAGAAACACTTGTAACATTATTGATATGAATAGGTTCTTAAATATCTATAGTTGCTATCCAATTGCTTGAAATTTAAAACAGTCAAAACCATTGAGTTTAAATCAATGGTTATCAACACTGCACTTCAGAGGATGTTGATTAAATATATGACAAATAAAAAGAACTACATAAAAGATAAATTTGTCATATCCTTTCCCTCAATACAGTGGAAAAAAGGGAACAATTTCAGTACACCAAAGAAATTCTTGCATTTCACTTTATCAATATACACTAAATCAGAGTAGCCAAATAGTCAATTGCATGCTATGGAGCCAAAGCAGAGTGGAGTGTGCCTGAGACCACTACAGGGTTCCTGTCACAGCTGCTATAATGGCAAATCATGACCATCACAGCTGCTATATTGAAACAGGGAAAAATCCATCTTTGCCTTACTTTAGAGCTTTCTGGCCTTCTTTTAACCGTTTTTTTATTTCCGCTTTATTTTTGGCATCAGAAACATAATAGGGTTTGAAACCCTTTGCTGATCATTCATGCATAAAACTGTTTCAACCCAACCCATGACCCAGTGCTCACCAGCACTGTTTCTGTTCACCAGCCACAACCCCTATTTGTCTAGGCATTTTCCAGCGCACTCACTGCTTGCTGGCCTCTGCTTACCCATGAGTCTATGTTCACACAGGTCTCTGTTCAATTTTTGTTTGTTTTGTGTCCTTCACACTCACCCTATCTGTTCTAGGTTTTTTTCTCATTGGTTCCATCATATTCCTTTTTTGGTATGGTAATTGTATGTTTAGACTATGACTTGATTATAAACTATGAATATGTATTTAATTTTAAATAATTCTTTAGTTTTGAGCATTTATATGTGTGCAGTATACTGTCTTGTATATATAATCATTTGTACAGCAGCCACTCCACTATCCATTATCCATAGCACTTGAGGTTGCTCCCTCTGCAACACTAACTAGGATCGATAATATGCACCAAATTATGATAGTACAGAACATCTCCGCAAAATTGTCCTTTGCATCTTACTTCTAAATCAATCACCATAACAACCAACCACAAGATCCACTCCTTTGTAAGGTGTTAAGGACAAATCCACACCATGCTGGTACAACGCAAAAACTTCAACCTCAACTCCAGGCACCCGAAAGTGCAAAAGCACATTGATATCTGTTTTCTTAATTAGATTTTCTTTTGGGACCCTATCGCCTTATTGTAATAATGTAATTTGCACTGGACTTTGGATTTTGGAATCTAGTTTATCCACATTTGGAACATACAACATTCACAGGCTCGTTAAGACACCAAATATTAAGGGAAGACGAAAAGTTTCTTTAGATTTTTCCCACTTCATTGAATTGCCGTAACATTCCTTAGACAATAGATGTTACTTAACACGTCCTTGGAAAGTAATATCATTGTTCTTAAGCTTCTAAAAGCAACTTGCTCGAGTCCATTTGGAGGCCCAAAGAAAGCTTCCACAATAATGCCAATTGCTAAAGCTTTATAGTTACAGAAGAGGTAGGGAGAGATTGCAGTTTTACATGTAATACCTGAGAGAATATTGTCTCAGCCATGAGGTACTCGTATCTGAAGGAAACTGGCAGGCCAACCATGAAAGAAGCACATTCCTTTCGACTAGCTTTGCATGAACCCAAAAATGACAACTGTTATAATTACATCAAAAACATTTTTATAGGAAAAAGGGTAAGAAAAAAAATAGCAGAGATGAAGCAGATATGAAATATAAAGAAGGACTAGAGGAATTCTAAGTAAATTCTAAATAAAATAAATGCACATACCCTAAATTTCCATTGATGTAACATGATAGAAATTGGAAATTTTCAAAAACACTCAACAGAACCAAAAGATGAAAATTAATAAAACAAAATTGGCATGCCATAATGTGTTTTCGTATATTTTTATTTTTTTATTCAAACTTCATCACAGGGTCACTAGTACTACTACTCTTCTAGTAAAAAGAAAATGAATGGTGTATACTGTTAGAAAACTGTGTTAGGAAAGCTGTTTTCTTTCTTTTTTCTATTTTTATGTCAGGAAAAGGTTGCTTTTGTTGTATTCTGAAAAGCCTATATGGGAGCAGGTTCTCCTAGTCTGAACCTGTCCTTTCTTTCCCTTTTGTAATCAGATTTGTGCTATATAAATAAATGGCTACAGAGTGTATGAAACACCAAAGCAAGTTAATCAGAAATATTCAAATATCAACTTATACAAACCAGCCATTTAAGAACAGAAGCACATCTAGGAGATACTCTTCCATAACAAATCTGTCTATAAGCTGTAGGTCCTGCATCCAAAAGATTTATTTCATTGAACCCACAGATATGATTGGCAAAAATGAAATCCAAATTACTGAAAACCTAAAAATGTAGCTATAACACGAAAATGAACAGCTTTACATGCTAAGAAAATAAGCAGCAGGCTCATCATACAAAAAGCAGTTTGATCCTCACTAAAACAAATAAAACCATTTTGAAGGCGGTTAAGAGAAGCAATTTAATTAGAGAAAAGAGAGAAGTACAAAATAAGATATTATCCTTCTAAAGAAATCACAAATTACAAACAAGGAAAAACACATTTATATGCTGTTCAACCATGAAATAGTCATCTTCTACAAAAGGATATTAGCAGGGACAAAATTTAAAAGAAGATGCATCTTAGCATATCAAATAACTCACTACTTAAACAGGTTAAATGTAGACTGCCAAACAAATTTAAGAATTAAAAAACTATCACCTATAACATATATATACTTGAATTAGCAATCAAATAACAAAACAAAAACATTATTTCATTCAAACTAATAATTTCATAGTTGTAGATTAATTGCAATGAGTGTAAAACAGACTTCTTTCCTTCCCAAATATAAATACTGAACATATGAAAAGAAGGCCTGACTGAGGAATGCTGTGGTTTTATAAAAGCTGATGTACCATAGATGCTGAAATCTATTATGGAAGAACATTCAAAATAGTTTGGTTAAAATGCCATTTAAATTACTGACAATTGTATCATTGATTAATAAATACTTTCATAAAACTCTCATAAAAATGCTGTTTTATGATAATGTACAAATACAAACAACAACCAAGCCTTATACAAAAATGAATTAGATAGTTATATAGATAGACATTTAAATTAGGACATAATATTATAATAATGGTTACAATAAGGTTTTAAAAGAATCTCTTATTATTGACAGCCACAACAGCTTTTAAAAGCATCCCCCAGGACACTTCTCAAAAGTACTTGTAGCTTTTATGCAGCATCCTCAAAATATTTTGTGAGAAATATTTGCAAGTTTTTTCTGGCATACAGCACCAAAAGCAAGAGCCACAGCAATCCCAAATGGGGCCTAAATAATAGCACTACTCAAGAACCAAACCATCATTTAAAAAAGCACACAAAAAATACACGATTCTTATGGTTTTCTCAAAAAGAAATTAAGATATAAAAAAAAAATTGCTTGAATACTTAAAGGATAGTACTCCATTAGGGATTCTCTGTATTGAATGACAGCTGAGAAATAGGAAAATAGCCTAAAAGGAAAATAGAAAATTGACAATGATTTCCATAAGATTTGGAAGTTTTGCAGACTATGCCAAATAATAAAGACCAAATCTTAATACTTCAAGAAAAATATGTAACAATTATTCCACCAATTCAAAGACAAGAAATACTGTTGATTAGTGAGAAAACAGTGTTGAAAATCAAAATTCATTTTTGAATACAAAAGCCTAAAATAGCAATGGGGAGAATTGGATGTCACACACAGATAAATATAATTCCATTTAAATGGTAAAAATAAGTAAATAAATAAGTTTCCATAAAAATAGATTAAAAGAAAGGAAATCAGTGTAGAGACGCTAGACCAATATCATATAGAATGCAAATCACCTCATTTTTACTGGGAGGAAATATGTTTAGCCGGTGTATCCTTTGAGGGTATTTTAATTCTGCTTCATGCTTCTGTTTACCAATAGACACGCCAGAAGGGACTGAAGGCGGGCTTGGTAAGCTGGGGCAGTTTATTGGCCCAAATTCATGAGACTTCCCAGCAACCAGCTGAGCTTCAAATGAAAGATGAGGTCTTGGAACTAACAATTGAAACAAAACATAATCAAGCAGGGAATAAAACACAAGAAAATAAATAAAGGTAAACAAAAGTGATGTGTATGACATAAAAAAATATAACCACAGAAGGAAAGGACAAAGATAAATCAAATGAGTAAATTGTTCACTACTGTTGAAATATTCTGTATTTAATATAATCATTACAGTTTATAGGCATGTAATCTTTGATTTAGAGGAAACTATATATCCTCTATTTATGTATAATTAATGTAATAAGCCTATATAATCTTAAGTCCATTGTGTATTCAAACACATGGTTCCAGCTCAATATGTCTCTGTGTTCTTTCTCATTCAACATGGTATCAGAGCCTATCCTAGCGATTGTTGTTGGGCCTATCGGGCCACCCGCTATCGGACTATTATCGGACCAGCCGCAGATGTCCAATCCTGCAAACTTCACGCTCGAGATGTCCAGTCCTTGGCGTAAGGGTGGTGTGTTGGAGATCCCATATCAACTAGTGATATGGCCAAACAAGTGTATATAAGTGGGGGACAACCCTCACCTTACAAGCCAGTTTTGTAAGGTTAAGTTAGGCCTAAAACCCACATTTTAATATGGTATCAGAGCCTGCTACCTCATTAATCGCATGCCATCCTCTATCTTAAATGATCAGGTTCCCCATTCTATACTTTTCCCTCACTCACCACTCCATGTGCTTCCTCCTTGTGTCTTCAGCTCCACCTGCTTTGTCCACAATCTCACTCCAGGCCTTGACAAACTCTCCGCAAGGTCCATCAAATGTGTCTTATTGGGTTATTATCGATCACAGAAAGGTTATCGTTGCTTCTCTCCTACTCTTCAACGGTATTTCATTTCTGCCGATGTCTCATTTTTTGAGTCTGTCCCTTATTTTGAGTCTACTCCCTCTCCCTCCGACATGTGGTCTTCTGTTCCTCCTGGTACCCCTGCTCTTGTCCCACTTCCGTTTGGTTCTCCAGATGCCCCAGTAGTGGATCAAGATGTTCCAACAGAGCCCCGGGTCGTGCGACCTCTTCAGACATATCAATGCCGCCAACGCCCTACTGACAATACTACACCAACACTTACAACGACTCATGACGATATAGTAAAGGCCATGCCAGACTCTTCCCCAGCACCATCTTCTTTAGCGAATCCAGGCTTGCCCCCTAATATTGATTGGCCCATTGCTCTTCGAAAAGGTATCCATTCTACTCGCAACCCTTCTCCTCACTATGTTAACCTTAGTTATCACCGTCTTTCTCCTTTGCATTATACTTGCCTGTCTTCTTTGTCTTCTGTGTTTATTCCTAACTCTCCAAGTCAAGCCTTATCTCACCCTGAGTGGCGCCAACAATGATTGATGAGATGTGTGCCCTTCAGAATAGTGGTACCTGGAATTTGGTTCCTCTTCCCCCTGGCAAATCAGCTGTTGGGTGTCGTTGGCTATACACACTTAAAGTTGGCCGTGATGGAACCATCAATCGTTTCAAGGCACGTCTGGTGGCCAAAGGATACACCCAGGTGTATGGGCAGGACCACACTGATACTTTCTCTTCGGTCGCCAAGATGGCTTCTGTCCGCCTCCTATTCTCCATGGTTGCCATTCGCCACAGGCCTTTCTTCCAACTTGATATTAAAAATGCTTTCCTGCATGGCAATCTTGACGAAGAGGTTTACATGGAGCAACCTCCAAGGTTTGTTGCTCAGGGGAAGTCCTCTACAATGGTTTGTCGGCTTCGTAGGTCCCTATATGGGCTTAAATAGTCCCCCCGAGCCTGGTTTGGCCACTTTTGTACTGTTGTATAGCAATTTGGTATGACTCACGGTTAAGACAACCACTCTGTCTTCCATCGTCATTCACCTCAGGAATGCATCTATCTCATTGTTTATGTGGATGACATTGTCATTACAGGCAGTGATTAGCATGGCATTCTTCATCTGAAACAGTACCTCTCCCGACAGTTCCAGACTAAAGACCTTGATAGGCTTCGGTATTTCCTAGGTATCGAAGTTGCTCAATCCAAGGATGGTTTGGTAATCTCTCAGAGGAAATATGCTCTTGACATCCTGGAAGAAACTAGCCTATTGAATGCTAAGCCAGTGGACACTCCTATAGATCCTACTGTCAGACTGCTACCCAATCAGGGGGAGCCCTTATCAGACCCTGGGAGATATAGGAGACTGGTTGGAAAGCTAAACTATCTCACAGTCACTCGTCCAGATATTGCCTTTGCTGTGAGTGTGGTAAGCCAGTTCTTGAACTCTCCTTGCCAAGACCATTGGGATGTGGTAATTCAGATACTGAAATACATTAAGAGTTCTCCTGGTAAAGGCCTAATTTATGAAGACAGGGGACATACTCAGATAATTGGGTACTCAGATACCGATTGGGCTGGCTCACCCAGTGACAAACGATCCACTTCTGGGTATTGTGTGTTGATTGGAGGAAACTTAATATCCTGAAAAAGTAAGAAGCAAAATGCTGTAACAAGATCCAGTGCTAAAGCGGAATACAGGGTCATGGCTTTAGTAACCTATGAACTCATTTGGCTAAAGCAGCTTCTCAGAGAACTCAAGTTTGAAGAGTCTACACAAATGACACTGATTTGTGATAATCAAGCGGCTTTGCATATTGCATCTAATCCTGTCTTCCATGAAAGAACCAAGCATATTGAGGTTGATTGTCATTTCATCAGAGAGAAGATCGAGTCAAAAGACATTACAATGAGCTTCATCAACTCTAGTGACCAGTTGGCGAATATCTTCACCAAGTCTTTGAGGGGACCAAGAATTGGCTATATCTGTACCAAGCTGGGCGCATATGATTTATATGCTCCAGCTTGAGGGGGAGTGTTGAAATATTCTGTATTTATTATAATTATTACAGTTTATAAGCATGTAATCTTTGATTTAGAGGAAACTGTATATCCTCTATTTATGTATAATTAATGTAATAAGTATATATAATCTTAAGTCCGTTGTGTATTCAGACACACGGTTCTAGCTCAATATGTCTCTATGTTCTTTCTCATTCAACAACTACTGTTAGAGTATAGTCTGTATATAGTTCCCTCATTTCTTTTTGTTGTACAGTAGTAGTATAGGTTTTGACAGCTGTGATACTCTAACTCACTCTCAGTTAGTTAGAGTCTGTTTTAATCTAGCCACTATAAGTACTAATTGTGTTGACTACTGTAAGCGGGAATTGATTCATTTTTCAAATACAAAACTTGTTTCACAAGTCTTATCCTTCTTTCTCTCTCTACTACTTCGACTATTCAATATGGTATCAAGAGCTTAGTTCAATCCTTCCCCCATGGATTCCAATCAAAATCCTCCTCCGTCGTTCAATACAAAACCAATTACTTCCATGCCACCTTCTGTAACCTTCTCGCACACCATCTCTAAGAAGTTAGACACCAAAAACTATCTTCTCTGGTGTCAACAGGTTGAACCAGTGATCAAAGGACACAAATTACATCACCAACTGGTGAATCTGCAAGTTCCACCAAAATTTCTCACTATTGCAGATCGTGATGAAGGTCGAGTTTTAGATTCATATCTTGCCTGGGAACAGCAACATCAATTGCTCCTTTCTTGGCTTCAATCATCAATTTCGCGCGATATGCTCACTCGAGTAATTGGCTGCAAGTCCTCGTGGTAGCTGTGGGACAAGATTCACTCGTTTTTTCATTCACACACCAATGCAAAAGCGCGCCAACTACGAACGTAACTTCATAGCACCACTCTCGAAAATCGTACGATCTTTGAGTTCCTCCTTCACATCCAAACCCTAGTTGATGCACTCACTGCTATTGGAGATTTAGTATCAACGAAGGAACAACTTGATATTATTCTTGAAGGATTGCCCAAAGAGTATGAATCTACTGTGTCACTCATCAGCAGTCGTTTTGATCCACTTTCAATCGATGAAGTGGAAACTCTGCTATTAGCTCATGAAGCATGATTGGAAAAATTCAAGAAGAAAGCTCTTGCCTCTGTAAATGTTGCTGACGTCTCTTCTAGCTCAAACTCTCCTTCTTTCCAACCGCAAGCCAATGTCGCTAAAGAAAATCCTACTGTTTCTCAATATAACTTTGCACCAACACGTGGTGGTCGGATTAGTACTCCTAGCGGCCACTCTTTGGGCCGAAGTGGTCATGGTCGAGGCCGATATTATGGTGATCAGTGTCAAATTTGTCACAAGTATAATCATGTGGCTTCAGTTTGTTTTCATCATTTTTAGGAGAGCTTTCAACCTACTGCTCCATTGGATGCTCCTTCCTCCAATCATGTGTTACCACAAAGGTTTCCTAATACCTACAATCAACCTAAACCTTCATCGGCGTCGTTGCAATTTCGTCCGGCTTCTCAAGATTGTGCTTTTGTCAACCTAGGCATACTGGGTTCTCATCCGTCTGCCTCTGTGCCGCAGGCCTTTGTTTCCACCGTTGATCAATCTAGCCCTTCCAGTTGGGTTCCACAAGCACTACAAACAAGTGCAAATGCTATACCGCATACTACTAACACTTGGCATCCAGACTCTAGCGCCTCACATCATGTGACCAATGTTTCCCAGAATATTCAGCAACTTACGCCATTTAAAGGCCCAGATCAAATCATCACAGGCAATGGTCAAGGTCTCCACATCAATTCCACAAGTGTCACTAAGTTTACCACCCCTTTCAACCCAAACTTTCCTCTTGTTCTTAACAACTTACTCTATGTTCCCTCTATAACCAAAAATTTACTTAGTGTCAATCAATTTTGCAAGGATAATTCTGTCTTCTTTGAGTTTCACTCTTCCTTTTGCTTGGTGAAATCACAAGGTACCAATGAAGTGCTCCTCAAAGGTTTTCTGGGTCAGGATGGACTCTACCAGTTTCCAACCCTGTTGAATTCTTCTCCTCTGTTCTGTAATAAAAGTTTTAGTTCTACTGTTTCAAATTCAATTTATCGTCTTATTCCTGTTGTAAATACTGCTACTCGCAATTTTGTTTCGTTTACTACTTGGCATTCAAGATTAGGACACCCAAATATTGATGTAATGAAAATTGTTTTTCGTAACTATAATTGTCCCTCTATTAATAAAACTGATGTAGCATCCTGTACTCATTGTTGTCTTGGCAAAGCTCACAAACCTTCCTCTACTCTATCTACTACCTCTTACACTAAATAGTTTGAGTTGATTTTTAGTGACTTGTGGGGCCCTGCACCATCACAATCCACTTCTAGGTTTCTGTATTATCTTACTTTTGTTGATGCTAACACGCGGTTTACTTGGATCTATCTGCTTAAGAACAAGTCAGAAACATTGCATCACTTCAAACTGTTTCGAGTTATGGTCACTACTCAATTTTGGCTTCCCATCAAAGCTGTCCAAACTAACTGGGGAGGTGAGTACAGACCATTTACCACTTACCTCACTGAACTTGGGATCACTCACAGAATTATTTGTCCTCCTCATACACACCATTAGAATGGAGTGGTTGAATGAAAACATAGGCACATTATTGAACTTGGGCTTACTTTGCTTGCACAAGCCCGTCTTCCTCTTAAGTTATGGGACCATGCCTTCTTAACAAGTGTGTATATGATCAACAGATTACCATCCTCATCCATCAGCAATGAAGTTCCTTATCAACGCCTCTTCCAACTGTCTCCAGATTATAATTTTCTTCGTATCTTTGGCTATGCGTGCGTCCCTTTTCTACACCCTTACAACAATAAGCTACAGTTTCGTTCTCAAGAACGTGTTTCTTGGTTATTCAACCTCTCACAAAGGCTACAAATGCCTGGCTATAGATGGCAAAATTTATATCTCTAAAGATGTTATCTTCAATGAATCTTGCTTCCCGTACAGTGATCTCTTTACCTCAACCTCCTTCACAACGGTTACTGATGCAATCACAATTCCTCTCACTATAACAACACCACCAACTGCACCATCTCCTGCCTCTAATACATCAACAACTCCAGCCACAACGTCATCCCTCTCTAGCTCACAAGAATTATCTACTTCTACCACCTCCATTCCCACAACCACTACCAACACAACTCAACCTCTCCATCCTACAAACACACCCCATGCACACTCATGCCAAGTCTGGCATTGTCAAACTGCGTCTTCATCCTACTTTACTATTTGCCCATGCTGAACCCAAGACTACCAAACAAGCACTTTCCCATCCCACATGGTATGAAGCTATGAAATCTGAATACAATGCACTGATGTGCAATGAAACCTGGACCTTGGCCCCAACAGATCCACTATTGGCTGCAAATGGGTTTTCAAAGTTAAAGAAAACCCTGATGGAACTGTTAACAAATACAAAGCCAGGCTTGTTGCCAAAGGCTTTCATCAACAGCATGGATTCGACTACAATGAGACGTTCTTGCCTGTTATTAAAACTGTTACAGTGCGCTTGATACTCACTCTTGCCCTCACACATCATTGGCCCCTTCAATAGCTAGATGTCAATAATGCCTTTCTCAATGGCAGTCTTGAAGAATAAGTCTATATGACCCAGCCTCAAGGTTGAGTCAGTTGATAAGTCTCTTGTCTATAAACTTCAAAAGGCCATCTATGGCCTCAAACAAGCACCCAAAGCATGGTTTGACAAACTCAAGACTACCTTACTGCAGTTTCAATTTCAACAGAGCAAATGTGATCCCTCGTTGTTTGTCCTCTCTCACAGTACAACTGTGATCTACATGTTAATTTATGTCAATGACATTATAATTACAGGAAACAACTCCTCTCTCATTCATTCTCTTGTCTCTCAGCTCAATTCAGACTTTTCCCTCAAGGATCTTGGTGCACTAGACTATTTTTTGGGCATTGAAGTCCAAAACCGATCTAATGGGTCCCTAATTTTTACCCAGAGCAAGTACATCCATGACCTACTTGTCAAAACTCAAATGGATGACTCTAATGCTATTTCTTCACCTATGGTTACTGGCAACAAATTGTCAAAATCAAGATCTGAGACCTTTCTAGATGCCACTCTCTACAAATCAGTAGTAGGTGCACTTCAATATGCCACCATTACCAGACCAGAAATTAGTTTCTTAGTCAATAAAGTGTGCCAATTTATGGCAAAACCTTTGGAACAGCACTGGATGGCAGTGAAAAGAATTTTACGTTATCTCAAAGGCACAATCTCTTGTGGTCTGCATCTCCAACCTGTTCCATCTAATACACCTCTATCCTTGCTAGCTTATTGTGACGCTGATTGGGCGTCTGACCCTGATGACTGTCGCTCCACCTCAGATGCTTCAGTCATTTTGGGCCCCAATCTAGTCTCTTGGTCATCCAAAAAGCAACGTATTGTTGCTCGCTCTAGCACCGAAGCAAAGTATCATAGTCTTGTGCGTGCCACAGCTGAAGTTACCTGGATCCGAACTCTACTTTCTAACCTTAAAGTGCCTCACTCTGTTCCTACTATCTTCTACAACAACATGAGTACAATAGCTCTTGCTCACAATCTAGTGTTACATGCTAGGACGAAACATATGGAACTCGACTTGTTTTTTATTCGAGAACGAGTAGTCACCAAGCAGCTGCAGGTGCTTCATGATCCTACCATCGACCAGTGTGCAAATATCCTCACCAAAACTTCGTCTCCCTCTCAATTTTGTGCTCTGTGATCCAAGCTCAAAGTGGTGGACTCTCATCTCTCTCACCCCTCTTGAGCTTGCGGGGGGGTATTAGAGTACAATTTTACTCTGTATATAGTTCCCTCATTTCTTTTCGTTGTATAGCAATAGTATAGGTTTTGACAGGTGTGATACTCTAACTCACTCTCAGTTAGTTAGAGTCTGTTTTAATCTAGCCCCTATAAGTACTAATTGTGTTGACTACTATAAGCGGGAATTGATTCATTTTTCAAATACAAAACTTGTTTGACAAGTCTTATCCTTCTCTCTCTCTCTCTAGTTCGACTATTCAATAACTACAAGGTTTGATTAGATATCATAAGCTTCTAGTTAATATTTATGAGGAACATGATTATGTCATACTCTCCTCACATCACCCTAGTGTAAGATTAGAATTTGAAAGGAAAGTTTGAAAGTAATTACATAGCATTAAAACTAAAAGTTTTAAAGCAAAAGTAAAATGCCAGTAAGATAATTTGAGAATCGTAAGCATACACCCTCTTGCTATCTATTTTTGCTTGGCACATACGATGTATATCTACATGAGCGAGTAAGATGTTCCTTCATATGTGGGTTTTGAGCCATTAATCCCACCCTCCAACATACTCAAAACCAAGCAAATAACAACACAAATCTTTTACAAAGGCAAGGTTAGCTTTGGTCATTGGGTCAAACAGAAAGTACTATGTGAGCAATTTCCAAGTAAATTGAATAAAACAGAGGTTTGCAGGGAAATACAACACAACTCCATAGGGAGTAAGCAAGGTGACATCTTTCCAAAATTTCTTCAAATTGGTTAAAAGTTAAAACATCAAAAGCATTCTTCAGCATTCTCCTAAGTACCTAACTGCTTAAGCTTTTCAGATAGCTGGTCAATTCATAGGGAATCAAAACGGTGTCATCCAAGCAGTCAACCAGTTAAAACTTACTCATAAATGCAGTGATCATGTGCGCTATTAAAATTTGTAGAAATTAAGGTCAATAGAGGCAAAGAGATTCAGGAAGATAC
Source organism: Spatholobus suberectus (assembly GCA_004329165.1). Taxonomy (NCBI): domain Eukaryota; kingdom Viridiplantae; phylum Streptophyta; class Magnoliopsida; order Fabales; family Fabaceae; genus Spatholobus; species Spatholobus suberectus. Next base: position 34,016,185 of record CM014732.1, on the reverse strand, counting down.
GTAACATAGAAATCAGATCTCATTACTACTGTAGTCTATTTTCATCAGAAATTAAAATCCAAAAACCATCAAATCCTTAACATGGTAGACCAAAATAACAGTAATTTTACTACGGAAAAACTCTTATTCACATCCCAAGCTATTCTTATTAATCAATATCAAATCATTAAAACATAACAAAAAGTTACAAAAAAGAAGAATCAGGAATCCTTCAAAAACATTTTGGAAAAAACTTAAAAAAACTAAAACCAAGGACAACACATCAGTTAGGAAGGACTATCTTGTCCCTTTGGATGTCTTACAAGGAACTCACCCATTCCCTGAAAAAATAAGAGCTACGAAAAACAAACCTGCCTCAGATAGATGCAAATATCTCTAGCTGAAGATTCCCACATAACCAACTCACAAGATAAAATAAGTTTTGATGATTTTAATGGAAGTTATGTGCACATATACTATCTGCTCCAAATATGTATGAAGGGCAAGGAGAGAAAATAAAATAAAATCATGTTCCATGCATTACATACACTGAAACCAAGACATTAGCAGCAGGCAGAACGTCACAAAAGGGGAAAAAGGAATTCATCACTTAAGTAAGACTAAAGATATTATATGAAAATGCAAGAGTTGGATTAGCCCAACCAGATTAGTTCATTCTAAACCAGATACATATTCTAAAGTAACATAATCCACATATCAATAATGCATTGGAAGAAGGGTATTCCTCTATATAGCTATTGATTGTATGCTATATTAAAAACACTAGCACATACCGATAGAATTTGCAGATGCCTGGGAGAGAATAATAATGGGTGTAAAGAGGGTTGGCAATGGTGATTACTATTTTTCATGGGTATAGGGATAAGTTTTACAAATAAATAAAACTTCAGCCTCAATACTAATAAGATTTAAATACTCAGGCCCTATGTTGACATTTTATTTGTATAGATCAGCAAAAGTTAAGGTTTATTTTAAGACATTCTCTGTAAACTTAACATCAATAGGTATAGGGAAACAAACACAAAATATGAACATGAAACATTAGTACAAAATGCCCTGAAATTACAGGAAGAAAAAAAGACTGAACAACACTGTAAAGGATTTTTTTTTTTGACAAGGTATAGTAGCATAACCTATATTATACATTCCACATAGAAAAGAGAAAATTACCGCTTTCAACTTTCCAACCATTGCTTGATAAAACCTGTATTCTATCCCATAAATCTTCCAAAAAATCCTGGAAAATGGTAATAAAATGTTATGAAAATAAACCCTTTCAAGCACCCTCTAAACGATTATTGAAACGGAGTAGAAATAGAGAAAACACAATAGGATAAAAAACAAAATTTTCCTTGAGATACAAGAAAAATGGGCTTTAAGTTGCCAGTGTTATTCCTTGGATCTATTCCCAACTGTTTTAAAAAATAATCCTTCATTAATTTCAGAATTTAAATAATTGAAACCCTAGTTAAACACTGATGTTCTGAGAAGCACAGAAATGAGACACAAGATCAACAAAAAAACAAACAAAATCTTTATTCCACCGGGTGAGGTTCTCTTCAACATGCAACAAAATTTGAAATGACACATTAGGATTTGAAGTGTTATGTATTTGACACAAGTGTCCAACATGTGTCTGTCACAGATGACTGTGCTTCATAGCTTTTACTACTTCAAAATTTGCATTTATTTGATGTAAGAAAGAATTCATTAAGAATGAAAAGAAAATATAATATGGAGAATAAGATGTTCACTGAAAAAAAATAGAGAGCAAAATACGATATGAAAAATATTTGGCTTGTATTCCACAGACTAAATTATTTGGTTGAAGAAAAATACCAAAGAGAAATTTCATCCAAGATAACTTCCCTTGGCCCCATTTTATGAATCCAACAAGATAGGATAAGATAGAATTATGTAAATATAGGGAAGGTATTAAGGACAGATGCAATATGCAGCTGAAAGCCAGAATCATTAACTATCCATTGTTTGGTGCGATAAACATGTGATAGCAGAGGTTGTAACAGTGGCTAAGGGGGCAGCAATAGAGTAGTGGGTGCAGAGTGGGAATAGAGTTTAGCTTCTTATCCTATCTGGTCTTGTCTGACAACCTAGGCCAAATACATATATACAAGAAAAACATAATAAAAAAATACTACATGGCCCACATGAGATTCCTAAATGAAAATCTTTTAGGCCCAGCCACAAATTTATAATTGTCCTGTAATGTGAATAATCTAAAACTATGAGCGCCTTCGTATTTTCCATCCAAGTCTAGGGAGTACAATAATAAATCTGAATGTAATGCATTTCAAATTATAATCTTCACTTTGCACCTATGATATTTTACAGGGGGATGTCATAAGTTTATAACCAAAGACAATTATATAATAGTATGGTAAAGTTCTAAAGTATTGTTCAGCCTTCATTAAATGCACCACCACAAGATCCAAATCAGATAAATAAAAAAAGAAAAGAAAAATATATATATTCAGGAGAAACATTGATACATTGCTAAAAGGACAGACAAAGAACTTGTAAATTGTAATAAAGTATTAGCTAAACAGAAGCCAACCTTGTCACTAAGACCATTCCCGTTTTCATCATCATTCTCGAAAAATAATAAACCAGTATCAGATGTATGCTTTCTGATGCTCAAGTAAGCTTCTACACCCACCATCACTCTCTCAATATCTTCAGGAACTTGCTGTGAACAGTCATGACATGCCATTAAATGGGAAAAGAATTCAGTGATAATGAAATCCATGTTTGTAAAAACAGAATGAATTCTGTACTTATTGTATGAATCTGTACAGGTAATTGGTTGCTATTTAAAGTACAGTAGAAGTACACGGAAAAAGGAAGGAAAATTCTAATCAATGATGCTGCTAATCAGCACAAAAATACTTTCCTAAAAAACAGATTAAATAAGAAATAAAAGATTCCTTTCCAATCATTTCCTTTAATTGGGATTCTATGAAAAACACATTTTCAACAATATTGTAACCTGAACAAGCATGCATACATTAAAAAAAAGTGCCAAGAACTGCTAGCATAGCTGTTGTATCATTTGCTGCCATTTTTATAACTTCTCAACATAATGAAAGTTTATGACATGTGCATTGAATACTTTATTCATTGTTGCCATAATATGAGCAGCTCACACCTCAACTGCCATATCACCGCAAGGCATTGACCAATGCTACCGACTGATAGCCACCCACAAATGGAAGATACAGTGACTCTCTAATCACAGATAACTCCAACCATAGAATGGAAAAATAAGTGAAATTTGTCTTTATTCAGATATGAAAAACAAACTGAAAAAAAAATACTGTTGTTCTTGAATAAGCAATCAAACAGTCAAATTTACAATAGCTCATATTAATTTAAGACATTTGATAAAAATAACAGTAAATTCAGAAATTGATAGATCTAATAATCAGATAGGGAAACAGCTAGAAAATAAACAAAGGAATATTTTAATTTACAAGGTCATAATGCAGACAGAAAAGTCATTCCAACATCTTCAATAAAGTTGAAAAAATTTACCAAATTTATAAAGTATAAGCATCAAATTATTACCTCAATAAGTTCTGCTCCACCCCATGGGAGGCATGATAAAATGCAAGTTATGTAAAAGTCAGCACATGGCTGCCATAAGGGATTCCCTTTTTCCTCATCTACTGTTGTGGCAGCTGATGATAAAAATGTTTCGAAGACAGCCACCAAAGAGTTTGGTTGAAGAACCTTACTGCACATCTAAACAATTTACAAGAAAGCAACAAATAAAAAACTTACATTTAGTTACATATATAATCCACAACACATGGAAACTACAAGGACAAGAATAGGAAGATAAAATGTGAACATATTTAGAACTAGAAGGGAGTAGGAATATAAATAATTGTGTTTTTGGATTAGCTAAGGAAAAAAACCTTATTTCAATAATCAATTATATCATTATAAGGGACCATAGGAAATAAGTTTTATGTTTGGTAAAGTGATTATAAGATAATCTATTTTTTTGGGATTGTACAAAATAATTCTTTTTTATAGTAAAATTACAAAAAAGAGTATTAAGTTATTTGTAGTAATTTGTTTTGTATTGAAAATAACCAATTATTGGGGATAAAATAGGAAAACAAAAGTTAGATAGAAAATAAGTTAACTTTTAATCATAAGCTGTAAATTTTGCTTATTTGAAAATGGCTTTTTCCTTTGCAATAGAAATAATACAACATTATAATCCGACTTTTCACCATTAATAGTTTAATACAATAACAAGTGCGAACAGGATTCTAATCAGCTTTTTCTATTGAAACAGCATTTTTTTTTAAGGATTATAATCAATAACAAACATGCTCTATAAGTTGTACATGTAACAAAGACTAAATGACGGGGAAAAGAAGTACAAGCTAACTGTACAACAGTTTAGACAAAAAAATCATACTCAAACATAGGACAATCATTTATAAATGTAGAATGAACCCATGGTTAAAACTTGAAGGATTTCCTCCTATCTACCTCATACTGTCAATAATATATCAGTCAACAGTTTAAATGTCAATAACAGTACACAATTTTTTTGCAAAAAACAATAGCAATACATACCATAACAGTCAAAAGCCGCATTAGAGTACGAACCCCATTGCAGTTTCCAGAATCTAAGGCATCCTAAATTAAAAATAAAAATAAATAAAAAATGAGAGACATAAAAGAATAAAATTACAGGGAATAAATCAAAGAAAGTCAGCAGAAGCACTAAAAGATCAAATTAAAATAAGTTCTGACATTCAATAATTTGCAGCAAATTAAATAAATATATAATGCCATTTATTTTGAATGTACAAAACAAATTCAAATTGACAGTGTGTGTATTGAATAACCATTAGTAAGAACCAGTAAATAGGCAAGTCATATCGTTGCATATTGCATCAAATCAAACAAACATTAACAATTAAAAACCATTGTCAATGTTTTTCTTTACAAAATCTTATTAGGATATGTTTCACCGACAATTAAATATTTCAATCTGATTTATATGATCACAGCAGGATCAAAATGGCAATGCCAGTCCCACTAGAATGGAGGCAAAACCATTTGTGTGTCATGATAACATGACACCTCTGGTAAAGCTTGTGTCCACCTAGTGGTCAATGATACAGTATTTTATTCAGTATCTTTGTCAAAGTCTAATTAAGTAACCTTTAACATAAGCAATCACCAAAAGCAAAATTCCTCATAATATGATATCATTCGTGAATCAGCGTTTTCATTTATCAATCCATTATGGCAGTCAATGGCAGCAGGCCAAAATTCACCTGTTTTACAGCAAGTGGTATGGCAGCCAATGCCAGATCAAAGATATACACATTGAAGTTTTTTTTTTTTACAAAATAAAAAATAAATAAAATAGACAAAATAGTATTTAGTCAACACGCTTCTACAAAGTAAATAAAAAGACTTAATAGTCTACAGCAAGAGAAATAAACAAAATAGTATTTTCAACAAAAAATTAACTCATTTTTATTTTATTTTTTTCTTGTTAAATCCTCATCTTTGTATTTTTTGTTTTTATTATAGTCACAGTCATTAATTTGAGCTAAGGTCTGATTTTCAATGGCCCATAGCCTCATATCAAAGGAAAAAAGAAATAAAAAAAATGAGGTTAAAGTTGTGTTTTAAGTGAGGATTTCTTATACTATCCTCCCATTCTTCGCCTCCTTTCATGAGTTCCAGCACAGCCATAAGTGAAGATGAGAAAGGATTTCAGTGAAACTAATGAACCACATTCTGTTTATAATTTGGAAGGTAAGGTATACAGGGAAAAAAAAAAGAGAGGCCTGTGGCTTATTTTGAGTGAAGTTAAAGCTTGATGGAGTTGGGAACCTACTTTATTCCATCATTAATTCATTATTACAGCCTCAGTATCATAGATGCAATGAGTGTTTTTGGAGGAATTAAACTGTTTTCGAACCCAGACAAGGTCAAAAGGCAAAAGCATTCCAAAAATCACAAGCCCATTGGTTAGGAAGGAGGGCAGATGAGATTCCACTTTTGGTCATGGCTGGTAGCGTGATGCCACTGGTGCCACCATAATCAACCCACCACACCAACACCTGGATATTTTTATGGCAAGAAGCATCAAACTTGCCACAAGTCATTCCACAATGGCCAGCTTTGACAATACTAGATTAAATGGAGACAATATCTGCTCCCATCTCAAATAATGGTTTGATTTTTTTCAATCAAGCATCCACATACATGCAACTCAAAATTTAATTTCTATAGGAAAAAATTCCTAGTTTCAGATTCAAATACCTAATAATCCCACATAGCAAGCAGTCAACATTGCTGTGTAAACTAATTACATTAAATTTCACATTCTAATCTACACCATTAGATTTTAGAATTACTAATCAATACTCAACTAATTATAGACAGCTTAGTCATATGGAAATAGTCCTACCCTTAATTGCACGTCCAGCTAATGAACTAATGTTAATTAAAGGAACGAAGACAGTGAAAATACAACACCAAGAAACCAACCTAGCAGCTTCAGTGGCTTAATTGCTTACCTGAAATTTAGTGTGAGTTTTCTCCACTAGTTGTTTCACAAAGTCCTCATTTTCCAAGTTAATTAAGCCAATCTGAAATGAAATGCATACATAAGAAATGCAGGATGCTCAAAAACTTCAATTTGGAAACTACACAAACAAGAGAAATTTCACAATACATAATTGAGTGGTAATTAGCTACACAGTTACAGCATACTGATACACATAATTGATATTTGATGTAAAATGCAGCAAATAAATTAATAATAGGATAATGTAACAGCAGAAGGGAGCAAACGCGTCAGACTAGGTTAATTATATTGCTTCTTTTATTAGTGAAGTGTCAAAGTTTACAAGCTTTCACCCAAATTCTGCTGGTTACAGACACTCTAACTTTGAAATGCACATCTATTGCACATCTTCTATGAACATTATTGCCATCATGTTCATGATGTTAAGAACAGAATACTGTTCCCTAAAAAACACTGTTTTACAAATGCATTTGACAAAATGTAATTTCCAGTGCTAAAAGAAGGAATTATGGACACTGTATCTTTAATAAACTGTTTTAACCGTATACCAAAACTGTTCGTGTTGGTATAATTGGTTGAAAGGACCTTTGAAATTCACAGAGCTGACTAGTAATAAACATGAGCAATATAAAATTTATTAAGCTTGCAACTGAGAATTTAACAGTACACAAGGAACAAAAGTGTGAAAGTTAAGGATATAAAAGATTTTTTATAAAATGGAAAGAAGAAAATATTTCAAAAGTTAAAAATCGGGTTGATCAGATACATAGTCATGACTAAATAACTAGCAGTTCTATTGTAAGGCCATAGCACTCAGTAGCACTTCCACTGTCATAACCACAACAACAATAAATTAAGTTCCCAGTACTGAGATCTTGCATGTTCACCATACAAAGCTACCCCCGAAAAAGGAACACATACACCCCCCCCCCCCCCCCCAAAAAAAAAAAAACAATAACAATACTAATATCTGTGTAACATTCATGCATGCATATGCATCCAGAATAAGAGATAAATATTGCAACATACAGGAAAACAAATAACAAATGCCATTACAGTTCGAGAGAGAGAGAGAAGAAAATCTCTACCAGGGTTCCATATAAAGGAATCTTGTGAGGCAATTGCTCAGCACATGCGAAAAGGAACTGCATGAATACAACAAAGTAAATACATCATGATACCAAGCATGGCAGTGTCATATTATGACACAGAAAAAGACAACAGATAACAATTTCCAGACGCTACAGAAAATATACACATGTTTTAATATTATCAACATAAGACAGCATCATAAAAAAATATTCCAATATTTAACATTCAAAAAACATAAAGATTTCTGAAGCAAAAAAGTGTTGCCATCAGCAAGGTCAAACGAAAGGCCAAAAGAAATTATAACTAACAGAAAAAAAAAAAAAAAATCAATATTCACATCCTAACTCGCGAACAATTTTTCCCCACTTTTAAAAGTAAGCACATAGCACACAGATAACACTTCAATTCAGAACGAAAATTGCTTCACGCTTGCTCGGTAAAACATAAACGTTGCATAACTGAAAGTAGATTACAAAATTTGGTCACTACTGCGACTACTAGCACAAGCCTCGGAGCTCTCAAAAGAGAAAATCAAATTGAAGTGCAAATTGAAAACATTTCAATTGGTCAAACGAGAAAAGGAATTGACCTAACTATCCGAAACAAGAACAAAACGCGAAAGAGAGGAATCCGAGTTTACCTCCAAAATCTCGGATTGGGAGTGGTCGAGCTCGCGGCGAAGGGCGCCAAAGCATGTATCCTGAGAAATTGAAAGCAAAAAGGAGAGATGTTAGGCGCGTGCGGGTGGAGAATCGATTCGCGGCGAAGAGCGAAAGGGGGAAGAAGAAGCGAACAATGTGGTCTTTGTAGTCGGAGGAGGCTCCATATTCGGGGCTCTTGTCCCCGATTCGTAGAAGAAGGCTACTCCAACTGCTCATCGTTTCCTACACCACGAGACCTTGGAGGAAGAAGCCAACAGAGGAACAAAAATGAAGGGGCAATGGTAATAAGGGGTTTTCAGGGTTTTGGGTCTGAACGAAGCCTCGCGTGCGATGCACCACAACACGGATTTCAACTTTCAACCCTAACACTGCTGGTGGCTGCCCGCAGTGACAAGATTTATTTTGAATTTTACTTCTCAACATAAATACATACAACAATTCTTACTAAACACCTCCTCACATTTTTTTTAGATTGCATATAATTTTATTTTATTTTTTAACATTTATAATAATCTTTTTTATAAAAATACATAATATAATATTTTACAAATAATTAAAAAAAATTAATATAACATATAAAAGGTGTCAGTATAATATTTTTTTAAATAATTAAGAGAATTAATATAGAGATAGAAAAAGAAAAAATATCGTATGTAATTTAAAAATATCTTAAGAGGTGTCAATATAATTTATTTTATTTTATATAACATTATTTTTTGTGTTTATTTCTCTTTATTATATCATTTATTATATTTTAAATTTTTCTCTCTTTTCTCTTTCTCTCTCTTAGTTGTAAAATTTGTTATGCAATACACAATATCACTTATCATATGTAAATTAGAATGAATAGCTATATTGAAAGGGTGTTATTAGGAGTATTATTGAATGAGAACATTTTTAGAAATTTTTGCTCAACCTCTTATTTCTTTTAATTTATCTTTTTCATCTTTATTTTTAAATTAAATTTCAATATTTTTAAAAAAGAAATTATTAATAGTTGCCCGTAAAACTCACTTTTGACACAATTTTCATCATATTTATGGCCTTTTTGGTTCAAACATTAATTGGGTTCGTTAGTTTTTATGTAAGTGACTGTAATGGAACAAGTTTCATGTCTTAAAACGATGAAGAAAGGTTCAAAATCGTGCCCCAAAATCAAAAACAATCTCTGTTTCGAAATGACAACATTAACTCAAATTTGAAAGTTAAGGATGAGAATGAATCTTTTAAAAAATAAAGAACTAAAATGAATTTTAGTAAAAAAATAAGGACCAGAAGTATATTTTAACCTAGTGTTCAAAAATATTTATTTATTATGAATTTTAATTATAATATAATTTATATATTCAAATGTATTTATTTGTTATAAATTTTAGTTATATAAAATAAATATTTATTCTGTGTAATACAAAGGTTAAAATACTAGTGTCGTAACAAATGTAAATATGCAAATTTTGTTGTGGAAAATTATTTTTCTAAAGTTTTTAATATAATATATTGGTTTAATTACATTTTTGTTTTCCTATTATCTTCATTTTATGTATTTAGTCTTTCCATTTTTTTTATTTGATTTTACTATTTTAATTATGTAATTTTAGTTTATCCATTAAATTGACATTTAATATTTATGAAAAATATTGACATAACACTCTATTTCATTGTCACGACAATACAGCCATATTGATGTGATACGTTACTACATTGTTAATATAACAAGAGTTTAATGGTTATATACTGTTAGTATAAAAAGTTTTACACTATCAACCAATTAGAATTCACTTGGTATGACTTTTAAAGTATTTATTATAAAAGTCAACAAACTTACAATAAATGGTGGTTTGTGATTGGATGACAGTGTAAAACTATTTTACACTGTCAGTGCATGACCTATTTTCTCATATAACAAATGTAAATATATGCATATTTAGTCCTCCAAAATGATTTGTTATGGCAACTCTATTTACATTTGTTACTTTTTTAGTTACGTAATACTTCTCAATGTCGTAACAAATGTATATATGCAAATTCAGTCCTTCAAAATGATTTTCCTAAAGTTTTTAATATAACATATTCTCTTAATTATACTTTTAAACTCTTGATTATCAATTTTTCACAAATTTAGATCCTTAATTTTATTTTCACAAATTTAACCTTCACTATTTTAATAACTTGACATTAAATATTTAACGAGAATGTTGACCTAATTCTTTATTGCATCGCCAGGTTAGTACATTTCATGTTGTCGTGACACTCTACTACATTGTCACATCAGTATTTGTGTTAGATATTTGATGTTAAGTTAACATATGAACCAAAATTATATAATTAAAAAGGTGAGATCAAAACCAAGAAATGACAATAATTAGGAGATTAAAAATATAATTAAGTCAATATATATTAATATACATGCATATGTATATGTGTGTGCCTGTGTGTGTATGTATATAATTAGTTTAAAAATTGTTAGTTAACTGTGAAATTATTCTATTAAAATTTTTACTTTGTTAATAAGTTTATTTATTCAACAACCAACCAATTTGTACAAACAATTGTTTTAGGATTATATAAATAACATTTTGAAAGTTGTTGTGCTTAACCTTGAGAATAAGGCCCAGGAAAAACAATCAAGATTACTGTCATTCTACTAGTACAGTGAATTTAGTACAATAAAGGCTCTATAGGACACTTCAACACCCATTAATGTTCATTTCAACAAATTGCATACACTATGTGATTCTAATTACTTGTTTGTAATGGTCTACAAAAGATGAATCTTTATATGGTGATAGGAGCACGATTTCCCTACTTGCTGTAAAAGGTAGATGGAATATTATAGAATCTTTGTTATAGTGTGGTTATAATGTACAGAATTCCATTTCCTTGAGTTGAGACTTCTTAAATTAATTTCAACTGTCCAAATTAATTTTTAAATGTTATTTACACTTAGAGAATTGATTAACACACTTGTCCATGTTAATCATGCCTTAATTACTCATTTTACACCTAATTACTCAGTTATTTATATAAAATCTTGCAAAGCCAAATATGGTAAGAAAAATTTGAAAAGATCACACACTTTTGGTACCCATGTAAACATCTAATTAGAGTCCTCTAGGCTTCAATATTAAGTTGTCACCAGTCACCAAAAAGCCCTAAAAAATAGATATATGTCATAAATCCCTTTTACCCATGGTTAATGACTCATTTAAGCTTCATCATCCAAGTGATTTAAAAGCCCATAGTTAGCCTTAGGGCCATTGTTGGCTAAACATTTCTAAGAGAGTTCTTTCCATCCTTTTGTATTTTTTATACTCCATAAAAACAAATTCTAGCAAGGTTCTATTAAGGGCTTGTGGGATTTGCAACCATTTCCACCCTCAGGACACCATTTCTAGTCCATTAAGGTAAATTCTTCATCATGTTTTTTTCATTTATTCTTCTCTTATTTTCTTAAAAACCTAAACACTTCTCTTGTATCCTTATTCTTCGATTCATCTCATGAAAATCTAAACCATGTGGATTGTCATTTTCACTTCATCAAAGGTTTGAAGCAAGGAGTGTATTTCCTACCCATTCTCCATCTTCTAAGAAACTTATATTTATTCAGACTTAAAAAACAAGGGAGCTTACTTGCCTTTCAGATTCACATCAAATGTTGTATGAAAACGTAAAGATGTTGTTTTGCTTGATTTTTGTTGAGATTGGTTGTTGTTGGACCTAGAAAGATCATTATTATTCGAGTTTTATTTAAACTTACCTAAGTTATTGTTGTCATAATTTATTTATTTGTTTTGAACCACGAAGATGTGATTTCTTTAAAAATATGAGTAGTTATTTCGTGTTATTTAAAAATGATTTTCTTTGATTTTGAAATGTGGAATGATTATTTGAATTAATGGAATTGTTGTGTGCTTAAAAAAATTTATTTAATATCTTTATAGACTTATTATGCTACACAAAAATTTGATGATATTGGGTTGAATGTGTATTATGTTTTAAGTGTTTAAAATGGTACTTTACTACATCTAAAAGTTTTGATATGATTATCGGTTTGTTTGGGAAAAATATAAATATAAAACACCTAAAACATCTAAGCTTTTCAAGTCATAAAATCCTTAATAAATTTTTGTGAAGACCTTGTGATTTGGAGCACAAAATCGTGGAGTTTAGGTGCTATGTGAGCATTGTATAGGCTATAACACCTCTACTTAGATGAAAAGTTGAATATTCAAGACTAAAACCTTAAGTTTAGGCCTTAAAATTACAACGTTAATGAGTTAAAAATTCAAACAAAAATTTAATAACATTATTTAACCTTAATACAATGGGCATAACTTGGAATCATAAATTTTAAAAATGTAGATAACTTATAATAAATTATAGAAGAAGATTGCTTGAAAACTAGACTAAAATAACATAGTTTTGATATAAAAATTTACATAAATTGGTACAAAAGATAAATATGTAATTTCATAATTGTATAATTATTAATATAGTATTTCTAAGCTAAAGTAGTTTAAAAATAAATTTTTACACCTTATTGGATAATTTAAATAAAAATTAAGAGAAACTAGTTAATATAATGATATTTTCATGAAAAAAATTAATTAGGGAAAAATTAACTATTACCTTAGAAAATTATTTTCTAAGTTAAAAACAGTATATTTTAATTATATTTAATGATAAACTGCAGATTTAAGTCATTTTGAGCATTATTATATATTTTACAACTATTATAGTTAAGTATTCTCTTATAAGGATAAAAATGTAATTTCACATTAAAATAATTTTATAAAAATTTGAGAAATTTCTAATGATATGAAAATATTGTAGGAGTTTATTTTAAAATTCCTAACTCAAAATAAATTCATTTGAAATGTATTTCTTATTTTATTAAGTTTACTAGTTTAGTAATATTAAGAAAAAATTGGTGATTTTCTCATTTCACCTAATAAATTTTTTTAAGTGATGAAGATAATAATTCAAATGTAATAATAAAAGTGATATTTTAGTAATTATTCTAAAACCTTAATAAAATATATAATCTATCAAAAAAATGTAATACATAGAGGAAAAGTTAGTAGAAAGATGTGAAAAGAAACTTCTTTTTAGAAATCCTTATAATAATTGTAAGGAAATTAAATACTTGAGACCTAGTGGTAACTCATGTATTTGACAAATTTAATTATCTAGTGATGGTAACTTGTGCATTGACACTTATGGCCGGAGGTATAAAATGTATATAGTCTTTAAATCCACAAAGATGGTTTAGGTATTTAGAATAAAATGATGACGTGGTTTGTGAATATGATTAGTGAATCATTCATGCATCCATACATAAGTACGCACTTGTTTTTATGAATGAGCATACACATAAGTTTGGAGATTGTGTGAGGGTAACCCAACTAGTGTGGAAGGTCAGTGGAGACTATCACAGAATGAGACTTAGGGATAGGTACATGGGTGTTTCCATAAGGGCCCAATATCATTATAAATCTTGAGTTGTCGTAGTCATTACCCACGTATATCTACCTTAACGATCAACTTGACTGCTTTGTTAATTATTTGTTGGTGTTGCCCTATTAGTTTATGACATGTGTCATTTTCTAATATCTGTAAAGTCCATCATTGTTGTTATACCATGTTACGGGACACTTATGAGATTGTCACTCGAAATGTTAGGAATCTTTATAGAGTTGAGTCTTTTATCTATTCATGGCAGTCAACATTTGCATTGAATAAATTGTATGAATTGAAATCCTATTATTAGTTGGAATGTAAAAGATAATGTGCATATATATTGTTGATGTTAGTACTTGTATGGAATTATTATGTTTATTTCGTAAGCTTATCCTTGCTTGACGATTATTTGTGTGTGATTGCTATGATCATGGCGTTACATCTACATGAGTAGATGTCAATGCCTCAACCAAAGGGGATTTTTTACATTAGCTCCACTGAAACCACCGTAGGACACGATGACCATGCATGGAAAGTCAACTAAGAATCCCAACATTTACATTATCGTGGAGAGATCATCATTTCCTATGATGTGGATGATATCAATGTTCTTTCTATTCTTATTGACACAACTTTGGAGTTTTGGTTAACAATAGTTGTTATCTAGAATGCACAATTTTATGCACCGGTTGATCTATCTGGACCTCTTCAACACAAAGTGTTATTCACGGGGGATCTTATTTGTGTACTATTTCAACTAAGGCTCAAAGAGCTCTTGATAAAGTCCCTTCTTCTAAATCTTAGCCTAATTTTCGTCCTTGAGGTATAAGGAGTATAATGTGTAGGTGTGGCCAACTCAAGAGTTTATTTTGTAATAGATATCCTACTCTCGTTTTTGTTATTGTACTTCCTTTAAGATGTATTTTTGACGATCACACATATTATATTTTGAAATACTTTGGTTATGGTGTGTAATTCCTTAAGACACTTGACATTGTTATCTACTTTATGCATGGTTATTGTAACATATCTATTTTCATTAATTTCTCTTTCTAAATTATTTAAAAATTTATATTTAAAGAACTAAATTGAGTTTGATGATTCTAATATACACCATTGGCTTCATATTATCAAGTACTATCTGATTATGATTTTTAAATATTTTTTCAGATCAAGGCCTAAAGATTACCAAAATGCCCCTAATGTCATCAAACTAGCCAAAATTTTATTTTCAGCCAAATACAATTGTAAAAATTGTAGAAGCTTTATTTTACACTTAGAATATTAAATAAAATATTAAAAACAATTTTTGAGAACTTTTCTACAACTGTCTAAATTTTGTATAAAATTATCAAAATACCCTAACTATCACCAAACAAGCTATAAACTTGTAAAACGATAAGAAATTAAGAAAAAAAAAGCTTATTTTAAGTTTAGAATATTAATTGTAACAATAAAACAATTTTTAGAAATTTTTCTAAAATGTATTTTGAATCTTTGAGTGAAATGACTAAAATGTTCATAATTGAATGTATAAGTTAATCAATACTTTTTGAATTTAGAAAAATTATGAAAAAATTATATGAATTGTATTTTTAAGTGAGAAATGATTTATTAAAATCATTTTATTAATTTAAATTCTTTTGGATAAGTTGAAGTGAAATTACACAACTGCCCTATATTATAAAAAATGATAAAAATATTCATACCAAGTCATCAGAACATATTCTTCAAATATTGATACATCTTTGTAGCTTTAGGGTAGATACTAAATTTGCTTTTATGGACCTCTTCAAGAATCAACCTTTGAACTCCATTATCATTTGGTACACATGTACCTCTATCCTTAAATCTCACGATCTTGTCATTGCTATAGTCAATTTAATTAGTTTTTCTTATCCTAACATCTTATTCTTTTATTGAAGAAGATAATCAACTAACTACTTAGCTTGAATTATCTTCAAGAACCCACTCAAAATCGTGATCACGCCTAACTAAAGTCTATTTAGAAGCATAGAGGTCTAAATCTTAGAACTTTTCAATCTATTCTATATAAGAAAAGAAGACCCTCGTGTCC
Source organism: Spatholobus suberectus (assembly GCA_004329165.1). Classification (NCBI taxonomy): domain Eukaryota; kingdom Viridiplantae; phylum Streptophyta; class Magnoliopsida; order Fabales; family Fabaceae; genus Spatholobus; species Spatholobus suberectus. The sequence goes on along the minus strand of CM014732.1, from coordinate 34,000,302 downwards.
TCATCTTTTTCCCGCCTATTTTTTCATCTCACTATTCACAAATAAATTATTATTTTATTCCCATGGCTAAATATTCAATGAATCTGATTTGTTTCTCCTATCACTTTTACTTTTCCCATTTTCTTTTTCTGAAAATTCACCATAATTAACCATCACTCTTTTTTTTTATTCTTTTTTCGCATTTTTGTCTACTGCTTGGTCTCTAGCACCAACGTGATTTCTAATCTCTTCAAACCTTATTTTGGAAAAATAAACTAATTAAAATGTTTATCTTCTTCTCTTCTACATTTTGCCTAAAAAAATTTCAAGAAAAATTCCACCTTATTTGAACCCTATCTTAAGGATTACAATCGCCGTTGGCGATCAATACAATGAGATGAGTCATTCTTCTTCTTCTTCTTGTTCCCTTTTTTTCTACCTTTTTATTATTTGATTTTTGTTGTGATTTTGGGTTATAGTTTCAATTTATCAAGTAAAGGCAAAATCTTGATATGGGGGTTGTGGGTTACTTAATTGCACACAACTCATGGTGGTAGGCACCACCACACTTCCACCAAAAGAGTAATTTTTTTTTGTTTTTTGGCTTTTCTTTTCTATTGAAACATATTTTTATTTATTTCTGGTTAATTAAATTATGTTTCCTTGTTTAAAAAATTTTATGTGTTTATGTTATTAACAATCTTTGATGAAGGGAGGCAATTGAAACAAGTTACATTGTTGGAGACATCTCCCATATTGTTGCGCCTCGCATTCAAGCTTCACCCATGAAGAAAATGAAGAATGCTAGAGATGATTATATGTTTTGATGCCTCTACTGACCATTTGAATGATGCGTGGATAGAATTCTTTATCTTTTTTAACTTTTTCCATTCAATCAATGTGAGGGAAACAAGTTTTGATGATTCATGGTAATCTTTGGATATATTGATTTCTTTTATTACTATTTTTTGTTTTCACATTTATTTTCAAATTGCACCTTGTTCTTTTTTCTAACCCTTGTTGTTTATCCAAAGTAATTTTAACTTTTAATTAGACACATGGGTGAACATGATATGCAGAAACCGCTAGTACACGATTATCATCAAGTAATAAATAAGATCGTATCCACAGGTACTACGCGTTTAGTAATTATTGCTAATTGAATAAAAATTAAACAAAAAAATTTATTTGGGAGATTTAGGTTTTGACTAATTAGAAAAGAATGCAATTAAAAATTAAATTAAGCACATAAATAAAATTTGGGGTAATTCAATGGGAGAAGACTCCTAAGATTGGGTTATACACAATGACGCTTAATGACTTAATTTCACTACCTATGAGCTTTTACTTGTTCTATTGAAGGTGAATTAATCTAAGGTATTTTTTGTTCCCTTTCAAATACGGAGGGGTATCTAATCAAATTGACCGCCTATTGTCATGATGGCTATATTTAATTAGATTCTTTGTTAATTCAGATGTTCCTCGAAGGCTTTAACATACTTTCGTGGTTTAGACCTAAGTTTCTTTCTCATAAGTCTGGTGTTTGGGTTCACCTTTCAGTACTTTCCCAAATCCTTAAGGTTATGAAAAATGCTGGTCAATTAATTTTGCATAGATAAAATAATAAAAAAGAAATCAATAGAATAACAAGATCACACATAGGCAATAGGAAATTAATTCATTAAGACAATCATAGGGCTATGCCCAATCCTAGAGCAATAGGGTTCTACTCACATATAGTCATGAGAAAACACCAAAAGAAAGATAAAGGACATATGACAAACTCAAAAGAAATTTAAGACGAAGAGAGCAACACTCAATTCTTGTCATTCTTCTAAAACAAGTTTCAAAGATAAAAATAAAATTCCTAAGAATGTCTATTTATCACTAAAGATTACAATTCGTTTAAGCCTAGTCATAAAAAGAAAGCAAAAATTCACAAAATAATTTAGATAGTTCCATCCACAGTAGTGTGGTGATTACCACCTTGCTGTGGTGAACATAGAAGTGCAATTTTCAACTCTAGCAATCGCGCCACCATTGTGTGATGGACGTCACCTTATTGTGGTGCATATGCAGAGCGGTGGCTAGCTTCCAGCTAGTGCGCCACACCTTGGTGGGGATTGCCACCCTGGTGTGGCAAGACCTCCTTCAATTTTTCTTCAAGTTTTCCTTTCCCAAATACTTTAGGATGACCTTCATGCCTTTTAGGTGGACTTTTAAGCACCCAAAGGTCTTTAAATCCTCTAAAGGGCTTCCAAATCGTAAATCTCTTGCTTCGCAAGCTTAGGCAACCTACACAACATTTTTCTAAAACCAAAAACAAGCAAAGAAAAGGCATAGCAAAATACAAAAAAGAAAAGTAATGCAATTAGACACACAATTACTCCTTTAATATTTGAATATTAAGATAATGATAGAGATTCAATATTTTACTAACTCACTTATTCTCTTTATTAAAGTTATGAATCATATATTTCTTTACTTAACTACATGAAAAAAATAAGAGGACAGTAATTAGATTATCAATAAAGGTTCTTAAACAATATTCAATAATTACTTGTTTATTAGTTTATGATCGTCAAAATTCAATGCAAGCTAGACTGAGTACATTTAAGCATCTTCACATTATAAACAAGATGTTTTGCTAAATTTGTGTTGAATTTAATCTCACCTAACCTAATGTTATTGAGGTGGGGATTTAAGGTCAATGAGATAATGTAAAGTAATGTTTTTAAAGTCGAACCGATCATTAAACTGGCAAGACACTGGTTTAAGGCTCAATGGTTCAACCATGATTGAATCGTAGTTGAACTAGTATTAATTAAATAACAATAATAATAATAATTAAATAATATATAAAATAAGATTAAATAAATATAATATCATAACTTAAAATAAAAGATCATTTATATCTATTTATAATCCTTATTAAATATATGTTTTTATTTATCTTAAAAATGTTTTAGATTAAAATTAAAAAAATTAAAATTTTGAAAACCACTAATTTAAATTGATTTTTTGCACCAATTTTTGACCAATATTTACCAATTTTAGATCGGTGTGACAAGATTTCATAGGTTCTGGAATAGTCCAATTTTTTCAAGCTAATAGATTGGTCACTTGACTGGTTCCTGGTTAGATCGGTCAAATCAGTTGGTTCGATCCGATTTTCAAAGTTATGATGTAAAGTATAAGACTACATATAAAATATATCATTTGTGCTTTTTATACCACTGGAAATTTTTTCCTGTCCTAAGCCAAGACCTAATCAATATATCCAACTCTAAATAAAATATTATTATTTTATCATAAATAATTTTATGCATGAATGTACTCATAATACATACAACGAGATTAATTAATAACAATTTCACTAATTTGTATTTTCATGCCATTACAAATCTCACTTGATCAATATAAACCTACATTATTAGTTAAAACACAATTTGAATTTTGTTTGAATTTTAAATTCAAAACGGATCATTACTACCTTATATTTTATTAACCATTGTTTTTAGTATTGCTTTTAAACACCAATCATTAAATCATAAATTATTTATTAAACAATGTAGAAAAATAGGATGTTATAATTCTTATTTGAAAAGAAACTTCATCCCTAAATTTGTGTGTGAATCCAGATTATCCCCTGATTGAGAATTAAAGACTAATTCCTCGAGATCCAAAGATTTATTTAAAGGAGTCACAACAAATAGTCTTTCATACATATAGTCCTAAGAATTAAACCTTTAACCACATACTTAAAGGCACGATTATTTACCGACCATACAACAATACATAGACCTTAGGATTGAACCTTGAAATTTAAGCACCTTGAAACAAATGCAAAAATATTGTTTCTTCATGTTGTCATATAGTTCTCAAATAACATCATGTTACCTTATTCCACATCACCTTAACTAGTAAAACACAATTACCTAAGTTGAATTATTTCAATTCGTTGTTACGTTGAACAATCTTTTGAATATTGAATTACTTCGATATGTTGTTATCACTTAATGCAGTGAAAGAAACAAAGATTATGTCCTATTTCTAGCTTTTGCTCATTTCATGTATTACAAGCAATAAAAATCATAGGTTAGGAGTGTTTATAGGACAGGTTAGGACAAGTTTACATATGTCTTTATCTAACCCGAAATTTTAATAGAGTAAATTCTTTGAACATGAATTGACCTAATTAAGACCCGATGACATATGGGAGAAAAATTGAGTCAACTCTACTTGTTGGCATAATATATTAATCTTAATATTATATATAGTTAAATCGTAGAATTAAAAAAGTATATCACTACAATTAAAGTATATTTTACAATATATATTTTAAGTTAAATAATATTAATATAAATATAGTATCATGTTAGACAAAACATAATTTATTATGTCAAGAAGTCGTATTAGTGATATAAAATTGTTTTGAAAATTATACTTTTTAAAAATATCTGACATTAGACCGAGTTGAGACGTCCCAAAGTATAACGCAAACTCGTCCTCAAAATACATTAGGCCTAATTTCTTAAACTCAAACCTATTAAAAGCCCCTTTAGGCCAATCGAGTTAGTAGGATGAGACGGGTCATGAATACCTTATCATAGATCACTTCTTATTTGTATTATAAACAACGAAAAATAAAAATAATAAAAATAAATGGTTGTCATGCACCTAAAAGCATCATGGGCAATAATGAATACTCATTAATGAAAATAATGGTTGTCATGCACCTAGATCCCATACCTTTCTTTCTTTCTCCACATATACATTATTGTCCTTCTCCCTAAATGATATTTCTTGTCCTAAGCATATAATTATGTTTTCCTCTATGTGTAACGTCAAATTACTCTTTAAATTTATAATCGTCAGTTATCTTAGTCCCTAAAACTACACAAGAAAAAAAAATATTGTCCTTAAAACCGGCAATTGTTAGTCCCTCAAGTTAGTATTATGAACTTAGGAGGTAAGGGTATCAATGACTTATCTCATCCAACTGACCCGTCTTGATTTAAAGTTAATTTTGACATGTTCGATCTTATAAATTAAACTTGATGTATTTTAAGGATGGGTTCGGATTGTACTATAGGTTGTCCAACCTAATCCAAAGTCCAATTTTATTTTAAAAAGTGAATTTTTTACATAATTATATATTAATAATACAAATTATTGACTTAATAGATAGTGTTTTATATAACATTATATTATATTTTTATTGATATTATTTATCTAAAAATATTTATTATAAAATATGCCTTAATAGTAAGTATATACTCCTTTAATTTTACAATTTAATGTTAATATAGATATGTTATATCCACAAATTAGGTTAACTTGGTATTGTTCCAAAAATTTCAAGTCTTAATTAGGTCACGTTTAAATTTGAATAAATGACTTTGATAAAAGTTCAAGTTGGATTGAGACAAGGATAAATTCATCTTAACCATCCCACAAACACTTTTATTAACAGGTATTAAACCTTAAAACTTACAATGAATTGCATATAACACTCAAATATCTCTTAAAACATAGCAAGGAGATTGACTGTGACCCATTGCTTAATCAAAGCAAGAACTTTGGTGTATATGGCACTCTGACCTATTGCTTATCAAAGCAAGAACCTTGGTATAGATCAAACCACAACTTATCACTTATAAAAATAAGAACCTTGGTATAAAGAATGAATAGTTGTCATCAAAATTAAATAAAACTAGTTAGTTGACCTGTGCAAAGTGCACGGATTATGTTCGTTTTTAAGTATGTAACAAAATGATTTGTTATATAAAATGTTGATTTTTGTTTTCTTTTGATATTTAGTAAAGCATGTTGACATATAGTTCAAATATATAAAATTTAAATGAAAAACTACACTTGTAAGGTATAATAAATATATAATAATGTCTCTAAATTATTAATCTGAGTGATTTGGATTGATTTTATAATATTCCATTTAGAGTCAAAAATTAGATTGAAGGTAAAAGTAATTGATGTGAACTCAGTCAAGCAATAATAACATAAAAATTTTGGAATTATTATATAATTAAAGACAATATATGTATCTATAATGCATAATCAAACATCAAAATTTCAATCACATGTTTTACATCATCATAGTAACTACGAAGTCTTGTTACATACATGCGGTCAAATGCTTAAACTACATTTACATAAATATTGTATATTAGGAATATTTATTAAATACACACACACACACACTTTTTGTTGATAATTTGTAAAACATTTAAACCATTTTAAAATGTGAAATTTATGATATATGTATTTGACTTATGATATATTTGTAAAATCATTTAAATCACTTTTTGTTGATTTATGATATATTTGTAAAATTTATGTGATATATGTACATGTATACATATATACATACATGTATGTATATATGTATAAATGTATACATCCCTTTCCAAAAATGTCAATTTTAGGAATTTTGTGGTATTGTCTATTACCACTTTGGATAGGTACAATGTATTGTAACATAGAATCACTCATCGACTTGCCAATCTTCAAATGAAGCCCTAGATTCTATTCATATGCAAAATATTTAAATCAAATTGTTTCCTATTTGATTTAAGCAATATGGAAACGTTGCAAACTAAACAATTGAACTAATATACATGATATACAAGCTATATGTAGAGTTATTTAAAGTTACATGTCAATAATTTCACAATTGGCCAACAAGCATAATTTTGAAGAAAGATGGATGTAAAAACCGATTTAACAGTATAATGAGTTAATTAAACAAAAATCTAACACGAAATAGTTATTTAGGTAAGTTTTTCCTAATACATACATAATAATTTACATAAAGGAGTGTTAGCAAAGTACTTTTTGACACACTCTTTTTAACAATTTTTTTTTATTAGTTAGATTTATTGAAAATTACAAAATCATGGGTGAGACTCGTTAAATAAAATGTGGGTCCCATAAATATATTGTAATTTCCAATAAATTTAAGCTAATAAAAAAGTGTGTGTTCAGAAGAGGGTGTTAGAGTGTGTTGCTAATATTTTTCATTTCATAATATTGAGGAAAATTTATATTTACTTTTAAATTTATGCTAATATATATAATAAAGTAATAATATATGAATTGTTGCAGATAAAATTATAAACAATAAAATTATAATTGTACATATAGTCCAAAAAAAGTGCAAAATATGTTTCTTGGTCCCTCAAAATATTTCAGAATGTTGGTTTTAGTTCATATAAAATTTAATACGTTTTTAATCTCTACATTTACCCAAAAACGTGTGTTTATTCCGTGATGAAAGACTAAAACCACATCACTTTGGTAAATGTAAGGACTAAAAATGTATTAAATTTTTATAAGGACTAAAATATATATTTCTAAATATTTTGAGAGATAGAAAAACATATTTAACCCATAATTATAACAATAATATATCCTGATAATAAAATATTATTTGGACTATTAATTTAATGAAATGTCTTATAATATATTATAGTAAAATATTTATTACACTATAAGAAGATATTTTGCAACATTATTTTGATATTTTTTTTATTATTTTGATATAATAATTTTATAATAATTAAACTATACAAATACATTGACCATTAATCTAGTAAAAAATTATACTATATTATTTCTATTTCTTTATTTTTATGGTTTAGTTTACTCAAAAATAAGTGTATTTCTTAAATTTAATTTATTTAAAATTAAGTGAGTGTACTTTAATAATAAGTTTGATTTGAAAGAATATGTATTTTATTTTTTATAAATAATTATAAAAATGTTATTATATTTTTGCAACATTATGCAAGACATAATAAAATAAGAAATATTTGTAATATTTTTTATTATTCTTTATGTAAGTATTTAATGATAAGAGATCAAAGAATAAAACAAATAAAAAATATGCATGTCACTTTGAGTAAAAGTGTAAAAGTGCAATTAATTTGGAGGTACATAAAGGTGAAATAGCTAGACACAGACAGGAGTGGGAAATTAGCTAAGTTAATAAAAATTGATGTGGGAAATTAAGTTAATAAAAATTTGACATGTATCATGCTAGGACATTCTTTTATATAATAGTAAATAGATTATTTAGTTAATAAGTCAAATAAACATCTCTAACCTTACTTTTGGATGGAGAGTTTTAACATATTAAGGAAATTCAAATATATAAATTTGAATTCCCTTTATTTCAAATTCCCTTCATTTTCCAAATATTTTGTTTGGATAATGCATTTTAAATTTATTGTATTTTAATTTCCTTGTTTGGTTAGAGTAATTTAATTTCCACCAGATGTAAAATTCATTTTGAAATATTATTTTAAAAATTAAAATTTCAAAATTAAACTTTACCAAAAATAAATATTAGCCTATTTTTAAATATTTAATAATTCAAAATAATTTAATATTAGACAATATTTAATAATTCAAAAATAATTTTTAAATATTTAATAATTAAAAAATATAAATAATTAATAAATAGAGTTTATAAGAGTTACCACATGAGGACCTTCTTATACAAATTTTCAAACTTACAAAATACTCTAATATTACATTACATGTAAGTATTCACAATACGTTGAAAACGCTTTTAAAACATCATTACCATCACGAGACATTCGATACACCAATCCACAATACTAAGTGAGTTCATTTTGAAACAGAAAAAAAAAATTTAATAGAGAATATCCAATATTGATTATAAATAGTTCAAAATAACAATATCATAAATGGTTCAACATAAACTCTAATGAAGTTCCAGATACATGTATGTCAGGTCCAAATAAAGACGACAAGGAAATAAAAAGATAATCTGCCTTGGAGATAACAATATCATAACTTCATTTTGATTTATCCTACAAAAAGTTGACAATGTATGAATCCAAGGCCAAATATCTCCACCTCCTTATAGATGCAAAGCCCATAAACAACGTAAGCATACCCAAACTTGCAAAACAAAAATAGTTGTTGGTTACCTGAAGGAAAGGTATGATATTTATCATATCTAATATTAATCTCCATTCATGATCATATGTATCAAGGTTGTATGGTATGATATTTATCTTTATCTACCATTATATTGGCAAACACAATCAATATTAAAAGACTTAGACAAAAGGTATAATTGAATTGCCTACTACTGTAACAAGATTTATGAAATCCCATAACGAACATGTATTCTATAATAAATGAAATGAATCCAATTTACTATTAAAAGCATTTCAATTGATATTCTATTTGGTTACATTTGCCTTCTTTAATTTGTCAGCTAGCCCATCCATTTTCCCATAGTCATGTTGATCCTCCTCTAAAGTTTTAAACCCTTCTTTTTTTCTTTAGTCATCCATCCCCACCTCACCCACACCCCTTTTCCTTCCTTGTTTAAAACCAGTTACCAAACTAACCAAAGTTTCCTTTTCTTTTTCTTTTACTATTCAAAGGGAAAAGTTGAATTATGGAAACCCAATATGAATTTAGAGAACCCTCTAGTGGCTAGCTAGTAATATCATTGCAGCAACTATGGATGTCATGAATAAACACGCAGAGTCGTGCAACCAACATAGTAAATAAGCATTTGAGCAACAAATAAGAGAAGAGTTCACATGTTTATGTAAGCAGGAGTAGCAACGATGTCTACCTTACATTTTTTGTCATAAACATATCAACTTTGAAAAAGAAATAAGCATTTGAGCAACAAATAAGAGAAGAGTTCACATGTTTATGTAAGCAGGAGCAGCAACAATGTCTACCTTACATTTTTTGTCATGAACATATCAACTTTGAAAAAGAAATAAGACAAGAGCCAATCACAACCCAAATGACAATAAAGTTAATAACATTTTGAAAATATGGCCTTTTTGCTTAAGAAGTCTCTAAAATGAAAAGAAGCCACTTTACTATTATTTACTACTTTTACCTCTATCCAGCGTTCCCAAATAAGATGCATTCCAACACAAATCAAACAAATTACAGAACTTTCTAGAATAACTACACTAAATCATGACGAAGAAATGATATCCCTAGATCTTACCCTAGCAAATAGTCCTTACCATGAAATCAATATACCAGATATCTATATTACATGCTACTACTAGCTTATATAAGTACAATAAAAAGCACTCAAACAATTTTTTATGCTTTACACAAAATCTATAATTCAAGATCCATCTTCACACAAAGATCAACATAAACTTCCAGACAACACTATCTAAAAAGTTAACAACAAAATGCTTAGTTTTTTTTTTTTTTTAAAGTTGGGTAAAATTGATTTTGATAGAATTAATTTAAATCACTGAACATAATTAGGAGATAATTTTCTTTCAAGCTATGAAGGCATGAGTAAGGAAAGATCTTCCAAATTGCAATGTTATCTCCTTCTAACTATTGACCACAAATTACAACAAAGGAAGAAAAAAGTTTAGACTTGGGTTATGCTGAAAAGGATAATTATCCTTATTACTACCAACAGGTTCCCATGACTACCACTCATTTTACAACAAAACTACCACCAATGTACTATATTTCACATCATAATTAGTTGTACATAGTTGAAATTGAATCATTTCCTCCTATTCATAAGAATGAACCATTGTTCATCATATATTCTCATAACTATTTAAAAATCAGATCAATTTTGTATTTTTTTTATGTGACACCCAATGCAAGTTTTGTAAAGCTAACAAGTTCAATCATGATTTATGAACGTATCATTCTCAACTAGCATGGTAACATGCCAAATGAACAATGTTCTCATCAATACAGTTTCATGCTACAGTTTCTTGGAGTCCAAACAAAGTGCAAGCATACATACTTTAAACTTGAAATATATGTTCATCAAATTCATTTTTGTTTATATTACTTTTTTTCTTGATATAAAGTTAGTTGCTATAGTTTCTTTTTGTGAATTTTATGCATTAACATTAATTTCCTTCTTCAGGAGGTGGCGTGGAATACAGAAGTAGGAATAACTTCTTTAAGAGAGAGTCATGCATAATAAAAAAAAAGCAACAGACTACTCATTCGAATAACTTTCAACAAAGCAACCCCACAATATTTTGAAGACAAGTGTCAAGATAACATTTAATTGATCAATTAGGATTACACATCATATCATCAAAGCAAAAAGCTTAACGAAACCATATAAATCAAAACAAAATAAATGAAATCAAACAGCAAAATAAAACATGAAATAAAAAACAAAACCCTAGATCAAAAATGAAATCAACGAAATTAAGCAACGAAATAAAAAACAAAACACAAATTAATAGAATAAAAAACAAAACTATAAATTATAGAGATAAGAGACAAACCTAATATGAACCATGGAGAGAAAGAGAGAGAATGCTCTGAACGAAGAGAGAATGAGCAGAGCGAGAGAGAAAAAACAGAGAAAGAAAGAGGGTCACGACCATGAGGAAGTGAGAGAGAAGGTCAAGGGTTGAGTCATGAGCGTGCGTGCATGCGTCTATGAGACAGAAAAAGAATTTGAAATTCTTTATTTTTGTAGTAGATTTTCAAATTCCATTGTTTTAATTGATTAAAATACCTCATAAAAATGCTAAATTTTAATTTCTTTTTAAATCCTCTAGCCAAACAAATTATTTAACCATAAAGTATTTTAAATTCATTAAAAAAATGAATTGCTCTATTAAATTGACCCATACAAACACACTCTAAAAGAATCAGAGAAATTCATAGTTTTGAAAGAGCTAACAAAAATTTAAATGTCATTCTTTTATTCAAAATATGCCTACTCAAGGAATATGAATTTAACTTGTATGTATTATCAATTAAAATTTTTTACACACAACTAATTGTCAATCACAACTAATTTTACACACAAATAATTAGGGTTAAATATGTTTTTGGTTCTTAAGTTTTTTTTCATTTTCATTTTTAGTCTCTAAATAAAATATTGACCAGTCTTAGTTCCTATACGTTTACTTTATTAGCATTTTTAGTCTTTGCTGTCAAGTATTTGGTATCCATATTGGTAGCTATGTGAGTTGCCATATCATCAACTAGTCTGACATGGTAGTCATGTGTAAATGTTTTTGGTAATTTATTTTTTTAGTTTCTAATATTTTCATGAAATTCACTTTTATCCCCTTAACAATTTTTTGACCAATCTTAGTCTCTCAACAAGGTGCTAAAAATTTTCTAATGGTGTAAAAACTGTTAGAAAAAAAGTTTAAGAATTTGAAAAAATAACAGAGAAAAAGATGTAATAAGCAAAATCAACAACCTAAAATACATAAATCAATAACCCACTTAAAAATTCTCACGACATCAGAACCCCATCATCATCACCTTACTTTCCTGCCACTATCACCACCTCATCTCTACCCTCTGTGCACGGTGTTACCCATGAAGCAAAAGTTTCATGAAAGCAAGATTGAAACGGAAGGGTTTAACATTTGTTTGAGAAGTGGGGTTAGGAATTGGGGTTTGGAAGGATTCAAAGATTGGGGGTTCTTTGGTCTTGACGCTTGAGGTTTTAACTCATAGGTTCAATGGCTTGTGATTTTGCTAATTCTTACTATTTTGGTTACTGTGAGTTATTGATTTTTGTATTTTAGATCATGGTTCAGTGGGTTGTTGAATTGTGTATTGAGAATTGTTGATTTTGCTTATTGCATCTCCTTCTTTTTTCTTTTTCTTTTTTAATTTTTAAACCTTTTTTCTAGAGGTTTTACAACACTACTAAATTTATAGCGCCTTAGAACAACTAGAAAATATCTTAAACCAACAACATTTTACCACATGATTGTCACATTAAACTAGTAGTCAACATGACAAGTGATATGATCCCAATTAGGAGTCATAATGTTTTTAACAGATCATCCTTGAGTTGGTTATCTTGAATCAATAATTAGAGAAATAAAAGAAACAATAAGTGAGGTAGAATAGGAAAAATAGCGCAAAGCATTAATTGATTATATCAACGGTGTGAAAATAAAATGAACACGAAATTAAAATAATAGATAAAATGCAAAATGTGGAATAGAAGGTGGCAAGAAAGTGTCATACTCTATGAAGAGTGATATGCTAAGTGAAGATTTGCCACATAGGTATGAAAGCCTTTGATAAGAATCAAAAGGTTATAATCCAAGAACTAAAAAGAGGAACCAACGCTTTACTCATACTCACAATTGAGCAAACTTCAATATTATTCAAATCTTGCCAAATGAGAGGGATTATATCTCTATTTATAGAGTTTACTCCTATGAGGTTAACCCTAAATCCAAAGAAACATAAGTAAAGGCCTAAGAAAGCTTAAGGCCTAAATTACAACTTAAATTCAAAAGAAACCTAATTTGGGATTGAAACTTAGGCTCTTAATTTTCATTAAACTAGCCTATTTTTTATAATTAAAATAGGTCCAAAAATATTTAAATGAAATGAAATAAAATTTAGGTTGTAAGCCCAGGGTTGGTGCACTATTAAGTCCCTTAGGTTGGGCCTTCCTCCACTTAAATCAAGTGTACCATCTTGGACTATTGTCTCCCACTTTGTGCTTGAGCTTGTAGTGTGTTGATCACTTCTAAATGCTCCTTAAGTCTCTTTACTCTTCCCTTCATAGGAATTCCTAGGCCAATCATCGAATCCTTCTCTTTAGCTTTTCCTTTCTTTAGTCTTTTTATCCCAATTGAAGGGACCTTCTTCTTAGGTTTTCCTTCTCTTCTTAAGGCCCTTCTTGATCTTCATTAGTAAGTCATATGACTATCACATTGCTTAATAGTGATACTTGATGAAAAAGACTAAAAACATTGACAAACAATAGTTGATGGATTAAGATCAATCAAAAAATTGTTGAGTGACTAAAAGTTAATTTTATGAAAAGATAAGGAACTAGGATTGGTCAAACTATTGTTGACGAACTAAAAGTGCATTTTGTGAAAAGATGAGAAACTAAAAACATATTTTACCAACAAAAATTACACGTGGCTACCACGTCATATTAGTTGATGACATGGCAACCCCCATGGATGCCAACATGGATACCACGTCATCACTTAATGATGATACTTGGCGACAGGGACCAAAAATGCTAACAGAGTAAAAGTATAGAAACTGAGACTGGTCAATATTTTGTTTAGGGACTAAAAGTAATATATTTAACCTAAACAATTATTACAGAAGTCAATCATTTTATTATACATAACAATTTATTATTAGAAGATAATATAAAAAAACATTTGCACTACTAGTATATTCTAATTAAATTTTTAACATTATATATATATACATAATTTACTATCATCAAATAAAAAAAACTGAGAAAATCTGACCAAATTTTGATTAGTTCTGAATTAAATCCTTGCATAGCTTCCAAAATTGTTTATGTTGTGTATCAACCATTAAACATTAGACCTAACAATTGGCTTGACTTCTTATATTATTTTGCTTGAGTTATCTCTCAACGTGCATCAAACACACTGTTTAAATTTGTTATTGTCAAAACATGTCATTCACTCTTTGTATTTATTAGTTTCATACACTCAAAGTAAGTATAATATTATTTTTCTCGATAGAAGCATTGGGCCAATTCGCAAGAGAACTACCATATATATTATTTGAGTCAGGTATTCAGCCAAACTTTGTCTTCATAAGGAAGTTAAGTGAAGAGATTTTTTTATGGGCCAGGCTAGAATGTCTTTTATTTGGATATGATGGCAGGCTTAGCAGGTAAATTACAAATTAATAAGTTATATCATTAATATACTAATAAAGACGATATTTGTTTAATAAAAAATTAATTGCATTTCAAAATTTATTAGTTTCATACAGTCAAATTAAGTATACTAAAATTCTTTTTCTCAATAGAAGCATTGGACCAATTCACAAGAAAACTATAAAATATATTGTGAGTCCGGTATTGCCATATTGGGCCAAACTTTGTCTTCACGGTCTTAATCTATGTTGGCAGACTTGGCATTTATATTGCAGCAAAATGGTTCTGTGCTTTTAGGAGATTTTCAAATTACAAATATTTTTCTCAATTGGCCAATTTCACTTTGGGGAAGTAGGCAGGGATCCCAAATTAAAATTGTTTTTGGATTTCTCATAGTATTATTCAAGGAGGCCAAAATCTTAAAGGAGTGTTCTGATAATAAAAATGTTAATAATTGACACTGTTTTTCAAATACACTTTTTTTATATTTTATTTTTAAAACATTTTTTTATTGTTTAAAATTTCATGTTGTTTCCATTAATAGAGAGCTAGTTCAAGTTAGTTAGCAGGTCAACAAGAGATTTCCCCAATAATAAAAAATATAAAGATTTCATGTTGTTAGTATCCTATCGACAAACTGAAGTTTAGGTTTATGGAAGGACTCGTGAAGGATAATGGTATACAAGTTTAGGCTTAATAAACAAGGATTATAGGCCTTAAAAAAATACAAGGATTATAATGCAGATTGCAATTTGAAAAAATCAATACAAAAGGAAATTAGAGGGCCCTAACCATGTTATGTTCAACAAAGAAGATTGGTAGTTTTCGTTAAATATGTAATTTGACGTTGGTCTAATTATAAAGATTGGCTTAAGAGGACATTTGGTGCGGGATTTTTTTTTTCATTCCTGAAAATCATGTTATTTAATAATTATATTTTTTTGGAATGTCATAAATATACTATTTGGTATGTCTAAAACATGAGAGACATAATTGTATTTTTACATTTTAAAAACTGTTCCTTTATGAGAATCTTAGATTCTCACTCTCTCCCAAGGAATGTTTTACTAGAAAACATAGTTAAAAATGATTATTGGGAATGTTAGATTCTTAGAAATAATTTTTAAAATTGTTATACCAAACATAAAAATCTAACATTTTCAATTTAAGATTCTTGAAAAATTTAAAAGAATCTCCCTACTAAATACTCCCTCCATATCTTTTTAAGTGTGATTTAAGGTTTTTATATACAAACCAAGAAATACACTAAATTTTCTTGTTTTTCATAAAATAGTTTTGAAGTTTCTCATTGTACTTTTTCTCAATTCTACTCCACAATAAATATACACTAGTTGTAAATGTGTAAATTAATTAAAAATTAAGTGAGAAGGGTAAAAGTGACAAAAAAAAATTAATGTTATCTTGAATTTTGAAAATAACAGATAAATAGAAATAAAGATTTTCTAAAAAATTGACAAGTAAAAAGCACTAGAGGAAGTACCTCCTAAGTGTTTAATGCTATTTGATAATTTATATAAAAATCAAAACATTACTTAAAGTAGATTATAAATAGGGTTGTTAAATTATTAGTATTCTTTAAGTGAAAAAATATATTTTAATAGCTAATTTAACAAATATGACAACATTTTCAGTGAACTATTTCAAAACTATATCAGTATCACAGAGGTACTTTTTACATGTGTGTTATATTTTTTTATGAATAATGATGACAACAAGGTTTGAATCTAAAACTTTATATAAACTACTCAAATCTTTGAACACTAAACCAATCCTAATAAGTTTCATATGTGTTATATAATTTTGCGTAACTAGTGAATCAGTCAAATTCGATTTGATATACTTACTAATTTCTAATGCAATAATCACAGAAAAAAAATTTTAAACTATAAATGTTATGCAATGTATGTATATAATCTATATTATTTGAGAAAAATGCAATACAATTTATCATTTTTAATTACTTGTATAAAATTATGAATTTAATTAGAATGAATTATTAGTATAAAGATTTTTTATACTATCATTTAATCATGCATTAACATGTATAGTAAGATTGTTAATTTTTATAATAATTACACTTTAAAATTTATATATAGGGTGATTTCTAACTATTTGATGGTGGAAAACTATTACATTAATAAGATATTAAAAATTAAGTACAACAATTATATATATATATATATATATATATATATATATATATATATATATATATATATATATATATATATATATATATAGGGAACGTATCAAGTAAAAGAGCCTTTTTTATGTGAGAGTGAGAAGAATAGATATTAACCATTAGATCTTGTCATGAATGGTCAAGATTAAAACATACAAAGTCAAGTAAGCTTTTTAAAAAATCCCATGACTTTTTAAGTGGTTACATGACATTAAATCTTGACCCTCCATGTATAGTTGTATGGCCAAGATTAACTCCTCTCACTCTCATATAAAAATGACTTTCTCACTAGATATGTCCCCTATATATATATATATATATATATATATATATTCCGAATGAGAAACTTCTTAAAATGAGAAATGAGAACTATTAATAGTAGTCATTGGATTACGATTTAAAAACAATCAACTGTTGAGAATAAAACTCAATTAAACACCTCTTATGAAACCATTATTGTTACCACCTCCACCATCACTGCCACTACAACCACCATTGTCGCTGTTGTCGCCACCATCGTCGTTGCTACTGCCACCACCACAGCTGTTGTTGCTGCCACCACCATCATCGTTGTTGCCTTCACCACCACCACTGTCGCTACCGTTGTTGTTGCCGCTACCACTAGGTGGCGGTGACAATAGTAGTGGTGGTGGTGGAGGCGATGGTAATGGTGGTCTCATGAAAGGTAATTAATTGAGTTTTAATCTCAACTACAAATTCTTTTTAATTATGATCCAAGGACTATCATTGAAAGTTCTCATTTTCTCACTGTAAAAATTTATCATTTGAAGCATTATATATATATATATATATATATATATATATATATATATATATATATATATATATAAATACTAACAAGTTGTAACGCGTAAATGTAAATTAAAATATTATTACTCGCGGTATTATGTCACATCACATTCATTATATATTATATATTATATATTATATATTGAGTTTAATTTTTATGTGTTATCAGTGTAAAAATTCTTTCATTGTCAATAATAAAAATCATGGTAACTATGATTTTTTAGGTAATTATTTTAAAAGTCAACAAAATTACTGTATATAACAATTTGTAATTGAATAATAATGGACTATTAATTTGTGTACATTTGAGATATATTATAGAATAATTTAATTGAAATATACATTGTTATTCAATTATGGATTGTCATATAATTGAAAATTGTTGACTTTTGTAATAATTATTTTAAGAATCATAACTAAAACAATTTATAATTAGTTGACAATGTAATTTTTTTCATAAGAATTTAAAATTTATGTATTGTCAATAAAAAAAAGTTTTTCATAGTCAATCAATCTCAAATCATAGTTGGTATAATTTTTAAGGAAGTTATTGAAAAAGTCAACAAACTTATTATATATGATAATTTATGATGTCAATGCATACACTATTTATTCAAAATTTTATATTAACAATTTTTTTGTGTGTATAATGACAACACTAAGGTTCGAACCTATGACCTCATGCAAGCTATCCCACCCCTATCACTAGGCCGACTCTAGTTGGTTTATATATATATTAACAATGTATTATGTTAAATTCTTATTATCTTAAAAAAAGAAAAAGTTAAACTCTTAGTTATATAACAACATTCTATAATACTTTTTACAATTTTGTTTTGTCTCTCTTTGTATGACACCAACTATTTTATTATACATTTTTTTTCTTTTCTTTTTATTCTTTTGTTGTAAAACAAATTATATGAACTTGTCATATAAATAATTTCCCTATACATTTTGCTTCCAAAAGACATTATGTAAAATATGTTTGATGTTCTTAAACACGGAAACAAAGAGAAAGATAGTGTAAAGGCAACAGGGTTCCCACTTTATAGCAAGGTAGCATAATTAAACCCACTATCACCTTGTCTTAAGTGCAGTGTTCTCTATATGATCCCCAAGTTGTTTAACTACTTTAATAATATAACACTTGTCAATGATAAAAATTACTAAAGAGTCCCAGGCAATTCCAACTTTGTTATAGCTCGGTTCACTATTTTGTCTGATGGCTGTCTTCTCAATGATCAGTAATATATATGATTATGCAATCATTGTGCTATCACTTTAAGAATGCTTATAGTAGGCTACAATATTCCTCCGTGGTAGTGTTTGTGATGCCATGTGTTAATGCATATTAATTAGTACTATTTTGTTAGATTAGCATGGGAAGTATAGAGCCTCGTCCCCCAATAAGAAGGGGCTCCCATGATCTATAAAAGCTCGTAACCGTATGCCACGAGCCCACATCCCCTAATATAATTTATTAGGTTTAATTGTAATTTTGATATTCTAGCTACTATAATTGCACAATTTTGATCTCTCAAGTTTCAGTTGTACAAATTGGATTATTTAAGTATTGTAATTGTGTGATTTTGGTCCCTTCATCAGATTTTCATTAAATATTTAACAAATTTTGCTAGTATGGTACTGGATGATGATGTGTTGATTATGTGACGATATGCTACTTGACACATATGTTGACAAGGCTTAATTGCATTTTTAGTCTCTTAAGTATTGCAATTGTGTAATTTTGGTCTCTTAAATTTCAATTGCGTGAATTGAGTCCTTCAAGTATCGCAATTGTATAATTTTTAATATTAAATTAATAATATATACTAATAATATTAAAGTTAATATTAATAAATATGTTGATAAATCAATATTAATATTTAAGGCATTATAAATTTAAACTAATAAATATTTATGATATCCAATAAATATATACAATATTATTAATATTCAATAAATATATACTAATTTATATGTATTTATTAATATTAATTTTAATATTATTAATAACCAATAAATATATATTAATTTAAATTTATTAACTTTAATATTATTAGTATATATTTATTAGTGTTAATTTTAATATTTTTAATATCCAATAAATATATACTAATTATATTTATCAATATTAATTTAGTAATATTAATTTTAATATTACTAGTATATACAATATTAATATATTTTTATTTGGTAGTAGTAATTGTATGTACAAATGTGATCAGTCCCTCGTTTAAGTTATATATAATATAATTTTTAATTATATCATAGAAGTATATTAGCCTAGTGGTTCTAGGGTGGAGTGGGTTTCAAACCCTTAGGGACAATCACGAGATTCATATTGTAAATGATTATGATAGTTTTTTTTTTATACTTTGATATGAATGTTTTGTCGTATGAAGAATAATTTTTCTATTATATTTTGTAATATTATCAAATTGTCATGCACTTAACAATTAAAATCAAAATATTGTAAATATTTTATAAACATATCTATAAAGACAATTTTTTTTTTGAATAAAATTAAAAAATATTTGATAATGTTTTATCTTTTGCATATATATCCACTACTACTAAATAAACAATATTAATATTATATATACTAATAATATTAAAATTAATATTATTAAATATAAATTAGTATATATTTATTGGATATTATTAATATTAAAATTAACATTAATAAATATATATTAATAATATATAATAATAATAAATTAATAATACATACGACTAATAATAAATTAATAAATATATATACTAATAATATTAAAATTGGAATTTATGAGACCAAAATTGCATAATTGTAATATTTTAAGATCAAAAGTGCAATTAAGCCACGTCAACATATGTGTCAAGCAACATGTCATCCGTCACATCAACCATTATGTGTCATCATCTGAATAAAAAATGTTAAATATTTAATGAAAGACTGACAAATTAGGGGTTAAAATTGCATAATTATGATATTTATAAAACTCAATTGCTTAATTAGAACTTAGAAAACTAAAATCGCATAATTGTGATACCCAAAAGACCAAAATTGCAATTAAGCTAATTTAAGTTTAATTTTCTTTGACTTCTTATCAACGGGGAAAATAGTGTCAAAAAATATTTTGTCACATAATTGACTTCGACTATATATATATATATATATATTCAATAACTCTTCTCTATTGGAGGTGTAACATGATGAAACATTAAAATGTAGACATTTTTATTTATAATGTGTTTGACAAATAATATGATATGTCATATTTTTTTATGTTAATGTTAATATTCATATTTTTTATTCTACTATTTATAATAATGATATTTATTAAAAAAACCCTCTATTCTACCAAAAGAGTGATATTTAAAAATGAAAACATATAACAAGTAATGCGATAGTATTTTAATAAATCTAGAAATCATCATAAATATTTCTCTCTCTTTTCAAAATTTGATGATGATATATTTAGCATATAAACGTGTGAATCAATTGATGTAGGATTGTTCCAACTTAATTAATAATCTCAAATTCAAATCTTGGACATATAGTTGCT
Source organism: Spatholobus suberectus (assembly GCA_004329165.1). NCBI lineage: Eukaryota > Viridiplantae > Streptophyta > Magnoliopsida > Fabales > Fabaceae > Spatholobus > Spatholobus suberectus. The sequence goes on along the minus strand of CM014732.1, from coordinate 33,979,085 downwards.
TTAGATATTTAGAAGAAGAGTTTTGCTGTTCATAATAATTATATCCAACTTAATTTAGATTTTCTCTCCTAAAAAATATTAGTGATTCGTACCAAAAAATTTCACGTAATATGATAACAAAACACCTTTTCCTCATTACATCTCTAGGTTGGTAAGACCTTCATTGTAAAATATAAAGGAAATTTATTAGTAAAGTCTTAATTGACAAATTAGATTTCTTAAGAATATTTATCAGAGTTTGATTTTTAATTATATTTTTCAATGTGTGTGAAAAAGAATTGTTAAGAGAAATAGACCATTTCAATAATTTTTATGCTTCAAATGAAATTAATTAGTATTTGACTTTTGATTAGGAGGAGGGATCAAGTTATTTTATGAGTAAGTTTTTGTAAAGTTATTTTCTTTAATATATTTCCTTGTATATATTATGTTTTATTAATCTAATTGTTAAATATTTTGATATAAACTCAATTATCATGCAAGTAGAATTTTAGAAAAAAAAATTAATATTTGTATGTAATCTTATAGTTAATATTTATTTATCTATTAAAAAGTATATTAGATATTAATTTATTTAATGAAGTATCAAATCATTTAAAGTTTTACAAAAATTTGTAAACATGAAATTTAACAATTGTATTAATAAAATTTAATATATACAAAGAGCTATTAAATGAGATAATGAGATAAGTTTACCAAAGGTTACTCATATAATAACTTGATCTTTCCTCTCTCCCCATATGTGTATATATATATATATATAGACATATATAGTGAGAATGTCATTTTTATATGAGAGTGAGAGGAGTAAATTTGGGCCATATAACCAAACATGGATGGTCAGGATTTAATGTCATGTGATCACTTAAAAAGTCATGTGACTTTTTAAAAATCTCACATGACTTGTGTGTTTTAATCTTGACCATTCACGGTAAGATCTAATGGTCTAGCTTTGTTCCTCTCACTCTCACATTAAAAAGACCCTCTTACTAGATATGTTACCTATATATATATATATATATATGAGACTTGCTAACATACACACACTTATTTTTTAGCTGGAGTATGTTAAATAATTATAATTACAATGTATCTTAAAATATACTTACAGTGTAGCTTGCTAACGTACTTTAACTAAAAATAAGTGTGTATGTTAGCAAATGCTTGTGAGATTTGCCAATGTACACACACTTATTTTTTAATTGGAGTACGTTAACAAACTATAACTACAATGTATCTTAAAATACACTTACGGTGTAGCTTGCTAACGTAATCTAACTAAAAAATAAGCATATGTACGTTAGCAGATTCCTATATATATATGTATATATATATGTATATATATATATGGACCTGTGCGATGCATGTGTGAAATTTGTATAGTATAATTGTATTCTATTTAAAAGTGGTTACATAAATTATATTATCACGTACATGAATAATTAATTAGAGCTAATATATTTACAAAACTATTAGAAAGTAACTAAAACTTTTTTTATGCAAAACAAATATAAAACAATTAATATGGAATTCTATATATTTTATATCTTAAATATTTTAAGTAATCATAACATATTCAATAGATATATGCATTTAACAATGTAATATTACATAGAAACGATGTTAACGTTCTATTTTTCATTTGAAAAATTTAACTTTTACATAAAAGAAACAAAACAACTTGAAAAAGTATTTCTAATATTTTTCAATATATATATATATATATATATATATATATATTTGTTTAAGTATTCTTAAAATAGGTAAAACAATGTTTTACTATAAAATATACTCTTATACACAAAAAATATTTGAACCAAACATATATGTCTAAAATATTAACGTATATGTAACAAAAAAAAGACAACTTTTATGCTCAATTGTAATATTATTTAGTATATTTTGTAAGTAATAACAAAATAGTTAACATTAAATTTAATTTAAAATCATACCTAATAAAAACAAATATTTTAATATAATAATTTTAAAAAATATTAACTCTTTTGTAAAAAATAGTAAAATGTTATGTAAATAGTTTTAAAACTTTTAATAAATATTTTAGTTTCAAATACTGTTTTAAAATATTTAGTAAATGAACATAGTATTTTCCAATTTTGTAGGTGCATTGATTAAGGTTTAGGGAATCTAAATAGTTGTGTCATCAATTATGTATGAAGATCATGATTAAGCATTAAACAACATGAAACAACAATTAATGTGAAAGTAATAAATCCAATGAAATAATTAAAAGTCCCTCATTTTAGGCGATAAAAACTATAACAGACCTTGTTACTTTTATATATATTAAGATATTTGGAAGTAAGTAATTTTGTTAGGTTTGTTCACTTTGAAAAAGATAATCAATCAGGTTTGGTCAGGTAGAGACATGAAATTAAATGCTTTCAAAAATATAAAACAAAAAGATAATCAAGTGATATCATAATGAGTTAGTTGGGTTAACTCAACCCATGCTCATTGATAAGTGTGGGTGGGGATAACAAATGGGAATATATTTTTACACTGTAAATTAGAATATATGATTTGAAAAGTGAGTCTTTCACTCTCTCCATTCTTTTATGATTAAACTGTTTTAACATTCTATACTCTCTTCTTTATATATGCATTTCATACATTACTCTTAGTACTAACCAAAAACTTTTTTCTTGCAACTATCTCAAACTACTCTTTTTTTTTTTTAATCTTTGTTTCTTCTATCTCTATTTCTAAATTAAGTTTCATTTTTTTTTAAATGTTGATAGTTAACAATAATCTTATATCATAATTCAAATTGTTCATTATAAATTTAAAATATAATTTATATATTCAAAAGATTTATTTATTATAAATTTTGGTTATAATATAAATTATATATTTAAAAATATTTATTTATTATGATTTTAATTATATAAAAATAAACATTTATCCTATAAAATACACAAATTAAAATACTAGTTTCAATAGAAATCATTTAAGGATAAGGGTGTTCACTGAATTGAATTAACTCAACAAACTTGACGATCCAAACTAAACCAACTAAATTGGTTTCGGTTGGTTCGATTATCGGATTTATGTTTTTCCAACTCGATGACCCGATCCACAAACTCGAAACTATTGATTAAATTGAAATAATTCTATCTAGTTCATCCACGCACTCAATCGTGCTAAATTATTAGTTTACCTGTAGAGTTTAATTTTGATACTTTTTTTATGTTGACAAAATAAAAAACTACTCTTATATATAGAGAATATTCCCAAAAAAATACTAATGGCAATGGATGGGGGGCGAATGCATTGGCACTAAAAAGAATATTCCCAAAATCAATCGAAAAGATTATTAATCAAAAGGGAATCGACAATGAGTATTTTTGTTTTGTTTTTCGCTATCCTTTCGGTGATACGGACGTAGTAAGAAAAACATTAATAAAAGTGGAGGTTTGCTGTGAATTGTTCTAGCGTGAAGTATATCTAGGTACACGAATGAATCATTAATTATTACCATTAAATATATTTATAAAGCTTAAATATGTTTTTAGTTCCTTAAATTTGAAATAAGTTTATTTTTGGTTTCTTAAATTTAAAATTAATTTTTGTAATTTAAAAAAAACATGTTTTAGTCCATCTGTTAAAATGTCATTAGTGAATCTGCTATACAAAACCTACCTACTAGTGTCTCTTTTAATGAAAACATCACAGCAAACTCAGTTGATACTGCTCAGATAACTTAATTTGCTCTTGTCAATAATGTTACAAGTGGTCCTAAAGGACTAAAACAAGTTTTTTTTTTTTTTAAATTACATGACTAAAAAAATTAATTTTAAATTTAGAGACCAAAAATAAACTTACTCTAAATTTAACGGACTAAAAATATATTTAATCATATATATAAGTGCATATATAGTTCTTATTTATTTATTAAAGCTTGTGGTAATAGATGAGCTTTTTATTGTCAATACATACATATTGGAGACAGACCCGACCTGACCCTGTATTAAATATGAAGTTGTCAGGGAAGTCCTTTCCAGAATAAGTTCTTTCTTATAAGGAACAAGTAAAGACTAAAAAAAGATAAGATAAAATAATAATAACTAGCTAAGTAAGTAAAGGATATATATATAGGATAGTCTTTTAAAAAGGCTTTCCCTTTTTGTTTTTTCCTTTTGCTATTAGGAAACAAATATAGTACTAATTTATAAGCAATGGTCTGTCGGGCACATAAACTTGCATGAGAATCCATATCCGCTTTGGTGATATATATTCTCTCTTTTGACATTTATGTAAGACTCGTAGACCATTTCCAATGTGCAACAACCGGCTCAGGAATAAATTTTAAATGGCCGGCTAGGGTTTATATATCATGTGCCTAACATCTAATTGGAACCACTATGGTACTGTATGGAGTACGATATTACATGAATATATTCATGTATTAATTTCTTCAGAATTTCATACTGGCCCCCTACGTTTGGGTCTTTTATGGTACTACCTTTTTACGTGGCATAATATGCCTTCAAAGCATAGCAATTTATACTTTCGTTTTTAATTCGATACATCCTCTTTTAATAACAAGAATCACAATCCACATTAAATGGTGTGATAACAAAGCGAAATTGTGATTGGATTTCCGTCCGTTGGCCATAGCTATAGGTTTGAACAAAAGTAAACATGATCAAAACAAAATATGCAGATTCGACGGGGGAAGAAAAAAGTTGCATAATTTTACCCTTGATAACTTGCATGAATTGGGATTGTGGAGGTCCGCGAGACTGTCTTATTTGACAATGAAGCATGTATATTCTTATGATGGAAATAAAGAATGGAAGATGCAACCATCTTGGTTCCTTTCATTACTCGACATTAACTTCCTTACGGATCATTAAATAAGGCAGATCATGACAGCCTTAAATCATGTCCATTCTTCTTGATCATCTCTCTCTCTCTCCATGAAAACGTGTGTCCAACATTACAGTTTAAATTTAAGTGAGAGATGTTATTTATACAACAAATTTTATAATCAAGAAAGAGAAAATGAGAAAAAAAATGAGAGGTAATAAATGATGTGATAAAGAAAAATAGAGATAAAAAATATTGTATAAATTGTTGCATGATTTATTGTCTGAATAACATGTCTCATTTAAATTATTGGGTAATGATTCTTAAAGTTAAAGGATTCCTTTTACTCCCTTTACATCTCTTTCTATGTTCATGAAGAATATAAAAAAAATATAATTTAAATAAGTAAAAAATATATTAAGAAATAATTTTTTTGTATATTTATAATTTATTATCAATGATTCATTATAATAATATTTTAAAAAAATTGTGTGTATTTTTTTTATTAAGATTAACAATATTAATTATTGATTTCTTTTAACAATTTATGATTGAAAAAAAATCATATTGTAATTCATTGAAGTAATTTATTAAACAATTTATTATATGTTATATTTTTATTGTAGTTTATATATTTCTCATTTTCCTCAATAATAAGAATTATAATTCTTTTGTTGATGTAACTCTTCACATTACAGTATATAATTAATTGTGTGTGATAAAATAGAGATAATCTTAAAGATTATTTTTGTCCATCTAATTTAAACTTTAGTATTATTTTGTAAGTCTTCTAGTTATGTCAAGAATTAATTATTGACCTTAATAATATTGTCATTTATAAACGAGTGATCATTGTTCTTTCTCTATAATATTTTTATTTTATTTTACATACGTTTAAAATTTGAATATGTACTTCGAGAAAATTACTTATTGACTTTTACATATGTTTAACACATATTACTCGTTCTATTTATTGGACATAATAATGATACGATACATATAGTTGTAGATAAAAATAAATTAGAAATAATGGACATAAAGTAAAAACACACATTATCTTAATTAAATAGCAAAAGATGTGCTTCAAATTTTCTTTTTTATTTAATAATAATTTTTTAATATATATAAATTCATATTAAAAATCATACATTTGATAAATATATAATGAGTTGATAAATATATTCTATTAGAAAACATTATATTTATTAACATTGTTGAAGAAATCATACGTTTAATAAATATATATTGTTTTGATAAATATATTCTATTACAAAACATTAAATTTATTAACATTATTGAAGTTAATTGTATATTATATTTAATAAAAATTAAAAACAAAAATTAATATTAAACACAGGAAAACTATTTTTTTTATATTTATATAAATATTACACTAATACTTGTAGTCAGGTATATTTTAAATTTTAAAATTTTAATTTCATCACTTTATAGTATGTTTTATGATCAATAGTAATTTAAAACGATAATTTTTTAATATATAATCATATTTAAAAAAATTTATAATAATTTATTAAATAATAATTAAGAAAAGAAATTAAAAAATAAATTATTATATATATTTATCAATATATATATATATATTATACTAGCTAGGTGAGAGATTTTTCTTGAATTAATTTTCAGATTTTAGTTCTTTGTGTCTTGAATCTTTATCTTTTGTGTTCACTAGCTAGGTAGAATCCAAAGTTCAATTTAGGTCCATACTAATCCATACTAACCCCTACTAATTACCAGGACAACTTAACCTCGTTTTCGCTTACCTAATGTCAAACATTGGTACACAATACCCAAATACGAGTCTTGAGAACAATATCTTATCATTTAATTATTTGTACAACCATTATACTTACCAAAATAAGGTTGTGATAATTCATATACTATATGAACTTGTAAATACCTCATTGTTCATTACACTTCTTTCCATTACCACAATTCCACCTTCGTAACACTTGCACAACAGTCGCATCAGGTTATTATATATATTCATAAAATAAAATATAATAAGTAAAAAATGATTCAATTAAATTAATTGTTAACATTTAAAAAATTAAATAATTTCAAAATTATATTAATATACTTTTTAATTTGGTTACTTTAAAATATATTTTATGCTTGATAAAAAAAATTATGTACAACAATAATTAAAAATGAGGATTTTTTTAAACGTGTGTTTAAAGTTCATATAATTCATAACAATTTATTTAAAATAATTATTAAGGATAAGAATTTAGAGAAGAATTATTATTATATGCACATTTATCAATACACACACACACACACACACACACACACACACACACACATACATGCATATCAATAAAAATTTAATTCTTTCTAATTTAAAATAGGTTTTATAATCTATTTTTTAAACAATAGTAAAATAATAAAAATTTTAATGTATATTCTAATATATATTTGTAACCATGCATTAAATTTTATAATAATTATTTTTTATTTAATAATGATTTTTAATATATTTAAATTTATATTAAAAACCATTCTTTTAATTTTTTTTATATATATAAATATTAGTTTGATAAATATATTATATTATAAAGTATAATATTTCATTATACTATAATATAATTTTTTTATATATATTTATATAAATATTATATAATATTTGTAGACAGTATAATTTTTTGGTAGAGACGACAGATATCTTTTACGGGAGACAATTCTGCTTGAATCGAGTAGGAACCTCTATCATGTGACAAAGCTATCCCTTCAAGTATTTTATTCAAGTAAAATATTTTAATCTTTTAATTTGATCACTTTAAAGTATATTTTATGGAAATAGTATTTAAAATAAGAAATTTTTTAACACTAAAATAGTTAAAATATAATAATAATTTATTTAAAATAAAGAATAAAAATAGAATTTAAGAGATAAATTATATATAGTATAATTATATATATATATTATAATATATAGATTTACGACTATACAGTCTATTTAACATATTGTTTTTTTACTACTACAGATTTTAAATCATACTAAAATAATAAATTCTAATGTAAATTTCAGTTCGCTCTCTCTCTCTCTATATATATATAACAATATGAAATTCATATATTTAATATCATATATTATATTACTAAATTTAATAAATGTATTGTATTTCATAAATATTATACTTACTAATATTATTAAAGTTAGTTATATACCATATATCTAATAAATGCAATAAATAATACTATTTAATAATATTATTAAATTTGATTATGTATTATATTTAATAAATATAATAAATGAAACTATTTAATGTTTATATAAGTAAATTTAATAATATATTATATTTCATAAATATTATATTTAATAACATTATTAAAGTCAACTATAAATTTTATATAATAAATATAGTAAACAATACCATTTAAGATTTGTATAAACACTTTATTAATAATATTAAATAAATATATTATTATATATATATATATTATTTCATAAATTTTATATTTAATAATATTAATAAAGTTAGTTATATATTCTATATTTAATAAATAACGTTAAATACATGCGTTATTACATATACTATATTTCATAAATATTATATGTAATAATACTGTTAAAGTTGATTATATATTATATTTGAAAAATACATTAAATGTCATTAATAGCATTAAATACATACAAGGTTAAATATATTTTTAGTAAAATGACCACACTAGGTGACACTCACATTTTTTATATTATGTCAACATGTGACATTTCTAAATTTTTTAGATATCTAAAATAAATGTTATTTATGTACCTTAAAACGATTGTTAGGGTCCAAAATTTGTGAATTTAGATTTTGCAAGGATGAAAATCTAAAAAATTATTTTATAAGGACCAAAATCAAAATTTGCTCATTTTACAAGGATTAGAAACAGTTATTTTAGGTTTTAGAGGAATGAAAATCAAAGATTTTTTTTATAAGAACCAAAATCAAAACCCACTTATATAAGAGCTAAAAACATATTTAAATCATACATACATTATTGCATATATTATATTTCATAAATATTACATTTAATAATATTATTAGAGAAAACAGGTCATGTACTGGCAATGTAAAGTAGTTTTACATTGTTATTTAATCACAAATTACCATTTATTGTAAGTTTGTTGACTTTTATAATAAATACTTTAAAAGTTATACCAACAATAAATTCTAATTGGTTAACAGTGTAAAACTTTTTACATTGACAGTACATGACCATTAAACTCATATTATTAATGCTAATTATATATTATATTTGATAATTACAATAATAAATATTGTGAATAATGTTTATATAAATATTACATTAAACACATAGATTATTACACTTGTTCAAGTCTAGTTTACTTTATATACACACACACACATATATGAGGAAGGTTAAATTACTTATACACACACACATATGAGGAAAAATCAAATTACTTACACACACACACACACACACACACACACATATAAAAACATGTTGATATTTTTAACCTATAAGTAAAACATTTTATTTCTTAATTTTTTATTTTTATTATAGCAAAGAAATACAAAATAGGTGTTAAATCTAATGAAATTGGGACACTCTACTGAAAGGTGGTCAGTCAAGTTTTTTAGTAGAAATTAATTATTGATAAAGTTAGTAGATACTTCACACTAATGACATAGCAACCAAAAAAATAAAAATAAAAAAATCTAGCAAAAGAAGTTTGTCTCTTACAAAATTATAATATAAAGAAGTATTATATATTAACAAATGGATTATGGATTAACCTCCAGTGATATAACCTTTATCTTTAGTATAAATATTGCAAGTTTACACTTACAAAATAATAAATCGTACATTAGCAAACAGTTTTGTTAACATAGAAAATTGATATATAATATAAGTAATTAAGTGTTAGTATAATATAGAATATCGTTATTATAAATTCAAAATATTTTTACTAACAATTTATTTCCATTAGACAAAGATTATATTAGTAGAGGCTAATTCTAATATTTAACCTTTCTTATCAATTATATTTCTTTTGTAGTGTGGTAAAACACAGATTGAATTTTTCGTTCAAAGAAATATCTATATTTAATATATTGAATATTGTTTTTTAAGAAAAAATACTTCTACGAAAACAAAAGAATAAATATAAAATAATTTTTTCTACATATTTAATTTTATATTTCTCATGATCAATTAATTTTATACAAAATAACTTCTCATAATTTTAATTTGATTATTCAAAATGGAAAACAAAACAGTTGCATATTTTGACTTTATATATTGGATCGATCTAGCTTAAGGAGAATCATTTTCTTAGCATTGTCTAGCACACTCTTTTAAACACTCTTTATTAATATTGTTTAAAATTTATAAAAAATCACAAAATTTTGTATGTCTTATTATTTAATAAGTTTCATTAGTAATTTTTTAATTTTTAATAAATTTTAACTAATAATAATAAAAAATTAATATATTAAAAATTGTATTATTAGCCCCCCTCCTTTTTCTTTAATAATATATACACACAACAGACAAAACGTTTCCTACTCCTTCCATAAATGCACTCATCAACCTTCATTTCTTTCTATGCTTTCAAATTATATCTGAGATCCGCTAAAAGTCCACACTCCACACCTCTTGTTGTTTTGCTCAGATCTTCACGCCGGTATGCTCAGAACATTAGCCAGGTTCGTCATGTTCAATATTCCTTCTTTTCTAATTAATATCAAACCTTAATTAAGTTAACTGGTCAATGTCTTCTTTCTTGTTAACCGTTGCTAAGTTGAATTAGTTGGAGCTTTGGGTTTTTGAACTTTTTCTTTTGATTAAGATTCACTTAATCTTTTGCAGGCAGTTCAAGCGCTCGACCCTTATCAATGATTTGCTTCAAAAACGCAGCAGATTCTATGCAACTACCGTTGGTGGAAGAAGGTGAGCCTCATTAAAGCTCTTTATTATAATTGCTGCTGTTTTAGTTCCTGTTTCATTTAAGAGTGCTATCATCCAAATTCTATGTAAAGAGTTGAAATCTAATTTGTTTTAATCTTAAAAGTGTATGTTTATACAAATTGGTCTTTGAAAATGTGAATTAACTTGCTAACAAGTTCACCCTACCAAGTTGTGAACTTATAAATAATTTCATCCTTCAAAAGATTAAACTGTATATGTGAAACTTTCAGAGAGAAAAGTAACATAAATTGAACACTTGACTAAAAAATATACTAACTCCTTCCTATATAGTGAATTACACTAATTTTTTATTTTTTTATCTTATTTTCTGGATTCCGATTACTTTTCTAAATTTCCACGAGGTTAGTGTGGAGCATGCTTTTATTTATATTAGAGGAAAAAATCATTCTCTTAAGCTTTCAATTTTCTTTCATATAACTTTCTGGGAATGAATAGTAGAGTGGTGACGTTGGTGCTTAGAATTAACTTGTTTCTGATTTGAGTTATATATATTTCACCGCATAGGAAGTAAAAACTAAAAACTATATATCTTGTTCTTAACTTCAGATGAAATCCTTGTCCAATCTAACTCTCTCTTTCTCCTACTCTCTCTCTCTCGTCACTATTTACATTCCAGTTGTTAACAGTTAATATATACAATGCATATTAGATAAAAAGAAAAGTAAACAGAAAAAGGTTACTGCAAATCTAAGACCACTACTTGATTCAATTTTAGTCAGTGGCGTTGACAAATAAAAAGCAAAACACTGTAGAATAATAAAGTACTTAAGTCCCTTGAAGTTAACAGAGACATAGAACTAAATTTAAACCATGACAACGGAATTCCGCGAAGCACATGGAACAAATCGTGCTAGCTGCCTCCAATTTGCATGTTCTCATGCTGTAGATCTACCAAACAGATACAGCTAACGTGATTTAATTGTCCAATTTTATTTTTAACGTGTCAGCTACTTCAGTGACTCTTGTGGAATTCCCAACTAATAATGGAACGAAACAGTACAAAAATTTGAAAACAATTTCAATCCCTTTATACACACACAAAGTCGTTTTCTGCTTGGTAACCACATTCAGAGCAAGAATTTGGAAGTTAGTGGTAGTGGATTTAATTAGATTAAAATAGCTCATAGGTTTAAATCTCCATACCATTCAGTATATATAAAAGAAAAAAAAAAGTCAAAGTTTCTTATTCTTAATATTTGAAAGCAAACCCCATTACCAAGGGTACTTCTCTTGCTCTTACTTTTTCAACTCCTTTAAGGAATATGCAATCTTAATCAATCTTGTAGGAAGAGAATTTGGTCCACGACATCATCCTCCAACTTTGCGAAAAAGAAATGATGCTTTCTGATTTAGACGTAGAGATAAAGGTGATAGCATTATTTAGATAGAGGCCATCATCATTTATGAGTATTCCATTATTCCCATCTGCACAAGCGATTTCTTTTCTCCACCCATGATGATTGACATTCATTCATTTCGGTTCCAAAAAGCAGGCTAGAGGGAAAAGTGGCACTCATAACAGGATCAGCAAGTGGACTCGGAAAGGCCACGGCCCATGAGTTTGTCCAACATGGGGCCCAAGTAATCATTGCTGACAATGACGCCGAACTTGGGCCACAGGTTGCAAAAGAGTTGGGCCCATCGGCCCGCTACGTGGAATGCGATGTCAGTGTTGAGGCCCAAGTAGCAGAAGCCGTAAATATTGCCATGGCCCATTGTGGGAAGCTGGACATCATGCACAACAATGCTGGCATCACGGGCCCAACAATTCCACCAAGCATAGCTGAGCTAGACCTTGATGAGTTTGATAGGGTCATGAGGATCAACATCAGGGGAATGATTGCTGGCATAAAGCATGCGGCCCGGGTCATGATACCAGTGGGCTCTGGGTCCATTCTGTGCACTTCAAGCATAAGTGGGGTCATGGGTGGGCTTGGGTCTCATCCATATACAATATCAAAGTTTACAATACCTGGGGTAGTCAAATCTGTGGCTAGTGAACTATGCAAATCTGGGATCAGGATCAATTGCATATCCCCAGCTCCAATTCCTACACCTATGGTTTTGACTCAAATAGGGAAGCTTTATCCTGGTTTAACCCAAGAACAGATAATGGGTATTGTGCATGGGTTTGGTGAGCTCAAAGGTACTAAGTGTGAGGACATTGATGTGGCAAGGGCTGCATTGTACTTGGCATCAGATGAAGCAAAGTTTATCTCAGGCCACAACCTCATTGTGGATGGAGGGTTCACCAGCTTTAAAAGTCTTATGTTCCCTTCTCCAGATCAAACTGCTTAACCTTAATTGTTAATTTCTGTAATGTTAAGAATACCTCATCTATGTTTTGATCCAATGGAGAGAGTACCGTACAAAAAGTAGTGGATGCACCGACTTTGAGTTGAATAATTCTAAATCTTCTTACAATATCTTCCCACTAATTCTCTTACTTTCTTTATATGGTAAATATGAAATATGTTTTATATTTTCAAAACATTAAATACATTTATTTTTTTATTTAATACTTTCTTTATAAAATAGTAGAAAGATTTGTAAGAGGATATAACATTATTATTTGGTTTAATTGTACTTTTTGTTCTCAAAGTTTTATAATTTCATAAATTTTGTCACTCCAATTTTTTTTGCAAATTTTGCCTCTCAATTTATAAAATATCGCAAATTTTGTCCTTAAGTAAAAATATTGTTATAATTAAAGGATAATTTGCCACAAAATTGTCTTAATTATGATAGTTTAAAGGAAAAACTGTTACAAAATGTTTTAATTTTGACAGTTTTTTTGTGTTAAGGCAAAATTTGTGATATTTTATAAATTGGGAGGCAAAATTAGCAAAAAAAAGTTTTAAAATGACAAAATTCACAAAATTTAAAAATTCTGAAGGCAAAAAGTACAATTAAATCTTATTATTTTAAATTTCACTTCGGTCTTTGCGAACTGTGAAGGACAACATAACGATGATGAGATCAAACTCTTGTGGTATATGTTAAAAGACATAGGGATAGGATAAGAATCCTATACATCTGGTTTGGCCCAAGGGATGGAGATGAAGAGCAAACTATGGCCTACATATTTGATAATTCTTTGTGGTTACTTTTGTTTTCCCACATTTATTATGATGGGACATAGGTGAAGGTACAAGTGACTCCATTCTACATATATGAAAGTTTAATTTCCAAATTTTATTCATATCACGAGGGTTACAACTCAAATATTAATGAACTTACCCAGCTAGCATGTAGTGTGGTCAAGCTGTCTTAACTTGCTTAGAAACGTATCCTAATATCTTCACAGTAAAATAGTATGGAATAATGAAATCAACAACAATTCATAAGATATTACTAATCCCGTTACCAATTCATGTGCCATTTTTTTTTTAATTTTCAAATTTAACATTTGAGTCAGAACTCATCTTCCTGTACAAAATCTTATACTTATTATGCATTTTACAATTACATATTAATTGATTATAATATTTTTAAGGAAAATGCTGAATTTTACAAAAATTGATTGGTACGAAAAGAAACAAATCTTTTTTAAAGGTTAATTTTTTATATTTAACCACTCTTTGATTTCCGTCAAATACTAATAATTTATTATTACTCTACCACCGAGTGTGTAAATTAACTGGTACAGGATTATTTTAGTTTAACTAGTAGTTTTAAGTACAAGTCCTGCTTATGCACATTATTGCTGCTCTTTTAAAATGTTTACACATGTACTTTCATATCATTCATGCACATTATTCTTCGTACTAAATAGCATTGCTCTATTTTTAAGGAAACAAAATTATCAAATAAGATTTGTCTCAAATTTTAATAATTCTATTTCCTTTATAAATAAAGACAAAAAAGAAGTTTTCAAAAGACAAAACAGAAGGACAGTACACAATTTTCATAAAGTCGTTATTTCAAATGCAAATATATGAAGGTAAGGTAAGGATAACTTTTAGCTTTTTAAATTTTGACGCGAAAATTCGTATAAGTTTAATATTTATTTAAACATGGAAGCGAAATGAATCATACTGCAAAAGTTAATTTAAATAAAGCAATTTTTTTACGAACAAAAGTAAAACAACATATTTAAAATGAATATATATTTTTTAAAATTTTAATTATTTTACGTCACTTTTTTTGTACTTGTTTTTGTACATATATTTTTTGGTTACTCAAGATATTCCCAACCGAGAGCTAGAGACTATTTCTTCAAGGTATGGAGATCCATTTAAGGGACTAATCTTTCTCAACAGATTGCTCTTCCATACACATGGATTTGGGATTGAATCAGATGTTTAAGGGGTATAGTTATCTACCAACTATACCACACCATGTTGGTATATGCGCTTTTGTATATGTTAGGAAAAAATCTTTTTATTCTCTCTTTCTTTTTCAAGTAATTTAATATTTTATAAAATATGTAGGAGAATATAAAAGAACTAAAAAACTTGGAAGGAGAACTTTGTCGCCTATAATGATCCTATCCAACTCAAGTATGATTGTTTTCGGTGGGAATACCTGTTGTCTATACAAAAAAAGAGAAAAGACTTGTACTTTGCACCATCATAAGAGGAAAAAAAATCAATTTATATAAAAATATAGAATGGCTGGAAAAGGTTCATCTATAAACTCATATCTATCCAAATCTTAGACAGATTTTATATTTATATAGATAATATATATTTACCTTGGGTTGTAATGTCAATTCCTAAACGAAATCTTTACATGAATAATATTAACATTTATGTTTAAGGGTTTTAAAATTTTTAGGTTTAATTGCACTTTCCCCCCCAAAATTTTACAATTTTATGAATTTTGTCATTCCAATTTTTTTTTCAGCGAATTTAGCCCTCAAATAGAAAAATTGTCACAATTGAAAAAAAAACTGCTACAAAATTATCTTAATTGTAGCGGTTTAAAGGAAAAACCGCCACAAAATGTCTTAATTGTGATGGTTTTTCTATGTTAAGGTAAAATGTGCGATATTTTGAAAATTGGGGGGCAAAATTCACGAAAAAAAATTTAGGGTCGAAAAATTTGTGAAATTATAAGACTTTAGAGGGAAAAAGAACAATTAAGCCAAATTTTTACATGTACACAACATTTATGGTATTTAATTAAGAACAATGCTATTTAGTACGAAAAAAATGCATGCACGAATCATACGAAACACAACATTTTTGGTGCTGATTTTTTAAAAGCAAATCTTGATTAAAATAATTAGAAAAATATAAAAGAAAATTGGACGGAAATCACCTTTCGTGTGTTGGTGATGAAAAATGATTCATAACTTTTAGAATTTTCCTTTGATTAATATATAAGTGTTAGTTATTTTATGTGAAAGTGTGTGAATATTTAAATTATAAGAGTAAATATATATTTTACATTAAGATATAAATTTAAATGAAATTATCATAATATTTAAAGCAAATGGATAAAAGTTTATATGATATGAGGATAGAAAAACTATATATATTGATATCTAAATCATAGAGTAAATATATGTATTACATGGATGAAAAATTTTCTTATAAGTGTATTAATATTTATATCACTAAAATAAATATTTGCATTACACTATACTAAAAATGGTATATGAAAGCATATTAATATTTATATTATATAGGTAAATGAATATTATTCTAGGATTACTTCTTTCATATTTATTATGGATTTAATTTAATATTTATTCTAAGATTGTATACTTTGCTATCATAATATTTTTAAATTATAACTTTTCTTTGTTACACCTTTTTTATTCAAAGTGTTGTCATTTTTACAATTTTTCCATAAAATTCTGCACATTCATACCCAATCTAATTTTTATGTAGATCATAATTTCAAGGATTAAAAACGATAATTTTACTATCATATATAATACTTTGATTTATATATGAATATTTTATTGATTGAATTTATTTTTAATTTATATTTTAGCTTGAATAGTGTTAATTAACATTAAAAAACTTTTAAATATAAATAAAATAATTTACTGATAAATTAAATCATAAAAGTTTATAATTTTTTTTTATGTTTTTTGAACAGAGAGAAAACTTATTCATTATTTTTCATATTTTAAAAATATACACAATATGATGCCGTGGATCACAAGGGTCATTATGCAAGTTTATAAAGAATGTGAAATAAGTGGTTTCGAGTTCGAGTCTTGGATATGCAGCTGTATTAAATACTCGGAGGGAGAACTTTTTTGCTTATAGTGGTCCTACCTGATTGTAGCAGGATTGCCTTCGGTAAAGGATACCTGTGGTCTCTACTAAAAAAAAGAATGTAAAATATATATTTTTTATTATTTTACACTTTCTTTTGTTTTGTGGGAATTTTTTTTATTAAAAAAAAGGTTTTTTATACTGCTCGATAAATTTTTTTGTATGAACTGCTCGGTAAATTTCGAACATCTGTTTGGAATTCAATCTGGATTTTTGCATCAATACAAATACAACTGTAAAAACTAAAAAGAAAGAAAATACAAACGGAGAGTGTGAGCTGTGAAAATAATGGCTTTTATACATTTTTGCTATTCAATTTGTCAATTTGACTCTCAATGGCTATGGTCCTACAGCTTTGTCTGGACTTGTAGGCTTCAACCCATGGGCTTGTGATTTCTGCACCATCTTATGTGCTTCTAATCTCCAAAGATTCCAAAGGCTTTCTTCTTGCTAAACATAGTAATGAGTAATGACAATACAAAAGAAAATGTAATGAGTAATGACATTTTATTAAAATATAAATATAATAATTACTTTATCAACACAAATATCATTTATATATACAAACTAAATCTTCTAATATAATGAAATTTGTTGTTGTCGTTGTACACAAAAAAAAAATCTTTTAAAAACTCAATTTAAAATTCAATATTTTTTATATTTATCTTATTATCTTTTTAATCTCTATAAATATAGATATAGATATTTAATATTTGCCTCTCTTTTTTTTGTCACCTATTCAGTAGTTTCTAAAAAATGAAAAAAAGAACATATAATTGGGTGCGAAAGCCCAAATAAGGACATGTCTAGTCTAGCTAGAAATATGGCTTTAAGTGCCTCAAAAATATTACAATGTACAGACGATTATCGACTAGTTTGTTATAGTAGGGAACTTTATATCCTTGTTTTGTCCAGTAGTAGCTTCTACAAGTATTAGGAACTATGGATGAACCCATAAAATTAAAGTTGTTTATTCTATATTATTAAATATTTATTTCATTAATTAATTATTTATAGACTATCTATAATTCCTAATATTTTGAAATCATCAGGTTAAGTGATTGGAGCTTGAGACATTCTATTATTTTAATCATTTATATATTATGATTAATTTTTTTCGTAAGAATGTAATATGATTTTTATGATAATTTGAAATTTTATGTAATTTATTTTTATAATAGTATATTAATTTATTGTTTAATATATTGTATAATATTAAAAATATATATTTAATCATTATCAATTCGATTAGAATTTAATCACAGTTAATTCAATAAATCATAAATAAAAACTTTTAATGATTCAATAATATATCTAATTTTAAAAGTTTTGAGCGATACATTAAAAACTACAAACTAAGATACTTTTTCCTCACGAAATAGTTAAAAATATTTCACAAGAACAATAATATATTAGAATTCTTTCGTATTCTCTTGATAACGAGATTTGTATAAATATTTTCAATTATTTTAAAAAATTAATATTCAGTACTTTTTTATTTTTCATATAATAAATATTTTTAAGTTTAAATATGTTTTTGGTCCTTATAAAATATCACTTTTTGGTTTTAGTTCCTGTAATTTATTTTTTTAAAATAGTTCTTGTAAATTTTATTTTTTTGGTTTTGGTCCTTTTATTTTGTTCTAATTCTTTTAGTATAGAGAAAACAGGCATGCACTGACAGTGTAAAGTAGTTTTACACTGTCATCTAATCACAAACCACTATTTATTGTAAGTTTGTTGACTTTTATAATAAATACTTTAAAATTCATATCAATGATGATTTCCGATTGGTTAACAGTGTAAAACTTTTTACACTGACAGTGTATGACCATTAAACTCTTGAATATATCTATTTTTCGGTTTAGTCCCTATAATATTTTGTTATTTTGAATTAGTCCCTTTGAAAAAAAAAATGATAGGAACTAAAAGAAAATTATTTACATATTACAAGGATAAAAACGAAAAAAATAAATATATTACAAAGACTAAAACAAAATAACGGAAACCAAAATTAAAAAAAAATTACAAGGACCATTTTAAAAAAATATTTTTATAAGGATCAAAACCAAAAAACAATATATTACGAAGACCAAAAACATATTTAAGCCATATTTTTATTATATATTTTTACTTTTGTTTTTTTAACCAATGTTTTTAAAATAGTGATATATTATATATGATTAATTAACGACTTCATATGATAAACATTTATGCTTTGATGCAAGAGAGGACTTGCCATTGTCTTGCCCCTTGCATGGTATGCTAGTTACTCTCTCTCTATTCCTATCTTGCTTGCATGTGAGCCACGTGTGCGTCAAGATAGTGACGATGGTGTCACGTGACCGGTGATTATGTTTGAAACTGTTCTTAATAGTATGAATTTTAGAAGATGGACCCAAAATTCTATGTTGGCTACGCAACCAAAGACGGTTTTGCTTTTTCCTGCCATCATGATAGAGTTTTATGAAACAACACCATTTCAGCCAGAAGGTCAGTTTGGAAGCCAGTTGAACTTTTCTTTTTAATCTGTCTTATGTATGATAAAAGAGTATGATGTATTTTTTTTATAATGTTTTAAATATTTTATAAAAAATGTTAAACAAAACATATATGTATAATATCTTATAGAAATATAAAAAAATTAATATTATCTTTATTTAATAATTAAGAGAATTATTTTAAAATTTTGTTACACAGTTTGAAACGATCAAAGATAGAAAATCCTAAGAAGATAGCAGAAGCCAATAGAGTGGTCATTTCAAACACGAGTTTCTTTTTTATCAATAAAATTTTAATTAATGTCCTTGAAGTTTGATGAACTCACTTGGTTAGTTCGCAGATACAAGGAGA
Source organism: Spatholobus suberectus (assembly GCA_004329165.1). Lineage (NCBI taxonomy): Eukaryota > Viridiplantae > Streptophyta > Magnoliopsida > Fabales > Fabaceae > Spatholobus > Spatholobus suberectus. The sequence continues at coordinate 33,959,202 of CM014732.1, read as the reverse complement.
GAGGGACAAGTGGAAGGGAGATAGAGCAAGGGTTGAACAAGAGGGAATTGAAAAGTTAGGATGAGAGTTTCAAGTTTGATTGGAGAGCAGGTGTGATAAAACGAGGGGTAAAAGGGGTCACGAGAGAAGCTTGGGTTTGTTTTGAAAAATTTATTCCAAAGACTTGGCTTTGAATGTTGCTTGGTTCAAATGGCAACTTGGGGTTCAGTTTCTTGTTCAAGCCACCAAAAATTCTTTATTAGGCTAAACTGATAAATGAGTATATAATGTATGGCTATATAAATGAATATATGATTATTGGTTCAATTTTTATAGCTGTTATTTAGGATGTTGTAAAAAAAGAATCCTGTGAATCTTTAATATTATTGAAATAAATAACCTTTCTTTGACTAATCAGAAAAATAAATTAATGAAGATATAGTGCAATAATTAGACTAAAACCCCCCTTTTTAAAAAAGAAAAGGCTAAAGCTAGACTTAAATTCCCAAAAGTTTCTTTGTAGTTTAATTTTAATGAAAAAAAGAAGAGATATAGAAAAGAGTCTAAGTATCACTCCCTTTAATTAATGATATATGACCACATGTAAGCAATTTATGGCCTTGGCGCCTCAATGAGGGAAAGTTGATCATTTATTTTGAAAATAATAAAAATAATGGAGCGAGAGTGAGAAGGAGAAAATCCATTTGCTCTATAAAAAATATCGTATGTGGATACATGTCCTACCTTTTCGCTTTCTGGTCCCCAGGAGTAAATCTTATATATCTATATCTTCCCAGACGAATCAATAATATTGAATATATGCATGTATGTCAGAGATCATTCAAAATGTAAACTAATCAAAAGAAATTATAAGGACATGTAACAAGCCTGTGATTTCATTAAAGAGTGGCTGCTGGGTGCTCTGCATAATTTAAATATTCAAGTTTCAAATATTTCTTGTCAACAACTACGTTGGCTCATGGAAAGTACACCACTTGTTCAAAATCCGAACAACACTTGAATCAATGTTGGTTAACATATTAGCTGTTTCGTGAACTAGTCCTACCCCTCTAACTAATTTTTGCTTAAAATAAATGAACAATCATGACATTAAGAAAAATTAAAAAAATAAAAAGGTTTTACAGGTAATTTAATTAATTGCTAATCATTTATCAAATTTTCTTATGGAGTTTTCTTTTCATAGTAACATATTTTACTAAAATATTGGATTTGTGGAATGAAAAAAGATTGTTTCTATTTTTTCTTTATTTCTTTTATTATTATATTTTTGAAAAAGTAAATAAAAAAGCGATAATACACGTATAATGGAGAATATCATTCATTTCTCCAAAAAAGAAATGAAAAAAAAATGAAGATCTTTTTCGGTATAAATTTTTTGGACGCGCGCCCAACATTAATGTGAAAAATTACAAATGAAGGAAGATGGTTCTTCATTTATGGTTATATACTTGGAGGTTCTGAAAATATTTTCATGCAGACAAGTATACTATTCTACGTAAGCAAGCAGGTTGATCTATTTTGTTTGCTGTCAAAGGGACATTGTAGACTAGTAGGAACACAACATTATTTTTCGCAACGACAAGTTGGATTTTGTTTCTGTTACAGAACGGAACTCATTATGCTTAGATCTTGGTTATCGACTTATGGTTGAGAGCAATAAAGTCCAGGCCTTTCTTTTTCCCTTTTTTGAGTGGGTTAATAATTGACTACATATATTTTCTATAAGAGACAATTCTATTTGAGTTAGACAAAATTATTATGAGCGGCAATGCAGCTACATACTGAATGTTAGAAGTTGAAGCAATTAGTTAAATTGAAACAATTATGCGTTAGTTAATTAGTGATCCATGTTTTATGATGTGAATAGTCAATTATATTTAATTTGTGGGTTAATACCTTTTGATTATGTTGATAGGTTGGGGTAGTCCTATACCTTTTTCTATAATTTTTATTTTACTTATAATTTTTTTTTTTCTAACTATATGCATATTCCGCCGCTGAAAAGTGGATTATTACTTATATCATATCGTTGCATATTTGCATGAAATGGAATAATATCTCTTTAATAATAATAATAAAAGGAATAATATCTTTACTCTTTTCGCTTCTTGTCACAGAACAACCTAATATATTTATAATTTTTTCGTGTATGTTTAAGAATCCAATCCATGTTAGCATGGCAAGCAAGGAAACTCTTTTCACTAACGCTATGTTTGATAGAGTAGAAATAGGTAAAAAGTAGGAAGAAGAGGATGGAAATAGGTAAGTAGGAAATATTTTAAGTTGTTTAATAGAGTGAAAATGGAGAGGTGAGAAATTAAAAGGTGATAGATCTCACAATAAATTATTTCCTCCCAACTTCGACAAGAAATAGCGAAAAAATATGAGTGGATGCATTGATAGTCGACTAAACAAACTTCAATAGTCGACTATTGAAGGATTTTTCACTAAAATGCGAAATCTGGTAATCCACTTGTGATAGTTGACTATCAAATTTTTTTAATCGATTATTTAATTTAAACATTAAAATTCAATTTAAATTAAAAATTTAATTTAGTTTTTATTTTTTATTTTTATTTTTTCTTTCATATTTTGTACTTATTTCTCTTAAACCAAACACCTCTATTTCTATTATATTTTTCACCTATTTCTCTCTTCTCTATTTTCATATATTATATTTTTCACCTATTTCTCTCTTCTTTATTTTCATCTATTTTATTTTTCACTTATTTCTTTTTTTCTTACTAAACACACCGTAACTCGTGACTAATACTAAGCTTATATGATGTGAAAAATACTGTTCTGGAGCTTTTTGCACACACGACGCGCGTTAAAATTATATACTTATCAAGGAAATATTATTTTACTAAAAAATTGATGTATTTAATCTGTCTTTATGTTAACTTAGTTTATGCTCGAAACAACCTATAAACAAAAACTTATTACGAAAATTTTCATTAAAAATTAATCTAATTCAGGCATATTGTTAGATTCTTTATTTTATTGTTGTTAAACAAGAAGAAAGACGGATCCTAAGAATATGTTTGGGAGTTAAATTTTAGTCATAAATATTGTTGATAATGCAGGAAAATATGAGGAAGGCAAGGAGAGCAGATTTTTTTAAATAAATATTTTAATTTAACAAGTTTTTTAGAATAAAAGAAAAATAACATATTAACACAAACTTAATACGTTAATTTATTTATTTATTTTACAAATATGTTTAAATATGCTTTTGGTCCCTATAAAATATCTTTTTTTGATTTTGGTCCCTGCAGAATTTTTTTTTAAAAAATGGTCCTTTTAAAATTTACTTTTTTAATTTAGGTCCTTTTATTTTGTTCCAATCCTTTTAATATATTTATTTTTTCATTTTAGTTACTATAATATTTTTTTTTATTTTGAGTTAGTCCTTTTGAAAAAAAAAATGGTAAGAACTAAAAACAAATTATTTATATATTATAAGGGCAAAAATGAAAAAATAAATATATTACAAAGACTAAAATAAAATAACAAAGACCAAAATAGTTTTTTTTACAAAGACTATTTTAAAAAAATAATTTTATAAGGACCAAATTAAAAAAAATAATATATTAGAAGGACGAGACAAATATTAAACATCTCTCTCTTAATTTAAAAATAAAATATTTGCTCTCTTTTCCTTTCCTTCTCAAAATTCAACTCTTGAACACTAACAACTAAAAATGACACGCCAGTAAACCAGCCGGGTGTGGATCTTCTACAGTAACATTTTCACTGCATGAGATCTTAGCCACTAAAATTATTTTATAAAAAATACTATAAAGTCATGTTTAAAAGTTATACATGGATAAAATGAATTCACATAACTTTCTTATGTTAAATTTCATTGCAGAGAATCCTTACCCGAACCAGCCATAGCTTGAACAACACATATCTTGCTAAAGAAAGATTTTCCCAGCTTTCCCTGTATGCGCGAGCTTGATGCATATATGCTCTAATGACCGTTTCAGAAAACCTCTGATATGCTGTACGGTCGTGGCACAATTGGGTGAGTCATGACTCATGAGTGTCCGAGCAAGTAAGTAGTAACACCTAACAGCACAGCACCCTCCACTGCACATGCTGAATCACGTTCGAACCTAACGTGTCACTCTTTTTGTCACTATTTTTTATTTATTTTAAAAATTAAACAAATGCTTTGTGCTAAAAAAAAAAAACTGCGGTAATCGTTTTTTTTTTTTCTCTCTTCATTTCAAAAGTTTTTTTTTTTCCCATTCTTCATTTAATTGAAAGATTTGCCTCCTTTTTTGTACTATCACTTCAAAACCTTTTTTCTAGTTTCCTTAATTATGCACTCCATCATCACCGCTTCAATTCATGGCGAGGTGAAAAACAAGGCAATGTGCTTCTACTTCCCTAACCTAGAATCTTTAAAAGCACTCGTGGATAGAACCTAAGATTCTAGGGGTTATGCTTTGAAATTATTGAGCAAGATAGGCTTATGGGAGCCATGGATTTCATTCCAAGTCACTAGTGTAGAGGTGAGAAAACAGGTTATCCAGTTCATATTGAGCTGGCTTGATGCAGGTGATAGCTGGTTAAACTAAAAAAGAATAGATTCAATTCGGCCTTTAAAATAAATTCTAAGGTGAAAATTTATTTTTTTTGGATTTTTGGCAAGTTTTTTAGGGCTAAGCTCAAGTTGAACCATGATTGGATCAAGAAAAAAAAGCTTGCATTTAATTTGGATTCAAAATTTAAAGTTCTAAGTCCTATATTTAATCTAGTAGATTTAACTAGCTCAATTAATTCAACCCATTTTTCCATCTCTACACACGAGAAATTTGGATTTCATTTTGAGCCTTTTGATCAAGTGTGTTTGCGTGAAAATAAAATATTAGATAACTTAGTGAAAAAGAAGACACAAATGAAAAAAAGTAGAGAAAGATGAAACTCTAGAGAGAAGATGAATTAAATCATAATTGTAGGGATCTTTAAAAAAGTAAAGAGAAAAGGTATTAAATACAATTCAAAAGAAAAATATTAAAGATGAATGGAGAAAAAAGAATAAAAATCTTTTGTATATTATATCATTCTTGACATTTACACCAAATAATACTCTCGAAAATGGATACAAATGGTTATTTTGAAAAAAAAAAATATCATTCAAATAGTTACGGAAAAAAAGTGATTCTATTGATAAGAAGAAATTATTCAATTTCTTACTTTGTTTTTATATTTATCGTGAAAAAGACACTTCTTGCACAAACAAAGAAATATATGAAAGCTCAAATATGATTAAGACAATACTTAGTTTAATATTTAACTGATTGACAATATATTAATTAATACAATGTTTAATAAATTGTATTATAATTATTGGAAAATTTATAAGAAATGAAAATGCTTTAATCATATAAAAAAAAGCTTTAAGTGAGGAATTTATATAAATATTCAAATTTGATTGATTAAAACTAAGATAACAATTGGTTTAATAATTATTTCATTAATTATATATTCGTAAACAGAATATTTGATTGATTAATAATTTAATTAATTTATTGAATTATCTATATCAGGGTAGCTGAAAAAGGATTTAGAAAAGAAAATACTTTAAGCAAAAAATAAAATAGAATTAGATTAGAATGCATTAATAATATAAAAGTTTTTTAGTTTAATTTTTATGCATTGTCAATGTAAAAAATTTTATACTGCCAATCAATTAAAAATTATGATAGATATAACTTTTAAGGTAGTTATTGTAAAAATCAATAAACATACCATACATGACAATTTGTGATTGGATGACAATATATAAATTTCTTACACTATTAGTATGTTGAAACCAAAGACGTAGAAGCGTCTAAACCCTCAATGTTTTGAAGATAACAAAGCTTATTAATGTTCATATTTGCGCATATAGACTAAGCCTGTTACAGCTAAGAAGAAGACTCGCCAACAAGGACCGTCCAGTGTCATGTTAAAAATTGTCCAGTAGACGTGTCAAAGATCGTCCAGTTAGACGTGTTTAAAGACCATCCAGTTGAACAAACTGGAGGCGACCGTCCAAGTCTCTAAGATCATATATTCAAACGGCTAAGTTTTTAGTTTGAACGTCAATTATATTTATGCTAAGTCTGCCTCGTAAATTACACATTACTACTCCAGTGAACTAACGTTCAAATCTGTTTGAAGCATCAACATCAATTCAGTACAAAAGCACAGCAGAATAGATAAAGCAAGTCAACTTATCAAGCTGACAAGACAAATGAAGAAGGTTCAGAAGAACAAACCGCCAGCGCAATCCTGGAACTTCCCTTGTAGTGCAAGTCTGCAACTGCCACGCTTGACATTTCTAAAAAGATGGTCTGCACGCTTCTCATTGCGTAAAGAGTCAAATTATCCACAACGGATCTTTTTCCTGAAGATCATATATATACGTGCACCAACGAAAACAGAAAGACAACAACGAGAAACGAAAAGGTGAATAGAAAAAGGCGAAGTCTATCAAAAAGAACAAGAACGTAAAGTCTTTTGTAATACTTTGTTAAGAGCGTCCAGTGGACGATAGCAAAATTTCTTAAAGATCTTCAAAGTGATCCTGAGCTAAATCTTTCAAATCCTCACTATGTGAATTGACCCTTGCTCTTTAAACACTTGTGTGTTGTGAAAGCCTGGAGAGACATAGTGTAAAAGAATACTTGGGTTAAGCAATCTAGGGAGATTGCGTTGTAAAGCCTGAAGAGGCCACGAACAATACTTGTAACCTAAGATTGGTTAGTAGAAACCTTCTGGGTGAAGGGACTGGACGTAGTTTAGGTTGAGTGAACCAGTATAAAACTTTATGTGTTTTTCTTCTCTCTATCCCTACACCTGAAAACGTTTTTTGTTGATCTACTTATTTCGAAAAAGTTTTACAAGGCACAATTCAACCCCCCCTTCTTGTGTGCTTTTTCGTATTTCATAGTACACAAACTATTTACTCAAAATTTTTTACACTGTCATCCTATAATAAATTATTATGCATGATAAAATTGTTAAATTTTGTAATAAATATTTTAAAAATCATATCTAATATAATTTCTAATTAATTAATAATATAAAAATTAGCAAAACTTTCTTTTGTAGAACTTAATAGATAATAGATTGAAAGTGTTATACGTAAATTTTCCCACATTCTTATTTCAGAAGGCATAAATTAATAGTAACTGAATTGACAATTACATTTATTCAACTTTGATTCTTATCTAATTTAAACGTAAAATATTTAACAAAATTATTAGATTAATTAGATTTTATAATTAGAATTCTTAATCACTAAATAAGTAATAAAATTAAAAATATTTGTATTTTTAAATAATTGAATTCTGATACTTTGATTAGTAACATATATGTTTTAATATTTATTGTTAAAAATATTTGTAAAAAATGAAAAATAACGTGGTAACATTTTTCTACAAATATTTAATGCAAGAAATATAGATCAAGTAATTAACTTACATGATGTAAGTTCTCACAAAAAAAGAATAATGAAAGAATTACATGATTTAAGTTAAGATATTAATTGCTGATTACCATAATATATATCAAAATTAATGCAATTATATATATATATATGTGTGTGTGTGTGTGTGTGTATGTATATTGCAAAAAAAAAAAAACTGTAAAAATGAAAATACATTTATTGAAAAAACAATGAATGTTTCGGAGAGTGTCACGCGGTATAATTTCAAATGACAAACCTTTTTTCTATATATAATAAATAATAGATGAGTACCAAAAAAATAGTGAGAAAAGAAATAGAATTTAATAGTTTTACTGTGAAAAGGGTAAGTTCTAAACAATAATAATTATTTGAATTGTGAAGAGCAATAAAAAAAATGTAAACCTTTATTTTTATTTCTAATATAAATGTTGACGATTTTAAGTTTTGATATTATAAATTTTAAAATATTTTAATTATTATTAAAAATTAAAGCAAATCACATTTTATAATATAATAAACCAACATGTTGTTGGTCTGAATGACATTGAGCTCAAATTAGCAAGATCTCAGGTTTGAATCTTGTAGATAGAAAAAATGTGGTTGAGAGAGAATATTCCACTAAAGGTAGTTAGCCAAGTTTTTCGATAAATATTAATTATCGACAAAACTGGTGAATATTTCGCATTAATAATATGGTTAAAAAAAGGCCAAATTGCATTTTTGGTCCCCCTATAATTCTCAATTCTCGATTTTGGTTCCCTATGTCCAATTCGGTAATTTCAGTCTTCTAATTTTTAAAAATGTGCAATTTTGGTCTCTCTATTTTTAATTTCGTGATTTAAGTTCTTCAAGTTTTTAAAATTCGTACTCTTTGTCTCTCTAAAATTGCAAATTTCTGCATTTTTTTTAAATTTTAGTCCAAAATTAGAGGACTAAAATTGAGAATTTTTAAAAATTAAAGGGCTAAAATAACTGAATTAAAAATAAAGAGACTAAAATCGTGAATTTTTAAAAATTGAAGACTAAAATTGTAAAATTAAAAATAGAGGAATCAAGATCTGTAGATTGAGAATTACAGAGAAACTAAAAATAAAATTTAGCAAAAATAAAATAAAAAAAATGAAAGTTTTATAACACGTATTGAGTAATTGACCTATTGGCCGGTAATGACAATCTTTCTTTGCCTCAAGACTCGATATCGGGACATCTCATTAAATATACGGGCTAATTCCATTGCAATCGGGTAAAATCGTTACAAAGAATTTATCAAAAAAATAAAAAATCGTTACAAAGAACACCGTTCTCTGCTCCGTCCGTATCAATCATCAAACTTTAACAGAACACGGTTACTTACTTCCTTAAGAACTCAAACAGAACACCACGAGCTATCATATCACACACACTGATGCGATAAGAGTTAAGTTAAAGAAGAGTTTCCCCGAAATAAAAAAAGCAAGAGTGCACACAGAGAGAGAGAGAGAGAGAGACCCACACACACATGGATAAACCACACACCACCAACCGTTTCCCTCTCCATTCATTTTTTCGCCGCGACAAACAAACGTAACCGTCTCGCTTTTCCCCCTTTCTCCGTCTCGCTGCTCACGCAGGCACGATGGAGCGCTACACGCTGCCCGCACACACAGAAGGAGACGCGGCACCGTCGTGGGCCGGGCCCAACTCCGAAGCAGAGGACATTGCCATTGCCATGGGTGCCCCTATCCCTTCCTTTAAATCCATGCTTCAACCACAACCACAACCTGAATCTTGCTTTAACTTCAACTTCAACTTCAACTCTGGCATCAGTACTGTCCCCTTTGTTCCAAACATGGACTCTTTCCCTCTAGACCCCTTCTCGCCTTCACTTTCACTCCCTTTCTTCAACAACAACAACAACCAGTTCGACCCGGGCTTTGACTTGGGCCTGGATACTGGGCTTCACTCTTCTGCTCCCCTTCTCTTTTCCCAGGCCCAGACGGGCTTCGAGTTCTCCGAACTCGAAGCCCTTGCTGGACCTGGGAATGCCCCGTTCTCGAACGGGGCAAAGACTCTGAAGCCTACCGAGGGGGCGCAGCCGACGCTGTTCCGGAAGCGGCGGGGGACGGCGGCCGAGATTCCGGGGCTGGAGACGGTGAGGAGGAAGGGGAGGAAGTGGGAGGAGGGAGAGGGTGAGGAAGGTAGCAGTGCTGACGTGGATGGTTCCGGGTTGAATTATGAGTCCGACGAGCAAAATGAGAATAATAACGGGAATGGTTTGAACCCGAGTGAGAGCGGTGGAGATCACAAGGGGAAGAAGAAGGGGCTGCCCGCCAAAAATCTCATGGCGGAGAGGCGCCGCAGGAAGAAGCTCAATGATAGGTTGTACATGCTCAGGTCTGTTGTGCCCAAGATTAGCAAGGTATGAAAAACAAAATACAGAATTTGGTTTTGTAAATAATTGTTGTTGATTATTGATTTGTTTCAGTGTTCTATTTCGGTTTGGGGAGTGTCTGATAACTGATTATGTAATATAGAATTAGAAATAGGCAAATGCTAATCAGTGTCGTAAGGACACTGGTTAAAAAATTTAAAATTGAAAGTTTTTATTAAAAAATGTCATTAGTGTATCTTTATTGTGATTTCCAACGTATTCCCAATATGAATTCCAGCAAATATTTTCTATTTTGAATTCTTTAACTTAGCAAGACCCTTAGAAATATCATGGAATTGTGCCATTTTAGGGTCTGTAAGCTCTTATAAGAGAAGAAAACAAGAAGTTAAAATTTATTAAACTTCTCCTATATGTTAAAATCAAATTATGAACTTTAAAAGGTTTTCTCATTTAATTTCTCCAAAAGCTTACTTGTATAAGTTGATTTTGACTTATGAAAGGAGTTTAATTTTCTTTGTTTTTATTTTTTCTTTGGAAGTGTTTATATAGAAATTTATCTGAACTAACATTATTCTCTCTCTCTCTCTTTTTCCGGATGTCAAATTAAGAACTTTAAAAGTTTTCTCATCTAATTTCTCCACAAACTGAGGTGTATAAGTTGATTTTAACTTATAAAAGAAGTTTAATTTTCTTTATTTGTTTATCTGAACTGACATTGTTCCCCCTTTCTCCCTTTTTCCGGATATTTTCTCCTATAATGAGAAATGTCATTTTGCAACTTATGTTTGGTGGAGAATCTGGTGTGGGGTTGTGTCTTCATGACAATTTTAATGAATTTGTAGTTTAGAGTACTGTATTGGTCTGATTGTTGTTGCCATTGACTGGTTTATTAATGCTAAAACACTTCCTTTATGTGTTAGGAGCTTAGGAATGGTGCATGCTAATGTTCTTTCATTTGTTTGTAGATGGATAGGGCTTCAATACTTGGGGATGCAGTTGACTACTTGAAGGAGTTGCTGCAGCGGATTAATGATCTTCATAACGAGCTGGAGTCAACTCCACCTGGCTCGTTGCTGCCACCTTCTACTTCTACAAGCTTTCACCCTTTGACACCCACCCCACCAACCCTTCCCTGCCGGGTCAAGGAGGAACTATACCCTGGCACCTTGCCAAGCCCTAAAAACCAAGCTGCAAAGGTAATTGTCTGTTGACTTACTTGTTGTTTGTAGAAGGTGAAAATTGTAGCCTATTGTTTGCAGACCATGTGAATTATGTTGCAATTGAAACTTTTGGAAAGATAACTCGGCAAAATAGTTTGAAATTGAATGAGGCACAGCCAGAAGATCTGGTCAGAATCAGAAATGATATTTCTTAGTCAGGCAATCCTACACAGCAAGGCCTAAATTTCTCCAAATTTTCCTTAAAAAACACAGCATTTGTAAGCTTCAAACAGCAAGAATAACCTCAAATTTGAAATTAGGAGAACCTAAATCATTGGAAATTATGCCAGGAACTGGAGGTAGAACTATAAAACAGGCTGGCTTATCCAGAGTCCAGACCAATTCCTTTGGTTGGTATGGTTGCCTGAGCTCAAATGTTGTTCTGGCTCAAAGGATTATGTGGGCCAAACAGGCAAGCATGCCAACTGGGCCAATTTACACAGAAAATATCAGGTTGGTCTGATTTGGGCAAAAATTCTTTTGTTGGACAGTCCAACAAATTTGTGTTTGGTTTAATTTATTTTGGAGAAATAATTATTTTTTTATCTAGCTTCCTGATTGAAAAAAAGCTATTCTGAAAAAGCTGTTCCAATCTAATTTTTTGGCTCCCAAAGAAATTAGCCTGCCATTTAGGCCGACTGGTTGGGGTGGTTACAAATTTATACCCATTGTTGGAATGTTCTGAACTGTATCAAGCTTGAATTGACTCGAAACAACTTGAATTGGCTCTCTCATAGCTTGCATAGTAATTTTGTTTGAAACATACTTGTACTATCAATTGGTAATTGAACTCTAACTAATGCATCTGATATTTACAAATCTCAGATTTGTATGATTATAGTATAACATGAACTTGTAATTTATAACTAGTTAGTATGTCTTAATGGCATCTGGTGGTGTGGATCCATAAGGTGTATGATATCCAGGTATTGAAACTGGTATAGTAGGAACTAGGAAAAGGTGTTGGACAATGCTCCAATTACAGTAATGAAAGCAGAGAAAAATTTACACCTCTCCTCAAACCTCTGCCACTCCCTTGTTTAATGTCCTGCTGCCACCGGTCATTTTGGCTATACTCCTCCCTCTCTCATCTGACAGATTTCTCCAACACATTTCCACTACTACTCCTTCCTTTCTTGTTTGTCTTCTTTCCCTGGTAAACATGAAGTGGAGGCCCAGCAGCTGTATTCCCATCAGAGTCTAAATGGGAACTAATGATTGCCAACTAGATTAGTATATATTTTTATGTTGGCAGTATTTAATTGCATAGTGTTTGACTAAATTGTTTTAAATTGACTTTAGTGTTTCTGAGATCTATAGGTTGAAGTCAGAGTAAGGGAAGGGAGAGCTGTCAACATTCATATGTTCTGCACCCGTCGACCGGGTCTTTTGCTTTCTACCATGAGGGCTTTGGATAACCTCGGATTGGATGTACAGCAGGCTGTTATTAGCTGTTTCAACGGCTTTGCTTTAGATGTGTTCAAAGCTGAGGTATGATTCTCTCTCCTGTGCCAAGCTTCACTTGAACATATCTATTATTAATTTGCTTTTCTTTTTATTAAGATGCTTGTCATTGATGTTTATTTGGGCAATAGCACATTATGCCAAATGGCATTGCTTGATCCATGGAACCAGGTAGCCAACCCTAACTAGTGGGAGAAGGCTTGGTGGTGGTGTAGTGGTTGTTGATGCAACACATTGTCAATGTTCAATATTGATTTCTGGTGCCTCCATCTGTTCATAATATTTTGTCTTCCAAAATTATGCTGACAATCTGCAGTTGAGAATTGTAGCAATTGCAAAATTATTAACAATTTAGTTTAACTTTCTGAGTTGCATTTGATGTTGGGGCTGAAATAGTAAAAAGATTATATGATGAGATTTAAAGAGAAGTTTTGGATGGGCTGAGATGAAATGAAAGAAACTTGACTTGGTAGCAGGCTAGCAGCAGAGTGGTTAGTTAAGACTTAAGACATAGACCTGATATACCTGAGTTTGAGAGCCCCATTCCACTGGTCACATACGTAAGGTGTGTGTTAGATGATAGGAACTTCAGTTTTAGCACAAATATTGGTTAGAAATATAAAAATTAACTTAAAAACTGTAAGAGGACTCTTATGAGGCTTCTCTTGGTTTGTTTGTTCTAAAGTTTCTGGTGTTTAAAGTTTGAGCTCACCAATCATTAACTGTATACCATCTGAAGTTTTGGCTTTGATATATAGTCTTTCTTGTTTCTTACCAGCAATGCAGAGAAGGCCAGGATGTCCTCCCTGAGCAAATTAAAGCGGTGCTCTTGGATTCAGTGGCCTTCCATGGTATGATGTGATTGAAATGCTTGATATAAAAGCTTCCCCCTTTATAGAGAAACCAACCGTAGTTGCTGTGGCTTGCAGTTTGTAAATGCATTGCTTCTTGTTCTCCTCTGTAAAGGCCTTCCTGTTTAGGCCCAGATCAAATAGGTTAGCTAAATCTGTAGGTTGAGGAGTTAGCTTTGATATTTTTCCCGGTCGTGCTTTTGACAAAAGCCAACTTATGTTGTTAACTTTATTATTAAGCGATGGACTAAATTGCTTTATTTCTTTCCTTTTTTATTCTTTCCCAATCTAGTTCCGTAATGGGATTGTTGCGTATTTACGTTGAACATGATGCAACTCGGTACAATCTTGATATTTTTCAAGAGAACACCCTCTTGGCTTCCCATGCATGGAGTGAAAACCATTACTTTCTTTTTCTTCAAAAATTGAAAAAAAACCTCACAATCTATGCCTTTCAAGAGAATATGATGACAACTATAGTTCTTGCCAGGTAATACTACAGCTTTATCACTTGATACTACACACGTCACTTGCATACTCTCCAACATTCATGCCCGTAACAAGTCCGTCCAGTCCTTCATCCAAATCTCTGAGAAATCTATTTGCTTTATTCTGCAACAAGAAATGAAAAACAGGATGCAGAGGATATATAAATTAAGAAATGTTATTTGTACAATAACTCATACAACAGTTTTGTACAACAACACTTTTTTGTGTCTATCTCCATATAAATTTATTTTTCTTTATATAGAACAAAACTTTATAATGTCTGCGGTCAAATCTTACCTCGAAGGAGGGTGTCCGCGGTTGTACAAGGCTCTTGCTTCCTAGGAGAGCAAAATTATCAATTTACCATACAGGATTGCATCCATTACAAAAACCAGTGCAGCATAGAACATAACTTTGGGTTTGGAAAGTAAAAGAGAGCCCTCCACATCCATTACAAAGCACCATCCTTCCAGTGACATGAAGAAGAACGTGGTAACTTCCTCAAAGTCAAGGGTCCGCCATCTTTGTCAAATTCTTTGAAGATGCTAGTTAGGGTGAGAAATGATATTTGTACCCTTGTTGAGATTTGTCATATAAATTCACTAATGCTTATCTTTCCATTATCATCAACATCCGTGTTTCCAAAAACATTCATTGCCACTTTCTTCTGTTTGTTTCCTAAGAAACAAAGTCCTAAAAACTAGAAAGAGGAGTGCTATCAATACACACTCTAAACACAGTATCTATTATTGGTTAAAATTTATTGAAAAATACAAAATTTAGGGGTCCCATTTCTTATTTAATAAACTCTACTCATGATTTTATAGTTTCTAATAAATTCTAACCAATAATAGTGTGTTCAAAAAATTGTGTTAGAAGAGAAACTATTAAGTAGTCCAAGACTATCAAGTGTCTATGATTCCAACCAATGTGTATATAACATATATTCAAATGTTACAATATATGAGAAAAAAATTAATAACACTTAATTACATGTTTTGTAAAGATTAATGGGGACCATGGTGGTCTAGGATCACTTAATAATTTCTCGTGTTAGAGAGTGTGTTACTAACATTTTTCAATCTAGATATCAATATTGATGTTAAACTAAAAAGATCTAAAAGGACAACTAAGTGGTATTCGACCCAACTATATTTGACCCAACTTTTTTCTAATTTATCTTCTCCTTAAAAGGAATTGAGCCAAACACATTTAGGAAAAAAAAAAAACTCTTAAAAAAGTAAGGACCTTATTTTTTAATAAATGAAAAAGAGGGGGAAAGTGCCTTTTTAAAAAAAAAAAAAACTAATTGAAGTAATTTTTAAAAATAAGTTGCACACCTTACTCCTTTGATAAATTTATAGCATATGTAGATTTAAACCTTTTTGCATGTTTTAATACATCATCTTGATAATATATTGTGAGAAAATAACCCAATTTTATATATATGCTCATGTGATTCATGTTTTGAGATTATTAAATGAAAAGATCATGATTACACAAATTTTCTTGGGTTCTTAATGTAGAAAAAATGAGCAATATGGAGAAGTTTTAAATTTTGGATTTCAATGCATTTTAACCTTTTCTCTTTGTTTAGGTCATAACTTGGACTCCAACAATATGATTGAGGTGATCTTAGTGTCTATGGAAAACCTAAATAGGAAATGAATTTTACATACAATTAATGGGGTTTTTTATTTTTTTTTATTTTTTATATATATGCAGTTAAAACATGTGGTATAATTTATAATGTTAGTTAAAGGACAAAATAATCTAAAAAATGTAGAGATAAAAAGTGGGTATCAACATTATAATAACTAGGGAAAAGAGAGCACTCCGTGCCTTTCTTCATTTTAAAACAAAATAAGAGAGAGAGAGTGTAGTAAATAGTTTAGAGAGTAGTTAAAAGATAAAATAATAGATAATTTAGAAAATAATTAAAGAGTATAATAATCTAATAAAAAGTGAAGACCAAAAGAGGATATTCTTTTATTATAGTTATAGATTATTATTATTATAATAATAATAATAATTATTATTATTATCATTGCCATCTCGTCAAGAAACATATACGTTAATAAAATTAAAAAAAAAAGTGAAACTACTATACAAATAAAAAAAAGTAAAATGTGAAACTAGGGGTTTGTTTGTTTCAATTCTAGCTTTTTTGTTTTAAAAATTGTTGTCTAAAATAATTTTATACTATTTAACAATCACTTTCTCATATAAATTCTATTAAGTTTCACACTTACACTTTTTTAATTATGGGAGGTGATGAGGAGTCAAACAAATTTTAAAAAATAAATAACTATTTTTTTAAACAGTAAACAAAGTCTAGGACTTATATTATATTCTCTTCACCTCTACTCTACAGACTCTTTATCTCTTTCTATTTTTTTTTATTTCTTTATTATATCTCTTCATTTCTTTATCTCTTTCTATTTTTTCTATTTCTTTATTATATCTCTTCATTTCTTCATTCTCTCTTCCTTCGCCTTTGATTTTTTCAGCTGTATAGCATTGCAAAAGAGGGTTTGTTTTGATGAAACTAATTCATTCTTTTATTTCAATAATCATATTTTAAAAAAAATTGATCTCCTTGAGTCATATTATTTGGTTAAGATATGAGATGTGAATAATAAAGGTATATCTTTTATTTCTTATAAGGCACTTTATTCCTTTCTTATTTCTTATCCCTCCTCCCCTCTCTCTTTAAAGACTACTATATATGTATTGTGTTAGGGACATAAATTACCTGTGGTGAGGCAGGAAATGGAATATCTAATTAGTAAATATGAGCATTATAATACTCACCCTACCGATACTCACTTATTTATAAATTTATATTCTATTATATGATGTTAATTTTTTTTTATGATTTTTAAATTCATAAATACCCGTAAATATCTATAAATACTCACTATTTGTGTAGATATCCACTAATCCACCAATATAAAGACAAATACGAGCGAAGCATTGTGTACACCCCAAAAAATTGAACAAGGCAAAATAAAATATAACATGTGGGTTAAGAATGGATTGCAATTTTCTTGTTTTCTATCAGTTTTGATGCGTTTATTCCAAAACTGATGAATGGAGCACAGAACATCACTGCTTCATCATGAGAAATTAGGGATGAAAGTGCTCATCATCCATGGAAGGGAAATTAGATTGTGTTGATCATATTCCTTAGGATTTGTCTAGCAGAAAGGAAAAAAATAAGTAAGAAATAAAGTTGATAGAAATAAAAAAATGAATGAAAATAGGTAAAAAATAAAGGTAGTTTAAGAAAAATAGATAAGAAATAAGAAAAAAATAAATAGATAAATGAAAATAAGTGAAAAATATAGTAGAAATAATTAGTAAGTCCCACACCTTTTTTATTTCTCTCGTCTCTTATTTTTTTTCAACTAAACATACTTATATTTTAATTTCTCATCTATTTCTCTCCTCTCCGCTCTATTTCCTCTTCACCAAAGGGTAAGTAAACTTTTTGCTATTTCTCTCTCCAGTAAGAATGACTTAAATTATTAAATGATTTGGCAAGACTAACTAACCAGTTTCAAATTAAAAGTTGAATTGAATATTTAGACTCATTGGGCCAGAATAATCCATAAGACATGTATAGTAAACCTCAGCTTCTTCAAATCTTTTTTGTGCTCTGTAATATTTTGCAAGATAGAGCAAAGCCTCAACCATTTTAGGTCCTTCCCTCTCTTCAGATTCCTTCCTCTCTAAGTCCTTTTTGTAGTAAAAAGAAGCCTCTTCAGGGTGCCCCAGCTCCAAATGCAGCTTTGCTAGGTTGTGCAGGGCAATTGCTTCCATGTCATTACAATTTGCTGCCCTTCTGTAACACTTTATTGCTTCATCAAGCATGCGAAATTGATCAGTTTCATAGCATTGTGCCATTGTAATCCACAGCCGAGAATCATTTGGCTGCAAGAAAACGGATTTTTTAAAGTAATGAAGTGCATAGAAAGCATGCCCATCATCTCATAAGCCTGTCCTAGTCCATATCAAGCATGATAATCATGCGGGTCTATATCTATTGCTCGACGATAGGCATCCACGGCAGCAGGAGTGTTTTTCATCTCAACAAACTCGTGCCCCATAAGTGTCTAAGCAGAAAAATAAGTTTTGTTCAATTTAAGGGCTTTCTTAAAATACAAAACCGACTTTTCATGCTGACCCTTTAAATTGTAATAATTCCCAATAATACAACAAGATTCAGGTTTGTATTTATCTGTCATGAATACTCTATGGTCAAGATAGCTCAAACCAAAAAAGCATTCCTTAGCATAAAGCACATTGGAGTACATGTCCATGTCTTCCACTATGTAAGGATTATTCCTCAACAGTTCTTCAAATATTGTTTCAACTTGATCAAATTCCCTCAAACTGTACTGGGTTTTTGCAATTTGCACCTGTATGTAATTACTATAACCAAAGGTTCCTGGTAGATATTCATATTTTGACACAGAGTCATTATACATTCTTAATTCTTGGTAAAAAGTAAAAACTAGCAAGGAAAAAGTCCTTCATCCAACAACTATTGAGATTAAGACTATTTAAGATATCAACTATTTTGCACAAGAATTGCAACTTAGTCCAGGCATTCAATTCCAAGGGTAGCTATTCACAGATTCTACAAGAACTGTGCGTACGAGATTCTCACTACCTTTCTATTTAAGGACAAGACTGTATAAGTACAAACCAAAAGTTGTTGCTCTTACGAAGTGTTGACAACTCCCTCAAGTTCTATCATCTCTTCCTCTTTTTGCTTTTCTCCAGCCTGTAGTAAGTAAAAAATTATAGGAAAATATTAATATGGAACAATGTATAATGCATTATTTTTATTTTGTTTTCACTAAAGGGAAAAGTAACAAGTGATGCAGCAACACATATTATGATCAACAATCTCTCGTTCTCTCTATCTATCTATAGATAGATATAAGAGTGTGAATTAACTAAAGACATGCACAATGTCATATTTCTATCCTTCCACTAACCTCACATAAACCCTATGTCTCCACTAATGTGCACTAATCAAATCACAACCACCAATGATGACTCATTAGCCACAGACACACACCCAATTGAATAAACAATCAAATTCTCCATAATACTACATACCGGCAATGGGGAAAAGAACATTCAACTCCAGAATGCATCAAAACTCAAAAGTCCAAGTTGCACTACCACACAATCATGCAAAATCCCGCTAATGAAAATGCACATTCAATCCAAAGCAAAGCAGGGAACATAAAACTGACCAGATAGAGAGCATAACAGCGCAAGAACATCGATTTCCTTCCGGTTTGATTATGAAGAACATAGCCTTAGCCTACACTGCATGTAATAGAAGACAAGTGGTTCCTCACATCACATGAGAACAGTGGCAGCATTTGGAATGATATATGTGTACCGTTCCACGTCAATGAAAACAAAACGCTCATTCTGACTTTGCTAGATTATCATCTATGTCTATGAGTCATCGCTATCACAAAACTAAAGCAAACCTAAACGAAAGCGATGCTTTCAAATCCTAAACATAACACAACACATCCAGTAAAGCATATATGGTACAAAACAACGAAACGCAGTTGAATTAAATCAAAATATGGATGCAATAAATAGTAATAACTAATAAGTAATAACAGATTGCGAAGATAGCATTGGAGAAAGAGAGAAAAATTACCGAGTTGTCGAAAAGAAATTACAATGGAGGAAGAAGATGAAAGCGAAAGCAATACGCTTGTAGCACAGGCACTAATACTGAACCTGCTCCAGATGAACAGGAGTATGAAGAAAGCGGAGGAGGACAAGGGGCACGAAACGACAGAGAGGGAGATGTCGTACGAGGCTTGTAGGGTTTTGTTTTGATTGCAACGGTCCTGGTTATCAAGATTGAAGAATGAGCCCTTGTTTCTATGTACGGGTGTCCTTTTGTCATGTACTTATATTATATGACCCAAATTCTTTTTGGATGAATGGGGCCTACTTGTGAAGAAATTTGAGATTAACCTACTGGGGTTAGTAACAGATGGTTTGAGTAGTTAGTACTATAGTTTGAACTTTATTAACCCCATTTTTTTTTGTTATTATGATATAAGTAGTATTCATAGTCAAAAGTAATGATTAATTTATGTCGAAAACCATAAACACATATAAAGTGGGTATTTCTCTTTTAACATGATCTATTTCATATTTAAGGCCAGAATTCTAATTTTGGATAACTTAATTAAAGGATACAAGCTACTACTACTTGTACCAACCAATGTTGGTTATTAACCCATTGTACACTAAAAAGAAATTTGGGTTTGATGGCGGGGCAGTTTATTTTAGAGCCTCCCAGTCACTGATAAAATCTCTTTTTATTTTGTGCAATTTCAATGTAAACAATTCATATTTCATTTGTATTCACATCCTGATGACGATCAGATTATAGTTTTCATAATCTAACACTGTCGCAAATTATATGTATGGTTAGATCCTCAAAAAGGGACACGTAGGAGAGATAAAGGTTACTGTTCCACCAACAGGGTATATACAGACATAATCTTGAATAGGTGCGGTGGTGAAGGTGAATGAAAATAAATGAAAAATAAAATAAAAATAAAAGTATTTAGTTTAAGAAAAATAAATAAAAAAAAGAAAAAAAAAGGAATAAAAATAACTGAAAAATAAAATAAAAATAATTAGTAGGTCTTATATATATATTTTTTATTTTTTCTTCTCTTTTTTTTTTTTTTTACCAAACATACTTATGTTTTTATTTTTTACTTATTTTTTTTCTCTCCATTCTATTTTTCCTCTGTCAAACAATATGAAGCACATTAGCATAAACAATTTTGATTGGTATATTATGCATTGCCCCCGACGTGTATGCATTCGGACTCCATAATTTAACTAAATTTTAAATGAATTCATGTAATTTACAGGCTTAAGATGAAATAATTAATTTTTTAAAAATTTTAAATAAGTCTCTATTTAATGTTATATGTGAAAAAAAAGGAGACATAAAGACTTAATTACAAAATATATTTTAAAATAATAAAAAAAGTTTAGTCGTTTAAAAGTAGGTAAAAAAAAAAGACGTTTTTGTCGTTTCAGAAACAAAAAAGAGAATAGCCGCCACGAGAGGCGTTGCACTTTCTTTCCCTGCCATTACAGTTAGTTACTCCACACCAGAGAGACCTCTCGCTCTCGGTCAAAGTCGCCTCCACCACTCCCAACAAAACCACCGTTCCTAAAACCCTAACCTCTCTCAATTTTTCCATGTTCGGTTCCGAGTCTCTTCTTCAGAACCGTTTTCCTGCATTTTCGCCAAGCTCTCTCTCACTGCACGAGGTATTTATTTTGAACTCCCTATATTGCCCCCCGTTTCTGCTCGAACCATCCTTGCAAAAAATAATATTAATTATTGTTTTTTCTTCTTTCCTTTAGTTTTGAGTATTATGCAATTCATTTCATTGCGACTGAACAGATAGGATTGGATAATTTTTCGCAGATCGAGCTATGGACACTTGAAGCATTTCATTTCACTAATAACTGATACAGATTACTGAGAGCCTTCTGTTTTTTTTTTTTTTGGGGGGGTTTTTGGTTGTTTTTTTGGCGGCATTTGATTTGAATTATTTGTCGAAATAACTCATAATAAGCATGGCGAGCACTATGCAATTTAGTTGGGTTAAGAGCACCATCCCTGTGGGTTTGAGAAGGAGCGTGCATTGTCAATGTCAACCCCTGTGGCTGCCAAGGCGAATTGGGTTTGTTGCACCCGTTCCCCTTGTGAGTTGTGTGAGGAGAGTTTCGAGTGAGAGGGTGGCACCACTCAGAGTTAGTTGCAGCAAGGCAGCAGAAAGTGATGTGGTTGAGGGTGGAAGTGGGGGCTTTGCGGAAACTGAAAAGAGCTATACATGTGTCATGAAGTTCGGCGGCTCCTCCGTCGCCAATGCGGAGAGGATGAGAGAGGTTGCCAGCCTTATACTAAGCTTCCCGGAGGAGAGGCCTATAATTGTTCTCTCTGCCATGGGAAGGACAACTAACATGCTTTTGCTGGTATTGTTTTTTTTTCTCACTTTTTAATGTTTTTGTTACGTTGTTTTGGGGTTGCATTGTGGTCGCGGTTGCATTGCAGGCCAATGTAGTCTGCAATGTGGCACGAGTGAGATGGTGTGGTCTAAAACCCTGAGTGAAGAGGAATGGTTAAAAGAAATGGGATGCTTTTTGTCTTGTTAGGCTGGAGAAAAAGCTGTAAGCTGTGGAGTAACTAATGCCGATAGTATTGATGAACTCAACATTATAAAAGACCTGCATCTCAGGTAAGGGCAATTGATTTTCCTTTTTGCTTTTCCAAGTTTGGTGAAAATGTTTACAAAGAGTAAAGGGAAATCACAGTTTTTGTTGACTTAAAGGCTCTCTGTGTCATTGTGTGTTGTTGTCTTATTTAGGACTGTAGAAGAGCTTGGAGTGGACAGAAATGTTATTGCAAGTGAGCTACCTTCTTCCACATTAGATCTTATTTTGGTTACATTAGTTTTTGAATGTTATGTGGTGCAAGTTTTTATTTTATTTTATCAACTCATGGATTGAATTGAACTAGTTCTACCATAACCTTTCTTTCTTGTCAATATGCATGTTCAAGTAATTTTCATATGTTTGTACTCATATTTGTGGTTGTCTTGGTGTTCTGTGTAAACATTTGCAGAGCATCTAGAAGAATTGGAGCAACTTCTGAAGGGGATAGCTATGATGAAAGAGTTGACTTCACGGACTCAAGACTATTTAGTTTCATTTGGAGAGTGCATGTGCACTAGGATCTTTGCTGCATATCTTAATACATTAGGTGTTAAGGCCCGCCAAGTATGTTTTTATTGCCTATCTAAAATTTAATACAACTAAAAAAGTTTTGTAATTGCTGATTAGGATAGTCCAACTCTGAATCTTGATCAATATAATTTGTTGCTAAATGTTATTTACTGGTCTGGCAGTATGATGCATTTGAGATTGGTTTTATAACAACTGATGACTTCACGAATGCGGACATTTTGGAAGCAACATATCCTGCTGTTGCAAAGAGGTTACATGGTGATTGGGTTTCTGACCCTGCAATTCCAATTGTTACAGGCTTCCTTGGAAAGGTCTTTGTGATGCCTTACATTTTCAATGGTTCTTCCTCCCCCTGCCTCAACCCCTATCTCTCCAGTTTTCCAGGCTTTTACATTGCAAAAATGAGAAATTCTCAAGTTACAAACGTATATTATTTTTCTTTCCTTCTTGCAGGCCAGGAAATCATGTGCGGTGACAACATTGGGTAGAGGGGGCAGTGATTTGACTGCTACTACAATTGGGAAAGCACTAGGGTTGCCAGAAATCCAGGTTCCTACATAAAAACTTAATTGTGCATGTTAAAATCTTGTCAGAATGTCTGTTCACTTGTTTTGCACGTTAATGAATTGTTAGAATTACATGTTTGCATTAATTCCAGATTCTGGATGTGGGAAATGCAAGCATATCTTTGACTTCATAATGTAAAATCCTAGCATGAGAAATACTGCAATTTTTTATGCACAATTTCCTTAGCTTCTAGGTTAAATGAATATAAAAGAAAACAATTAATTTTGGTCCCTTAAACAGGTATGGAAAGATGTTGATGGCGTTCTAACCTGTGATCCAAATATATGCCCACAAGCAGAACCTGTTCCATATTTGACATTTGATGAGGCTGCAGAACTTGCTTACTTTGGTGCTCAGGTATCATCATAATCAGTTACCTTGTTTTGTTGACAATATGTCATGTACCATTGCTCTCATGTAAAAAATGTTCAGGAATCTAGCAAGCATTCTTGGTTCTGCTTTAGTGTTGAATCACACGTCTCATTGCTATGATGCAAATTATAAGCAATAGTATTTTAAAATGTATATTTGCTTTACAAATCCAACATAGTGGGATAGGCTTGTTTATTGTCATTGTCTTGTAGTGTTGTACATTTACTTCATATGCGTACTGAGGTTCTATTTAGTGCATGTTTGGTAACACTAAAATTTAGAAAAAGCTATCTGAACAAGATGACAAAAATAAGCGAATATTTCTTCAAACCAAACACACATTTGTTTAATAGAAGGACAAATTGAATAGTGCAAACATACAACTAGGGAGGGATATGGTGTCCCTCGCAATAGATAAACTGAAAAATGGAGTCTACAAGGCTAATTGCAATAAAGCTATTCTCTTAACCATTGGGGGGGGTGGGGTGTAAAGAAACACCCTTGAAGATCCATTCTGCTCCATCCCAATACACTTGAGAACCATAAACAACAATGTCAAGTATTCAAAGGCTTATTCCCGCTAGGAGTGGTTGTCTTTATGGATCAAAGCCGAATGGCACACCATTCTGTTCAGAGAACCACGTAACACTTAGCAACAAATTCTATTAGAAGAAACATTTGAAATGTATTAAAAGAAACTGACCCAAAGTGAAAGTTCTCCAAGAACTCTGAACAATTTATTCCATCATTGTAGTAGTTGCTGACTATGCAAAAATAATTGGGGCACTGTTTTGAGTGAGACTTGCACATAGCACTCATATCAATTGCCCTGCAAAGTTGTAACTTGTCATTCCAAATTAATATGATTGGGTGCCACAAAATCTTAACCTCCATTCTAGGGTTATATTTTTGTTAGTATATTTGAAGTTTATGCTGAAATGAGTATAAATGTATAGTACTAGGGTTTGTCCCCTTTGTGATGATTATTTCTTAAAGCAGCAGCCGCTGGTTTATAATTTAGCTTTTTTTTTCTTAATTTCTACATAAAAATAGTTTTTCAGCCCAAACCTCTCTTCATTACACTTTGATTATGACATTATTTTAACTCAACATACACTAGTTCAAACATGCACAATGATTTATGTATCTTCTTGGATAGTGTCTGTCTTGAGCTTTGAGAGTGTTCATGAGATTTAGCATGAACGTGTGGCTTTGGTTATGGTTGCAGTAGAACTGGATGACTGTAAGCTCTCATGTTTTGTATTTTATGTTCTATTCCTTTTGGACTAGATTTTAAATTTGTTGATTAGAGAGAAAGAAAAGGGGATAAAGGTATAAAGACATAAATAGATTAATACTAACACAAACCTTAAATCTATGCTTAATAGCCATCTAAAAATATACCCTTAAAGTGAATAACTTTAATAAGAATGGGCATCAACTGATAAAACTACCATGTCCCTAAGTTAATAAGGCTACCAGAACTCACTTCAAAAATTCTTGACTGCATTCCTGAATTTTTAATATTGTAAACCACAATACGCAAATATGAACTTAATACTAATAAAATTATTAAGCTCTTAATGGGATAAATTTATTAACATAGAAATATTTTGAATAATATACGTACAATAACAATCTGAAATCACCTTGTACTAGAGACCAAAGTCCAAACAATGAGCTTTGAAAAGGTTAATGGACAAGGAACTTATGGTTTCTTTATGGGAACATAAGGAATGCATAAAAAAAGTCACAAAATCATGAATGTTTCCTATGGAGACATTAGGAAGATCAAGGAAGTTAAAGAAAAAGAGAATATCTGATCAGCCATTGAACAAGTAGAAACAAAAAGACATTGTTCCATATAAGGTTTATAAATCAGAAATAGTTCATTATGTACAGTAGATAGGCAATGGACTTGGGAGAAGAAGTAAAAGAATGAGCTGCCCCGTTGCCACTGTTCTCTCAAAACTAATAGAAGATTAATTTCTCAAATTAGTATTTGAATTGGACAAAAAATAGATACACACAGGTGAATTTCCAAGCTTTTGTGAGTGATATTGACATTGTTGCTTCATGCTAGTCTGCCTAGTTATGTCATCCTACCAATTTCACTGTAGGCACTGAGATGGCCAAGTTTGACTTTGAAATGCATGCAACTAGATGGATAATCCCCAGAAAATTGTGAAGGTCACTTTTCCTACCTGGAATCTGTCAAATGCTAGCTATAGATACCTTAGTTTAGCATAAAATATCAAAGAAAAGCCAAATTTTTTGTTGCCATTAACTAGACTTCCCAAATTATCTTAGATCTGTACTATTAAAAAAGGTTGTAGCTCACAATGTTTCCATGTTATTTACCTAGCAGCACTGACATGAGCAGCATGATTATTGGGTGGCCAATGGGACATGACATGGGCCTCGGGATATCAGAGTAAATCTTGTGTATGAATTATTTCTCTGGTTTGCAGGTCCTGCATCCACAGTCTATGAGACCTGCTAGGGAAGGTGATATTCCTGTTAGGGTTAAAAATTCTTACAACCCTAATGCTCCAGGTACTCTCATCGCTAAGACAAGAGATATGAGCAAGGTTTGTAGAATTGAGTCTTGGCATAGATGAAAAACACGATTATCTGAAGGATGATTTTGGACAGTGTTAAGTTTTCCTATTTGTGCCTGCAGGCATTATTAACTAGCATTGTTTTGAAACGTAATGTGACCATGTTGGATATTGTAAGCACTCGCATGCTTGGTCAGTTTGGGTTCCTTGCTAAGGTGAGAAATCTAACACCTTTCAGACCTGTCCTCCTAGTTGTTAAATCCCTTCCTATCTTCATATTTCCATAGTTATGCAGGTATTTTCAATCTTCGAAGATTTAGGCATATCAGTTGATGTTGTAGCTACAAGTGAAGTCAGTATTTCCTTGACATTGGATCCATCAAAGCTATGGAGCAGAGAGCTAATTCAACAGGTAAGGCATTGTGTTCCTTACTTCCATTCATTATTTTGTTATTGAGTTACTTCCATTTATTGTTGATGAGTTTTAATATTATTATGAAATGGTGTCATTTATTGATCTAGTCTTTCCTACCTACTGGGATAGGGCGTGGTTATTGTTATTAGTATAGTTGATGGCCATCTTAGATAATATCTATCTGCTTGAGGTCACCAAGTTTTACACTTAAATAAACAAATGCATGCTCCATCCTTCCCCTTTGTCCAGTTTTGTTCCAGCCTTTGCATAAATCTAATTGGGTATCACTCTTTATCTTTAAGCAGGAACTTGACTACGTTGTTGAAGAACTGGAAAAAATTGCTGTGGTAAATCTCTTAAAGAACAGATCCATAATCTCTCTCATTGGAAATGTTCAGAGGTCATCACTAATATTGGAGAAGGTTCTGTATTATATTACCTCTATTTGAATATTGTTCTGAGATTTATTATTAAAAAGTTCTATTTTGATGCTTTGAGATTTAGTTGTTTTTTTATAATATCACTATCTGGGGCGTTCTGTCCCTCCCTTGTGCTCTCTATCTCGGGGATATGTTTTCTGTTGTGAGTTCCTCGTCTTCTTCCTTGGGAGCATTGGAGCATGATCAAAATCAACATATTGGAATAAATTTCTTGGCTTGTTTGATTCACTTTTCAAGCCTAAGTTGATTCACATCAACTTCGGGATGATCTTCTGTAATAAGCTAATGTTTTACTCTTTTATTGACTATAAAATTTAATGATTGGCCTTTTATTGCAGGCCTTTCATGTACTTCGAACTCTTGGGGTCACTGTTCAAATGATCTCTCAGGGTGCATCCAAGGTATGCACTTTATCATCAACTTCAAATGTTTCTCCATTATAGTTGCTATTAGGAAATTATAGCTTTTTCATCCTCAGTTACAAGCAATGGGTTGTATCTGGTCTTATTATACCTTGGTATGTGTTTATCTGCCTCCTGGTACACTTTGCATACATATTAACAACATATTTGTTGAAGGGGAGGTAACCAAAGTGTTTTGTATTTGTTGAAATTTTTGGGTTAGGTTAGAGAGGGAGGAAGAGATATAAAAGATAATGAAACACTGAATTGGTATTAACTGAGATGAATTACAATGTGTCGATGTATTGTTGTGTTTGACATGTTCATAAAACCTAGAGAACTAACCCAGGGGTGGCAATGGGGTGGGGCGGGCACGGGTAATAGCCCTCCGCTACCCGTCCCGGCAGATAAATATTTGCCTTGTGCTCATCCTCATACCCGTGTAGGTATCCGTTAAGTAAATATGTACGAATTTTTTTAATATTCGTGGATATTTATTATTTATTAAAAAATAAAAATAGCTTTAAAATATTTTAAAAAATACTTTAATTATTATTTCTATTTATTCTGACTGTTTCTTTAAAAAAAAAAATAGTTTAAGGTCAAAACTAAATTTAGAAACTAAATAAGTCCAAATAAAAGTTAACAAGTTACAATACTTCAGTCTTACAAGTTCAAACAAAAGTCAATAAACTAAAATACTTCAATTTTATGTAAGTTCAAATAAAATACAAAAGTCAATAAGACCACATTCAACAGATGTTATATATTTAAACAAATACATTTAAGTAATTTTATTATAACGGGTATTTAATGGGTAGCTGTCCTCATCCCCATTTATTAATGGGTACGGATATATCCGTTTAAATTATTTGCGGGTATTCATTTAATTATTCATTTACTATCCATTACGGATTTTATCTACGGATATCCACGGATACGGATATTTTTGCCATCCCTTGTTTATTCTAGTTATAATCCTAGCTAATTAGGAAAACAAATCATGATAAGAAAATATGGTAACCAATCTTAAGAGAAAATTAGGAGATAGGAAAACTAATCCTAGAGGATAATTTAAGAAATTCTAAGATATGATATGATATTTTCATATATTCTAATAGTATTAACTAGATAACGCGACATGTCCTTATCCACTATCACACAAATTTTTTTCTTGGCTTTGTAGACTTGGTGGTTTGTCTGTCATATTGAGGGTGAGTATAAAGAAATGATATTTGTTTGCAAATTATTACTCTAAAAGGTTTTCATTTCATTATTATTATTTTTTTCTGTTTGTTTCCCGCCAGGTGAATATCTCGTTAGTTGTAAACGACAATGAAGCAGAGCAGTGTGTCAGGACTCTCCACAAAACCTTCTTTGAGAGTGAGCTCTCTGAATTAGAGAATGAATGCATACCTGAAAATGGTTCTGTTCCTGCATTATCTTAGGGGGATACTTTCAATTCTTTGTTTTGCCAATATATTCCGCTCTTTAATTGAGGTGTAGCAGATTAATATGTTATGCGTTAAGAAAAATTTTGGTTGGGAGAAATAACGATGTATCAGTACAGTATGTATTAGTCCTGTTATTGCTAGAATATACCTTTGTATATTTTGGTAGAGCCTACTCGAAAGGGGGCTTGACCAGCTGCAAGCAATTATTTGTTATTTATTATGAATGAGTTGGAATAAATTTCTTAATAAATCTTTATAGGATAAAAAAAATAAAAAATTAAGAAAGTAAAATAAATCAAACTTTTTTCATGAATTAAAATCAATTTATACAGCTTAGCTTATAGAGAAGTTAAATCAGTTTATGAAAATTAAGGTGCATAAGTTAATTTTAATTTATAAAACAAGTTTGATTTGTTTTAGTTCTTTGATTCATGTTATTCTTTCCTTTTATAAATACTTATTAAGACGCTTATTTAAAGTGACTCTGCATTGTTGGATGTCATGTCATGCAAGATGCCGGAAATCCCTTTATGTATGTCTCAAATGGAAATGAACCAGTTGGAAATGTAGTTATTGAATGAAATCGGAAGTCCCTTCAGTTCTTGTTAATGTAGTATTCTCAAATTTTGGAATTGCTATGATCATTCCTGTGTGTTGAAATGTGGAATGTTTTACAAGTATTAGTATATCTCATATTCTTTGAAGTATTAAACATGTTAATGGCAAAAAGAAAGAGTACTCGCAAAGCTTGGATAATTAAAATTTTAAATTGTATTCAGAGAAAAAGGGAAGGAAACAAAAGATTGGAATTAAATCGAAGTAGTGGAAATGATTCTTATAAATTTGTGAGTTGTTAATGTTTTTTTTATCACTAATACCATGAGTCCATGAAGCAACTACTTTGGATATATTTTTCCTTTATAAATTATAAGTAAGAATTTCTTAATTTACTAATTTGTAACAGATATCAGATTAACAACTGATACAATCAAATAGGGAAATTTAATTTTTAAAAACAGGTATTCATCTTGTTTTTATACTAACAACCATAGTTTTTTTTTTCTCATGAGTTCTATATTTTAAAATTATTTTGGATTGTCTATTGGTTAACTTACATATCTTATCTCTATCATTTCACGCCTTTTTCCTTTTGGAGTGAATTTCATTCTAAACTTAATTCAGTTGATATAATGTAAATCAGTTACCTAAAATAATTTATATTTATAGTTCTTATTTTTCACAATAACAAAAAATCTCACTTGAAACATTTCTGTGATATAGAACTCAAATTATATAAATATATTTTTTTAAGTATAATACATTTGTAGGTTCTTGAACTCTTTAGAAAATTTTAATTAGGTCACTAAATTAAAAAAAAACTATAATTGGATCCTTGGTCTACTAAATTTTTGTAATTGGGTCTTTAGAATTAGTAAAACTACTACAAACTGTAAATTTTTTGGCGGTTCGAGGTCGCCATAAACTAATTCTAGGGGCTTAATTACCAAGAATTAAAAGATTAAGAATTTAATTACAATTTTTTTAGTTTAGAGACTTAATTAAAAATTCTTAAAAAGTTTAGAGACAAACGGATGTATTAAACTTTTTTTTAAGTGATAAATGACAAGACAAAATTGAAATAATTAAGTGACAATATGACACGATGCAATAAATATAAGGGTATGTTTGGGACTACATTTTAGGGAAAAAGAAAAGGGGAGATAAAATTTTTATTTCTAAAAAATGTGATCTAATTTGATAATTTTTTTAAAAATTAATTTATTTTAAAAATTCTTTATAAATAATGTTATTAAAAAATAATTTATTTTAAAAATATATTTATTCAAATAGGTGATAAAAGTGACATGATGACAAAAAATAAATATACTAGTTTTTTGTTTTTAAATTCCATCTAATGAAAGCATAATTTTATTACGATAAAGGTTAATTTACATTTGTATTTTAATTTTTAATATTTATTATTGAGGGTGAGATAATTATTTTACTGTTTGCTTAGGTAATCACGTGTCTTGTCCATTTTATGACACATGTCAAAACAATATTTTTTTTGAAAATAATATTTTTTCCCAGTCAATTAGTTTTTCAATCAAAATATAAATTTTTTACTTTCTTTAATTTCTTTAATTAATGTTTAAATTTATTTAACAACAATAAATATAAGAAAATATTCAGATGTCATCAATAAAATAATCTGCTATCAATTAAATTAATTTTTAATATTTTTAAAATCAAAATTTTCTAAAGCATCTATTTTTATATTTTAATTTATATTTTTACGATACAAATAATCTTTTATCAATTAAGTTAATCTTTTTCAAATATTTTTTTAATTTATATTTTTAATATTTGAAACTAACCCTGTCTCTACACGTGAAATTTAAAATGATTTCTACATTATTTTCATATAATTCTAAATTCATGCACATCCCATATATAATTCTGTAAGAGATATGTTACATGTACAATAATTTATACAATAATTTACAAAACAATATTATTTGTATCTATCTCTCTCCATTATTATGAAATGTAGTACATAATGTGCAAGAGAGAGATAAACACTCAAAAGTATAAGAAAATAGATTATATACTGACAATATAAAATAATTTTACACTTTTAATCACAACTCACAATATATGATAAATTTGTTGATTTTGATAATAATCATCCTAAAAGTCACACTAAAACAGATTTTTGATTAGTTGATGGTGTAAAATTTTTTACACTAACAATACATAACAATTAAATTCAAAAAATATTATTGTACAAATTGTTATATGAATTGCACAAATAACATTTTTTATTCGCTAGTAGTTTAATTCTTCTATTCTAAAGACAAAACGGTCATAAAATAGTGAAGGGAAGGTTAAATTCGTCAAACAAGATAAAATCCATTAGGGCGAGTGACGATCGACGTACCATATAAAACCCTAAAATCCACTAGGGTTTCGCGTTCGTTCTTCGCACACCCCACTCATGGCGTGCACCATCGACTTTCGCTGCCTCGACGAGGGTTTCGGCGGCAAAACCTACAAGCGCAAGAGGGAGCAGCAAGCCCAGGTCGACGCCGGTGACGCCTCTCTCATGGACACCGACCAGGCCGTCGCGCCGCCGGCGAAGCGGTCGGCGCTGCCGTCGTTGGAGAACCCGGATAGGCCGGCGCTGGGGCGGCCGAGCTACGACGGCGTGATCGCCGGGAAGGTGTCCGGGCGGAAGTGGAAGCAGGCGCGGCAGCGGAGGGCGTCGGCGGCGCAGGTGAGCCGGAAGGGCACGACGTTCGAGCAGAGGGAGAGGGAGAAGGTGATAAAGAAGGCGTACAAAGAGAGGATGACGGAGCTGAAGGAGGAGATTCGGTTGAACAAGGTCGAGAAGCGGAAGAAGAGAGAGGAGAGGGAGAAGAAGAAGCAGGAGAATATTATCAGATCTGGAACTAAGTTTCAGAAGATTACCAACCCTAACACTTTGAAGAAGATTGCCAAGTCCAAGCAGAGGAAGCAGCTTAGGGTTGTTCCCGATGAATTGCTTAGGAAATAGAATGTTGTATTTTTTTATTTTATTTTTCGATTCGGTTTTTATGTATTGCTTTTTGGTGGAAACTTTTGTAGTCTTGATATTTCAATTGATGCTTAGTATACAAGTTATGTGATAATTGTTAGATGTTTGCTTTAGGCTTCATTCGGAATGATCCAAGAAATTCACAAATTGGTCCTTAAAAATTGGGACAAAACTTAGGTGTAGGTTTTTTTTTCAATTATAATACATATACATATATAATTAAATGGCACTATAGATTATTAAGATAAAACTTTAATATTAATTGAAGTCCTAAAATTTACCTGGTGGTGTGATTAAGAATGTAAGATTTTCATTTTAATCTATACGTATCCCTAAATTCAGCCATGATAGTTCCATTCAGTGATTAATATGGTAGTGCCTTTTTGAGATCGGATTATTAGAAACCTTGTACAAAATTGTGTCTTATGTTATCGCGAGATGGAGCATGAGAGCAGAGGATTTCTCGATAACTAGTTTGTGTGGCAATTTATTGTATGGAAAAAATAATATGTTTTTTCTTGGCCTGTAGAAGATTGGGATAAATAATGGTACAAATGAAAATGGAAGAAAAGTGTGTGATCTGACCATGGGAACGAACTCCTTGTCAAGGGTTTTCTGCTTCTTTTTTTATTTTTTCAGAAAAATTGATGATTTTGTTGATGGAACACAGGCAACCTACCAGTAGTCCTTACAGGAGCAAGATCCATCTCTGAAATGATGGAATCTACTTGAATCCCTGACTGTGATTTCCCGGTTTACAATCTTGGAGATTACCTTGATGCGGCGTGGCAATCGTTACAAGCTCGTAGGTTCTTCATCACTAATACAGGTGACCCTTTCGGGGTGCTAATTAGTGCAAAGGCAATGGCAATGCGTTCACTGTGATATTTTAGGGACTCTACCTTGACTTCCTCGTCCACATGGTGAAGGGCACAACTTGAGTCAGGTTTATACCCTTGTTTCTCCATTTGCTCTTCCAGCTCATCAAGCTTCCTCGTTATCTCTTTTATCTGTGGGTGAGACATGTCATTGGCTGAGAAAACATGGTTCTTCTGTTTGATTTCAACCCAACTGTATGCTGGGACCTTTCTAACACCTCGCTCTCTCATGGCCTTCTTCACCTTTCCCACATTGTCCCATTCACCTGCTGCTGCATAGATATTGGACATGCTAACATATGGAGCAGCATCTCTAAGGACCTTCATATTGAATAGTTGGTCTGCTGCTTTCTTTGCCAACTCTTGATTCTTATGGATCCTACATGAGTTGAGAATTGATGACCACATTACCTCATCGGGTTCAAACGGCATCCGAGCCATCAATTTCTCAGCCTCGTCGAATCTTCCACTGCGACATAACATATCAACCATTGATGCATAATGCTCTCTTCTGGGTACAAGTTTATACACTTGAGTCATGGAGTTAAAGTACTGTAGTCCTTCTTCAACTAGACCACAGTGGCTGCAGGCACATAGAATGCTGAGGAAGCTAACAGAATTTGGTTGCAGACCTGAATGAACCATTTGTTCAAATGATCTGAGAGCATGGTCACCGTCTCCGTTTTGTGCATAAGCTGAAATCAGAGCATTCCAGGAGACAGAGTTCCTCACAGGCATCTCTTGAAACATTTGAAGTGCTTCTTTTATGGATCCACATTTTGCATACATGTCAACCAGTGCACTCCCAGAAAATACATTTGAAATGCATCCTGATCTGATTATATGTGAGTGTAGCTGTTTTCCCAATGTCAGTGAAGCTAAATTTGCACAGGCTCTTAAGATGCTGGCATAAGTGGCCGAGTCAGCATA
This sequence comes from Spatholobus suberectus, assembly GCA_004329165.1. Taxonomy (NCBI): domain Eukaryota; kingdom Viridiplantae; phylum Streptophyta; class Magnoliopsida; order Fabales; family Fabaceae; genus Spatholobus; species Spatholobus suberectus. Next base: position 33,924,912 of record CM014732.1, on the reverse strand, counting down.
TATTTCGGCTCTTTGCATCTCAACGAATAGCTTTTGTCCGTCTTCATGGAGTCCTTTCTGAACATAACCCGAGATCAGGGCTGTCCATGGGACTGAACTTTGATGAGCCAGACCTGCAAAAATCCTATTTGCTTCCCCAAATCTGCCACATTTAGCATACATGTCAACCACAGCATTTCCAACCAGAATTTCTGAAATGGCATTGGTTACAATAGCCTGGGAATGGATTTGCCTACCCAGTTCCAGGTTCAAAGCATTTGCAGCAATACTCAACAAGGTAGCAAATGGGAATTGCCTCCGGTCAAATCTAGTAGACTGTAACTCCCTGAAAAGTTCAAGAGATTCTTCCACTCTTCCATTCCACGCATAACATGTAACGAGCACATTATAAGAGATACCATCCACCTCCGGCATCTCATCAAAAAGCTTCCTTGCTTCAACAACACGGTCATGCTTCGAGTAGAAATCAAGCAAAGCATTAGCCACAAACACATGCCACACAAAATTACACTTCACCACAAAACTGTGAACTTGTTGCCCAAATTCCAAGTCATCCAACTGTATCCCTGCAGTTAAAACTGCAGCAAAAGTAAATTCTGTGGGCCTAAACCCCAAATCCTGCATCTTGAAAAACAGGTTTATGGCATCATGATTGAACCCCTCTTTGGAGTACCCCGTCAACAACGCATTGAAAGTGACATTATCTTTCTCTGGCATATGCTTGAAGAGGTGACAAGCCAAACCAAGGCTACGTGTCTTACAATAAGAATCAAGCAACGAGTTGCAAACCATGAGGGTGGAATCATACCCCAATTTGACAACACGGGCATGCACTTCTGCTACTTCATTGACACTGTCAAACTCAGTGAACCCAGATAAGAGAGTGGCCAATGTGACATGATCCGGAACCGAGCCGTGCCTACACATATCGGCAAAGAGACCGAAAGCTTCTCGGAACCGGTTGTTCTGCGCATAGCCGCCGATCAGCATTGTCCAGGTAACAACCGTGCGTTGAACCATGCTGTCAAACAAGCTCCTAGCAGTGGAAAGGTTGCCAGAGTTTATGTAACCCATGATCATGGTGTTGGTGGAGATGGTGTTCTTGTGAGGCATTTCGTCAAACAGTTTGCGTGCAGCAACCAAATCCCCGCTTTGGAGATGGGTCTTCACTTGGAAATTGAAACGGCACGTGCTGGGATCGAAGCCTGTCTTGATGATGGAAGCGTCGACATGAAGGTGTGGTTTTGGAGATGTCAAGGTGCTGAGGTTGTGAATCCCGGTTTTCCTCGTACATGATTTTATGTGATTCATGGAAGGAAAACGGAAAATGGGAAGGTCGTTTTTGGCGCCAAATTGTGCAGCGTTTGTAAAGAAAGGGTAATGCTGAGAGGGAGGGAGGGAGCGACTGTTGGTCACAGACACGGACTTGTATCACAGTTGCACATCCCAGGACGTGACCCAAATGGCAAATGCACTTTTTAATTTTTAGATTCCATCTACTGCTGTTATTTAAAGTTAAGAAGAATTAATTTTGAATTATTGAGCACAAACGCACAATTAAAATGGTGTTAAAATTAATTTTAACCATATATTTTATATTAAATATGTGCATATTCAAAAAAAAGTAAATTATATTGATAACTCCCTATTTTTTTTAACATTTACAATAATCTCTTTTATAGGAATATATGATATAATATTTTTCAAATAATCAAGCGAGTTAATATAACGTATAAGAAATGTTAGTATAATGTTTATCAATCAATTAAGAGAGTTAGTGTAAGAGTAAAAAAAAAAAATATTAGGCAAAATTTAATGAAATCTCAGGAATGTCAATATAATTTACTCTAAAAAAAATGGATTTTGTGTGTAAAACAAATAGACTATTTAATTTAAAGTTAGAAAATCAAATTTTATATTTTTATATTAAAATTATATACACCTTATTTTTTTAAACACTCCATCAATACCTCACATTTTTCTTTATCTCTTTCTTCCTATTACATCATATTACTTATCATACTTATATTTTTCTCTCTTTTTTCACTCTCTCACTAGGTGTTGAATAGCATTTGAGGTGTCTAAAAATCATTTTTTGTTTTAGATAAAAGCACACCTTTCAAAATAAACATGTAATCCAGATTAATTTAGATATCTATTTTAATTACATTCAACGGTTTAAAATTAACTTAACTAAACTCTAAACCGAATGGGCACTTTATCTTTCTATTAGAGCCTAGACGATTAATATCTCAAAATTTTGATGAATAACAAAATATTATAAATTTAGAAGAATTTTCTATTCAAAAGATTATATGTGTTTTAAATATGTAACATTTTGTTTTCAACCTTACAAAAATAAAAATGTGATAAGAAGTATCTAAAAAAGCTTTGAAATCTAGTGTCTCTTAAACGTTTGAGCCGCTAAACAAAAGATAAAATATATAATTGTCTTAGAAGATCAACGAATAAGTTAGAAGTGACAAAGCTAGAAATGACGAAGCTCTTGAAGACTATGTTCAAATCGAAACAAGATTGACTTCCCCTTAAAATAATTGTTTGTCAAGCTCAAAATGAAAAAATCACTTGCAAAGACTACAAAGTTACGAAGTAGAAGAATAAAGTTGTCAAATTAATTTACAAAACAATTTTTGGACACAAAATCATAAGCAACAATCTTTTGCATTGAGTGTATAACTTTATGATAACATATTTTCAGAAGAACTTCAAACTTGATCTCCAACAATCAGAAGAATGTCAACGGATACATATATGCAAACATGAGGTGGTTGAACTACCTTGTGTCACTATTCTTTCGCTCTTTGGAAGCCCTTACTTCTTTGTATAATTCAAAAACATTTTTTACAATAATTATTTGTCGTTGAGTATTTCATTGTAAATATTTGAGATAACAATGTTTTCTTTCATTTAAGTTTTCTAGGACAGTGTGAAGTTTGAAGAGAATCGACAAAAACAATTCTTCAGTTTTAAGAACCTAGAGAGATTTGTACCAAAATATTTGGGAAGTGAAGTACCTTTATCTTTGTAAGAAAGACTCTAATAGTGAAAATCTTGAGTTGTTGTTTTAGGACCAGAAGTAACCTTGATTTGCGCAATAAATTAGTATATAAATTAGTTATGTTGTTTTTCACTCTCTTCTTTCTCTCTTTTACTCCCTGTTTGGTAGGGGGCAAACAAAGGGAGGGAAGCTGTGAGAAAAAAAAAGAAGAGAAATAAGTGAGAAATAGAGTGAAAATTAAGGTTATTTGATTGAAGAGAAATAGAGTAGAATAAATACGTGGAGTTGTTTGGTTTGAAAGGGAAAAAAAAAAGGAATTAGATTATTACCATTATTATACCTTTACGTGTCTGAACACATGTTTTCTTAATTATTTTTTTTTTGGTTAAATTGATTTGGGGTCATGGAAATTGATTTTGATTGATATCCAGAGAGCATGAAATCAGTTTATACAAGCACCGACATTGATGAAAACCGATTTCCACTGCAACAAAATCTATTTTGTTGGAGATCTTGAGAGAGGGGATTGAAAAATGTTAACTCAAAATCGATTTTGAATATGACAAAACTGATTTTGTCATGTTTGTTGACTCATGCAAATCGATTTGCTTGGAAGGTTAGGACCGTGAATCATTTTAATATCATACTTATATATTAAAATAACTCATTTGTAAATTAAATAAAAATACTTAAAATAATCTATATAGAAAAATAAATAAAATCAACCAAACATTTAACTAATTGAATTTAAATAACTCATGAATTATTTTATTTTTTTATACACATTAATTTTGTTGTAATGTGTTTAAAAATGTCAACTCAAAAGTGAAAACATATGTGTATTTAAATTATCTCATTTAAATAAGCAAATCGATTTGTGGTGGTACAAAATTGATTTTGGTTGAACCACAGAGAGCATATGTTGCAAGAATAAGTGATTAGAATCAATTTTTCCATGATTTAAATTGATTTCAACAGACCTCCAAAGTGCTTAAATTTAATAACATAGCCATGAAATAGATTACGAAGCCAATAAAATTGAATTAAATTGAATAGGGTAAAATTACATTAACAAATTAAAAAAATATATGTTAAAAGAACCAATTATCATACATAAATTACCATAATCATTGCACTCACTAGAAGCATTAATAAAATTTCAGTAGTTCATAATCCAAAGTTCAAAGTAGAAATCCACAATGCACGAAGAAAGACACAATTATTCTACACAAATAAACAAATAAGAAGTAATAAAGTTGATATGACACATAGAAATCAACAGATAACATAAACTTGTTTCTACTCCGATGGACCATGATGGTGAAGAAGCTGAAGTTCTTCAAACTGTTTATCAAATTCATCAAATTTGTTGTGTACCTTTTCAAACTCCTCACAAACTGTAATGGTTAAATTTTCTAAGTCGCCTGGTAAACCTTGAATGCCACTAAAAATTTGATCTAACATCATTATCATGGGCTACTTGGGGTGCGTGAGAAGCCATTGCATGGAGTTCAGGCCCATCTTGGGAGTCAACCCCATCTTGTCCTTGTGGTTGTGGCTGGTTCACTCCTATTTCAGCATGGTGCCACACTCCATTAAGCTGTGTCACCTTTAATTTCTTCAGGCTACGTTCATTGAATTTATTAGACCAACCATGCCTAATCTTAGCCTCCATTCTTAGCCACATATTAGGATGTTCCAATATTTTTGTTATTAGTATACCATATGGAAGAGGCATCCCATTGTCCTTGCACTTCATCATATATTGACATATGTAGTATGGCCAGTTAATTTGAATCCGTTGTTTCATGGCCTAAAGTATGAAAATGTCTTCGTGATAAATGGATGCATAGTTGCTCCCGCATGGGATTAAAATATGCGTGTGGACATAATGCAGTAATCTATCCTCAATTACCAAACTACCAGCATTTTTAAATGTGCGTGGCTGTAATCCTGGTCTAATCATCGTAGCCAATGCCTCACCACTATCATAATTCACCTAGTCTTTTATATTTGAGACTTGAAACTTATGACCTTGGTACTTCAACTTAACTAATCACGTGGCCTGATCAGATCTTCATTTTCATAACCTCTGAACATAGTTCACCGTTATCCAAAAGCCTCAAGTTGGCATAGAATACCTTTATCAAGTTGAGGTGAACTGTACCATCTAGTGACACAAAATCTTCAAGCCCTTGGAATGAGAGTAATTTTAGAAATTGAAGTCCACTATTCTAAAAGTATTAAAAATCCATTATCTTTGCCTAAATGACATCTCTTGCTTGAAATTCATCAAGATATGTTTCACCTTGGTCATGTTTGTTGAAATAGTGACTATAATCCAACATTTGTGCCACTGGGTTAACTTCTTCAAGATGAGTTTGTTTAGATGCTTTTTGCTTTATCTTTTTGTGGCCATCTCTGGTTCCTTTTTCCTTAGATGAACCATCCTTTCTCATTATCCTACAATATAACAATGTCCATAAAATTCAAGTAAAAAATGACTATTACAGTGTATATGATGACCATATAGGATAATATGGAATTGTCTTAATTATATAACATCATTTGTAGAATATAGTTACAAACACAACATAAGAGGAAATTGTCAATAATCACACATCATTGAAGGAAATTAGCTACACTATACAACCCAAATGGGTAATTGTGTACATAAGATTATATCTTACATGTCATAAAGCAATTTTGGTCCACTAGGAAGGATGGTTCAAATATACATTACATAAACATAAAGTTAATAATAATAAAAAAGTCCTACTTAGAGGACTTCAAAATACACATTAATCATAATCTATGGCTCCATTCCAAAAGACGTGTCCTTCAAGAAAGTGTATTTGTTATCACACTTCACTGAAACCCAGCATCAGCCATTATTATAATCAAGGTTGAAAGCCTCAAAGGGGGAGGTACACCAAATAGTTTATGCTTTTGTCTGTCATTATTGCACAAAAAATCGTAACACCATATTCAGTCATCATTTATCAAATTCATCTTATCTAGCAATTCCCACACGTCTTCCTCTGAATACACATGTGTTGTGCTTCTTTGTAGGACATTAACTTGTTCATGGATAATCTTATTTTGCTTCTCAATTGCTAACACTTGTCAATCAACAATAGTGACTTGTCTTTTTGCTACTTGGGATAACTTTTCAATTAAAGCATTCCCACTTATAATTGCCTTCGCCACTCGATCAAGATCCATTGTCAGTTTGTCCATTTGATCATCAATTACATCCACCATAGGTGCCTTTCGCTTAGTGCCTGTGGATGTAGAAGTCCCAGTAGAGGGATCTGAATGTGCATCATTTAGACTAAATATGTCAATATTTGGGGTGGAAACATGCACATCTTCATAGTTTCCTACATTCAAATCAGTCGCCATCGTATCATCATAGGTGTCATTGAGATCAATGGTCTTATTGTCTTTCTCCATTATGCGATGAATTTGTCTAGGTGTTAATTCGAAGTTTCTTGTCTCACAGTCTGAACCATAAAGCTCTTCAAGTAGATCATAATGGCAGACTTAAGAAGTTCTCCATATGACAACATTTATAATTAATCTCAGCACTCATTTAAGCAAAAGGATTTAAAAGTAGAATTTTGTAACAGCTATTACCTTTATAAGATAGTCCAAACCTCGTTCTTAGCCTCAAAACCTCCTTGTTAGGAGACTACAAGCGAATCCACTATGCCCGTTGAATAAGTCATGCACTTCACGCAATCTATCATTCATTGTCTTTTGTCTATTTTTGACATGACTTTTGGTCACATACGATAGTCTTGAATCTCACAAAGCTTTAACAATATTTGTATAAGCTTGCGAGGTCCAACTACCGTCGACCCTATTTCCTTTCCGAACTTCTTCAACCATTGCATTTAATAGAAGTTTGTCCATGTCATTAGTCCATCTAACCATTTCTCTTGTAGGTTAACTACTGTCACCTACTTGTCCTTTTCCCTTGTTCATTTTTGATAGTTGTCCTATAAATAGATTATAAATATTCCACCAAACTTTTTGAATATGACAATGTTAACTCAAAATCGATTTTGGTTTGCAAGCAAATCGATTTTGAGAAGCGAATACATACATGCATCCCCAATGAAATCGATTTTGAATATGACAAAACTGATTTTGTCATGTTTGTTGACTCATGCAAATCGATTTGCTTGGAAGGTTAGGACTGTGAATCATTTTAATATCATACTTATATATTAAAATAACTCATTTGTAAATTAAATAAAAATACTTAAAATAATCTATATAAAAAAATAAATAAAATCAACCAAACATTTAACTAATCGAATTTAAATAACTCATGAATTATTTTATTTTTTTATACACATTAATTTTGTTGTAATGTGTTTAAAAATGTCAACTCAAAAGTGAAAACATATGTGTATTTAAATTACCTCATTTAAATAAGCAAATCGATTTGTGGTGGTACAAAATTGATTTTGGTTGAACCACAGAGAGCATGTGTTGCAAGAATAAGTGATTAGAATCAATTTTTCCATGATTTAAATCAATTTCAACAGACCTCCAAAGTGCTTAAATTTAATAACATAGCCATGAAATAGATTACGAAGCCAATAAAATTGAATAGGGTAAAATTACATTAACAAATTAAAAAAATAATGTTAAAAGAACCAATTATCATACATAAATTACCATAATCATTGCACTCACTAGAAGCATTAATAAAATTTTAGTAGTTCATAATCCAAAGTTCAAAGTAGAAATCCACAATGCACGAAGAAAGACACAATTATTCTACACAAATAAACAAATAAGAAGTAATAAAGTTGATATGACACATAGAAATCAACAGATAACATAAACTTGTTTATACTCCGATGGACCATGATGGTGAAGAAGCTGAAGTTCTTCAAACTATTTATCAAATTCATCAAATTTGTTATGTACCTTTTCAAACTCCTCACAAACTGTAATGGTTAAATTTTCTAAGTCGCCTGGTAAACCTTGAATGCCACTAAAAATTTGATCTAACACCATTATCATGGGCTACTTGGGGTGCGTGAGAAGCCATTGCATGGAGTTCAGGCCCATCTTGGGAGTCAACCCCATCCTATCCTTGTGGTTGTGGCTGGTTCACTCCTATTTCAGCATGTTGCCACACTCCATTAAGCTATGTCACCTTTAATTTCTTCAGGCTACGTTCATTGAATTTATTAGACCAACCATGCCTAATCTTAGCCTCCATTCTTAGCCACACATTAGGATGTTCCAATATTTTTGTTATTAGTATACCATATGGAAGAGGCATCCCATTGTCCTTGCGCTTTATCATATATTGACATATGTAGTATGACCAGTTAATTTGAATCTGTTGTTTCATGGCCTAAAGTATGAAAATGTCTTCGTGATAAATGGATGCATAGTTGCTCCCGCATGGGATTAAAATATGCGTGTAGACATAATGCAGTAATTTATCCTCAACTACCAAACTACCAGCATTTTTAAATGTGCATGGCTGCAATCCTGGTCTAATCATCGTAGCCAATGCCTCACCACTATCATAATTCACCTAGTCTTTTATATTTGAGACTTGAAACTTATGACCTTGGTACTTCAACTTAACTAATCACGTGGCCTGATCAGATCTTCATTTTCATAACCTCTGAACATAGTTCACCGTTATCCAAAAGCCTCAAGTTGGCATAGAATACCTTTATCAAGTCGAGGTAAACTGTACCATCTAGTGACACAAAATCTTCAAGCCCTTGGAATGAGAGTAATTTCAGAAATTGAAGTCCATTATTCTAAAAGTATTAAAAATCCATTATCTTTGCCTAAATGACATCTCTTGCTTGAAATTCATCAAGATATGTTTCACCTTGGTCATGTTTGTTGAAATAGCGACTATAATCCAACATTTGTGCCACTGGGTTAACTTCTTGAAGATAAGTTTGTTCAGATGCTTTTTGCTTTATCTTTTTGTGGCCATCTCTGGTTCCTTTTTCCTTAGATGAACCATCCTTTCTCATTATCCTACAACATAACAATGTCCCTAAAATTCAAGTAAAAAATGACTATTGTAGTGTATATGATGACCATATAGGATAATATGGAATTGTCTTAATTATATAACATCATTTGTAGAATATAGTTACAAACACAACATAAGAGGAAATTGTCAATAATCACACATCATTGGAGGAAATTAGCTACACTATACAACCCAAATGGGTAATTGTGTACATAAGATTATATCTTACATGTCATAAAGCAATTTTGGTCCACTAGGAAGGATGGTTCAAATATACATTACATAAACATAAAGTTAATAATAATAAAAAAGTCCTACTCAGAGGACTTCAAAATACACATTAATCATAATCTATGGCTCCATTCCAAAAGACTTGTCCTTCAAGAAAGTGTATTTGTTATCACACTTCACTGAAACCCAGCATCAGCCATTATTATAATCAAGGTTGAAAGCCTCAAAGGGGGAAGTAGACCAAATAGTTTATGCTTTTGTCTATCATTATTGCACAAAAAATCGTAACACCACATTCAGTCATCATTTATCAAATTCATCTTATCCAACAATTCCCACACGTCTTCCTCTGAATACACACGTGTTGTGCTTCTTTGTAGGATATTAACTTGTTCATGGATAATCTTATTTTGCTTCTCAATTGCTAACACTTGTCACTCAGCAATAGTGACTTGTCTTTCTGCTACTTGGGATAACTTTTCAATTAAAGCATTCCCACTTATAATTGCCTTTGCCACTCGATCAAGATCCATTGTCAGTTTGTCCATTTGAGCATCAATTACATCCACCATAGGTTCCTTTCGCTTAGTGCCCGTGGATGTAGAAGTCCCAGTAGAGGGATTTGAATGTGCATCATTTAAATTAAATGTGTCAATATTTGGGGTGGAAACATGCACATTTTCATAGTTTCCTACATTCAAATCAGTCGCTATCGTATCATCATAGATGTCATTGAGATCAATGGTCTTATTGTCTTTCTCCATTATGCGATGAATTTGTCTAGGTGTTAATTTGAAGTTTCTTGTCTCACAGTTTGAACCATAAAGCTCTTCAAGCACATCATAATGGTAGACTTAAGAAGTTCTCCTTATGACAACATTTATAATTAATCTCAGCACTCATTTAAGCAAAAGGATTTAAAAGTAGAATTTTGTAATAGCTATTACCTTTATAAGATAGTTCAAACCTCGTTCTCAACCTTAAATCTCCTTGTTAGGAGACTACAAGCGAATCCACTATGCCCGTTGAATAAGTCATGCACTTCACGCAATCTATCATTCATTGTCTTTTGTCTATTTTTGACATGACTTTTGGTCACATACGATAGTCTTGAATCTCACAAAGCTTTAACAATATTTGTATAAGCTTGCGAGGTCCAACTACCGTCGACCCTATTTCCTTTCCGAACTTCTTCAACCATTGCATTTAATAGAAGTTTGTCCATGTCATCAGTCCATCTAACCATTTCTCTTGGAGGTTAACTACTGTCACCTACGTGTCCTTTTCCCTTGTTCATTTTTTATAGTTGTCCTATAAATAGATTCTAAATATTCCACCAAACAACACTAACTTTGATAAACACCAAAGTAAAAAAATTATAATTCATGACAACAATAATATCACCAATGAAATTAAATGAAGTTCACACATATAAAATAACTCAAATTGTAATAAAGTACAATAGGATTCCAAATTCAAATAATAGACACAATTTAACATTTTAAAAAAATATTAATGTTCATAATCATTCCACATTGCATTTACAATGTTATCCCTCAAATTTGCCCCAGCTCTATAATCGTCATCATGTTATTAGGTTTGCGATCTATATACCTCATGCTCAAGCAATTCATGATCAACTTCAGCTAGTAATGATTTGTCATCATCCACTCCAATTAGAAAATTATGGAGTATACAACATGCAACTATTATATTTCTTGTTGTTTGAAATTGATAGTGAGACTCTGTGCTACTAGTAATGATGGGAAATCTCTTCTTTAAAACACCAAATGTTTTCTCAATTACATTTCAAAAGGATGAATGTCAATGGTTGAATAATTCTTTGGGATTTTGTGGCCTACAAACTAAATACTCTTTCAAGTGGTAACGAACACCACATACGGTGTTATAATATGATAGTTAAGCATAAAACCCACATCCCTAAGATAAAATTTTCCTACATACACCATACATTTTTGTTACAAACCTAACAACATATTTGGAAATCATTTGAACTTAAGAAAGAAATGTATACTAACCTTCAAGTATTATTATAAGGCTTTCTCTAGTTAATGCATCTTTTAATATCCTAGAGTTAGATGTCGTTCCTACCCACCCAGCCAAGACATGTGAATTTCATGTCAAAATCTCAAGTAGCAAATATATTCTATGTTGGGTAATCTTTTTTACCATGATATCGAGAGGTTCCTGCCCTTGACACCTCACTCGGACATGGTTACCATCTATGACTCCAAGGCAATCCTTTGTAGAAAATAAAAAATAAAAAATACTTACCAAATTATTCTTTGATTGAAATAACCATTGTAACATAAACCCAAAACTTATGGTATAAAGATACCTTAAAAAGATGAAATAAGTTATTGTTAACAATGTGTGGTGAGACTTTGAAACCCAATGGTTTAACTAAAAGCTCTCCTTCTAATGCAATTATAACATGCAACATAGCATGAAAGTGGCAACTAACAGTCTCACCGGACCGATGGAAGAAGAAAGAATCCGTTCTATTCTTAACATTATGACCTATTATATGTAAAAATTTTGCCCTTGTTCCTTGACCGTGGAGCATATATTATCCTTAACTATACCAGTTCCTCTTACTTTTTGACATAAAAGAATGAATGCTTCAAGCCCCATCCGTATAATATCACAACACCTCCGTGTATAAACTAAATAATTCATTAACTCTCAACGCCTTTCCTCCCTTTGAGGAACATCATTACTAATAGAGCTATAGATTTTGTTGGATAACAAATGCATCAAATGCAATGCATATCCTACAGAGCACAATAAAATCATTGTAACAACTTGCATCCTTGTTTGCAACTGTTGCTGAGCATGACTTATTATGGACATCTCAACTCCCATTCCATTACTTGGCATTTCCTCTTCATATAATTCATCATTGTCAATATTTGCCATCCGCTCATAACATATGTCTTTTTCAAAATTTTCAATAGTATTATCTTTCTCCATTTGAGCATTTCAAATACTACATAAGTTGAAATATAAACTTTGTAACTAAAATTATAATTGGCACACATATTAATTAGAGTAAATTACATTGGCACTCCCTAAGGTTTTGTCGAATTTCACTTGATATTCCTCCTTTTTTTGCTCCTACACTAACCTCCCTTAATTGTTTGAAAAACATTACACTAACACCCCTTATACATTACATTAACACCCCCCCCCCCCCCCGATTGTTTGAAAAATATTACATTGTGTACCCCTATAAGGGTGGTTGTTGTAAACGTTAAAAAAGTAAGAGAGGTTTGTGCAATATCAAAAAATCTTAGGGGGTGTCAATGTAATTTAATCTATTAATTATTTATAATGATGAAGCCAACACAAAAATAAATTAGGTGCCAACATATGATCCAATTTGCAGACATACTACTTCTTATAAAAAAAAATGATTAAAAGAAGGACGAATACATGTTTTCCACCACTTCTAATTTCATTTATTAAAAAAAATTTGGATAATGTGTCAGTACGTTGGATTATTAAAAAAAATGCCATTATCACAATTTTGCACAATTTTATGCCATTGAGGTTATAAAATCAATTTTGTAAATAGAAACTCCCACATTCAAATCGATTTTCCCTTTCCAAAATTGATTTTGGCATCACCACATGACAAGCAAAATCAATTTTCATTTGGCCCAAATCGGTTTCCCCATTCAATGGCCCAAATCGATTTTGTGGAAGAGGTGAAATCGATTTTAACGCTACAGTAGATTACAGAGTAGAAATCGATTTCGAACTAACAAAATCGATTTTCCATCTCTTCTCTCACATAGATATGGTTTTATTAAACTATCATCTTCAATGTTTGAAGTGAACACTTGTAGGTTACATCTCAATCAACTAAAAAAAAAGTAAATCTAAGCCTATATTAACGGCACATGAACAAATTGAAAGAGATTGAAGCAGTCAAAATGCCAACCTGAAAATAGGTTATAGGTGAATAAAGATGTTGTTGGAAGAAGGAGACCCAATTTCGACCACATTCATTAGAGATGTTCAGTATGCAGACCACCAACTACAACAACCTTCAAAAATGAGAAAACTATGTCGAGCTTCACCATGAGGATAACATGCAAAGGGCTATTTTTGTAAAAGAGTAACAAACTATACGATTTCTTCGCTAATTTGCTCACTTCTGCGTGGAAGATTTAAGTTGTGGGTCCCACGATTTTTTTCAAAAATTTCATCGTCTTTCCACTCTACCAAATGGAACAAAATTACACATCTCCCTTCTCTTCCCTCCTCTTCCACCCTTCTCCCCCTTATTTAAACGCTACCAAACAAAGTGTTAGTTCTAGAAGATAGGCATTGACTTGACAATATTCTATTTTCAATTTAGTGTTTTTCATTTTCATAATTTAAAAAAAAATCAATTTCATATTAGAGTAAATTACATTGACACTCCTTGATTGCACATAATTTTCCTGCTTTATCATTTACAATAACCTTCCTTATAAGAGTACACGATATAATGTTTTTCAAACAATTAAGGAGGATAGTGTAATATATAAGGGGTGGGAGTTAGTGTAGGGATAAAAAAAAATAAATTATCATATACAATCTAAAAAAAATTTAAGAAGTGTCAGCGTAATTTACTCATTATACAAGTATACACTAACTTTCTTAGATTTGACACATTATATCACTTAAGTAAAGACTTGATGTGCCGCAGGGTTTACCTACGTACTATCTGTCATATTCGGAGATTCTGGCGTATTTTAATCTTAGTTGGAAAAAACTCTTCAAATGGAATATCACTTTAAAAGAATTAACGTTAAAAAAAACACAAACTTTAAAGTCTTTTTTTTTTATTGGAAATAAACCCTCTTATATCAAATTTTGATATGATAAGATCATATTTAAATTTTGTGTCTATGGGATCCATCCAATATTTATTAAGAGAAATTTAAATACAAAATTTAGATATGACTTATCATGTAAATGGAAGAATTCTTTCCCTTTTTGAGTGTACACTACTTACTACCAGTTGAATTCACATGGTAATTTTTGTAAACAATCTATATTTATAGTGTAAAAGTTTAAATTTCTCTCAAGACAGTAGCGAAGCTGGCACATTTGTAATTGTAAAAAGAAAAAAAAAATGTACCATAGATATTTTTAAAAACTTTTTTTGACTAATGTTATCAAGGACAAAAACGGATTTGTGGAGGAAAAGTCGTGGTGACTTTTCCTTATTTTAAGCCATTAGATCAATTTGAAAATTCAGATTTTACCACTTGTTTTAGAAGACACTTTTATAGTTTAATTATTAATTGAGTTTCTATATTTACTTGTACTTTAAAACCATCACAAATAGCTCGAAATTTCTTCCATAATAAAAAGTTTTTGACAGTTTAATAACTTGTCAAATATTTTTTGAAATTTTATACCATCTAAAAAATTTTCTTCTAAAACAAGGCTAATGTATGTATATCTTCTTACCATCAAGGACATGGTCTATGGTAGGAAGCTATACATACGTTGGCCTTGTTACTCAAGAATGTTATGTATAGACTTTCAAATGTATTTTAGTGACTCCCACATTACATCTCTTTACTAAATAAAATTTAAAATTGCTTTCGGCCTTTCTTCCTGGACCCACCCTCATGGGCTTGATAAGTTTTTCAGCCAAGATTTTTGGAAGCTTGCCATTATAATTCCTAAAGTTTGAAATATTGTTGAGCGTGGAGGACCTCGATCTGATTGAATTTGTCATTATCTCTTGTAAAGAAAATCCAAGTTTCCAACA
Source organism: Spatholobus suberectus (assembly GCA_004329165.1). NCBI lineage: Eukaryota > Viridiplantae > Streptophyta > Magnoliopsida > Fabales > Fabaceae > Spatholobus > Spatholobus suberectus. The sequence goes on along the minus strand of CM014732.1, from coordinate 33,909,834 downwards.
CAGCATCTCAATAATGCTTGTAAGTTGATAAGATTGTTCAATTCATGCATTTGTGAGGATTAGTTAATTTGGATTTTTTGATACGTTATGCTTCAATTCACAGAGAGACCCGACCAACCCAGTTGTGGAGATGAAAACTTGGAACGCTGGTACGTTAGGCTAATCTGGCCTAATATTATGACCAAACTTTTGTTCACAACTTATTTGCAACTAGGCCTAGCTTGGATTAGCTTCAAGATGTGTGTGTGTGTGTGAGTTGTATTTATAGTTTTTTTTTTTGGCTTTTTTTTTTTTTGAGGAAAGTGTTTGTAGATGTTTATCAAGAAGTTAGCTGACAAATTTTCTAAAATGTTTAGGTATATAAGTGATTTAAACAAAAGAAATTATTTATTTTATCTCTTCCAGTAATTATATTTTTTTTCTCCTATAAATATTTATTGAGAAATTTATCTAAACTAACTTAAATTCAATCCAATAAAGATTGGATCGGGTAGGATGAAGAATTGAGTTAATATAAGATGGCTTAGAAGTTACAACTACATGTGCATCAGTTTGAAGTATCATAACCTTGCATACTTCCAACATACACCAGTATACCTGTTAATTCTTCACGTTGTCATTATTTGGAATTGGAACACAAAAATGAAACACGAAATTAAAAAACCAAGATCGAACTACTTGCATAAACCAAATCACAAACTTCATTGACTGGCGACACGAAAGAAAATAACATTGACTAAAGAGGTTAATTGCTTGCAAATCAATTTATTAGATACGAAATTGATTCAGATTTGACGTATTAATTTATTTTTTTGGTACTTAGATTTGATGTATTAATTTGTTTAGTCCTTGGTCTCAAATCTTTTTAAAAAATCCAAACCCATTTATGCCAAATACGAGCACTACAAATTAATTATTTATACGTGTAGTCGTTAGTCAACAATTGACCCTCGGAAATTTATGGTTGACGTTGAAAGATTTCTATTAATGAGTTTGTGAATGGATAAGGCTCAGATTTCCTTAGACCCTCAGTGGAGGAGTGGCTGGTATAGTGCCATGCCTATCCACTTGATGCCAGATATTTGAACATGAACAGTGCCAAATTAGGCTTGCTTTTATTGTTGCTGCAATAGTTTACTTTGTTTGGCACCATCTTAAATTCTTAATTTAATTCGGCAGATGATATTCATTATTCAGAAAAATGAAATTAATTGTCTCAAAAAAGTTTTTTTTTTTTACCTCTTTCAAGTTCCACATATTTGATAATATTCTAGTTCATTCTAAACTGGTGTGCACTTCCCCATCCATTATGCTTTACCTTTATGATATACATTATGACTTTCTTGTTCGTTGTAGTTTGCTCAAACGCGATGAAATTATAGAAAAGTTTTCTTTACTTCCCGTGATGGCCAGAACGATTCATCATTCTGTTATGGTAAATTATATTCCTTTCCCATGTTTAAATTACAATACTCTTTTACTTAATTGTAATTTTTTTTCTTAGGAATAAAATATATTACATCTCAATCTATTTTTATATAAATAAACATCTGAATAGCGATAAAAATTACAAAAAAGTCGTTCAAAAATATTTTTCCTCTTTCTTACAATTTTCGGTGTCACGGCTAACTAATTTTAAATATCTTATTATTTATTTTAGAATTTTAAAATGTGAAATAACGTTTACCATATTACCATTTTTTATATATTAAAAATTTTGGAGTAAGGTATAGTATCTACTTCAAGACAAGACAAGCCTTCAGAAAAAAACACTTACAAAAGGAGTTACATTTAATTACCTCAACCAATCTCATAGGGTTACTATCAATTTTAAAACTTTACTTAATTTTTTTTTCTAAAGTCTCAGAAGTGATTAGTAAGAAATCCATAAAGAGAGTAAAATTATTTATGTTAAAATAAATTTATATATAGAGAGAAAATAAACTATGCATTGAAAGTGTAAAATAATTTTACACTATTATTCAATCATAATTCATCATATATGGTAAGTTTGTTGACTTGATAATAAATATTCTAAAAATCACACTAAAGCTAATTTTTGATTAGTTAATAATATAAAATTTACAATATAACAATTAAACTCATATATATATATATATATATATATATATATATATATATATATATATATATTAATTTCTCAGAAAAATATATAATTTTTTAAAGCAAAAGGGAGAGTAATATAATTCAAACATATGTCAAGGGACAAGAGTATAATTTAGCCTTTCCTTTATTTTGAGTTCATGTTATTATTGCCCTTTTTAAAGTAAATCCTCTTTCTAGTTCTGAAATAACTTTCAGGTATTATCATTTATGTTTTTCAAACAACTTTGATTTAAATTTATTTACAACAATAAAAAATAATATCAAAATCACCATTTCGTATATAGATTTACAAGATTGAAAATTGAATCATATTATTTTAAGGAGTAACTTGATGTTTATTTTTTAGAAAATCAAATTATTATTTTTGAGAAAACAAAATGTTAAATGATACCCCCAAATAAGTGTTATACTCCTTTTATATATTTTATTTTATTTTCTAATTAATCAAGAAGGGAGGCCGGAAGCTATCAAATTTACTGTATATTATTGTAAAATTTATAGCGAAAATGAAACTCAATATAAACTAAGATCCATATTCTATACCTATGTACAGTCAATACTACAAATCCCACTGGTTGATATTGAAAATGTAGTAGGAATGGCAATAAGAGGGTTTTCTCTTTCCTCTAGTAGACATTCTTCTGATACTCGTGCTCACAGAAAGTTCCTCCAAGATCATCACAAGCCTCTGCTCGAAATACCCTGAAAACCACATCCACGCAAGATTACAATGCTTACCCACAATTCTGAACTCGTACCCAGCAGTGAAATCAAAAAAATGAGTAAATAGTGAAATCAATCTTAGAAGGTATATAGTTCCGGTCATATTCATCTTTAAATAAAAAAATTACTTTTAAGATGTCTAATTATACATCTTACTAGTTAAATTAATCCTCTCCTTTCTGATTAATTTGACTAGTGGAATACATATTTTAATTAATTAATCACAATCTGCAAAAAAAAAATAAATTAACATACATACACTGACAAGATAAATATTATCTAATTATAAATTGTCATGTGATTAAAATAATGTATTTAAAATATGCTCACATATTTAATCATTATTGTTATATATAGTAAATTTGTTAATTTTTATAATAATTATTTTAAAATCATGTTTAATTTTTTTTAAAAATTAAGTATACCATATAAAAATCTTTATAATCAACTTAAACTCCTCTAATATATCCTTGGTCTAATTTCAAGTCTCTTAATCAAAATCTCAAGTTCGAATTTGGTAGATAAAAAAAATATAATTAAAAAGAAAAACCCTATTAAATTTATCCGTCTAAATTTTTCAGCAAAAATTAGTCATTGTTTCATTGACAAAGCCAATAGATAATAACACCAAAAAAATAATCAAATTAAACTCAATTGATTAGTATTCTTAGAAGAGTAATTGCTTGATGAGATCTTACGTTTTAGGATCATTGTATTCAAGATACTCTCTCTCGACATTCTCTGTGGCAACTCGTGGTGTCTTAGCCTCTGGCTGCAGCCTCGCTTCAGGGTACATGTCTGCCATGCAGGCTTCCCCTCCTATAGTTTCGCATGCTTCTGCTGGAAACACTCTTGAAAACAAAAACAGCACAAACAACAACGAACACACCTCGTAAAGTTATCTTAGAAAAACTGAAACAATATTACGAAGTGAATGTTAGAACGAAGGGAAGGGGATAGAGAAGGCTTACGAGAACGCAGAGTTGTAATCCACTGTGGAAGTGTCGTTGTCCACGGTGGCAACCTTGATTGGAGAGTGGCTAGGTGAGGCGCGTGGGGCTTTCAATTTGGTAGGGAAGCTGGTAAGCTGGGAGACACTCTTCGTGGGTGCCAAAGGCACAACGTTGGGGGCAGCAAAGGTTAAAGCTGTCTGCATTTTGAAGGGTGTTGGTTTGGCGAACTTTTGAGGTTGAATTAGTCTTGTGAGGAGCAGTGATTCCAATTTATAGAATGAAATGCCTGTAATGGAGTGAGATATTTGAGGTTTAGGAATCAGGATAAGAATGTCTTTTTGTGTTTGGGAATCGTCCTGCTATAGCGGGTTCCATCAACTCAAGATATTTATGTGGCTCTTGGACTTTTTTGATCATTATAATAATATCCAGCTTGATTCTCTTTTACTAGAGGGATAAGGAAATTGATTTTATTTAAGGTTGTAAATTTAAGTCTTGTGATAATTGTTAGAAGAGTTTAATCTTTTAAGTGAATATACGTGCCTGAGCTTCTTTTTACGTTATCCTTTGGTATCTTATATTTTTCTCGGACTCAATTATAAACAATAAAAAATAAAATTAGTGGACTCAAATATAAATAAAATTAACTAATTTTATTTTAATTAATGATATTTTTTTCAAAATACCCTTCATATAATTTAAATTTTAGTTCCAATGCCTTCTTTATTATTGATATCAAGTTTCTAAAAGTCTCCTGTCACGAACCATTTCTTCAATGAAACATCACGTATGACTGTAGCGCCAAAGATTTAAGCGAAATTTTGAAGGTACTAGATATCAGATATTCATACGTGAATTAGTGAAGGCATAAAAAAAATAACAAGAAAAATGGAGATACTCATAGCCGTACGTCAATGAAGAAAGAGAAAAAAAAAAAACAATTTTAACTTGCTGTATGCCTGTACAACCAATAGATTTAATCGAAATTTGGAGGCATCGGAATTATTTTTTAGTCAACATTTTTAATGCAGGGAAGCTTTAATTGACTGACCATCTGTATTCTATTTTGTCCCGTGCAATAAATACGAAGGACAACTAAGAAAAAAAAAGTTTCTTTAATAAAATTAAATGATGTTAACTAATTTTCTTAATAAGCGTAACAGTTGGTTGATTTTCTTATAATTGAATCAGGAAGTATTGTTTAGTATGTGTTTGATCAACTTAAAAGTTAATTAAAGTTGAATAGATGTCTTCGTACATTTTTGTTTCCTTTCTTGTAGTTAGGCTTTCCATCTTGATTCCTACCTGATTTGTTCCTCCGTGGGCGGGGGAATACTGCAAGCAGTAAAAGTGATAAGCTATTGTGTAAGATCATTTTTTAAGGGCGATGAAAACGAAATAGAATGTCAAAATTGAGTTTGTTGGTGAATAACTTAATAAGGTATTCATTTTCGTGCGAAATTATTCTTCTGGTTACAAAAAATGTGGAAATAGACTATGCCAACCACATTGTTCATGTGGTTGTAAAACCAATTTATTGATAAACAGGTTGACAGTTGAGGAACACTGGTTTCGTGTATTCATGGTTGTATTAATGTATCAGGGCTGTTTATGTACTAATAAGGGAATGTATCTAGAGCATCTCCTGTACACAACTTTACATTTGACAATGTGTAGTCAGATAAATTGAAACTTCTTTAATCGGATTTTTAATAGAACTACTCAAATTCGGGTGGAAACAATAGTGTATAAATGTAAATACGGCTGCATAGTGACATTATTCTTCCCCAAAACCAAGTCCGTCCAAATTACTTGATCCAAGTTATCTGCAAAAAAATACACTGCAAAAAGTTCTTTAAAAAAATGACACGAGTTCCACTTTCAAATGTTTAAGTTGCACGAGATCAACTTATAGTATATCCATCCAACAATAAGTAACAAGCTGCACGGAAAACAAATATTTGAAGGGCTATTTGATCCTGAGGTGCCCCAATCATTAAATAAGTGAAAAGGTAAATTCGGCAAAATAAGTCAAGCAGCAAGTTTGTGCGAAGAAACCCAGATAGGAGGCAGTGGCAAGAGAAACCAAAGAGAAAAATATGAATAAAGGAAAAAAAGCTTAGCCACGAAATAAATACCATTGAAAATCATGTAAAAACCACTTCACAAAACAGTTGACTATTACTGTCTTTCGTTGATCATCACAGTAGAAAAATGTTTTCTACAGATACTTCTTCAGCCAATTAATACATTACAAAAGATAGACATCTATCATACTACGGATTAAGCACTGTCCATTCCAAACCTGAAAAAAATGGTACAATACCTTGAAATATAAATCATCTGGATTGGTGAAATTGTGCACACTGACTCCCTCATTTTCACTTGGAGTTGAGATTCATGCTATGCTCTGATAGCTGCAATAAGTGATGAAACAGAATGACTGTTGAGGAGCGATACGTCAGCAGCCCTCAGAAAGTAACTTCATCCCAGATTCCACTTAGAAGACAGTTGGGCATGATCAAAGAATAACAATAGACAGCAAAGACACCATTTACATTTCAGATTTTAAGGAATGTCTCACACAGACTAGATCATCCAACTTATTGCCATGCATTTTATATAGAGACCCCTTGCATCTAGTTATAATGATCCTGTGCTTCTTTCCTCAAACTCTCATAAGGCATGACTTCACATTAACTATAATTTGAATATTTCCTGACATCACTCATGTCTGGTGATCCTGAGATAGGTCCACTTTTATCTGGATCCACATTGCCCCACACCTTACAATTGCCAAACTGCCCTAAATCACCACCCTGACCAGTTTGACTCCTTTTCAAGCGCAAAGCTGCTGCATGTGCTTTCCATTTATATTAGTGTACACCAAGACAAAAAAAGGAATCACACTTTTTTTTTTTGGTTCATAACGGCCATAGATCACCCCAAAATAACTTGACTTAATGATATAAGTGTAAGGTAGAATTTTGTTTTGTCAAATGAATCCCAAAAAGCTTTAAATCTGCCAATGCATCCACAATATAGCACAATTAGGCAAGTTCTCATAGTTACGTTTTTCAAGCAGTGCTATCAACTTTTACCTTCACCATTAACCATGGACTTTCCCACATCTAAAACAATCTGACTTATCAAAATCTCACATGCTTTTATATTCCAACTAAACACTGTCTTGGTCAAGGTCTAATCTCGGTATAACATAATCAATTGAATAGTTGCAGCAAGAATGTCTAATTTGATTGTGTTCATTGCAGAAGATTATCATATCACATTATTCTCATGTACAATAAGACATTAGAAAGTAAGAGAACATTACTTTATTTTTCTATATAAATTGGATAATACAATTCTTACTCATACAGTCACTTGATTTCAAAACCAGGTTTCAGCTAATAAGTAAATTTGCTACCTATTGGAAGCAAAAGTTTCAGCAACACTGCTTGGATAATAGAAACACGAAGTTATGCCAAAGCAAAAATTCAGTCAGTGCCTAAAGTGCCTCACATTGGTAAAGAGTAGTGAAACACCATACTTATTACAACAGTCTATGGCATCCTTGTCTCTGATACTCCCACCTGGTTCTGCAATAACACCAATTCCGCTTTCACATGCTTCTTCCACAGCATCATTCCAAGCTGTTTAAAAATTAAGATGCATCCTTGTTAAAAAAAACAAAAAACAAAAAGCAAAAGCAATCTATCCCTTTATCTATTTCTAATTTGCTACCATTATAGATTTTTTACCAAATGATCATTATTTGGTGATGGTTTGATAGGAACTGAAAATCTCTGAATATGTTATCCAACAAAAAGGGAGCTCAGCTCCTTACAACAGAGGAAAATCCTCTGCCACACAGATTCCATAGCATAAAGATCAAAAGAAAGATACTCGAGGACTGCAACAAGCAATCTCCACATAGGCCAACCCACCAACTTTACCCTGAAATTCTCTTCCCCCCTCCACGGCCTGTCGGCCTCTTAAGGCACACTACACTCTCCCTATAGACATTCAGCTTTCTACCTGCCAGAAACCTCTCCATTTACACACAGCCAACTGTCTATTTGGTTCTGTTAGTCATTTGGCCCACTAGTGAATATTCTTGTATTGCTTCCTCCCTCAGAGACATACTCCACCCCTTATTTCTCCTGTTGTAGACTATAGTTTCAGTGCCTAAAAATGTCTTGGCGAATATTCTGTATGACATTAACACTTACCAAATGGGAAGAAGGCATCACTGGCCAAGGCTGCTTCTTTAACATCATCCCCAGCTTTCCTCATTGCTATTCTCAAACTCTCGAGACGGTTTGGTTGCCCACTTCCCATACCTAACATACAATTGTTCTGCAAAAAATTAATAAAAGGGATCAGATTCTTAAACCTATTTCATTATAGAAAAGTTTCAAGATATGAGAGATGATAACCTTAGCTATCACAATAGCATTGCTTTTGACATGCTTCACACATAACCACGCAAACTCTGCATCACTAAGTGCATCATCCTGTGGAACTTTCTCAGAGACTACATTGAACTTGATGTCATGTGGGGTTAAGTCGTCTGAATCCTGAGCTAACCATCCTCCACCAACTTGTCTGAGTGAAAGCTTTCCTGCTTCATTTTTTTTCGCTTCAAGAATCCTTAGAGTCTTAGACTTTCCACGAAGAATCTCAAGTCCCTTCTCTGTATAGCTGGGTGCAACAACAATTTCATAAAACATCCTTGTCTCCCGGTCTGTGGGGCTTCTAAATTCTCGAATTTCTTTAGCAAGTGCCTAAAATATATATGTAAAAAAATTAATTATATATCATCATTCCTCCTCGTTGCCAAGACGGGATCTTAAAATGTAAGACAGGGAAAGTGCCTCTATCTTCAAAAAAAGATAATGACACTTGACCCTAGTCCTTGGCTTAAAATGTGAAACCATGGACTGGGTCACCCTGCATCACTTGAAAAGAATAAAAAAATATAAAATATTTGAATTTTGACAATAATGCAAAAACAACAGTAACAATCAAGCATTATCCTACTACTAGAGGTAACTATTTTGACACTTTGTATGCCCAAATCAAATTGCTTACCAGATTGCACATGTTCCCAAGATACATACTCAGAAAGAGATTACAGATTTCTAACAGACTAAAATTCAAATAGAACATTTACCTCATCAATTTCCACGTTGAAAGCTACAATTCCACCAAATGCACTCACGGGATCAGCTTTAACAGCTAGTCCGTAGGCTTCAAGAATATCATCACGTGATGCAACCCCACATGGATTAGTATGCTTCACTACTACACAGGTGGGGTTCCTAAACTCACATACACAGTTCCAAGCAGCATCAGCATCCAAGTAGTTATTATATGACATCTCCTGCATGATAATGTTAAGGATGTAATGTTAGGGGCATTAACTTACATGAAGATTAATAGAAATTGTAAAAATTCAGTCGAAATACATTTATGAGTAATTTTAGATCATTACACAAAAGAAATTAGTAGCTGACTCCCACCTTTCCATGATGTTGAATGGCTGTAGCAATTCCACCGGTGTTAACCTCAGAAAGTCTTTTGTCAACATAGAATGCAGCTTTTTGATGAGGATTTTCACCATAACGGAGAGAACTTTTGAGTGAAAGAGGCACTGTCAAGCTAGGAGGAAATTTATCTGTCATCAAAATGAGAACAAGTCAATTACTGAACACATAAAAACTAATAATAACACTTAAAATATTTAACTTAAATACATATTCTGTTTACCATGAAGTACTTCACATAATTTACAGACACTTTTTGTTTGTGATACTATAAGTTCTTTTTAAAATTAAATATATGATTTCAAATTAGTTCACTGATTCCACAAACTTCAAAATTAGAAAATATTACACCAATTAATCTGCTGGCTGTAGATTGAGATTTTCCAGTCTAGGATTATATTTATAAATTATTTTCATTTTCCTGTAATTGACGTTTCCATTTCACAAGTAACAGTTAAGTGTGAATTAATAAATTCATAATTCCTCACAAATTGGAGACAGAAGTACCTCCCACACTCTGCTTCCACAACCACTCAGATACTGCAGAGTCATAGGAAGCAACATGTTGAAAAGCTTTCCATGCGAGCTCTAGCCTGAACTTTTGATCATCCTGGTTTCCTTTAAGAAATTCCAGAAGGGCAGGGTAGTCTTCTGTATCAACCACTACTAAAACATCCTTGTGGTTCTGCTCAAATAAGAATTTATCACCTTATATTTAAGATATTCTGATAGAAAAAACTAAAAATTTCAGCTCAAAGACAGTATGGAATGAACAAAGGTCATTTTACTTTCCACAGAAGTAGTTTAGTGGTATTTGGCCAACAGATTATTTTCTGAGCCATTTTACAGAACTATTAAGTTTCAATGACAATTGGGGGGAAGGGGGGTAGTTTTTGTCATCAGTTCAAATTTATTTGAAGTTTGGCAATTGGCATTTTCAGTCAAATAAACCACCTTTGCAGCAGCTCTAATCATTGCCGGACCACCAATGTCAATATTTTCAATTCCATCCTCAAATTCAATGCCTCCAGCTGATGTGACTTTATCATAAAATGGGTACAAGTTCACCACCACAACATCAAAAGTACCTGAAAAGGAAAACTTTAAGCAAAAGTAATAAAATACAATCTCACAAACCAAATGAACACAAAACTCCAGTTCAACACAATGAATTACTAGCACTATGTACTTGTAATAACAGTTGATAACATAACTTACGAATCCCATGTGTACTGAGGGCTTCAATATGATGTTTTTGGTCCCTTCGAGCAAGGATACCCCCATGTATGTTAGGGTGCAAAGTTTTGACACGACCATCAAGCTTTGAAAAAGGCCAAAACATTCTTGTTATAAGCTTATACAAGTTTGAGCAAACTTCAAAGGAATTAGTGGACATTCTGCCAGAAAGTCAGCATGTCTGGATTTCCACCCAGGTTTGACCTCAAGATGCATAGCTTACTGTCCCTAAATTTATAATATATTCATTCTGTTCTGAGGATGTCAAAGTTTATAAGATTACCAAAGCAAGTAGATTACCCATCAATCTAAACTCTGAAGTTTGCAACTTTGACAACCCAATATTCCATATTGGAAATGTTCGCTTAAAGTTAGATATATAAGCAACCAAGAGATGAGAAGTCACGATGCTAATACAGACTAAAATTTTGGACTTAAGTACAGATGTGGCTACCAACATTCAAATAGAAACCATTAAAGTCACGACAAAAGAAACACTATAACAGCTAGTTCAGCAGGTAAATATCTATAGAAAACCAAAGTCTTATAATCCAAGAAAAACATTAAAAACAGCATATCAAAGCAATTAAAGAACATGATTAAGCCCTATTTGAATAAACTTCTCCATAAGAATTTTGAGGAGACAAAAATAAGAAGGTAAAATGAATTAAGTTTCTCCTATAAGTTAAAATCAACTTATGCACATCAGCTTTTTAAAAAGTTAGATGAGAGAGCTTCTATAAAATTAAAGTGCACAAGTTGATTTTAACTTATGGAAGAAACTTAATTTCATCTACCTTCTTATTTTCTTTTCCTAAAAGTGCTTATGGAAAAGTTTATCCAAATAGGACCTAAACCCATAATAATTCATAGACATGTCATTAGAAGTTCCAACACAAGAACTGTTCACGAGATTTTGGAAAGGAGAACTCAAGCTACAAAGTGCACACACCATTTCAGGGAACTGAGTAAGTTGTTCAACTTTAGTAACAGCTACTCCAGCACTCTCCAATGCAGAAGCTGTTCCTCCAGTTGAAACAATAGTGTATCTACAATTTAATAGAGGGGATGTCATTAATTCACTGTAGCAACTGAAGCTGCTTGAAATGCCATAAACCACATCATAAAAACAACTATGAATAAATTGTATAAAAAAGAATAAAGCATGAACATGAGAAACAATAGTATTCTAACATGTTAAAAAAAAAAAAGGGCACTCATTAATTGTAATAACTTACCCTAGTTCTTGGAGCCCATTGCCAACAAATGCAAGATCCTTTTTGTCTGACAATGATAACAAGGCTTGCTTGCTTCCTGTTTCACAGCAAAACAAAGCATGCCAGAAACAGTTATTCTTCCATTTTAAAATATAGAAAACATCATTGAAGGGTAAAACATGGCTATATTTGGCACCTAAAAATTATCAGTAAACATGGTGGTATTGTCTAAACTAAAAACACATGAATAAATCCAAATTCACTCTAGAGTTAAAATAAACTGGTTTGTGCATGGAACAAAGGGAAGGCAAATTATTCAAAGCATTTTCATGGTATAAGTCATCAAACCTTAATAAATTGGACTAATGTGTATCTTAAGTAAGGAGTGATTTATTGAATTCCAACATACAAAATACAACTGCTATGGATGTGTTCAATATAGACTTGAATTCCCAAAACCCTGAATTTTTTATGTTAGTTGATTTGATATCTCAACTGTGACAGGTATTTCAGGAGTTTGCTGTGTCTGCTGTATTAAAATCCTTTATCCTCATGAAATGCAACAGATGAGCTTGGACGGAGATTTTGGCAATGCTGGCCTTCTAAATCATGCTTGGAGCTGCTCTGACAATATGCTAACTATTCAATTATGCAGTAATAATATTCTAAATCATATATGATTGTCCCAAAAGCAGTAAGCCTAAAAACTCTGCAGAAATCAGAGAGGATCAATCACAGAAGGTCAAGCCATAAAAAACCAAAACAACATTAATATTAGCAAAATATAACCACCCTTTGACATTAGAATAATAAAAACATTAATTTAACCCACCCCATTTGATAAAAAAATTTATTACACTTTGGGGTAAGGAAGCAATCTAACAATAAAACAATTGAAAACACAAAAAGAAACAGGATGGTGGGAATGAAACGTACCATGAGAAGAGGAAGCAGAAGCAGTTTTTGACACTGCTATAGTATCAATCTCAGCCATGGCTTTGATGGGGACACACCTGAAGTGCAGTGAAGATGACCGCACCTGAACATACCCATTTGAAAATCAATACCATTCAACAACAACAAAGTCAGATATAAGCACATAAATAAAAGAAAAAAAAAGTAGTAACATTAAACAAGAGAGTGAAAAAAGAAGAAGAATACCCAAGTTGTGGGAAAGAGATGGGAAGAGAAGTTGTGGGTAGTTGTGAGGGAAGAAGGAGAGTGAAAGGTTCCACACAGAATGCGAGTGGAGGTGGTGGCAGCGGCGGAGGAAGCACCAAACGTAAACATCCTCTGAGTGTGTGTTAGTGAGACACAACCAATGAGTTTATGTTAACAATACTTTTGACTTAGGTTTAGGTTTGATAGATTCGTGTACTTTTCACTTTAACACGGTTGTGTTGCTACGTGGTGTTCAATGGACAGTGTCTTTTTGGATTTGGCTACGGTGAAGTCTCTAAAAATGTGGGTCACGTGAACCACCGTTTTTGTACCTGCAATAGGAAGTCATAACCAGTTACCTCCAATTCCAAATATTAAATTTGATAATATAGGTCTCTGGTTTAGTTACCTCAAAAATGTTCAGCACATTTCACTGTCATATATAATTGAGTTATCCTTTTATTAAAATGAGATTCACATACTTCAAATTCAAAAAACTTTATATTAAAAAATGCATTATAATTCAAAATAAGCAAATAACCACGAAACAGATTGGAAAATCAGCAAATCACTAGTGTGGGTTAGATCAGCAAAATGCATTGTAAATTTCACTGTCACGCACAGAACAGATTGGAAAATCAGCAAATCACTAGAGACTATGAAACAATTCAAATCAGCACAGAACAGTCAGCAAATCACTATGAAATAAAAACCAGAACAGTATAGCGGTAACAATTCAAAAGAATCAAAACCAGCCGCCAAAGAATGAATACAGACTATGAAATCCATGAATGAAATAAAAAGGAAAGGAAAATGAAAAAGTGAAAAACCTGTCTGGCGTTGTGGACTTGAGAAAAGGAGATGCGCGCAAGTGCCAAAGAGAAAAACGCAGCGACACAGCAGCGTGCTGCCTGCGGGACTGGGAGCGCCGACCACGGAGCGGGAGGCCACGACCCGCGAACACGAACGCTAATGCGAACTGCCAAGAGGGCGGCGTCGATGCGTTTGTGAGACTGACCCTGAAACCTTCGACCGAGGAATTTGCCATTCTTCATATAGGGTCATAGATGGTAACAACCTCCCAACCCAAGTCCCAATTTTGTGGGCATTTGATTTTTGAAGTCTTAGTGTGGGCAGCTCGGATCATACTAGTGTTATGGTTGGGTAAAGTTTTAAAGTCATCAATTACTGCTAGTATTTTATCTAGGATAAAGGTTTATTTTATATAATTATAATTTATAATAATTAAATACTTTTGAATATATAAATGGTGAAATATGTTTTTAGTCTTCTAAAAATTGACTTATTTTGATTTTAGTTCTCGGAAAAAAAAATTGAATAAAATCCTTCAAATATTAAAAATACCCTAATTAGATCCATGTGCTAAATTCTGTTTAACTTTTCTATTAAATGATGGCTACACAAGCTTCCAAGTAACGTATTTTATTACTTAAAGTGCCCAGTAATAATTTTTAATAAAAAATTGTGTAATTACTTTTGCTTTAGGGTTAAAAAAACTATGATTTAAGGTTAAACATGTAATAATTTTATTCAAAATGTATGTTACTAATCTGATCTGGACATAACAGTTGACATGGACGGTCACATCAGCAAACTAATGATAACTGTGATGTTGATGTGACTATCATTTAACAGAAAAGTTAAACAGTGTTTAGTACAAGGATCTAATTAGATATTTTTAATATTTGAGAAATTTTATTCAAGATTTTTTTTTTCTAAGGACTAAAACTAGAACGGATCAATTTTTAGAGAACCAAAAACATATTTAACCTATATATAAATTATGAGAAAATAAGTTATGTACTTGTAGTGTAAAACAGTTTTTATTGTTATCCAATCACAATTCACTATGTATGGTAAGTTTGTTGACTTTGATAATAACCACCCTAAAAGTCGCACTAAAACTGATTTTTGATTGGTTGACAGTATTAAAGTTTTTACACTGACAGTGCATAGTAATCAAACTCATGAATTATATTATAATTAAAATTTATAATACATAAATATTTTTGAACCTATAAATTATATTTTAGATTTATGATAAATAATTTATATTGTGACATTAAGTTATTTTTAACTATTGATAATTTCTTTTAAAAAATATTGAAATTTAATTTAAAACTAAAAATAAAAAGAATAGATTAAAAAAGATAAGAGGTTGTGAAAAATTCCTAAAAAAGCTCTTGTCGAAAAAAATAGCTAAAAAAGCTCTCGTTAAAGAATAACTCCTAAAAACATTCTTGTTCATGATAGCTATTCTAACTTATATATATAAAAGATTAGCCAATTTAATGAGAAAATTTAAATACTTTTAACAAATGTCTCATGTATCAAGTTAAGTGTCAATACTTTTAGTGTTAATACTTTTAACAGTGAATGAAGGTTAGTTTTGTGAACTTTTTTTTTTTTTTTTTATCTTTGACATTAACTTCATATAAATTGTACTATAAGGTATAATTTCTTAATTTGTACTTGTTTTTAATAAATTCTTTACTTATATATATATATATATATATATAAGATTTTGAAATCTTTGAAGATAGGTTTTAGTCCCTTACAATTTCAAACACTAATCAATGAAGAAAAAAATTGATTCAACCATTTCTAGAGTAGCATAAACATGTACTTTGGAAGTTATTTTTCCTTTTGTTTTATTATTTATCAATAGGATAAGTGATAAGAAGTTAAGAATAATATTTGCACCCAAAATAACAAAAATATCAAGCCCTTTTTTTTTCAATAGGATCACAATGACATTTGACTTGGTTAAAGACCAAGATAGCAAAAGAAAAAAGAGAGAAAGGGAGGGCATAAAGAGAAAGAGGTCACCTTAGCCTAATCATCTAGCATTGACAGATCCATTTTCTTGTTCATGGGAGTTCTTGTATTATTCACAAGATATATCCTTAAGTTCCATATATGTAAAGTATAAACAAACCAAAAAGGTTGCATCAAAACTCTAAAAGATCAAAACCCATGAATCTTACTGCCATAAGAATAGCAGTAACATAGAAAACAGGAAAGATATAGAAGAACAATTAGAAGTTTGTGGAATGCTATCTTCTCCATGTTTTCAAAGTGGATTGATATGGAGAGGAATATGATATGGTATTGGAACACAATAGTAAAAGACTAAAGAAAAGCAATTGCATGAATTTAGGATAGAAAAGGTCCTTATATAGAATAGCAATGCTAGAATTACGAAATTAAATATTACCAAAAGGACAATAGCATTTTGTCACGACTGCCTTGGTGATGAAATGGTAAAAAAATTAAACAATAATTCGAAAATAGAATCACTATCAAAATTTATTTAAATCATGAAAACATTGATAAAAATTGTTGTATAAAAAAAGACTGGTCTACAAAAATAGGATAGTTTGGTGTATTCATTAATGCGAAATATGGTTTCAACAACAAGATTTTACATTAGTTATTTACCGATCAATGTAAATAAAAGCGTAGTACCATTTTTGTAATTTTTTCAATCTTTTTTACATTTTTGTAATTTTTGTAAATAAACCGATGTAAAATATCTGTTAAAAAGGGAAAATCCCATTCAGTGCTAAAATAAACCCACCCAACCCTAAAATCACGAAATTGGAGTCAAGTGTTCTAGAATGCCTAGGCGTGGAAATAATCAGCGTGATGAGTCCCGTCTCAATTTGCATGTTCCTAGTGGTTATCCTCGTCTACTCCTTCTCATCCCCGATTTCCTCCATCTGCACTACTGCCAACCTTGTCTAAGCCAAGAACCCCTCTAACATAGCAACCTAAAAGCTTGAAGGCGCGCTCCTAAATGTTATTGTTTTGTCATCCTCATCGCACTGGTTACGTTCCTCCTTGTGCTCCTTTACTACTACAACTGTACCTCGTTCCTCCACCATTACACGTACTTCTCCATCTTATCATCCTCGCCTCCATGGACGGACCCATCCTCCTCTCCCTCCTCCAACGCTTCTCCGCCCCCCTCAACGTCGTCACCTCCTACCTTTTGCCCCCCTAACTTCACCATCGTCGGTGTCTTCTCCGTCTTCACTAGCAGGATCCCTATTTTACTCCTCCAAGGGCACATGGTTTGTCTCAAAATCATCGTTGCTGAGCGGTTCACTAAGTTGCTAGAGTGGACCATGTGCCCAATCTCACCTAACCTAAGCGATATATTTTACAAATTTAAATATTTGTTTGAATTTTTTTGTGGTTCTTGAAGTGTTATATATTAGACTAATATTATTCTTTTAGATTATTATTGTTTTTTATATATTTTTGTTGATTTGTTATGTATTTTGAGCAATGGTGGTAGGAATTACAAGGTGTTTTTGGAAATTGATCGGACTAAAGTTGATGATGGGTATACGTGAGTATTTCCTTTTTGTGTGATTAAGAATGTGTAGTAAATATGGATATACATTTTGTATAACTATTTTTGGTAGACTTCCAAATGATGTGATTTCTACTCCAAGGTAATGCCTCGACTTTTTTATCTCCTTGTTTATTTGGAAAACTTCCAAAATATGTGATTGTGATTGAATTTATTGTTGGATTATTAGGTGATATTATTGTTGTAGTTGAATTTAGTAATTGATTGAAGGATATTTGAATTGTATGACTGTTAGGGATTGTGATGTTCTTGGTTATTGATTAGATTATCTAACAGATTTACATGTGGTATATTATGATTGATTGAATACTTGTAAACAGGTATATAGGAAAGTACTAAAAAATAGAGGAAACTCTGTCAAATTTTCTGCAAAAATTGTGTTTGAATTGTCTAATTTGTTGGTTAACAAAGAATATGGATAGCTATATAGAGCTTAGTTGGGCCTTATGTGATATTATGGTATTGTGATATGTTAGCATAATTAGTTAACACTTATCCTTACTTGCTATGCGTCTTGTAAGAAACATAAGGTTAGTGATACATTTCAAACAAGAAAACACTTTTCTTATTTTTTTTTCTTTTTGCAAACGCCAAATTATTCTTTTTTTCCTCTCGAGTGATCAATAGAGAATGCAGAGTTGCGAATCCACTCTTTGCTCTCTCATAATTAGGATTGGAAAGACAACAGACAGAGGATCAGTATAAGCCTTTTCATTTCCAAATTATTCATCACCAAAACATCTAATTTTAGTAGAAGCACTAAATAGTTCAATAATTGACAACATCCCTTTTTCAACAAAATTATCTCTTGTTCTGTTTTAAACGTAGAGGTAAAAACAAGTGGTGGGTCATAGGATCCTCCATCCTTTTTTGTAGCACTACAGCCATGTCTTTATGAATTTGAGAAAGGCCAACTCACGATGACTAATTGACACACAGTAAAAATGTTAAAACATGACACAACTAGGAATTTATTACTTCAAACCTTATTCAACACATTTGTTACCTTGCGCTTAGTAATCACTCTTTCAAGGTTCCCAATCTGGCCTTCAAGATAATAGGATACTCTTTCAAACACAACCATCATATAATGTCTTCTTCCTTACTTGGATTTGATTGCTTCTACCAACTTGATCATGACCAGCTCATGGTGAGCTAAATGACATATAGTGAAAGCAATCAAATCCAAATAATGAAGCCTTGCCATGATTTGATACTTTTGATGTAAAAGACCCAATTGAGAAACTTGAAAGAGTGCTTGCTCAAAAGACTCTGTTATGTAAATTTCTCTTATTTATAAATTTTTAATTTTCTACTTTTTTTATATTGTTTGCAAACTATACTAATAATCTCTTCCTATATTACTTGACATTTGCGGAGTTAAGTTTTTATGGTGCTATTGGTGCAAAACAAATGGGTCAAATAGAATGTCCTCTCATTCTATTTGTCCCATTTGTTTTACACTAATATTGCCACGAAGACTTGCCTCTGCAATGCCCTACAATATAGAAAAACATTATTAGTAGATCTTGCAACTAATATAGAAAAGTAGAATTTCAAAGAAAATTATTGTCATAAGATTAATTTTCATAATAGAGTCTAGTAGGCAATCACTCTTTCAAGGTTCTCAATTTGTCCTTATATATCAAAAGTATTAAATCATGGTAATGCTTCCTTACTTAGATTTAATTGCTTTCACTGTGTGCCATTTAGCTCATCATGAGCTGGCTTGATCAAGTTGGCAGAAGCTATCAAATCCAAGTAAGGAAAGAGACATTATATGATCATTATGTTGGAAAGAGGGTGCAATATCCTATGATCTTGAAGGTCGGATTGAGAAGTATGAAAGAGTGATTGCTAAGCATAAAGTAACAAATGTGTCAAATTAGGTTTAAAGTGATAAATTTTCGGTTGTGTCATGTTTCAACATTTTTACTGTGTGCCATTTAGCCATCATGAGTTGGTCTTCCTCAAATTCATAAAGATGTGGCTGTAGTGCTAGAAAGGAGGGTTGAGGATCCTATGACCCCCATCTAGTTTTACCTCCAAGTTTAAAATAAAACAAGGAGAGAATTTTGTTAAAAAGAAAAAGTTGTCAATTATTGAACTATTTAGTGCATCTACTGAAATTAGATGTTTTGGTGATAAATAATTAATTTGAAAATGGAAAAGGCTTATATTGGTCCTTTGTCCATTATTTTTCTAATCCTAACATGAGGTCCACGACTCTTCATTTTCCGTTGATCACTCCGCTTTATTGTTTTAACTAACATTTTATCCTCTTATGTGAACCTGCAGATATTCAACAATCCACATCCATCCTTCGACATTGACTTGGATGACATCCGCACATGTGTTTTTAAGTTATGTTTATCTTGTTATTTAATTTAATCATGTTTTCATTATGTTTATTATTAGGGATCCTTTCATTCATATGATTTTAATTAGTGTTGTGTCTGCACATAATATTTTGGAGGGTAAGCCCACGAAAAAATCAAATAAGCTTGAATGGATTTTTTCCAAGGTAAGTAGTTTACAATCTTGACATTATGAACTAATGTTATGTTATTATATGTTGCAATTGTTCATCGATCAGGAACTATTGGGTGATGACGCAGTTGTTTATAAATTACATCCCGAAATTTATGTTTGTTTAGAATGTATTTAGGTAGCTTAGAACTGTATTTTAGAATTAGTTGTAGATAAAATTTATATGTTTGTTTGAATGTATTTAGGAGATAGTTTAAAATTAGTTGTAGATGAAATTTATATATGTTTAGAATGGATTTAGGTAGTTTAAAATTGTTTGAAGTGTGTTTAGGAGGTACTTTAGCATATAATTATGTTTTTATGCATATATTTACTATTTATTGATGATATTTCGAATTTAGCATATTTCAATATGATTGAACTGCCTACTTGGGTTTGATTGTAATTTACAGGTTGAAAAATTTATAAAATAGACATAAAAAAATGATTTTCTACATCAATTGAGGCTTTAACAGATGTAGAAAGTCACCTTTCTATATCAGTAATAGCTTGAACCGAAGTAGAAAGTCACACCTTTCTACATCAGTTCAAGTTTGTATTGATGTATAAAGTGTTTTTTACATCTCTTAGTCCGATGTAAAAAAGCTCCACTTTCTATATCGGGGAAATCTACATTGGTTTAAAAGCTAATGTAGAATCTTCAAAATAATCGATGTTGAAAGTATTTGCTCCAATAGTGATTGCATGGTGTATTGCATTCAACTACATAAACTTTTACAATTTTCGGTGTACGTATTGCATATATAGTAACAACACGACTGCTAATTAAAGATTAGTACTAAAAAGCTTGAGTTACACTTTTTGATTTCTTTAATTTATACTATATGTATTTTTAGTTTCTTAATGTTTTTCGAGTCAGTTAAATTTTTTATGTTTAAAATTAAGCAAAATTTGGATTCACTGTTAATTTTCTTCTCCATAAAATCTCAAATCCTCATTTTCTATTCAAAATTTTCACAAATTAAATTGATTAAAATATTTTAAACCTTATTATACTTAAAACTTATTAATCAAAGCATCAAATTTTATTCAAAATAAAAAATATTTTGAATTGATTCCTTTGTATATGCCAATCTTACATCCTATAAAATCTTTTAAATTTTATCAATTTTTTAGTTTTAAAATTATTTCACATGTCAAATTCATCATAAACATCTAATAATTAGATAAAAATAATAATTTGAGGATATTAAATATGGTAAAACCAAATTTATATAAATTTAAAAATTTAAAAACTTAATTGACTCAAAACAAACTTGAAAGACTAAAAATTGCACAAAACAAATTAGAAAGGCTAAGAATATAATTAAGCTTATTAAAAATATCATATCTTATATGTTTACGCTAAATGGCCATGAGTAAAATAATATATATTACACATTCAATGATCATGAGTATATATATGTTGGACTTGCTCCAAATTTAAATATAAGCAAATCTAAACTTAGGCATAGTCGTCTAAAATATAAATAATTAATCTTAACTCATTTTATCATATTTAATGGAATTATCTTCAAAATATCTCTTATTTTTATTCTCATGATATTAACCACTTGACTTTCAAAATGGTGAAAAATTATTCTCAATTAAAGCAAGTTCCCATAGAATTAAAGTCTTTAATCAATTAACATAGTTTAGAAAATAAAATTTATTTTTTAAATAAAATAAAGAAAATTAAATAAAACTAACTAATTTTCCTAATTAATATAAATGATTTATTTTTTTGTACTTATATTCAGTAAAGGAATATTAAATCATCAAGAGTAAAATAAGATATGAAAATTGTTGCATTAAATAAGAAAAAAAATATAATATAAGCTGCATTAAATAACCATGAATAGAATAATATAAGTTGCATTAAATGACCAGGATTAAAATAATGTATACAAATTGCTGCACTAAATGGACATGAATAGAATATTATCTAGACATACATTAAATAGCCATGATAAAAATAATATATGAAAAGAGATGGGATGCACATACAACAATTCTTATAATGATTTGTATAATATTATTTTCTATGTCTATTTTTCTCCATTGCATCATTTATTGCATTCCAAACTTCTCTCTTTTAGTTGTAAAATTTGTTGTACAAGTATCATTTCTCTATATGAAAACTGTATCATATTGATTGAATAGTATACGAAACACATTACCATGTAATTTTCATATTTTTTTTAAAAATTTAATCCTATAATTTAATTTTTAACTACTAATATACACACGTCATTTTCTTTTATATCAAATTTAATGAAATCATTTTCAAAATATTCTTTATTTAATTCAAATTTTATTTTCAATGACTCTTTTTATATTTATGATATCAACTACATGACTTTTAAAATGTAGAGAAATTATTCCCATTTGAAACAAATTTTCATTGAATTATAGTCTTCCATTAGTTAGTGTGGAGGGTAGTATGAAAATTATTTTTAAATAAGATTAAAAAATAAATAAATTAACTAACATTCTTAAATAACACGATTATTTTTTTTTTAAATTATTTTCAAGTTGAGAGAGAGTATTAAATGACGAGGAGTAAAATAACATATGAAAGTTGTTGCATTAAATAAGTATGAATAGAATAATATATGTTGCGTTAAATAAGGTGCCAAGTAAAATAAGATATGAAATTGCAGCACTAAATGGACTTGAATAGAATATTATTTATGCTACAAAAAAATAGAATATTATATGTTGTATTAAATGGCCAAGAATAAAATAATAGAGTTTTGATAATCGTCCATCCAAATTTGATAGATTGAGCGAAAAGGAAAGAGAAATAGGTAGAAAAGAAAAAAAATAGGGAGAAAAAAAATGATAAAAATCGTAACATGAAAATATTTGATTGAATAATTTAGAAAAGGCATTACCATGTAATTTTCATCTTTTTAATTCCATAATTTAATATTTTAACTACTAATATAAACTTGCCATTTCCTTTTATATCAAAAGTCCTAGTTACATTAAATGGCCATGAATAAAATAACATATATTACATTAATGACCGTTAATAAAATACGATATATATAGAATTTTATAACATCCTTAATCTCAATTCTGAACAAACAACATAGTCGTCTAAAATATAAATAATTAATCTTAGCTCATTTGATCATGTTTAATGAAATTATCTTCAAAATATCTTTTATTTTTATTCTCATGATATTTACCACTTGACTTTCAAGATGGTGAAAAATTATTCTCATTTAAAACAAGTTCCCATAGAATTAAAGTCTGTAATCAATTAACGTGAAACATAGTTTAGAAAATTAAATTTATTTTTTAAATAAAATTAAGAAAATTAAATAAAACAAGTTCCCATAGAATTAAAGTCTTTAATCAATTAACGTGAAAGATAGTTTAGAAAATAAAATTTATTTTTTAAATAAAATTAAGAAAATTAAATAAAACTAACTAATATTCTTAATTAGTATAAATGACTTTTTTTTTTACTTATATTCCAGTAAAGGAATATTAAATCATCAAGAGTAAAATAAGATATGAAAATTGTTGCATTAAATAATAAAAGAATAATATAATATAAGCTGCATTAAATAACCATGAATAGAAGAATATACGTAAGTTGCATTAAATGACCAGGATTAAAATAATGTATAAAAATTGCTGCACTACATGGACATGAATAGAGTATTATCTAGACATTAAATAGCCATGAGTAAAATAATATATGAAAAGAGATGGGATACACATACAACAATTCTTATAACGATTTGTATAATATTATTTTTTATGTCCATCTCTCTCCATTACATCATTTATTACATTCCAAACTTATCTCTTGGTTGTAAAATTTGTTGTACAAGTATCATTTCTCTATATGAAAATCATATCATATTGATTGAATAATATACGAAACACATTACCATGTAATTTTCATATTTTTAAAAAAAATTTAATTCTATAATTTAATTTTTAACTACTAAAATACACACGTCATTTTCTTTTATATCAAATTTAATGAAATCATTTTCAAAATATTCTTTATTTAATTCAAATTTTATTTTCAATGACTCTTTTTATATTTATGATATCAACTACATGACTTTTAAAATGTAGAGAAATTATTCCCATTTGAAACAAATTTTCATAGAATTGTTGTCTTCCATTAGTTAGTGTGAAGGGTAGTTTAAGAAATGGAAATTATTTTTAAATAAGATTAAAAAATAAATAAAATTAACTAACATTCTTAAATAACACGATTAGTTTTTTTTAAAATTATTTTCAAGTTGAGAGAGAGTATTAAATGACGGGGAGTAAAATAATATATGAACGTTGTTGCATTAAATAAGTATGAATAGAATAATATATGTTGCATTAAATAAGGTGCAAAGTACAATAAGATATGAAATTGCTGCACTAAATGGACTTGAATAGAATATTATTTATACTAAAAAAAAGTAGAATATTTTATATTGTATTAAATGGCCAAGAATAAAATAATAGAGTTTTGATAATCGTCCATCCAAATTTAATAAATTGAGCGAAAAGGAAAGAGAAATAGGTAGAAAAGAGAAAAAATAGAGAGAAAAAATGATAAAAATCGTAACATGAAAATATTTGATTGAATAGTAGTTTAGAAAATTAAAAGCATTACCATGTAATTTTCATCTTTTTAATTCCATAATTTAATATTTTAACTACTAACATAAACATGCCATTTCCTTTCATATCAAAAGTCCTAGTTACATTAAATGGCCATGAATAAAATAACATATATTACATTAATGATCGTTAATAAAATATAATATACATAGAATGTTATAACATCCTTAATCTCAAGTCTGAACAAACAACATAGATTCCATGGCCAAGACAACTCATATAGCAGTATTTTCAATCCCCGTGTTTACCCACCAAGCCTCCATCATCGAGTTCTGCAAAAGACTCCTTCATATCCATCAACACCTCCATGTCACTTGCATCTTTCCCACCATCAATTCACCAATCCCCGCCACCATCACATTGCTGAAATCTCTTCCTTCCACCATAAACTACACTTTCCTCCCTCCTGTGAACGCAAAAGACCTACCTCAAGACGTTTCTCCAGCAATGCAAGCCCAACTTGCAGTGTCTCAGTCCATGCCATCATTTCGCAACACGTTGGAATCGCTATGTGCAACCAAACCAGTCACTGCTTTGGTCGTTGACCCTTTTGCAAACGAAGCACTAGAAATAGCAGAAGAGTTCGACCTCTCGTCATACATGTACTTGGTTACTTCTGCGATGACACTCTCACTGCTTTTGCATTTGCCAACGTTGCATGAGGAAGTTGAAGATGAATACCGAGATCGCATAATTCAAATTCCGGGTTGTGTCCCTATTCGAGGTTGTGACCTCCCTGATGATTTTCAGGATCGATCTAGTCTTGCTTACGAGTCAATTCTTCAGCGTAGCAAGAGGTTTGATCGTGCTCATGGTTTCTTTGTTAATAGCTTCCATGAAATGGAGGAAGGTGTAGTGAGAGCCTTACATGAACATAGTAGTAATAATGTTCCTGTTTACCTTATTGGGCCTATCATTCAAACTGGGCCAAGTAGTGAGTCAAACTTTTCACAATGTTTGGGTTGGTTGGAGCACCAAAGGCCCAACTCGGTCTTGTATGTGTCTTTTGGGAGTGTGTGTGCTCTCTCTCAACAACAGATTAATGAGCTAGCTTTGGGGTTAGAGATGAGTGATCAGAAATTCATTTGGGTTGTAAGAGCACCTAGTGATTCAAGTTTCTATGTTGGTGTTAGAAATGATGACCCTTTACAATTCTTACCACATGGGTTCTTGGAGAGGACCGAAGGACAAGGGCTAGTTATTCCTTCTTGGGCACCTCAGACCCAAATCCTTAGTCACACTTCAACTGGTGGATTTATCACCCATTGTGGTTGGAATTCAACGCTCGAGAGCATTGTGGCAGGTGTGCCAATGATAACTTGGCCATTGTGTGCTGAGCAGAGAATGAATGCTGCTTTGGTAACCCAGGGCCTTAAAGTGGGGTTAAGGCCCAAATTTAGAGAAAATGGTGTAGTGGAAAAAGAGGAAATTGCTAAGGTGGTTAAAGATCTAATGCTAGGTGATGAAGGGAATGGGATTCGCCAAAGAATTGAAAAGCTCAAAGATGCTGCTGTTGATGCTTTGAAAGAACATGGATCCTCTACAAGGGCACTTTCCCAATTTGGCACTCAATTGGATAACTGAATTTCGAGGCAAACATTCGTGTAAATTGATTGGCTTTCTTAAATAAAAGTAGAATAGAAAGCTAGAAAGCATCGTTAAAAGAAAAATATTGGCTGAATTAACAGCATGTAGTATTTTAGTTCTGTATGAATAAGTTGGATGAATAAAATACAATAATTATATAATGGTGTAGAGAATTTAAAAAGTTAACTGAACAATTGATACACTTTAATTTGTCTTGAACAATATAGCAGTGTCGTCTAACACAACCGTCTTAATATTCGGACACAGCACTTCTCATTGTTATACCGGCATTGCTATAAAAATTAATAGAACTAAAAAAATCACAACGCAACCATAGTTTTGTCACTAGTTAATGTAACCAAATTAATATCTATTTAATTTATAATATGTTAAATATGAAGTGCGGGATATAAGATTGATGTCTTTGCTATTTTATCAACATATTTTTGTTACATAGTAAATTTGTTCATGTTTCATCTTAAATTTTTAACTTTCTTGTATTAAATTTGGAGTGTAGACTATAACATTAACATCACAACTGCTCTATATTTTTACCATAGATAAATTTGCTTATATGTCATTTTTTGTTTTTAACTTCTCAACTCTCAAAATTTAACTCCTTCTATTCATTATGCATTAAATACACACTACTCATTCATAGTCATTGTTTCTTTATATATATATATATATATATAGTCTTCTCACTGTGCTAAGTATTATGCCCCCTTAAAACAGTTTCAGCTCTCAATATAACATGGTTGTACGATGTTTAATGGGTGGCATATTACTGATTGATTTATTGGTTTTGTCTCTTTACTTGACCATGGGTGTAAAACAAGTTAATTGATGACTCCACCATATGATTTTGATGAGTTGGTCTCTGAAATGCTTAGATGATTCTTTATTAAATTTGGCACATGTTTATTGATGAGAATAAGAAGTGCTCAAAATTTGATTCACTGGCTAGGTGATTTTGCTTTGAGCAATATTTCAATCTTTAGGCTATGACGCATGGATATTTTAAAATTGGATCGAGTGTGTTTTTTGGTTGGTTGCAAAAAAAAATGGATTGAGTTTCTATTAGGACTGTTCACGGGTTAAATTGGTTTGGTTTAGGTTTTGAATTTTTTTTCGGGCAATCCAAACTGAACCGAATCAATTAAAATTGGATTGGTTTGGTTCGAGTAATCAGGTTATGATAAAAAAAAAATTATTATATTTTTTTAATTTTTATTTTCGCTTATTGTCTATTTTATATAAATATTTAATTTTATATTAATGCAAGATAAAAACAATGCTTATTTTTAATAACTAATTATTTATTTTATTTAAAATATTTACTTTTCTATAGTTATCACCTTGCATATATCACTAATTTCTTTACCTAAAATAAAATAAAAAATTTACATAATAAGCATGATTAAATTAAGACATTTGATAACATTAGATAAGATCATAAGAAAATTAAAATAAATGACAAAGAAAGAAAATACAAAAGTTGAAGTAAAATTTAAGCTCTAAGCTTCAAATATATTAATTTAAAAGTTAAAAAAAATGATCGGATTGGTTCGGGTTGGAAAAAAATAAATCCAACAATCGAACCAATTGTAAGTGGTTTGGTTCAGATTTGAAGTGAAAATAATCGATATTTGAACCAATTTAATTGGTTTGGTTTGGATTGTCAAATTTATCAAGCAAATCCAATTTGACGAACACCCCTAGTTTCTTTAAAGTTAACAATATTTTAGAGGGTAAAGTGATTTTCTCAATTGTTAATGAGAAACTAAAATTAATAATTAATATTATATAAAAAATAAAATTTATATATTATTCAATTTAAGGGAGCAAATATTATAGAGTAGATTACATTGACACTTCCTGAGTTTTTTTTTTTAGATTGCATACGATACCTCTTTTTTTTTTTTATTCCTATACTAACTCCTTTAATTGTTTGAAAAATATTACATTGACACCCTTTATATATTACACTGACACCCCTTAATTATTTGAAAAACATTACATCGTGTATCCTTATAAAAAAGTTATTGTAAATATTAAAAAAAACAGAAAAATTATGTATAATTTGAAAAAATGTCAAAGTAATTTGCTCAATATTATATATCTACTTCCTAGTCTAAATAGGCACCCAAACAAGGGCTATATTACATCTTAAGATGTTTTCTATGTCAAACCCATTACAACCAAAAGTACCAAAATTATAGAATAAAAGAAACGAAATCCTAAACGAATTCCCAGAGCATAAAAAACGAATACTGTAGAATAAAAGAAACGAAATCCTAAACGAATTCCCAGAGCACATAATAAAATCTATTGTTTCCTCACTTCCTCGTTTACTTTTATATCACAAAGTGCTTCAACTGCAAATCTATTTTGAGCGACTCTACACCCGGTAGGTCCAAGCGTTCTCTCAGAAACTTGAATAGAACATCTATCCTTGCCAAGGCATTGCTGAAAAAAAGAAAAAAAATGTAAACAAAAAAACTATCAGGCATTTCTTTCTCATTATTTTAGGTACCATTTTACGTGATGGAACTATAAGAAAATGGCATGGCACGAGACACATTACCGCTTTAATGACTGATAAAGCCTCACGAGATTCACAACGGCCTTTTTGAAAAGATCCACATTCACCATTCGGTAAACCAAAGCTAGCAAATCTAATTTCGGAGATGACTTGATTTTCACGGCACTCTAATTCCAATGCATGCCCTTCATAAGCATTTGCACAAATTTTTCCGACAGTTACGGTGCGAAATTTGACATCAAAGGGGTGGCCCCCCAATTCCTCAAACAAGACCAATGTGTTTTGATCATCATCACGGAGAAATGAGCGTGGAACATGGTACCTTATTATAATACAAGAAAACAGAAAATTAATTAGAATTACTTAATTAATCATCAAATCATCATCACCCATAAAATTAATTAGTTGAAGAAATTAATTTGATTACCATCTTTGAGATGGTTTTCCACACTTTGACAAGCATTTGTTAGAACTATATGTTCCACGATAATCACATTTTTGAGAGCAACCATCCTCATCTGCAAGGTAGCTTGGCCAGTACCTGCCAATGCTGTTACCATTTACCCAAGCATGACCCTTTCCTAATCCACTCAAATCAACCACAACAGGATCATCTCCAATGGGACTTTTGAATGTGGTCTACACATATTAATCAATTGGTAGTCAATTAATTTGATCTCAGAAATTGCTGATGCAAATTAATTTGAATAACTTGAAGTAACAATTAATAACTTTACCTTATACCAAACAAATATTCTATGCGTTGGAATACCATCTGTATACCATACTCTAAGGCTATTCTGGTAGCTGTAATGCATCTCATGCTCCCCATGCAATCCAACTTTATAATTCCATTTATTTTTGCTCAGATCTTGGACTATCTCATCACCATCATAATCATAATCATTACCTTCTGCCACCAACTCAACGGGACCAAGAACACCCACCTCGACGTTTTCAAAGAAAGCACCATAGTTCTGTGTAAATATATAGAAGCAAAATTAGCTTATGGAATCAACTATCAAGACCAGCTACGTAAATAATATCTAACGTTTTAAATGGCAATTGCAATTGCAGGACTACTAGAAATTTATTAAAGAAAATTACTGATAAATGGATCGATGTAGTCACAATTACGGTTGTCATTGACATATGGTTGCAAAGATATTCAAAAATTTAATATTGTATCCCACTGGCCATAGTTTTGATTACAGAATGCAATTTAAAAGAAAATGTGAAGAGTATACATGTTATACTTACGGGTAATCCAACAGTGGTACTAAGTAGACTAATTTCATTCTTCCCGGTAACCAATTTGATCTTGGACTCATAAACAAACTTGAAATGTCCATTTTTAGCGTGTTGGGTACCTGTGAGGACCAGGAATGAATGAAATTTAAAATTATTGTCAGCTACAATAATAGGAAGTGGTCAAGATATTTTGCTGTCAAAACTTACCAACATGTTTTCCATTAACAAATACATGAAGTACATGCCCCCTGGTGTGCACTCTTATCCTAAAATCTTTGGACCAAAGAGGGTCATTTTCTTTGATGTCAAAGCTGGGGAAATATAATTTTCTCGTGAAAGTTAGTAAGTATGCTAATTGATACACCACAATAGAAAATTTTGAAAAAAAAGAAGGACAGAGAATATTACCTGGTGATGTACCATAAGTAATCACTTGCATCATTTGTGACAACCTTTTGATCCAAGAGTTGTGAAGAAGTCAGATCAATAGTACCAATGATTTGGTCATTTTTCATTTGCATAAACGGCTCTTGCCTCCATTGCCAATTCAATGTATATTCCTCTTCTTCATCTGCTCCGTTGTCCTTCTTGACCATTATAGATGTTTGAGTATTGACCTGATTTGAAATTATGTAAATAGTGTTAACTTGTCTTGGTAACATTTTCTGTCTAAAGTTTGATTAGTCATGTAACGAAAAACAAAGGGCAAAATTGTTATTGTATTAAAAAATTATAAGGATTATTCTCATCACCTTTGCCGTGTTATAAGCTTCAGAAGAACAGTTTGGAAGGATAGAAACAGACCAGGCAGGAATGGTGTATTCATTGTTTCGGAAATTAATTGTAGCATCCCTTGATTGATGTGCATTTCCAATGAAACAAACTGATTTTCCAAAATATGTGTACACTGTGGCCTATCAAAAATAAATAAGAATGTCATTATCAAAATATTATTTCCATTATTAAAAATAGTTCAATTTAATATATATAGAGAATGAAGAGACGGAGACAGAGAGTCAAGAGAGACACAAACTTACTGTAACCATATTGCCATAATCTGTATTATGCGAGGAACCTTGAGTTAAGAATTTCTCTTTTGACTTTAGAAGGTTATGAAGTTGTCCAAGATGTCCCCACTTTGGTTGATTTAAATTACCTTATACCAAAAAAATGTATACTGAAATTAAATAGGGTAAATCTTGAAATTAAGAAGAAACTTTGTTTTCGAGAAGAAGAATGTTATTAACACGATATCATTTAATGAACCCACAAAATTTTATTCAATAATAAAGAATATGTTATTGACATTAATCAACTAACAATATGTATATGCTTTACCATATTCATCCAAAGGAGCGTCATAGTCATAAGAAGTAGTGATATATGGCCCTCCAGCAGTTCGTCCAAAATTGGTACCGCCATGGTACTGGAATGAACAAATACAATGCTCAACATTAATAATATTGTTAAAATCAAATTATATATATATATATATATATATATATATATATATATTATATATATATATATATATATATATATATATATATATTTTCAAGAAAAATAATTACCATATAATAATTTTGGAATGTGCCACCAAATTGGAAAAACCTTGCAACTGCATAAGCAACATCCTCAGCGGTTCTACGAGGATTTTGCATACCCCAATTCTTATACCTAAATCGGCAAACATTATAAAATTTAGATTGAAAACTGAGATTTTTATTTGTATACACTATCTACTAAGTTAATAGCAAACAAATTGTCAAACTTTTTAAAATAATGTGACATGGCATCATTGAATAGAAGTATAGAACTTTCTTACGTACACAGATAATACGTCAACATAAAATTCAAAAACTAATATAAAAAATACAATAAAATTTGATTGGAAATGAAGAACTAACCAGCCAGTCCAATTCTCAGTCCATATCTTGGGTTTGTTGTTATTGTTAGGTTGGAATTGGTCACAATAATAACCATTACACGTGTTGATCTAATGTTGGGAAAAAAACAACTAATTAGCCACCGAAGCACAAAATAATAAATGAAAAAACTGAACATGTAAATTAATACTAAATTATAATATTTGTATATAAATAATACTATTTTTATAATAAATTTTAACAACAATTTCTACCAAAGAAAAAAGATAGAAAAAAAAAACATAAAATAAAGATATGTAAGATGATCGAGAGATAAAAAAAATGAAAATATAAAAATTATTGTAAAAATTTATTTCATGAATAATTTTACTTTTTATATGTTATTTGTGTCTTATTATTTTATTACCATGGAATGAGGAGCATCGCTTTGTTGACACATGACCCAAGGCACACCAATTTGATAAGAGTCAGCTAATTGAGCGCACCATTTGACATATTCTTTTCCACTGTCACCATATGCATGCATAACATTTCCATACTCATTTTCGATCTTTTTGTGTATGCAAGAAATATAAAGTAGAAGAATTAGAATATATGAGTTATACTAACTATATATAGTTAATTAGGTAAACTATAGAAAAATTAAACCTGAGCAACAATAATGGGTCCCCCTTGCGAGGCAAATAGCTTCTCATTCTTCAGCGTGTCCACTATCAGAGTGGTGAAGGTTTTCATCTCATCCTATAATCAAATGGTGATTAATTAGGAAAACAGGGGAAAAAACTTAGGAGATTACAGAATTAAGCACATCAAAATATAAAAAACTTACCATAAATGCAGGATTATTCGTCCTAAATTTCATGTTTGGAATATTATGCAACCACACTGGGAGTCCTCTGATAACAGAAAGCATAAATAATTATTTATTTGAATTCAATAAATATATAACTGTATGTAATTAATAACGCCGGAGATAAAATATATTTACCCGTAGTTCCATTCACCGCGTATATATGGACCAATTCGAAGCATTGCATAAAGCCCTTCATTTTGAATGGTTTGGATGAATCTTACAAGATCTAGATTGCCAGAAAAATCATACTGCAATATTAAGGGTAAAGTAAATTTTCAGTGACAAAACCAAGATATATATATAACTGAAGTTTTTTGTCCAAAGAAAAACCTGGCGACGTTGAGGCTCATGGGCATTCCAGAAAACGTATGTTTCAATCACATCAAGCCCACCTTCTTTTGCTTTACGAATTAAATATGGCCACATCTGTCAAATATATATTAGAGAAATATAACAAAAAATGTATTTAATTTAATGATAACAGTGATACAATCTAAAATGTACTACTAATAATTGAGATTTTTGAAACAAAGACTAGAAAAAATAATATAAAAATTAGCTCACTTCAGGAGTGCTGCGAGGATAATGAATGGAACCAGAAAATAAGATTTTTCTTTTGCCATCAATAGTAATTGCCCTTTCATCGTATGAAACCTCAACGGCATTGATTGCTAAGCTAATCAAAGCCAAACACAGCAAAAAAATTGCACTCAAAGAACACTTTCGTCTCATCATTAATTGTAACACAGAAATCACGTACTATGAAGAAGAGGCAACAATGTGAGTATAATCTACGTTTTATTTTCAATTTATAATGAAATCAATTAAAGATAAGCGGCAGATGATTCATAAGATCATCATATGTTAAGAGATTATTTCTAATCCAAACCAAAGTTTTGGAGATATATCGTTTATCCACCAAAAAAGGTTTTGGAGATATCCTATCACGTATAAAATGCTTAAAAAGATAGCATTGTCTTTTTCGTTCTTTTTTGTTTAAATAATGCAATAGTCAACCTCATCATCAATATTCAATTCAAATTAGTTATATTTTAGTAAATTTAGTTGAAATACAAAATATAATAGTTTTTTTATATTTTCGTCTAATTATAAATTATTATATTATTAAAAATTATTAATTTTTGTAATAATTATTTTGAAAGTTATATTTAATATAGTTTTTAATTAGTTAATAGTGTAAATTTTTTTACACTAATAGTATATTAAAATTAAACTATATAGTTTAATAGTTACATTATTTGAGATGTACGAATCCAACTGATTCAAACTAACCTCTGATCGTATAGTTATGGCTGATGGTTATCTAATACGTTGATAATATTATCCATGGGGATTGTCTTGTGCTTCCGTTTTTTCCGCGGGTTCAGCTAGTCCTAACTTTCCAACTTATCTATTCGTTTTAACAATAAAATCAATATAATCTTATAGATATATTTATCTACTCCATTGATAAGGTTTGAAAATTGAAGTAAATAACCTTTTCCTTTTTGTTTACGAGGTATTATTATTTTTATTTCTATCCTTATTTTAAATATTTTTGGTACACAAGTCTGGAGAAAATAAACAAAACCAAGGAAACAAATGCACTATATATAGTTTACTAAACAATAGATTAGTTTTCCTTGTCCCTGTGACTATCTGAAGCACATAACTTTATATAATTGAAAAAATTGTTTGAAAATAAATCATTGAGTTTATTTTTCATGTATTATCTATCTCAAATTTTTTACATTGATTGTCAACTAATTAAAAATCACCATGAACATGACTTTTAAAATAATTATTACAAAAATCAATATTCTTGGCATATATGATAACTTTTTATTGAATGACAGTATAAAAAATAATACATTCTAATTAATTTCATAAATCATTTATAAATATTATCCTTTCTTGGAGGATTATTTTCTCATTCAAACCAAACTTTTGGAAATATCCCATTTCGTATGAAATTCTTATTTAATGTTACATATATTTTTTTCATAACTAGTATTTTACTCTATCCATTGTACAGCATAAATTTTCATTTTTTATATGATTAAAATATATAATAAATAAATATTTTTAATATGTAAATTATATTATAATTAAAACTCATAATAAATAAATATTTTTGAATATATAAATTATATTTTGGATTTACAATGAATAATTTAATTGTGATAGAAGATTACTTTTAATTATTGACAATTTCTTTTAAAATATTCAATTTAGAGATAGAGATAAAAAAAAAATGTTAGATTGAAAGGAATATGTGGTTAAAAAGATCAAGTACACAGATAAAGATATAAAAAAAAAGTGGTTTAAAATGGTTAAGAGATAAATTTCTTGAATAGTTGCAAAGGTAGTGTATGAATTGTACATTTAAATGATAGAAAAAAAAATTGATAAGTAGAAAAAATATTAAAAATGTATAATTGAGAAAGTGAGAAAATGAGAACCTCACTATCCAAATTGTGTATTCTTATTTATAATATTGGCGTAAATTTAAATTATGCCATGTTCTACCTCAGTACAATTTTGATTCAAATTATTCCTATATTATAATTGAGTTATCAATTTTTATTAAAATAAATAAATAAATGAATTTAAATCACCGCTTTTGAATGAAAACATTTTTTGGAGTTATTCTATTTTCTTTCTCTTTAAGTTATGTGATTTCTCCTATTTTGATTTTATCTATTTTTATTTTTATTTATAATTTTTTCCTTTCAAATACTGTTACTTCCTTTTAATTTTAATTTGATTTCAATTTAAATTTTAAATCTTGAATCTTGATATACTATATCAAATTAAAGATATCTTTTTTTAGATAAACTGAATTTTAATATTATTACAATATTAAGCAATCTTAATTTGAATTTAATTTTTAAATTTTGAGTTTTAATATAAAAATTTTCTTAAAAAATATATGATATTTGAATTGAAAGAGCACTTTGCCCTAAAGTGCAGTGTAGTGGTCTGGTCGATGACCTCGAGCAGAATTTCTTCTGTCTGCTCTACGAAGCTTGTTACATTATACAAATGGAAAAACAGGTGTGGTGTCTTATGTCAATCTACTTAATTGTCATTTTAGGCGGGTTAAGCTGCACATATTAGTTTGCTAACTCGACATGCCGTAGCAGGTATGATGGCTCGGCCACTGGCAGGTACAAATAATAATAATAATAATAATAAGAAAACAATTAAGAGATGTTGAATATAAATAAGCATTGGAATAAAATATCTATCTGACATTTGAAATTGATATTATTAAATAATTTAAAGCCTAAGAAGATGTTCCCTTTCTCCACCCACCAGTTCTCATTTTAAGTTTCTTTCTTTTTACTTTCTATATAAAAAGGTTAACTGATTAAAACGCTCCCTTTTTTATGTTAAAATTAATAACCTATTTCGGATTTTCATATTTTAATCGAGTTGAAGCTTATACGTCACAAAATCAACTTCACACACTAAATGTAAATTTTGTCAGACTTTCTAATGGAAACTTTTTTTATATGCTAATGGAGTAACTTGCAATTTAACATGAGTATTTTTCACGAGTACTCCCTCAGTTTGGATTCAATTAACATTCCCAAGAAGGACAGCACACAGTTCTACAGACCCACAGAAACAATAAACTGAACTTGTAACTTGTTTATTACTGAAAACATTTATTCTCTCCACACATGTCTACCTATCTAGTAATTAGAGGCCCATAAAGTACATGAAATCCATAGAAGGTTAATAACTCTACACTGAAATTATCTGCCGAAGAGTTTGGCTTGGTGGTTGAAAATCGTCTGACACCCGCATAATCTGGGTCGGCGACCAAGTTATCAATAACGCCTACCACCAGCTGTTGACATAAGAACACGATTTGGTTTCTTTCCTTTCTTCCCCAATTCATTTGTCTTTGGTGCATTCGAGCTTATATTAGATTCGGCTCTTGATATGACATTGGAGTAGGATTGTGTCTCCCCGTTTCTCAAACCTACAGAATCACAACAGTTACGAACAGAAAATTTTGGGGCACTTGAAGCACCTTGATTCTTCGGTTATATAGCACAACAAATTTTGGTATGCAGAATATATCAAACTGCATAAACATATAATACCTGTTGTGACCGTAGAATCAGTGGTCGTATTGTTATTATGTAGACCACTAGTTTCTTGAATTTGTAAGGATGGAGAATCATGACCAGCAGCAAACCCGAGCCTGGTAACATTTGAGAACGAATTTCTCTCCCCAGCTACGGGAGGACTTGAGGATATAGTTGAATTTCCTAGAGCTGAACAAAACACAAATACAAAAATTATACACACCATAGCACAACATTAACTGCAATAAATGAAAAGTAAAACGGAAGTGGAGGCATCCTGAATAGCCATAAGGCCCAAGTACGACAACTGAAATTAAGAAGTGTAACACTCAAAACAACTACAGCATACATAATTCATTCATTTTCTCACACCACCATATTTCTACAATAGTAAGGTTTCCAGTCATGTGACCACAAATTCTGATAGAGGTCCAACATACCCCCTGTTTGGCAGCGAGAAAAGAAATAGAGTGGAGAAAAATAGATTAGAGTGAAATAGAGATGAGAGAAATAGATAAGAAATAGAGTAGAAATATGAATTGTTTGGTTATAGAGAAATAAGAATAAAATAGAATAGATATAATATTGTATGGTTGTTTGGTTTGAGTGGAAAGAAAGAAAAGAAATTAAATTAATGTTGCCTTTCCTTTTTTGTCCCTGTGTACATGTATTTTTTGTTCGACTAATATAATGCGTCCAAATAAGATTGAATAGTTGACTATACATGGGTGATAGTCTACTAATGCAACACGATAAAACTTTGGAAGTGATGATAGTCACCTATTATAAAGCAACAGTAGACTATCATTTGAGAACAGTGGCCAAATGAGATCCAATAGTCTACTATCTATGTGTGATAGTAGACTATTTCCACGGGTAGCTATTAGATGCACGGATTTTTGTGGGCATTTTCGTAAACTTTAGCTCCCAACCCAATTTCTACACTATTTCCACCCATTCTTGAAGAGAAATGAATAGTGCTGGGCCCCACCAATTTCTTCTTCTCTCAGTTCCTTATTTCCACACTACCAAACACACAAACTTATTCCTCACCACCTTATTTCTTTCCTCTCACCCCAATTTTCACTCTATTTCCATGCTGCCAAACAAAGGATAGGCCCAAATGAAGCCCACAACAATGGATGGTATATACCAAATGAGAAGGGAGGGTAAATTGGGCAAAGACAAGGAGAAACCGTTATGGGGAGTGGAGAATTTCAAGGAATCTGTTGGGACTATTGGGAAGTGTCAGGAGGCAGCCATGTCAGTAGAGCTGGTTTTGGTGTGATCATCAGCAGCATGAATAAGATGGAGGGAAGAAGGGTATCTAGAAGAGACAAAAAGTTTTAGGTGTTTTTGGTGGTGTTCTCTAATCAAAATAAGAGCTTACCTCAATAATCACATAATAAAGGTTTGCATTAAAAGTCAGCATAGATCATTAAGGTGAAACTTTAATTCTGATAGGAAAACAGTACCAAAAACACCTAAGGAACTGCATCTAAGTTATCTATCCAAAAGTGATTATCCTTAATGGTACTGTGCCTACAGCTGGTCTGACTGTCAGGAGTCTCTCCTGGTGATTTCTTTCCTTGTTCTTTATTTTTGTGTTCAAGTTCTGTTACTATTTCCATTGTGGAACTACCTCTAACAATTTCCCTCTCTTGAGGTATTGTTAATAAATAACAGCAGAACTTTTATCCTGCCAAATTTCTTCTTCCAACATCCAAAAAGTAGATTACCTTCAAAGTCATCCATGGAGAATGTTGGAGGATCGTCGCGAGAAGTAAACTGACAATTTAATGCTATGGGAAGAGAATAAGTAGCAGTAGCTTCAGCCTTTATTTTTTCCTTCCGTTCCTAAAAACAATATAACATAATTCCAGCATTAGCAACATGAAAAAGCACATTCCAAAAAATTTGGATAACAAAACAAAAATATATGAATTTTAGGCACACAATAACATATAAGAATCAAAATACCAACTGCAGGCCAACAGCCAGCACTGGCTTGCGATTAGAAGGCTTTGGACCCCTGTTTT
The DNA here is from genome assembly GCA_004329165.1 of Spatholobus suberectus. Taxonomy (NCBI): domain Eukaryota; kingdom Viridiplantae; phylum Streptophyta; class Magnoliopsida; order Fabales; family Fabaceae; genus Spatholobus; species Spatholobus suberectus. Next base: position 33,871,023 of record CM014732.1, on the reverse strand, counting down.
AGTGCCATAAAAGTAGTTACAGAACCTGCGTTCAACTGTAATCTTACAAGAAATGGGCTCTAGATTCGGAAACCTAAGAGATAAGTTTGCACAACCCTAAAGCCTAGTCTGGCCCAACCCCGAGAAGATTTCCTTAACACAATGTCACCTTACTTGCACACCAGACAAAAAGACTTACAAAGGAGACATATAATGAATGGAAGAAATTTATAAAATCAGCTTTCTGAGAGAAATTTCATTCCATAACTATCATACCCTTTTATACACACGTAAAGAGTGTAAGACGTGAGTCAAGGCTCAAAATCTTATAAAACTCCGTGACATCTACATAAATAAAATATGATGGGCTATATGGATACCTTTTTTGCAAGCTGCTTCCTCTGATTTGCACGCTTCTTGATTTCATCCATAAATGGGGCCAGTGCTTCAGGAGGCAACATCTCACTCAAATCAACTTCACAAAGCTGAAAAATTAGCAAACATCTATTATGAATCATCAAAAACTATCTTGAAAGCATAAAACTCTTTTAATAGGCACCTGAAATGTTGTGGTTAATGGAAAATGACTAAGGAATCGATACCGCCTCCTCATGGCCTCAGACTGAGTAACTGTTTCCAATTGCAAAATCCTTCCACTTATTCTGCAATCAGTAGACTTTAGTCAAAAAGCATATAATGCTCACTAATGCTCCTCCAAATAGAAAGAGGTCCATTCAAGATCAAGACATCAACCATAAATAAACACAGATATCCTAAGCAACATCAACTAATATCCTTAGACCTACATTTGAAAAGACAATTGCTACCACTACTACTAGTATTATTGTAGACATTAACATATCTGATGAAATGGATAAAAATTAAAGCAACATCTATTGAAAATTTGGACTTTGATAGAGCCCAACAGTGATTGGTCCATGAAGCCAACAGCCCTAATGGATTAAGGCTTCATGGTTATTGTTGTTGTAACTTCTCACAGGTGTTTCTTACAGATCTTATCATTCAATGTGTTTCTGTTAAACAGGAATTAAAACCAAACTTCACTTGAATTGAATGTCATCATTTTAGTCTGTAGCTGAGGTTCAATTTTATTTTGAAATCAATTGTATGTTATAAGGATTAGCATGAATAGCATAATGGTGAAATCTTACTAGTTTGTATGGCATTCATCTTGTTTTCCGACAGTAGACTTAATTTTGTATGTAAGTAATACTAATGGGATTAGAAGTCCTTGTTGTATGGTGCATATATGTTTATAAACCAAAATTGAGACTTGACGATTCAATTTATAGCTTAAAATGATAAAAGTTCCACACTATGCCAATATCATTTGACCTTAAGCCCACAAACCAACACATTTTTCCATTTACTTTCTAAGCACATAGGAGAAATATAATTTGATTTTGTCCAAACCTGTGTGGAAGCATATCATAGCTCCCATAATGGTGAAGCAAACACTTCATGTTCAGAGGATGAAGAATTAGATGCTGACCATCAGCAGCCTGAAATAGACAAGAGCATGGTAACAACCAGATGTCACCATTAAAGCTAGTTTTAAGCACAAAGCATTCAAGGATTGCTCAATGAAACTAAAAGCAGCAATTCCACATAACAACTGGGAGGGTCCAAGAGATAAAGGGGTTTAGGATAGCTAGGTAGACATGATTTGACATCAATGGATAATTAAAGTTCAAAGTCAACATGTTGCCAGTAAGGGCAACCAAGCCAGGCTTATATCAGCATCTGCTCATACAACCAGCTCAACAACTAAAACCGACAACCTTGGGAAAACAATACATCTTTAGATCACAATGAAAAATATCACAATCAGTGATGCTCTGACTAAGTATAGAATCAAAAGCAGCTCAAATTTTCCATTTGTGATTAAAGCTTTTATGAATAACTACGCCTTCAAGCTTTTATGATTAAAATTTGGATACAGCCTCAACGTTATTTTGACAATTAGGAAATTTTCTCTCTTTTATAATTACACTGTTACGAAACAATCATAAGGTACAAGAAAAATCAGTAAATAGAGAAGGAACCAGCTGGGAGACCAACATTGAATGCTGAAAGAGTAACATAGGTTAGCAAGCCTTAATGATGTTCAGAGCCTTTATTTTCTTTTAACTTTTTCAAGAAAGGTGATGAGCAATTCTTTATTTGTCTTGAGCACAATTTAATAGCAGCATACTAAGAGAGTTCACAATGACCAATTGTTTGTAGAGCAATGCTATTATTGTACGCCAATACTCAACATACTAATTAAGTTACTGGTGCTGCTGTTATATTCCATTCCTCAGTTTAATCTGAAAATTTCCCATACACTTTAGTTTTCTTATTTTAGGCTCCAGCTCTATGTTAGAGGAATGGTGTAAGAGTGAATGGATCCTCTCATTTGAGATTTTCCATGACCTTGGTGGGGCTCTGGGAAATTAGTTAACGTCTATGAAGAGAGAGATACACACAAAATCTCCAAATGACCTATCATGTCAAAACCTAACAAGAGAAGATCCATTCCGAGTGTTAAGACTATAAGCATCTACCATACAAAACTCATATTTAAATAAATAGATAAAGTTAATTAGAGACTGATTATCAGATCTCATACTTCTTGTTCCTTCTCAAAAACAACTTATAAGTAACATGTTACAATGTACTCTAAACACCAAAGCTCAATCCATCTCTTGAATTGTTTGAGATTTTAGAACCATTAAGATACATTTTCTGTCTTCTCCAGATTCAACCTATAACTCAGCATTAATTGTTGCCAATAACATGGTACAACCTGCTTTCTTTAACAGATACTCATTTTGATTTTCCTTAAGAGCTTTTTATAGGAGGAAGAGTAATAGGTGAGAACTCTCACTGTTCCCAATCAACTTGGTGGATAACAAGGGGTTCATTTCAATCTCACCCATAAATTGAGATATCTCACACATAACCTTTACCATAGTAGTCAATCTCGGATAGCTGAGCAGAGCGGCCAACCCCAAAAATGGGATAGCGGGATGACCGCTACTCTAATATTTTTTATATATATTAAATAATTAATACTATATATATAAATGTTCAAAAAGAGTAAAATTACTAAAAATTCATGCACTAATCATCAATAATAATAAAAACTCAATAGTACCTAAACAAAACATAAAGTAGATAGTAATAAAAGTCAAGGAAATAAAGTGCTTAAAGCCTCTATAAGTCAAGAAACATTTTCAAGATTCTTGTTAAAATATATTTAATATTTATTAGAAGCTTTCAATTATTTTTAGGCTTAATTGTAATTCTGGTCCCCCAGGTATCATATTTGTGCAATTTTGGTCCTCCGGGTTTAAAATGTGACAATTGGGTCACCCAAGTATTATCCATGTTAAAATCAAGTCCTTCCGTCAATGTTTTGTCAAAATTTTAACGGCATGGATGACGTGTCACTTCCTCAATATGACATGTCACCATTTAGCTTATGATGTGTCACTTCCTCAATGTGACACGTCATCCACGCTGTTAAAATTTTGACAAAACATTGATGGAAGGACTTGATTTTAACATGGATAATACTTGAGGGACTCAATTATCACATTTTAAACCTGGGGTACCAAAATCGTACAAATACGATACTTGGGGGACCAAAATTACAATTAAGCCCTATTTTTAAAAATAAATATTACATAATTTTTGTAGCAAACTTTCAAGTTAATTTTTTAAAGTTACAAGTCATTACATTAATCTTTCAAAAATCTTGATACTAGACTAGTTTTGTTTAAAATTTCATTATATTAGTCTTTTAAAAGTTTTATCAGCAAAATATTTTCTCAAAATTTAATTTATATTAAATTAGTTCTTTAAAAACTTAAAATATCATTGTATTCATCATCATGGTGACAGCTTTAGAAAAACTAATATAATAATTATTAGATAGTTAAAAAACTATTTAATAGTCATTTTTTTGGTAAAAAAATATTATAGTGATGCAAATAATTTTAGAAATATATATTTTTAATTTAGTGAAATCAGCAGCAATGGCTTGGCTTATAAGTCCCAAAACCCTAATTCATTGCTGCAGTTGCTTTGCGAGATGTTGTTGAAGACTAGAGACTAGATGGAGCTAAAAGAAAATGATGATTTCAGTGTCGCAGATGAGAAACCGCTCCAGGAGCGGGATTGTGGCCGCTCCACCATGCCGGGATTTCAGCTGCTCCCACCGCTTCACCAAACCAAGACGCAACAACATTTGCATAGCGGAAAACTGCCGCTCTGCTCTGTTCCACCGCTATCGCAGCCACTATTAACTACTATGACCTTTACTGCATAACTTGTCTCCATTCTATCCTTCCCCTTTCCATTTTACTCTGTGCCTTTCCATTTCCTCCCATTCTCTCTAAGTGTCTATTTGTTTTAAAGTTGGGTATAATTGATTTTGATAGAAATGATTTAGAACTGTTTTAACATAATTGGGATGTGTGCCCAAACCAGGGAGAGTTTAGAAGAGCTTATTTAGAGCTTATTTAAGCTTATCTTATGATATTAGCACTTGTGTAAGTATTTGGCAAAGCTTATGAAAATAGCTTATGATATGTCCACAAATTGTTTTCAGCTTATTTCAATAAGATCTCTAGGAAAACTTATAACAACAACTTAGAACTTATATGAAAACAATTTAACCTTATTTTGTCTTTAATTATTGAAACAAATTATACGCAAGTGCTTACATGATAAGCATTTATTTAATAAGCGCTTAATTAATTTGTTTAGTCAAACACACCCTAAATCTCAACAATAGATTTTTATTGGAACAGACACCACAGTGAGAGGAATTGATTCCAGCATCTACCAAACAGGCACTAAAACTTCCAATAATATAGCCTCTGAGTGTAAAACAATAATATAGTTAATGTCTTCATCCATATTTGCAAACCCTTTTAATCCTAATCTATCCTCAGTCGAGCCCACCACTTTCAAAGCACAAAGTTGTCTGAAAATGTCTTACTACATGATGTTAAATTGCCCCACATAATTTCTAACATGAATAATCAGTACATACCTCATACAAACTTCATAGACACACTTGTTGTATCCAATCAGAAAATTATGAAGCAAGAAACATGAGATACAGAACACAAAACTAAAGCCAACTGTCATAAGTTACCTGGTAGAAACTGTATGAATCATTTTCCTTCACATCTCCAACAACACCATCTGAATGCCTTTGAATACCCTTTTTCTCCTCATAAGAAGAAGATAAATTTATTTCCTGCTCTATTAATTCTTTCTCAACATCCAAGTTTTGATCCGAACAGGCTCCAGCAGTTGATTTATCCAACATCATAACCTTATTTTGGTCATGGAAATCAGCAGAGGAAGCTCTTGACCCATTAGAACAGTTTTCATCATCAGTATCCACAGAATTTGCAACTGTTGATGGTATCTGATGTCCATAATCAATAAGCTTAGAAGATTTTTCACTCTCACAAGACCTGTGCTCACTCCAATAACTCTTCCTCTGTTCTAATTGTTGCATTGCAGCACAAACATAAGGAAGCTTCTCCAGGTCATCAACAAGACCTGAATCAGCTCTGGCCAGCCAACCATCTAGATCGGATATTGCATGTCTCACTGAGAGATCTACATCTGATGTAAGAGTGAACTTAGAAAAGGGATCATAGATATCTGCATTGCCACGTGATGTGACATTTGTCTCTTGTTTATTTTTATGTGACAGAGTAAACAAATCCTTTTTCCGCGTTAAACAGGTGAACTCAATATTATCTCCTACTCGATACTGTTTAACATTTGTGATGTGGACTGTATATAAATCGTTGGCAGATATCATCACAAAGCACAAAGGACACCTTTTCCAGCAATCACCTTTGTGATCCTCTTCACCCATCATTAAGTACTGTAGAATACATGGGAAACAGAAAATATGTCCACATGAGGTTATCTGCGGACACAGGGGATACTCCAAACAAATTGGACACTGAACTGAAAAGGGGGTCAAATATGTCACACATATAATATCTTCCCACTGCAACATTTTATCTGGATCCAACAACTCAGGCGAATAATTTCCCGAATCTAGCACCATGAACTTGTAATTCGCCTGCAAAAACAAATCTTTGTTATACGGTTTCCTCTTCCGATGCCTTCTTGTCGTAGGGGGAGGAGGAGGACCCCGTGGTTGGGAACGGGATATCGGGTCATACTGAAAATTCAGCAAGTAATTCCCATTCACAGTCTGAGCTTTTCTCCCCGCCGAAGGAGCAATTCCATGAGAATTCACAGACCAAGGAGTTTGTTGATTCCTATGATAAGAATCCGTTCCCGTTCCTGTCCGTCTTCCCCTGTGACTCCTAGAACGTGTTCTAGAGTTCTGCTGAGGTGAACCCATCACTCCACTCGGAGACCCTAGTTCTGTCACCTAAAAGGCACAAGAGAACAAAAAGTAACCAACAGATACCCACACACAAAGACAAAACACATAATTCTACACTTCTATTATGCCAAAAGCTTCCATAAACTAAGAAACACAACCAAACAAACAATCCCTCCCTAGATAAGGAAAAACCAAAATACCTTTTCGGAAGATCCCCCAGAATCTTGGGCAGCTGGAGTCGATGAACCTAACAACAAAAAATTGAATCAGTTAAACAAGCAGCACCAAACAACAAAAAACCATTTAAACACCCAAAACCACACGCTCCAACTATTCAACTCCCAATAACCAATCAGCACAAAAAAATTCAACATCCAAAAAACAAAATTAAAGACCCCGCCCTTTGACCATTGAATTCCCAAAAAAACAAAACACTACATTTATTATTTTTATTTCCTCGTGTCAACCAAATTACAGAGAATTCAAAGGGAACGGAAGAGATCGAGGAACGAACCTGGGTTATTGGAGATCTGGAGAGATCCAAGAGCGTGGTGGAGAGGGGAGGAGAGAGAAGAGAAGGGTTGAGGAAGAGGGATTCCAATTCCATACTGGGGATTAGGGTTTGGAGATGGCGCAGAGGAAGAGGATGAAGATGCCGCTTGGGTTTGTGAGGGCAAGATGGACATGAAAGTTCTGGAAGGAGGGTTTGGGGTTGGTTCGTGCTTCAGCTTCTATTCTACTTTACCAAACTACGTCAAATGAAAACGCCTTTTATTTATTGCTGTGCCTTCGCGGCTCTTTGGGTATCCCTGCCGCGTCTTTGCCGAATAACGGTTTTACCGCCACCACCACAACACAATACAATCAATTTTTTTTTTTTTTTTTTGATTTGGCACGTATTATTATCGAATAATATTCTTATGGTGTTGATTATTAAAAATATAAGTAAAAAAAATTTATTTGAAAAAATAAAAAAATTATTAATTTTTTTTCTCACATATATTTTATTTTGAAAACAATCCTGTTCGAAACACAATCGGGTACTAAATATGAACATTTCGGTTAGACAAATTTTGAAAATTATTTTTTTGAATTATTAAATATTTTTTAAATAATTAAAAACGCTGAATAGAAAATATTTCATATTCTTTAATTAATATTCTTAAAATGCCGTTTACTAGATATTTTTTTTTATTTTTCTTTAAATAATAGTAGAAAGAAATATTACTGAATAAAAGTTGTCATCAACATTTTTTAATTTAATGTTGTTATGTACTACTAAATGAATTAATATTTTTTTTAATCAAACACTACCAAAAAATATTTTTTATCAAATAAAATATATAATTGGTAATTTAATAAAATTAATATATTGTTTTATTTATGGTGATTTTTTGCATCACCTCTTTGATTCGATGGATAATCTAGGACTGAAATCTAATTCTTGAATTGGTATTTCTAGTTGATAGGTTTATTATATCGAGTACACAAGTGGGGTTAGAACTTAAGTTGTTAGACAATAGAAAGAAAACTAATGACGAAGTAAAATATGAAACAAACTAATTCAAAGAAACAACCAAAAAAAAATAAAATCAAACATGAATGAAACAGGAATGAGACAAAAATCGAATAAAACAACTTTACTTTCTTGTTAAAAGTTTATACATACTCTCTTGCAATTGCCTAAGAACTTTAAGACCAAACAAATAGGCTTTAAGAGCGAGTTTTAGCAAAAAGTTTTCAACCCCTTGCCCCTAAATGGTTCCCTTATTTATAGACAACAATAGACAACTACCCTTTACGTGTAAATTACAAGAAAATGACACCTGTACATTAGTTACATTGAGGAGGCAACTTGTTAAACTACTAATAAATGTTGGTAACTTCTCCAATTCGAAGCATCCCTTAAGGTTGAACTTGTTGCATAACTTAGTCCTTTAAAGCTTGACTCAAGGAAAAACACTTGAAGGAAAACACTTAGATCACTGTGATATGGTCTTGTTAATGACCTCTTAGTTTCCTTTTGATTGCTCCCCTTGCTCAAATGCAGCTTTTGTTGCTTCTTAAATCACAATGAGATTGAATTGTTGACCTCGAACCTTGATTAAACTCTTAGCATCTAGTAGTCTTCTCAACATAGGAAATCCCTCTATGGCAATATCGAAGATCCGAGGTGAGCTTGAACGAGTTCAACAATACTTCTTGATATTTCATTATCCAGGATTAGAGTTGTCCCTAGAATTTTGGCAAACATCCTTTCTTTTAAGAATTTAGGCCAATCACTTTATATTCAAATTTAGTACTTTAGTCTCTTGCAATTCTTTGTAATCCCCATTAATGGCTTGAAAGCTTCCTTAGTAGCATCATCACCATGCCTTCCACAGTTACTCTTCAATGTAAATATTTGCTCTTTGTAAGGGAACTCATTGATTGGATGGGCTCATTTTAATCCTTGGCCTCCCAATACCAATACATAGGATATTAGCAGAGTAGCGAAGATTATCCTCACACATTTTGATCGAGCTCCAACATTGAATCTTCTTGTCACTACCATTTTATCTTATTGATTCCCAATATACTAGAGCTCGATCTTGAATTAATCAAACTTGTAATCTTTGATAAAGGTTGTTGTGTTGATCTTGGGCTTTGAGTTTAAAATCAAATAGCCCACTATTTATTTCATGTCATTCATAATAGTAAGAGGTTCCTTTGAGCTCTCTTTTAGACTGTGTTTTATTTGTTCTTAAGACGATGTATAAACTTATTAAAATAGATTTTTATTTAAGATCTTTGTCAAAATGATTTATAAAGACATAAAGAAACAAACTTTGAAACACAATATCAGTTAGTAAACAAAATAAGGATCAAGAGGTAAAAACACAAAGGTTTTTATACTTATTTGTCTCAACTCAGAGACTATGTCCAGTTTTTGGCCACCACCAAATTCCACTATAACTTTTCCCAAGTTACAAGTATTCTTCCCTCAAGCCTCTTTAGGATCAACCTAAGTAGTATTCCACTTGCCTCTCCAAGCAATTAACCCAAGTATTATTTGCTACAAAGCCTCTTTAGGCTTTGACCAAGATCACTTAGAAAATGGTAAAAGGTAATGCTAACTAACTATCTTCATCTTATCAAATGAATGTATGCATTTAAGTTCAAAACTTAACTCTCATTGAATTTATAACGCTTTGTATAAGATTGCTTAAAGAATATCAGAGCTGAGGAACTTAGAAAACTAAGTTGAGGAGCGAAAGCTTCAGCAATTTGAATTTATTTCTTGTACAAATCTACATTGGTATTTATAGGACTCTCCAAAAAGTATCTATTGAGGGAGCTTTGAGAGCTTCATTCGTTTGATTTACTTTTGTAAAAAGAGTGTCAATTGGTGCATTAAATGCAACATTAAATGCCTTTCACCTACCAGTTACTCTAATAAGATAAAACATCATGCTTATCTTTATTTTCTCGTACCATATCTTGTTGTAGTGAACATGTTTGCTTTTTGCTCAAACAAGTTTTTTGGCAGAAAACATGTCTTTTCAGCAAAGTTGGTACGTTGACATGTTTTTTAAAGTTCTTTGAGGATAAAGGCATGCTATGTCTTGAAATTATAAAAGACTAACATACATAATATTTTAATAAGAGTTCAGGGCGTGTAACCATTTGTCTGTTAATAAGACACAAAGTTCGTCTGTTTCATACTTATGTGCATATATTGTTTTCATTGAAAAGCTTATTGGTCTATTTGACATAATCAAAAAAATTAAGGGCTATCATTCATCCTTTGTCCTAGCAAAAGGGCTAATTTCAAAGTTTTTTTTTTTTTTATCATCTCCAATTTCCTACGCATAATTATTGCTTAATAACTAGTATAAAGAGCATAAACATGAACAAGTTTAGCACACCTCTTTGCATTCGTAATTTTTTTTTTAACCTCTTTGGCCTTTAGCGCTTTTAGCTTCCTCTTGCACTTATGGCATTCAAAGATGTGGAAAGCATCCTTCAAGCTTTCACTTAGGAGAACTTCACACTCTCAAATGAAATTATATAATGTTGGTATATAAAAATTATAAAAATAATTAACAAAATTGTAGTAATGTGATTGGAGATTGGATGTAACTCTTAGTGGTAAATACTAAACCAATATAAAATTCACCTTATGTAGTTTCTCTAAATCCTAACTCTTTAATTTTGCAATTACTTGTGATATGTGATTGAATTGGTGATATTATTGATATTAATTGGATCGTATTAGCATATTGGAATTGATCCTTGATCTTATTGATTCATATTGATATATTGATATCTTTATTGTGATTTCGTAATAATTGTGATTGAAGTGATTAAGAATACTACAAGAAGGGGGGTTGAATTATAGTTTTAAAAAATTATAATAAACTTTGTGCACTTTTGTGATTAAATATGGAAAATTTATCAAATGAAAACTGTTTAAAATATTCTATATCACAATTTGAAAATTGTTCTTTAACAAAGAGTTTTAAGCTAGTTTAAAATGATTTTGATTAAAAAAGGAAATCTTTTATAATTAGATTTACTTAGTTTCAACACCTTTATGAATAAACATGTTGTAGAAACAACAATTTCATCTTCGAAAAATAAATGTAATAGATAAGATATGAGTCAAAGAAAGAGAGCATACAAGTATTTATCCTAGTTCACCCTTTATCAATCGGTTACGTCCAGTCTTCAAAACTTTGTGGGATTTTTCACTAATCAACTAGCAACGAGCACTACAACATTTTTGGCTTTAAGCCACAACAAAAAAGCGTGGTTAGATGTGTAAAAATCGTGGCTTGAAGTTTAAGCCACGGATTGACCACAGTTTTTCAGATGCGCTCTAAGTGGTCGTGGTATTTGCTAATAGATCATGATTTTTTACTTTCGACCACAGTGCAGAAATAACTATGGCCTTAAATAATGAAAAAGACCACACCTTTTTAGATGTTGTCATACATTTAAGACCACAAATTTTTAATTGTGGAAAAATATAATAAGCCGCAGCTGTTTTGTTTAAACTATGGCTCTATAACTATTGTCTAAACGTTTAGGCCATGGTTTTCTAAGTATGGTCATACGTGTTATATGTTTAAGCCACGGTTGTAAAAGTATGGACATGTAGTTTAGACAACGCATTTTTTGATGTAGACAACTGTTGTCTAAATGTTTAGGCCATGGTTTCCTAAGTGTAGTCATACATGTTATATGTTTAAGCCACAGTTATTAAAGTGTGGACATATATTTTAGACAACACAATTTTCAATGTAGAAAAATAGTATAGGCAATGATTGTATAGCCGTCGTCTAAACGTTTAGTCCATGGTTTTTTAGTTGTTGTTTTACTATAAGCTACATTTATTTATTCCTAAAATGATATCTATAGTAGATTGGTGTTTAATTCAGTCATAATTATGTAATTATTTATCATTTATTAGTAACAATGCTTAATTATTTATTTATGTAAATAATTAAATAATATAAAAAACATTTAACTTATAAAATCATTAAACTATTGATACAATTTTTTTTATATAGAGAGGATGAATAAAATAAGAAACAAATGAACATATAAATTAAAACACACACAAAATACTTAATCTAAATAATCAAAATGTACACATGAATTTCATCAAGGTGGAAGTACTTCATATAGTAAATGTGCTAGCTACAAAATATGTATAAACACTTGCAACATTTTTTGTCATTTCTAAAACCTTAAAGTATCAAAAGTAGTCTCTCAAAAGTTTCAAAAGTATGCAACACTTGAAAGTTAGGAAATTTGTATGAGATAAAGTAGTCTCTCAAAAGTCTCAAAGGTTTCATGTCTAAGACATTAACAAGCTAATTTCCATGCATATGAACTTTAATCTTCGACATCTTGAGCATGATCTTCTTGCTCTCCAACCTACAAATATAAAAACATGAAATATAATTTTACATTTCTCTTTAAAAAAAATTCATTTTTCAATCTCAAGCATCCAAAGTGATATGCACATATCCAATTATTAAGGGAAAAAAAGGCTTTGCTTTGTTGGGGATTAGTATCATCATGTTTAACTAGCATGTACAATTTGCATGATCACACTTTGACATTCTAATTCAATGATATATTGTTAAAGTACCATCATGTCTAACTAGCATGTAAAATTTTCAAGCTCACACTATTTGCAAGCTATGGCCTTGTTTGACATTCTAATTCAATGACTTTTTCATTTAAAGTTTAATCAATTCAAACTCAACAAATCTACGTAACAGCATATAATCAATATAAGATATAATGTATATATATCACAGATATATTAGTATGGATTTGTTTGGATACAACTTCAATTCTAGAGAATCCTAATGTAGACAATTACCAATCATGCAATTAGTTTCAAAGTCACACTTTGTTAAGATTTTATACTAGACTTGGTTTTTTTTTAATTCATATGAATATGTTTTTAAAAAAGGAATCACAATACACCAATACTTTTCAAAGTAACTTTATATTCCAAATGCTTTAGCAAATCATTTCAGTTTTCAATTTTTGATAATAATGTACTAATAGTTCCTATATATTCAAAAATCCAATCATTCTTATTCAAATTTTCAAATCATTACATCAAAATTAATTATCATTTCTTAGTAAAGAATACCCCCACCTCAAATATACTTATGCAACTTATATTAAAATATGGGAGCCATATTATAGTCATCTATTATCAAATCAATTAATAACCTTAATTTCAGCTTAGATTTATACATCTCTACTTAATGCCAATTTGAATGAAGACGTTCAAGTATTTAACCAAATATATCATAAACTTAATGAAAATGATTATACCTTCTCAAAATTAGGAAAATTAGTTGATGTAGAGGAATGCATTGCTACACTACTTTCATTGGCCATAGCATTTTTTTTTATCATAATATCCAAAGCTTCATCATCTAAGTTTGGATTGTTTTGCTTCAAGAAGCATCTTAGAAGCGCTTCCAATCCTTGAAACCTCTTAGCCCAATTATTCAATTCATTTGCATGTTTCTTCTAAAGAGCAGAAATTTCTTCATTTCTTTTCAACTGTGATGGTGTGACAGTTCTTCCATAGCAACGCACTCTACCTGGTTTTTCTTTTCCAAGCAACAATTTAAATGTTTGTTCAGCAGAACAAGATGACTCCTGAATTGAATCTTGAAGCTTTTCCTAATTAATAAAAAGATGAATGTTAGATAAAATCAATACTTCAAATATACTTAATGAGTATCAATATTTTAACTTATAATAGCAAATTGTGTTTCTTCATCCACTTCTTTTCCTTTTGGTCGGGCTTTGCGGGTCTCAATGAACATTTCAGCTTGAGTGACTTCCTCTCTCTTTTTCTTCTTTTGACGTTATATTAATTAATGAGAATAGATATTAACAAACAAATATTGATTAGAATTATTTGTTTTGGATATATAGAATAACATACACAAACATATAAATACATTACCAATTCTGCACGAATTCTTGCAAAATTTTTAGGTCCCGTACGATGCAAATACTTTTGCTTAGCCCTATTTTGAGCATTTTTCTTACTAATCTCCTACACCATGGAGAAACCAAATAAAGTTAAATAATAAAATTTAAATTTAAATTTAGTAAATCATACAATTATTTTACTTGAATAGTGCTACTTCTCTAATAAGTCATCAATTGCCTAAAATGAGCTTCAGGTATAGTCCTGGGACAATTTTTTAATCTTTCCTTCAAAGTAGAGTATTTCTCAAAATGCTTCTTATTAATGCAGCTCTTGTAACGTCTCCAAGAATCATTTATGCAAGAAAACACAACTTCTTAAAAAAGCATATTTTAACTAAAAATTAGATCAAGTTTATAACAATTAATAAAAGAAAGCAGTAAAACAAGTAAGCACAGAGAAACCCAATTGAAAGTAAACATGAAATAAAATAATTGATATAATAAGTAAATAATATTATAAAAAGAATTATGAAAAATATTATATAAAAAAGATAATTGAAAAGCATATTTTAACTAAAAATCAAACCGAGTTTTATAACAATTAATAAAAGAAATCATTCTATCAACTGTGCATGGAGAAATCCAATTATTGGTATAATAATTACCAATATAAGTTAGCGAGTAACATAATAAATAAATAAATAATCTCTATATGATATAACTAATATCAATCTTTGTTTTAATCCTTTTATATCAATATAATATAACTAAATTCTTATCCTTTTTCTAAAATAAATAAAGAAGAAAAAAAGGAAAATGGATAACCCAAACTAAAATGAAAAGTCACGTAAGAATTTTAATGCATAATGAATATTATAGTAAAGAAAGCTTATATAGGATATAAGCTATGGATATGGATTTATCTAAAATTAACATGTCAAAGGGACTGAAATGGCCCAGGGGACACAATAAGTATTTTACCCATCAAGGTGCAACACGTTGAGGCAAAAGGGAGACTTGATTGATAACTGCATAAGGTGTTGTTTTACTAAGGGCCTTTTTTAGAATACATATGTTACCCATTTTCTCTACAGGCTAGTGTTTTGGTTATGTTACCCAATTTGTGTGTTCACATGTTTTCTTGTTTAAAGTCATTGGGTTTTCTTTGGGGGGCAGGGAAGGTTAGGTACATGTGCAAGTGGGGGGTGTTGCTTCCTTTGGGGGGTGCAGGTGTTGATTTTCTTTGTCATTCTTGTAATTCAATCTTGTAATGCTATGATTGGAAACATATTAATAATTTTTTTCCTTTACTGATAAAAAAATATATGGATATCTATTTTCTTAATCTCTGTCACTTGTTTTGGTACAGTTTATTATGTAGGGGTAATTTTTAGTTTGAGGTTGAATGTGACATCTTATGTATCATAAACACATTAGATTAATTAGAAATATTGATGCTACATGGAATTGGTTAATGTCTTTTCAGTCAAAAAGACAGAGTTAGAAAGCATTTTGCATAACCAAAAGAAGAATGATTCAATTTTTTCTTTTATACATTTACTTAAGTTAGTAGAAACATAATTTTCTTTTGCAAATAACAGGCAAATAATGTCAGTCTATATGCTTAGTCACTATGTGTTTGTAGGAAGAGAAATAAAACATATATTTGTTATCAAACAATGTCATTCCAACTGCTAACCAATATGCAGTTGTTAAATTTTATGTCCAAAGCTTCAAATGCTTGAACATCTCTCATCCATGCAAACAACCTATAGTATCTTCGCCAAAATTAAAGCAGATAATTCTAAATCCATGGCAAATGTATCATGGAATGATGAGAAAGGGAAATAATTCTTTGAAGTTTGAAGGCATGTCTTAAGTTACACTCAATTCAACAATCGGATAAAAAGTAAACACATGAAAGCGATTATGGGCTTAAGGAAATAATTCTTCCTCTGTCTCATAGATTTCTACCTTTATTTCTCTTTTCCACCTTAACCACACAAAGGAAAGTGTGTGATTATTTTATCAACAGGGAGAAAAATGGGATAAGCAACTTTGGGGCTTAAAGTTGGTGTCCATAATGGCGGTTGTTTTGCATGCCCCAAGCACAAGCACCCAATAATTATTACATCTACTGATAAAAAAAAAAAAAAGCACCCAAACTCAAAAGTACAAGTCTCAGTACCCCTGCACCCCACACCCTATAATATGTGCTGACCATATATACTACAGCAACATACAAAACCATCATAGAAGTGTTTATCTAAATGCCATACTGCACTAGATCCTACACTAAAAAAACAACCTGCAACAGTAATTGTATTGCTACACACCTCATCCCATGCTTTTTGGATCAATCCTTACCCCTCACTCAAATCTTGGATTACCATTGAATTGTAATGGCTCAACATAATTGAATCATAATTAACAAGATTAACAACAAGATTAAAAAATGTTATGTAAAAAGCAAACCCTTTGCTTGTAGAATTAAAAAAGGTGTTTTCTCTTCAAATTAATTGCCTAGTTATCGTGAAAGGTGAAGTGTGAGACATTAGGCAACTAGAAAATGCAAAATCTAAATAGTATGTCATAGACCACAAATTATTCTGTCATACCTATCAATATACATCCAGCGTATAGACCCTTCAAAAGAATTTTCCTTTGTCACAAGCAACCTGGTATAAGATGGAATGAGATATAAAATCAAATTATTATGTAAAGGAAGATATTAGAAAAGCAAGTCAAAACTTGACAATGGATTCCATGCAAAGATCAATAATTACAAGCCTATTTGTTTTACAATTTAAGCATTGAAACCAGAGTAGAAGATAATAAACCCCTTTTGACATTCATATGCAAATGCATAGTGAAACATAATAAACCCTCCCCACAACAGATTCAATGAAAATGATAACATGAAGGAACCTTCTACCTAAAGTCAACCCCTTCCCAAAAAAAAAAGAAAAGAAAAAGAAACCCTTTGCCCAACCTTCACAAGAAAGAACCCTTTGCCTCACTTTTCACATAACCACCACTGCACCCTGAAAAACTCCATTGAAACCTCTGCCCAATGTAAAAAAAAAAAAACCTAATATGTTTTAAAGAGAAACAAAAGGGAAGAAAAACCATACTTGGGGAATGGTAAGGCAGAATACAGTGATGGGAAAGAGTGCTATGCGATTCTATGAGGAGAAGGGCACAACGTTGTGAGGGGAAAGATGCATGCGAGGGGAAGAGTGTGTGCTATGCAATTCATTCAACACAGTACGAAGAGAAGCGCATAGTGTTGTGAGCGTGCGAGGAGAGGAGAGTACGTGAAGGAAACTTAAGCGTTTTCCATTGTTCCTGGTTTAGTTTTCAGCCTTTTTTTTTTTTTAAGTTTTTTAACTTAATTAATTGATATAGTAAGGCCACAATTTTATTTTGGTTTTTTGAAGCCACGCTTATTTAACTGTGGTTTTATTTTGGCTATTTTAAGCCACACTTATTTAATTGTGGTCTTATATATCTACGATTTAACACATGTGATTTATTCTATATCAATGGTTTGCCTTATACAAATATACTACGAATTTTATAAACCATGGTTATTTAATTGTGGTTAGATGTACTGACGGTGGAAAAACTGTGGTACCGATTTATTCTAAATCCATGCTTTTAAAACTGTGGCATAATATGAATAGGCCACATTTATTATCTACAGGCAAAAACTGCGGCCTCTTTCATCTTACAACCATAGTTTTTTGACTGTGGAAACAAAAGTGTGGTCTAAAGCCAAAAATGTTGTAGTGGAGCTTACAAACAAAGTACAGTTAACCTTTCTTAGGTTCTTTTCTGCCATAGAACCACTCTAGTTCTTCGGAGGCACAAATTTACTTCACACTTTATAGATTACAGCCAGGGACAACAGTAGCACATTACACTACTCTTCTTCAACACCTTAAACTGGTCTGAAGGTATACACTTAAAGAATAGTAGGTTCTTCTATCGTTTTATTGCATAAAACACAGTCCCAAACCAATTCCCAATAGAGAGGATTTTTAACAGTTGGGTCACCTTCTCACACTTCTATATATTTGTACGAAACTAGATTACAAATTGTAGGAATGGACACTTTCTCACAAAGAGAAAATCTTAATTTTGGAAGTTTTCTTTCTCTTTTCAAAATGCCTTACACAAAGGACTTGACTGCTTTGTATTTGTATGTTTTTTCTTTTCGACAAATGGCTTCCTCGTTGAATGGAAGGGTATGAGCAACTTCTTTATAGGATCCATAAAAAATAGCCATTAGAGAGGAGAGGATTGCTACAATTTTTAGCTACTTTAGTCAGTTACAGTAGTTGTTACTTTATGTCAATGCCTTTCTGAAGACTTCTTGCTTCTGATGTACCTTCCTAATAGCCTAACAGAACCTTTCTTTTTGTTCTGAATCTTGCTCTCAATTTTTAATCATAACAAATGATGCTTTCATTGATTACTTCAGAATATGATCACTAATGTACATTCAGGTCACTTAAACTCTTTGGAACTTAACCTTTTTGAAACATTGAATAACAATGTTAGATCCTTTTTCAAACCTCACAAGCTTATGATTTATGTTCAGAAGGTTTATCATAATTAAAACAAAGGTTTGGATTCAACAATGATCACATTGCATTGTCAATTGTATTCTTGCATTTAATATTAATAGTGATCACTAATAAGAAATTGTCATTATTGCATTAGAAGCTTGCAATAGAATTAGAATGTGAGGTAGATTGCATTTTAGGGCAATATAGGTTATAACCTCAAAGAAAATTGTTACTTTGATCTAACATTGATAAATGAGAGATTATATTTTTTTTCAAAATTTTCAAAAATTGTTTTTGCTCAATTCACCCCCTCTTAACCATATGTTACATATTTTTATATCCTCACCTTTTTTAGAGAAGTATACTTTCGTTTTCTCCTTACTGACTTGTTGACCAAAGTTTGACCAAAACATATCAAGACATTGCGAGCCAACATGCACTTGCTAAAGACCAGCTTCTACAAAAAGGATGGGATCATATGCAAATGCTAGATGAGAAATGTTGGGCCACGCCTTCCTAACCTAAAAAGCTTCTAATTGATCTTCATCTCTAAGTTTGGGGAACCTTTCTAAGCAATGAATGTGGAGGTAGGAAGAGATAGGATTTTCGAAGACCTCTAAAGGGTTTATAAGAATCAAGAGCCCCCTCCAATCCAACACAATTGTAGAGAAGTTGTAGAGATACAATTCCAAATAAGATTAACAAAAGAATATGAAAATCTAACACTACAAGAAACACACATATTAGAGTCATAACGTTAGTGTCAGCCATGACACTAATGCTACTACGTCGGCCAGGTCGACACAACCTTTTGAATTTCATTTTGTTTTATTTTTTTAATATTAAATTAAATAGCATTGGTCCAGCTAACCCTAAATTAGAAAGTAGCATCGACTAGGCCCACGCTAATTAATAATTTTCTTTTTAAAAAATTATTATTAGCGTCAACTAAGCTTACGCTAAATAATAATTTTTTATTTTTTTTAATTAGTGTTGGTCACCAACGCTAGTTCTTAATTTGAGTGGGAAAACAAAGTTGGCATCAGTCTTAGCGTCAGATGCGTTTTTTAAAAAGTTCTTAAATTAAGGGAAAAAACAAAATGTTAGCGTCAACCATAAACACACGCTAAATAATAATTTTTAAAAAGAACATTTTTAATAATTAGTGTCAACTTGGCTAATGTTACTTCTTAATTTGAGTAGAAAACTAAAAAGTTAGCATTGGCTGATGCTAGCATTTAATCTAGTGCAAAATCTTCTTCTTTTTCTTAAAAACCTTTCCTCATATATATATATATATATATATATATATATATATATGTATGTATGTATGTATGTATGTATGTATGTATGTATTCCTCTTAATATAATTAATTTAATTAGAATTTATTAATAGTGTAAAATTTTTTTACATTATCATCCGACCATATGTTAACATATATTATAATAATTATTTTATAAAATATATTTAAGGTGATTTTTAAATTAGTTAATAATGTAAAATTTTTTACGTTAACCGTGTAGGAAAATTAAACCCTAATCTAATTCCTTTTAATTTTCTTTGAAGGTTATAGTGATGATTTTGTCATGGCTTATATTTAAAAAAATTTATACACGACACGAGTTATGAACTGGGTTAAATGTTTCCAGTTTCATTATTTGTTTTACTATATGGCTATCATACATTTTTCTATATCTATTTAGATGAATCTTAGCATCATAGTTAAATTCTGGCTGCCAATTGCCATATATCTTGAACACTTACAGTCATTTCAATTTTATAATTTATAGTATTACTTTTATGAAAACATATATGATCGACCTATGTAGTTTTACTTGTAGCCAAAGATTTTAGAGGTCGATGTATGACCGTGACCAAATAATTAAAGACATACGTTAATTTTATATGTTAAACCTCTTTAAGCACGAAAGAGGTTTAATACATTAATTTAATTTAATTAACTGCATATTTGAATCAAATTATTTTTAAAAAAATTACTTTTTTATCTATTGATTAAAAAGATTTCAAAAAAACAAATCATTATTTTTCCAAAATAATCTCATGCACTAAAAACTCATACAGTTATTCTTTTCTTACAACGATGGCATGGGATACACACACACACACACACACACACACACACACACACATATATATATATATATATATATATATATGTATTTCACAAAGAGTAATGATTATCGTAAATTCGGAAAGTGTCCACTTGGATATGTGGTTAACTACATACATAGATATGGTTAATTTTAATTCATATGTAATTAAGAGTAAATAAATGTAATTGTATATAATTCTCGATGTGGTTAATATTAACCACTTCTAAGGTGTAATTAATCACTATTAAATATTTTAATAATCTCATAATCCTATTAACCACTTGTGAAATAAAGTTAATCACTATTAAATATGTTAATAACCTCATAACACTATTAGTCACATTCATTTACTATTAATCACTTGTGAAATAACATATTTATACATGTGATTAACCTCGTGTGATGATCAATAACCTGAGGTAAAATTAACCACCATTAAATATTTTAATAACACCATCACATTGTTAACCACATTGATAATTGTATATAATTATATTATGTTTATTTACTCTTAACTACTCGTAAAATATATTAACCATATTTTTATATATCGTTAACGATATTGGCGTACAAATTTTGAGTGTACGGTTCTCTTTTTCCTTTCAAAAATTACCCAAACTCCTTGTCAAGTACATCGCCAAGCAACTAACAACAACAATGTATGAGATACGTGAAAGCCATATTCACAACACTTCACAACTCTAGTTTACTCGGTGGTAGGGTCATTCATCCATTCATTCTATGAAAACACCCATCCAGAAGCGAAACACATGGCGATGGTTATAAGAAAACCAGCAAGAGCACCGAACCAAAATGGAAAACCAATGATCTCCAGCTTTTGGTGATGGGGCGGACAGCGAGTCTCATCTGGTAGAGAAGGCATAAAGCCTGAAGTGCTGCGACGGTAGAGACCCATGTTTCCTTCAAAGCTTGTTGGTGGAAAGGTATCAAACTGTCCCTCGGTTGGGATTTCCCCATGCAACTCATTATATGACACATCAAATGAGGATAAGAAACTCAATTCAATTAATGATTGTGGTATTTCTCCTGAGAGTTTGTTGTGAGACAAATCCAAAATCTCCAACATTGCCATGCCTGATAACTGCCAAGGAATTGGTCCTGAGAAGCTGTTGTGTTTTAGGTCCATAACTTGTAGGCCATTCAGGTTACCAAAACCGGGCCATATTGATCCTTCAAGTTTGTTGTAGTTGTAACTGAGCAACAAAGATGATCGAAAACTTGAAACTTTTTTGTACGCATTTATTGCATCGCTATTGAGGTAAAAGGGAAAGGCAAAAATGGTTCCTTCTAGTGAGAAATTCCTGAGGTGGCCAGCTCAAGACAACGGTCAAGCTCTGTGGTATGTTGCCAGTGAAGGAGTTGTTTGACAAGTCCAAGTAGTAGAGGTTGTTAAATTTGCCAATCCATGAGGGAATGCTTCCAGTGAGATTATTCCATGACAGATCCAGCAGCTGCAGCATCTTACATCCACTTAACCATTTTGGAAATGACCCTTTGATTTGACCGTTGGCCAGCACAAAAACCTTGAGATTACTGAATTCTAGATTTTGTCCCTGTGGTTGTGGCATTTCTTCATTGTGGAAGTTGGATGAAAGGACTAGCGTACTTAAGTTCCCGCGTTGACTTAAAATCTCCAATGTTGCTGATAAATTATGCAGGCTGGCGTTTGAAAGTGCGAGTTCGGTTAGGGATTGAAGATTCTTGAAATAATTAGGAATCTCCCCACAGTTGAAATTGTTATAACCAAGACCAATTCCTTCCAATCTCAAGCAATTCATTAGACTAACGAGGACTGAACAATGGAATTGATTACGACTGAGAACAATGGAGGTTAGATTTTTCATTGCAGAACAATTCAACTTGTCTGAGCCACCCAAAGAATTGTTTCTCAAATTAAGCATTTGAAGAGATGGAGAATTCACCAACGATGCAGGCAAGTGACCAGTGAATCTATTTGACTCAGCAGAGAAAAACTTAAGCCTTGTGAGGCCTCCAAAGATATTAGGAAGAATTCCAGAAAATTCATTATTGGAGATGTCAAATTCCGCTAGGTTTGAAAGCTTACCAACTCCCTTACTTAGTGGCCCAGATAGCTTATTATCCTGCAGGTATAGTTCATTCAAATTTTGTAGCTGAAAGATGCTCTCTGGAAGGCTTCCTGACAAATCATTTCCATTAATGGACAAACGCCGCAGAGTGGAACAATTACCCAAATTTCCTGGAATCCCACCAGAAAAGAAGTTATAAGATAGTTTAAATACTCGGAGCAGACCAAAAGAGGAACAGACAACCGTATTTATAGAGCCTTCAAAATGATTATTGCTGAAGTCCATGATCTCCAGGTTTTGAAGATGAAACAAGTTGTCTGGAAGAGAGCCAGTGAAGAAATTATAGGAAAGGTTTAAGACTCTAAGTTGATCCAAACCTGCTAAGGATTCACAGATTTTTCCAGTGAGTCTAGTGCTTCCAAGTTCCAGGCGAACCACCCTTGTGCCTACACGTGGCAAGGCATCACATGTGACACCAGACCAAGTGCAGTGATCAGGGGAGGTAGAGCTGTTCCAGTCCGGAATAGCTGATTCTAAGCAGCTTGAGAATCCGGTCAAGGATTTCAAATCATTGGGACTACTAGTAAGGTTTTGGGACTCATGAGTACTAGTCCCAAAACTGATAAATGCTATCAAAATGGCAGACAAAAAGAGACTATGAAATCCCATTTGGTACCTCAAAAGAAAAAAAAAGAAGAAGAACTCAGATCAAATGATTTGGTTTTGCTGTTCAGTGTTTGAGAAAGAGCGCACACACACTTCAGAAAACACAAAGATTTGGTTATGACTTGAACTTACTTTAACATATATATACGTCACTTGGTAAGCTGCAAGCAAGACTTGGAGTCTTCAGTTGACCTCCATGGTGATACTGATAATTGATAAAAGTCAAATCTGTGTAGAACTAAAAACATGTCAAATTTAAAGCAAATTTATAGCATGTTTAGAAACTATTCCTGACCCACTTGACGTGAAAAGTCACGCATTGACCGAAACGGCTACATTGCATGGATACGGATACGGTATCAGTGTTGGGTTTCTGGGTTGGAGTCCAAGTCATTAGAGGAAGGAAAACCACGTAAAATCTTCTGAGTAGTTGAGAAACAAGAATTGCAAAATTAAATCGGTGGTGAAGTTGGATTTGATTACTAGGAACAATTTGAAAATCATCTGGGGAAAATTTGATTGAATTTAATTTTTATACACCATTATATATACGGTTAGTGTAAAAAAAAATTATATTATCAACTCCAAAGAGTTGGTCGAGTAGAACAAGACAGAGTCTCGTATCTAACAAGTTGCTGGTTCGAGCCTCCACTCGTCTCTTCGAAGTAACGTAAATAGAAGTATCTCTGTAAGCATTTTTCAAGCCCAGAAGCTTTTTCTGCCTTGGACATTAAGTGGAAATAAGTGTGTTTAGTTTAAGAGAAATAAAAAAGAAACATAAGAGGAATAAGAAAGAGGAAAATTAAAAAAAATAACATAATCGATTGTGTTGCAAAATATAATCAATTATGTTACATATTTGTGTTCTACTTCCGCACACTTCTACTTGTTTTTGCGAGGAAATAAAAATTGGTTGTAGTTTCTTGCACTTTCACATAACCAAACGATGCACTCATCTCGAGATTCCTTTACTTCTTCACCCTTCCTTCCCCCTTTCACTTCTGTTTTACCAAACAAAGCGTAAAAATAAATGTTACATTAACAACACACTCTTTCTAATGCATTTTCTGTTATTGGATGAAATTCGTTGAAAATCATAAAATTATGTAGGTCCCACTATTTAATGAACCTCACTCATAATTTTGTAGTTTTTAATAAATTTTGATCAATAAAAAAAAAGTGTTAGAAAAAGTGTATTAGAAAATGGGTTGCTAGCACTCCTCTTATACTTAATAATACTTTTAAAATAATTATTGTAAAAATTAACAAATTTATAATACATGACGATTTCACATTGGATAAACACTGTTTATTCAATTTGATATCCCAACAAAAGAAAATGCGGTGAAATGTTTATGAAGTAACTTTATGATAATAGTTTTATGCAAAACTAACCATGAAATATTTACCCTGAATATAAGGAAGAGTATTATTATATCCACTTGAATAATCTTCCTAATACATAGTCTTTCAAATATTTAATAAAAATTACATAAAAAATTAATAGATTTAATATCATAAAAACATAAAAAAGTATTTAATAATGTTTTTTCTTTTTACAAATTAATAAAATTATTAGAAGGATTGGATAACCAGATATAATATTAACTAAACTTATCTTGTGTTTACAACAACTTACAATCAAAAGTACAGTGAAACGGGTTTTCTCTTTGGATTTGATTTCAAATACCTGACACTAATTATAGGTAAAGTTTATTTAAGGTTAGAGTCTACTTCTATTATGATCAAATAATGTTGGGCCGTCGAAAAACTTTTAAAAAAGAAAGTAATTAATTCAAAATAATCAAATCTAAACATTAGAAATAATATTAATTATTTTTTTCTTCTTCTTATTTTGTAGATATAGTCAGTAGGAGATACACTAGATTATGAATTCTAGAGACACCTCAATAGTCATTTTAAGTCAGCATTTACAAACATGATTTTGGATGATCTTAATTTTGTGTAGTTATATAATATTTTGTCAAGATTGAGTTGAAGTGAATTAATTTATATTTAGAAAGTTTTATTTCAAAAACAAGTTTATAGTAAAATTTATTATAATGATGATCAACTCAACATAATTTTGGCTAAAATAAAAAATTATTGATTTTGTTTTAAGATAACGACACATAAGCAAAATCACGCTTGCATACCTTAAATATGGGTTTGAAGTTCTTGTATGCATATCCAAACATAGTCTAATCTACCATAAAATACATCATTTAGTTCTATAACCAAAATCTACTCATGTTGACTGATAATTCAATCTTTCCTTTTCTTCATTAGTGGTTAAAACAAGTGGACGCTTATTATTATCAATCTTAGAAATTTTCAGAAATGTGAAAATGTTTCAATGATTCTGCAAATGTTTCAATGATTATACGGAAGGAAGATAATGTAGTAGTAAGCTTTACTAATGAGCATAACGTATTATACCAACTACAATTGACCTCTAAATTTATTCAAAAAGACATGATTCACCATACACTGGGTCGTGATATTACCAAACAATCAACTAATACACAATATAATTTAAAATTAGTTGTCACAAGTATTGGTTTCAATGAGTCAATTTCAACCCTAATTTCTACTCTTTTCCATAAATTTCTAACTAGATTTTTGCATGTTTCTTGCAAGCCATCCGCGTAAAAAGAAACAAACATTAATGGACTATCAAAAGAAGTAATTTTACTCCTATAGACACCAAAATATTGTTGAGCTAAATTGAATAATAAGTTGTTAGTTACGAAGTGGTCGTTTAGCCTAAATAAATGGAAAAAAGTTAGCTGATCAGAGTTATTAAGATGAGATAGACTTGGAAGCTATTAACGGAACGAAACTAATTGCTTAATTGAAGAGCTTGCGGTTGAGAAGCTTGGCAGCTAAAGGGGTTGTTTTTGGAATAAGAAAAACTATTTTTTCCCTTAAGACTACCATTTTGAGCTTAAAAAATATCTGATTGTAGAAAATAAAGATTTGAACAGGTAAACAAATAAGAAACAACTGTATGACCAACCCCTACATTTCTAAGGATAAGAATCATAGTTGAAGTAGACAATTACCTAATTATCAACGACCAAAATTGTGGATCCAAAGAAGCTTGAGCATCAAATGAAGCTGAAGATAAGGTTGAATGGTTATTCCCTTAAAAATAAAGACATGATTACTTTGTTAGTTGAAATCCAGACGAAATCTCATTTGTTAGATGAAATTTTTATCATAAATTAATCAATGTAGTGATCATCCACACTATTGTTGTCTACCATGAATCTACATTATTATAAACGTGTGTTTAATGGGTTTAAGACGTGGTAGACAAGTTTAGTGACGTTAATTACTTGTATAAGCTTATAAATAGTAAATATACAATAATTTGTAGAGGACACACACACTTGACTGATATACTAGATGAAAATCAATTGAACAAGTATTTCTCATTCATTCTTCTCATTTATTGTCTATCTTTACAATTACTAGGACCATGTCTACAAATCGTGAGGTTGCAAATTTTATATTTGAGTTTTATTCTAATATAATTCGTCAATTTTTGTTTTACTCTTCTAATTTTTTGAACTACAAAATTGTTAATTAAAATTGAATAATCAAGCAATTTTAACATCACACTTAACGATAATTTATTCAATCACTTTCCTGCAACATAGTTGATCCCAAATTGAATCTAAATAAAATTAATTTTAAAAATTTCTTATGACAAAGACAATAATTGCAAGTATTATTAATAATATTGTACAAATGTTGTATGCATTTTAAAAGAATCATTTTAATATAATTTGATACTTTTAATAGGACATTCATTTCTTTTATCAGTATTTTTTTGTACCTTTAACGCAAGAAAAAATGTCAACACCACTAATATCAAATTAATTAATGCTGACTAGAACTTAAATTTGTTTCAAGATTAATACAATATTTCCTTCAATTCATTCTCTTTTAAAATTCTCAACTATATGTTGAGATTCAAATAAAAAGTCCAAAGTGATTTAATGTTTTGAAATTTGTTCAAATAAGTTGTGAATAAAAAACAAATTGATTTGATATGTGTACAAAATAATCAAAACTAAAAAAAATATTTTTTTATATAAGAACCTAAAGAATTAATCTTTAACTAAATGTGTGATCTTATTACTATGATATTCATCAAAATGTTTTTTATGGATCATACTATATTTATGAAATTTAATCTCTATATTCATTTCAATGCCATCTTTTACTTGAACTCAAAGCAAATGTAAACTAATGTTTAACTTTTAAATGAGTAATAAAACTTTTCAAATAACCTACAACAATATCTCATATATACTTATTTTTAAATTATATAATCTTACTAACAAATTAACTACAAATAATATAATAAAATATATCACATAATAATTTAAATTTAAATTATTTTTTTAAGAATATATAAAAAAAATTAGGAACTTGACAATTTCAACCCAAAGATCTTAGGAATATATTCTTATTGGCCTTGCACGACCTTGACAATTACATTACTTTATTTACATGTTTTTGAGTCTTTATTATTTAGTTCTATTCATACTTCTCCGCATACTTGATCGAATTTCACTTCTAAAATGCTTTATGTAGTAACTTAGGAACCCACAACGGAGGGATTATTGTTTGTACATTGGCTGATAATTATTTGGCTAATTAGCTTAATAATCGTATGGGATCTAGATCGATACGACTAAATCTTTTAGCAACCCTGCATATACTCAAAAGATTGCAATATAACTCCTAAAGCCTTAATTGCAAACATAGTTGTTAGTTTTTGTTCTGACGTGAACTAGGAGTGACCAATTGCTTGTGGTGCAGCGGGGGAAGGGGTGCGTAGTTGCAGGGATTCTAATGTTTAAGTTAGAGTTTGGCATAGTAATTAGAGGTGTTCATAAATTGATCAAATCCAACAAAAATTAAAAAAACTGAAAACAGAAAAAACTGACAACTGAAAAAACAGAATTTTTTTTATTGGCTTGGATCGAATTTTGAATTTGATTTTAAAAATTGATCCAATCTGAACTTATACATATGTATATATTTTTATTTATAAGTTTATAATATCACTCATGTTTACATTTTTATTTCTTATATATTTGTAAAATTATCACATAACTTATACTTATTTATGAAAAATATATTTAATTAAAGGTACATTTTTAGTAACTATTTGAGTAAAGATACATAAATATGATTATCAAGTTGTGTAAATTTATCTTTAATAGTATATATTTGAAGAGTTATATTACTATTAGTTATATAATGACTTATAAATAAAATATTTGATATTTTAAATTACTCTTTATTATGTTTATTATATATCTTACCATTTATTTTAGAGAAAACAGGCCATGCATTGACCGTGTAAAGTAGTTTTATACTGTCATCCAATCATAAACCACCATTTATTATAAGTTTGTTTACTTTTATAATAAATACTTTAAAAGTCATATCAATGGTGATTTTTGATTGGTAGATAGTGTAAAACTTTTTACACTGATAGTTCATGACCATTAAACTCTATTTTATATTTTCTCTAAAAAAAGTAAAAGATTAAAACCAAAAACTATTCCAATTCAAACCCCTTTAAATTGGATTGGATCAGATCAGATTTAAATTTTAAACTAAATCAATTGGATAATGAATTAAGAAAATCAAAGTGATTAGAGCATAAGATTTTTCACTTCAAAATTAATCCAATCCAATTTGCGAACACCTGTAATAGTATCAAAATTGGTGGGTTAGATAACATACTTGGTTTAGGTGATGACGAGTTTGTTCCTTTGGTTAGGTATAACATTCTCAATTTTGGGTAGTAGAAATAAACTGTAAGGAGAGTCCTTTTTATGACTCAGTCCTTATATTAAGTTGGCTAATGAGACCTTAGGCATTTTACATTAATATCAACCCTTATAACTCAATAAGAATTAGATATTATAACCCTAACACTAGAAATCCATGTGAATAAAAGAATAGGACCTAAATAGGGCTTTGAGATATACAAGGGGAGCTAACCCCTTCACCCACTCTTGTCTCATAAGGGAAAAAGAAGGAAGGAGAGGAAAAAGAAAGGAAGAAGAAGAAAGAAGAGAAGAAGGAGGAGGAAGAAGAGAATTTTTTTTTTTTTTATCCTTATAAAATTATTTTTTTTAAATAATTCTTGTAAAAATTCTTTTTTCTATTTTGGTCCTTGTTATTTTATTTTAATCCTTGTAATATATTCATTTTTTTGTCCTTATAATATGTAAATAATTTTCTTTTAGTTCCTATCAATTTTTTTTTCAAAAGAACTAATTCAAAATAAACAAAATATTATGCGACCAAAATGAAAAGATGGATATTACATGGATTATAAACAAAATAAAAAGACTAAAACAAAAAATAATGAATTTTACAAGAACCATTTTGAAAAAAATAATTTTACAAGGACCAAAACAAAAAAAAATAGTATATTATGAGAACAAAAACATATTTAAACCTTTAAAAAAATTATACACGACTCGAGTTATGAACTTTGAGTTAAATGTTTCCAGTTTCATTATTATTTGTTTTACTATATAGTTCTCATACATTTTTTCTATATCTGTTTAGATGAATCTTAGCATCACGAGTTAAATCCTGGTTGCCATATATCTGGAACACTTACAGTCATTTTAACTTTATAATTAATTTATAGTATTACTTTTATGAAAACATATATATGATCGACCTATATAGTTAATAGTATTAGTAATATATTTTAAAATATCAAAGCCATGTGGAAAAATTCTAACCATTATACTATGGAATGATAAATACACAAAATTAAAAAGAAAAAAAGAAGAATTATTATCATATCGTGCCTTATATCAAAGCAAAACTACTGGTGGGGGTTATAAAAATGGATGGATACTTGTAGCCAAAGATTTTAGAGGTCGATATGCATGACCAAAGTATAATTAAAGACATACGTTATTAATTTTATGTACCAATCCTCTTTAAGCACGAGTTTACATTAATTTAATTTAACTAAGTGCATATTCGATTCAAATTATTTTAAAAAATAATTACTTATATTTATCAGTTTATTTAAAAATTAAAAAAAAACAAATCATTATGTTCCAAAATAATCTCATGCACTAAAAACTGATACATCGCTAAGCAACTAACAACTACTACGTATGAGATACGTGAAAGCTATATTCACAACACTTCACAACTCTAGTTTACTTAGTCATTCTATGAAAATACCCATCCAGAAGCGAAACACATGGCGATGGTTATAAGAAAACCAGCAATAGCACCAAACCAAAGTGGAAAACCAATGATATCTAGCTTTTGGTTATGGGGTCGAGCGCGAGTCTCTTCTGGTAGAGAAGGCATAAAGCCTGAAGTGCTGCGACGGTAGAGACCCTTGTTTCCTTCAAAGCTTGTTGGTGGAAAGGTATCAAACTGTCTCTCGGTTGGGATTTCCCCATGCAACTCATTATATGACACGTCAAATGAAGATAAGAAACTCAATTCAATTAATGACTCTGGTATTTCTCCCGAGAGTTTGTTGTGAGACAAATCCAAAATCTCCAACATTGCCATGCCTGATAACTGCCAAGGAATTGGTCCTGAGAGGCTATTGTGTTTTAGGTCCATAACTTGTAGCCATTTCAGGTTACCAAAACCGGGCCATATTGGTCCTTCAAGTTTGTTGTAACTGAGCAATAAAGATGATCGGAAACTTGAAACTTTTTTGTACATATGTAAATTCCCACTGGTGTAAAAGGAAAAGGCAAAAAAGGTCCCTTCTAGTGATAAATTCCTGTGCTGGAGGCTCAAGACCATGGTCATGCTCTGTGGTATTTTGCCAGTGAAAGAGTTATTTGACAAGTCCAAGTAATAGAGGTTGTTAAATTTGCCAATCCATGAGGGAATGCTTCCAGTGAGACGATTCCATGATAGATCCAGCATCTGCAGCATCTTACACCCACTTAACCATTTCGGAAGTGAACCTTTGATCTGACCATTACCCAGCAGAAAAACCTTGAGATTATTGAATTCTAGATTTTGACCCTGTGGTTGTGGCATTTCTTCATTGTGGAAGTTCGATGAAAGATCTAGCGTACTTAAGTTCCTGCAGTGACTTAAAACCTCTAGTGTTGCTGACAAATTATGCAGTCTAGTGTTTGAAAGTGAGAGTTAGGTTATGGACTGAAGATTCTTGAAATTAACAGGAATCCCCCTACAGTTGAAATGGTAATGACCAAGACCAATTGCTTTCAATCTCAAGCAATTTGATAGACTACCGGGGACTAGACAATGGAATTGATTAAAACCAAGACCAATGGAGGTTAGATTTTTCATTGCAGAACAATTCAAATTAACTGAACCACCCAAAGAATTGTTTCTCAAATTAAGCATTTGAAGAGATGAAGAATTCACCAGCGACGCAGGCAACTGACCACTGAATCTATTTGTCCCAGCATAGAAAACCTTAAGCCTTGTGAGGCCTCCAAAGATATTAGGAAGAATTCCAGAAAATTCATTATTGGAGATGTCAAATTCCACTAGGTTTGAAAGCTTACCAACTCCTTCACTCAGTGGCCCAGATAGCTTATTATCCTGCAAGTATAGTTCGCTCAAATTTTGTAGCTGAAAGATGCTCTCTGGAAGGCTTCCTGACAAATCATTTCCATTAATGAACAGATACTGCAGAGAGGAACAATTACCCACATTTCCTGGAATCTCACCAGAGAAAAAGTTATTAGATAGTTTAAATACTCGGAGCCGTGTAAAAGAGGAACAGACAACCGTATTTATAGAGCCTTCAAAATGATTATTGCTGAAGTCCATGATCTCCAGGTTTTGAAGATGAAACAAGTTGTCTGGAAGAGAGCCAGTGAAGAAATTATAGGAAAGGTTCAAGACTCTAAGTTGATCCAAACCTGCTAAGGATTCACAGATTTTTCCAGTGAGTCTAGTGCTTCCAAGTTCCAGGCGAACCACCCTTGTGCCTACACGTGGCAAGACATCACATGTGACACCAGACCAAGTGCAGTAATCAAGGGAATTAGAGCTATTCCAGTCCGGAATAGCTGATTCTAAACAGCTAGAGAATCCAGCCAGGGCTTTCAAATCATTGGGACTACTTGTAAAGTTCTGGGATTCATGAGTACTAGTCGTCCCAAAACTGATAAATGGTATCAAAATGGCAGACAAGAAGAAACTATGAAATGATTGAAATACCATTTGGTACCCAACTGGAAAAAAATGAAAATAGAGAAGCAGCAAGATTAGGCCGAGAATCAAAGCTCAGTGGCTTATCTCATCAAGAGCAAATGGTTTGGTATTCGTATTCGAGTGTTTGAGAAAGCACACACACTTGAGACAACACAAACATTAAAGGCTCACCATTTATAAAACGACGGGGGCACCGTTATGACTTGAACTTCAACGTATAAATCGCTTCGTAAGTTAAGTTGCAAGACTTCGAGTGTTCAGTTGACCTCCATGGTGATAAAAGTCAAATCCGATCATTTTGTGGATCTTGCACGAAGGTAACCTTTGCGTCATCTTACGCGTCTAGCTTCCAATTATTGGCACCTAGTTGTTTTCTTCTTAGATTGGTAAGTGAT
Organism: Spatholobus suberectus; assembly: GCA_004329165.1. Classification (NCBI taxonomy): domain Eukaryota; kingdom Viridiplantae; phylum Streptophyta; class Magnoliopsida; order Fabales; family Fabaceae; genus Spatholobus; species Spatholobus suberectus. Next base: position 33,838,139 of record CM014732.1, on the reverse strand, counting down.
AACAAGTGAACTACATTAATTTTATATTTTTAGTTTGAATTATTTTTTAAACTATTGAATAAATATCATGGCAGAATTATTTGATACTGGGTCCAGCTTTTGCTCAACTCAAAAATTTTAAATCAATTCCAACAACAAAGATTAGATCTAGTCGAAGGAATTAATCTCTCACAACGTAATGAACTAGGATTTGAATTTTTTGTGAGAGAAGCATCTATATTTAGTATATGACTATACCTCAAACAGGATTTGCCGAAAGAGAATACATGTAGATAAGAAAAATAAAATAAATTTAATTCCACTGATTGAAAATTAAAAAAAAAAGTTGTATATAATTACGTCTATCTCTCATTTTATATATATATATTTTTGGTGCACGTATCTCAAAAATATACTCTAAAATGAGAAGAGATAACTTTTTAATGTCTCATTTTAATGTTCATAAAATATTTTCCTTAACATATAATATGGTTAAGAAGTCAAATAAATATCAAACATGTAGCCTCCCAGGAACGTTTCAAATGAGAAACTTTTATAATAAGAAAACGAGAACTTTTAATAATAACTCTTGGATCATAATTAAAATAAATTTGCGACTGAGATTAAAATAATTAGTCACCTCTTATGAGATAATCATTGTCACTATCTCCACCATCATTGCTTCTGGCGGTGATAGTGGCGGCAACAGTGGTGGTAACAGTGACGGTGATAGCGGTGGTGGCAGCAGCAGTAGTGATGGTAGCGGTGGTGACAATTGCGATGGTGGTGGTGGTTGCGGAGGTGACGACAACAATGGTGATAATGGTGGTGGCGATGACGGTGGTGGTAGTGGCGGCGGTAGCAGTGGTGACAGTAACAATGGTGGTAATGACGACAGTGGTGGAGGCGGTGACAATAGTGGTCTTATAAAAGGTGTTTAATTGAGTTTTAATCTCAACCGTTCATTATTTTTAATTGTAATTCAATAACTACTATTAATAGTTCTCGTTTCTCATTTTAAGAAGTTTTTCATTTGAAATACCCCTATATATATATATATCAAAGAAAAAAGTTAATTTACTATACATGTGTATAGAAATAGTGATATTCTCTTTAAATTATCCCTTCTCCAGTGAAAGTTAATTTGGATCCAAAGTCTTTGCGGTAAACAATTAAAATAATTTTATACGAATTGTTTTATGCAAAACTAATTACCATGAAATGTTAACCCGAAATATAAGGAAGAGTATTATTATATCCACTTGAATAATCTTCCTAATACATAATCTTTCAAATATTTAATAAAAAATTATAGATCTAATAATAACAGGAAAACATAAAAAGTATTTAATAATTTATTTCTTTTTACAAATTAATAAAGTTATTAGAAGGATTGGACAACAAATATAATATTAACTAGACATATTTTGTGTTTACAATAACTTATAATCAAAAGCACTGACAAAAAGCTTCTCTTTGGATTTGATTTCAAATACCTGACTTACAACATATAGGTAAAGTTTATTTAAGGTTACAGTCCACTTCTATTATGATCAAATAATGTTGGGCTGTCAAAAAACTTTTGAAAAATAAAATAAACTAATATTATATCAAAATAATTAAATCCAAACATTACAAATAATATTAACTAATTTCTTTTCCCCCCTTATTTTGTAGATATAGTCAGTAGGAGATACACTGGATTATGCATTCTAGAGACACCTCACAAGTCATTTAAGTGAGCATTTTGCAAACTTTATTTTGGATGATCTTAATTTTATAAAATTATATAAATTTGGTCAAGATTGAGTTGAAGTGAATTAATTTATATTTATAAAATTTTATTTCAAAAACGAGTTTAAGTAAAATTTATTATAAAACTATCAATTCAACATATAATTAAATCAAAATTATTTTTACTTTAAAATAAAAATAATTTTGATTTGAGATAACCACACACATAAGCAAAATCACGTTTGCATACCTTAAACATGGGTTTGAAGTTCTTGTGTGCATATCCAAACATAGTCTACTACTCAACCAGAAAATACACCATTTATGCTTTGTTTGGATAAAGAGAAGTAGTAAAGAAAGAAGTAAAATAGAAATAAATAGGAGAAAACAAAAAAAATGAGTAAAAAATAGTTAGATTTTTCGGATGTTTTGATTGAAAAAAGTAAAAGAGAAAGAAAAATTGAGTTTTCTCTTTATTGATTTAGTTGGATAGAAAAGTTGAGAGAAAAAAAATGAAATTTCTTGTAAAGACATATTTGCCTTTAATATATGTAGATTTTGTGAAGTAAAGAAAAAATATTAAGGTTTAAATTGTTATTTTGGGCAAGTCCCACACTTTATTTTGAAGAGATTTTTTTGAGACAAGTTTTTTTATATCTCATTCCTCTAATTTCTTCTCATTAAAGAAGAGATTTTATTTTGAAGTGGGACCCACATTTTATTGCTCTCTTCTCAATTTTTTTCTTAACCAAACAACATAAAACTATTTTTTCTCTCCCAATTCTCTCTTCTAAACTTCTATTGAAACAAACAAAGGGTTAGTTCCATATATAACCAAAATCAAACGTGTTGACTGACAGTTCAATCTTTCCTTTTCCCCATTAGTGGTTAAAACAACTAGATGCATCTTGTTAACAATCTTGAAAATTTCAGAAATGTGAAAATGTTTCAATGATTCTAAAGTCAATTTCTATACAGAAGGAAGATAATATATTAGTAAGCTTTACTAGTCAAATGAGCATAGCGTATTATATTTTATACCAACTACAACTGACTTCTAAAAAAGACATGATTCACCATTCGTGATATTACCAAACAATCAACTAATACATAATATATTTAAAATTAGTTGTCACAGGTATTAGTTTCAATCAGAAATATCAATTTCAACGTTAATCTCTAGTCTCCTCCATAAACTTTTACCTAGATTTTTGCATGTTTCTTGCAAGCCATCCACATATAAAGAAACAAACATTAATGAAGTATCGTTAAAAATAGCTTTTCCTCCTATTGACACCAAAATATTGTTGAGCTAAATTGAATATGCTAGTTAAGAATCGTTAAGCCTAAAATAGATGAAGAGAAATTATTTGAGGCGGAATAAGTTGAACAGAATTGCTAAGCTGAGATGGACTTGGAAGCTATTAATAGAAGGGAACTGGTTGCTCCATTAAAGAGCCTTTAGTTGAGAAGCTTGGTAGTCAAAGGATATATCAATTGAAAAGCTTATTAGCTGAGGAACAAATTAGTTGAGTTACCAATCAAACAATAGACAAAATAAGTAGTAGTTGAAGCTGACAAGCTGAGAGAAGCATGATCTTGAAGAACCTGTTAAAGGGGCTATTTTTGGAATAAGAAAAACTATATTTCCCCCCTAATAAGGCTATCATTTCGAGCTTAGAATATCTTATTGTAGAAAGTAAAGATTTGAATAGGTAAACAAATAAGAAACTGCTATATAACCAGCCCCTACATTTCTATATAAGGATAAGAATCAGAGCTAAAGCAGATAATTTCATTCTTATCAACAACCAAAATTGTAGATGCAAAGAAAGCTTGTGAGCATCAAATGGAAGCTGAAGATAAGGTTGAAGGGTTATTCCCTTAAAATAAGGACATGATCATAAATTAGTTAATGAAGTGGTTATATACACTATTGTTGTCTACCTACATTATTATAAATGTGGGTTTAATGAGTTTAAGAGGTGGTAGACAGGTTTAATGAGGTTAATTACTTGTATGAGCTTATAAATAGTAATAGTAAATGTACAACAATGTAGAGGACACACACCCGATTGATAACCAGATGAAAATCAATTGGACAATTCATTCTTCTCATTTATTGAATCTTTACCATTAAATTACTTTATTTACATGTTTTCAAGTCTTTATTATTTAGTTCTATTCAGACTTCTCCGCAAACTTAGTCGAATTTCATATCTAATTGCTTTCTTTAGTAACTTAGGAACCCACAACCAAAGAACATAGTCTCTTCCTTAATATAATCATTTGATAAACAAATGGATTGTTATTTATATATCAGCTGATTATTTTGACTAATTAACTTAATAGCCGCTTGATATCTAGATCGATACAACTAAATCTTTTAGCACACCTGCATAATCCAAAGATTTGCAATATATAACTCCTAAAACCTTAATTGCAAACATAGTTGTTATAGTTTTGCTATAACAAGCTCAAGCAGTCTGTTTTATCCCAAATAAAGCTTTGCGAAAGCTTGTACACACCCTGTCTTTACTTCCTTCTACAACAATTCTGCAAGTTGAGTTACATAACTTTTTATCTAAGCTTCGATTAAATAAATTACAGGTTTAAAACTTTTAAATAATTGATCCAATCTTGCTAAGGGTTCACATGTTTTTCCAATAACTCTTGTACTAGTGTGTTCCAATTCCAAGCACATTATTATTTTTCCTATAGGAAAGTCATCAAATGTGATACCAGGGCCAAATTAAATGTAAGAGTTGATGTTGGAATGGAAGAGCTACTCCAATGCGATCCTAATTGCAAGCAGTCAAACGATGCAATGAAGGATAGAGAATACAAAGTTAACACTAGACTAAACCTGAAACATGAAGAAGAAACAAGGTTTGAACACAAGGTACTTCAAATCCAAATTAAAATTTAGTTTCCTGAAAATAAATAATTTAGGGTCTGTTTACTTCAATTTTTATTTGTTATTTTTATTTTCTGTTTTCACTTTTTAATTACAAAATTGCAATCTTGTCTCTAATGTGTTTCTTGTTTTCAAAAATTTGTACAGAAGACAGTAAAAACATTTTTTTTTCTTTGTTTCGTGTACAAATCTTTGAAAACAAAAAATAAATTGAAAATAATATGAAAATTTTGTAATCAAAACGTGAAAACAGAAAATGAAAACAAAAATAAACAGACTCTTATTAATTTCTAACACTAAAAAAGCTCAAAATCCCTCAATTAAAATTATTTATTGTAAGATTCCTAAACTGTCTAGATAATATCTAAATTTAAAAATCAGAAATTATGATGATTAAACAATCAGTTTGGTAGTTAGTATAAGATAAGATAAGATAAGATATGGAAGCACGATACGAACAAGATATGATAAGAGTAAGATAAGCTATAATTTTATCTAATGTTTGCTGCACACTAAATAATAAACTAAATAATGATAGGATAAATTATAAATTATATTCAAATGAAAAAAATTATTTTTTTGTCAAAATTACATATAACTTTCTAGATAGTAACTTTTAATTTAATTTTTACATAAAAATTAACTAAAGTATACAATATTATTTTTTTATTTATGTAGTTACTTTTCTTAAAATTGTAAAAAATATAATATTTTTAATATTATAATTATTATTCAAATATTTTTCTTTAAAAAATATTTAAATAGTAATTATTTAATTTTTAATATTTTTAATTAATAATATACTTTAAATTTACATGCCAAAATTATTATAAACACGCACATGCACACATATATATAATATATTAATTTATATAATATTACTATTATTATATTTATTATATATATATAAGGCCTTTCAAATGAGAAACTTATTAAAAAGAGAACAAATAATGGTAGCAATTGGATTAAAATTAAAAACAATTAACAGTTGATTAAAACTCAATTAAACACCTCTTATGAAATCACTATTATTGTTACCTCTACCACTACCACCACTACCAACATCGTCACCACCGTTGTTGCCACCACCACCATCATTGCTACCACTATCGCTGTTGCCACCACCGCCGCAACTACCACCACCACCACCATCATTGTCGCTGCTACCATCGCCGGAGGTGGTGGCAGTGGCGACGACAGTAGTAACGATGGTGGTGGTGGCGACGGTGGCAACAGCAGCTATAGTGATAGTGATGGCAATAGTGGTGGTAGCGATGGTAGTAGCAGTGGTGACGATGGCGATGACAATAACAATGGCGATAGTGGTAGTGATAGCGACAATGGTAGTCTTATAAAAAGTGTTTAATTGAGTTTTAATTTCAGTCATTAATTATTTTTAATTATAATTTAATGGCTATTGTTATTGTTCTCATTTCTTATTTTAAAAAGTTTCTTATTTAAAACATCTTTTATATATAACTATCTTATTTTATTCTATTCTATCTTATCCTATATTACGTAGCACAAGAAATACTATTAATAGAATAGAAGTCCGGGGTTGCTATATTGAAGGCAACAGCTGATTGACTGTTACTTACTCCCATGTGAGATTGAGTTTAGTATGCTAAATTCAACAAATAGAGTATCATTGTCAACCAAGTGTCAGTTTTTTTGACTTTTGAAATGCAGTGATTTTTTCTCCCAAAAACAAAATTAGAAATTTTAAAATGCATATTGGCTCACTACAATCACCTAATCACCCTGCCTCCACATTTCAACTCCCTGTATCACAGTAATGTTCAAGTTTGCGCCTATCTTACGGGGGAATGACTATCCTTTATTGAATTTACGGTCACGGTTTTTACACGTTATATCAAGAAACTACTAATTTTAATATATATTATACCTGTTCCACGCTAACACATGTTTTACTACGTAATATTGACTATTGTTCACTTTAAAAGCTTGAACCTTTAATTGTTGTACCTAATTCAAGAATTAATTTCATAACCTACTAGGATTGGCCTAGTGATGGAAAGTTTAAATAGTATACATGAGGTCATAAATGCTAACTTTAATGTAACTATTATACATACATAAAAAAATCTTATCAAATATTAAAAAATATTATTGATATGTATTGATACAATACATGAAATAATTAGACATATTTTATTTATGATGCAAATAAATAAATAATTCAAAATTGTTTTGTAATAAAAGTATATTTAATAAATCATTTACTCATGTACTTTCAAAAATAAAAAAAAATTATTGAAAATATTATACAAAGAGAATGTCTGTTATAATTTAAAATCTATTTGTTTAAAAATAAATTATGTATATATTTAAAAAAAATCTTATATACTTTCATAGAAATAAATAATAATTTAATTGTATATCATTATCAAAATCTCAAATATTATTGAAAGATGATATTCTTTGAGTATACTAGTTTTAAAATATTAATTCAATTACTTAAATGAATGATGTTTTAATTAATTTCATTAATTTATATATAAATCATTTCTCCCTAAAAATGTAGATATTAATTGTTTTTAAATAGAAAAAATACACGTGTTTGAATTTATTTTTTTAAAATACATTTTCAATAAAATATAATGTCTTGATTATTATTATTGTATTATCTACCTAAGAACAATTGATTGTAATGGAAGTGAACTATGAGTTTAGATAACTTACTTTTAATATTAAGAAATCAACATACAATTGTTACTTGAAAATGACCTTACATAACCATTACCAAGAACTTAAGGATTAGTTTTATGATTATGTCTATAGAGAATTAGAGATACCTTATCAAATAGCAAAAAATATTACTTGAAATATAATCTTGAAAACTTACCTCCATGCATCTTGCACCACAAAAAAATGCCATTTAGAGACTGAAAAAATCGGTCGCAAATGTATTAAATTCGGTCACTAAATAAATTTGCGACCGATTTGGAGACCAAAAATATCCGGTATCTAAAACCCTAGTCGCTGATTGATTTGTGACCGAATGTATACATCAGTCACTATTTAAGTTATTTAGCGACTAAGAATATTGGTTGCTAAGTTAACTTCATTCAGTGGCTAATGGTGGAATAAAAGAGTTATTCGATTGCTAATGTTGATAATTGGATACCAATTTAGCGACTGATTTGTACAGTTGCAAAAATGTAAACATAACTTTTAGTAGCTATTTTGGTGGCTATTTTGATTTTGATAGCAACCGAATTATTCAGTTGCTAAAAGTGGTGACCATCAATGAGGTCTCCATATTTATAAACAAATATTGATTAAAAAAATTACAAAATTATATAAAATGAGATTTGACATAAAACACACGATTTGTGTGATTTTTAAGAAAACCATTTCATAAAATTAACATTTTTCTAACAAAATACTCAAGCTCCTCATTACTAACCCAATCCTAATGACTTTGTTATGTCCATCCATCTTCTAAAAGAGTTTACGCAACCAAGTATTGAGCATTATATGATGAAACAATTGACCCATAAGATCATCTCACCTATGTTTACAATCCATATGCTCATTCATGGTGCAATTAACATGATTTATGTGTAGAACTTTCCCAAGCACACTCAAGAAATCAACCTTGATACTTTTCTAGTCTTGAATCAATATGCATATATAATTTCTCTGAATTTTGATAGAAGTTCCTGTGTTAGGTCTCTACTAGTAGAGTACATACAGGAAGACCTCACCGAGGCTAACCAATTTTAAGTACATTTGAAAGTGTTTGTTTTCTGAACACATTTCTGCTTTTTAAAAGTTTTATCCCCTAATCACTTGAAGAAAATAAGAGAAGAGGATAAGAAAATACATACTAACTAGTTCTATTTTTTTGGTTTTTAAAATATTTATTTTAGAAGTTTCAAAACTTAATAGATTTTGGATAAGAAATAAATTGTTAAGTAGTGTAGAATTGTTTTAGAAAACAATTTTTTTTTAAAAAAGCGAGAAGAAAATCAAACAAGTCTTAAATATCTAAAATAGTACATAAGTAAATTTAATCAAGATGCAATACTAATCAACGAACTCAATCCAATAATTTCTCGTCATGTGATTTAGTTGGATTTAGAGGACCATTTGCCTATTCTTTAGCTTGGAAATTTCCTAGTTATAAATAAATTGCATATGTAAACAATTGGATATATCAACATAGAGTAAGTGGCAATAACATAAAGATAAGCAAAAATATTTAGTAGAAGGCCAATCCTTTCAACTTTTTGTGTCGATCTTGGAGTGATTTCTTGATTTGGGATAATGCTATGGGTAAAAAGAGAGAGAAAGATTACTCATTCCTTGATGTTGTCTATTCAGGCTTTCAGAGGTAAACTCATTGACCAAAAATTTTAGAAATTAATATTTAGGTGATTCTATTTGCACCCCTTATTTTCGCACCACCATTTTTTTGAAAATTTGAAATATCCAAAATACCTTTACCCACTTTTAGAAAATATCTTATCCCCTTCCCAATCTCTTGCATTCATGGATAAGTTTCAAACCTTTACTTATTTATTTGTCTTTCACCAATTCATTGGAAACTAGTTTTCGGAATGTGTAAATACATTCTGGAAACTAGTTTCTAAAAAATGGGAAAAGAGCTTTCGAAAATTAGTTTCCAAAATATAGACAAGCATTTTTTGGAAACTAATTTCCAAAATGTAAGTATCATTAATGTGGATTCACATTTTGGATATTAGTTTTTGAGAGACACTTGACTATGTTCCAAAAACTAATCTTCGAAAGCTCTTTTGTTGTTTTTCGAAAACTAGTTTCCTAAAGATATTTCTCAATGTGGTGTTTTGAAAACTAAGTTCCAAAAAGTTATGTATATATAAGACCAATGAAGTGAACATGCCAAATAGTTAGGCGAATTTAGTAGAGGTAAGCAATAAGTTATTTATAGAGGCTAGAAGTGAATCCTCCACATATGTATTGATTATAGTCAAGCATTCACCACCACAGAGTGGACCTAACTTGTAACGTGAATGAGACCAATGAAGAACATGCTAAATAGTTGGGCGAATTTAGTAGAAGTAAGCAATAAGTTATTTATAGAGGCTAGAAGTAAATCCTCCACATATGTAGGTTGATTATAGTCAAGCATTCACCACCACAGAGGTAATTGAATCGAATGTTAAAGTATTATTATTTTTTGAAGTTATGATTATGTGAATATTTTGAAGTCATGAAATGTTTTTTAATTTCAAGTCTTTGATACTTAAGATGATTTATTGAATTGGATTTGAACTATAGGGAGAAAGCATCAATTTGTTATTATCATGGAGAGGTCAATCACAAAAGGTATAAGAAGGAATACAGTGATAATATTGCGATGTGAAAGGAGTGGAAAATATAAAATATACAAGCATGAGTTAGCTTGAAAAATGACTAGAAGTAAAAAATGAGAATGTCCCTTTAGATTAAAAAGGAGACCTTTGAAAAACAATGAAGGGTGGAACTTCATGCAGTATTAGGATTTCACAACCATGATATATGGTTAAAACATTGGAGGGTCATGCATACATGAGTTGATTGAGTGGCAAAGAAAAGTATTTGCCAAATGATAAGACAGAACATGGTGAAGCTAAGAAGCATATTACTAACACACAAAACTCAATAGGAGGATAACATCAGTACTATCAAGCAGATATATAATGCACGCTATACATATCAACTTGATAGAGAAGGTCCTAAAAATGAAATGCAACATCTAATGAAATTGATATGAACTGTGATTAATATGTCTACTAGCATAGAAGGTCAGGCATGTTCAATGTTATAAAAGATATATTGTGGACACATCCAGATGCCATCAAACTTTTAAATGCATTCCATGTTGTATTGATTGTCAGTACTACATATAAAATGAGCAAATATAGACTACCATTACTTGAGATTGTTGGTGTTACTTCAATAGAGATGATATTTTCTTATGGTGTTTGCTTATTTGGAGTTTGAGTGAGCTAATAACTTTACATAAGCATTACAATAGTTATGAGAAATTACCCTAAAGATGAGGCAGTAGAAAATATTTTTCCAAGTTCAACAACATATTATGTCAATTTGACATCGATAAATATGTCAAAGCAAAATGGAAGTTGCTAATAAGTTTGATCGCGGAATGGGATAGATTCTTGGATGCTTGGAAGTGAATACCATAATTTTAACAAACCTCAAAAAGATATATCACATTTTGCATTTAATTTATTCTTATGCTATCATCTATCATTGACAAAATATCATCATCTCATGTTAAACCTTACATGTATTTGTGCTCTTTATTAATGTATTAACTTTTAGTTTTATTAACTAATATTTTAGCTTGCACATTGTGAAAGATAAATATTTATTTTTATATAATTACAATTATAATTCATAATAAATAAATATTTTTAGAATTTTAAATTTTATCATTATTTAAATTCATAATAAATAAATATTTTTAAATATTTAAATTATATTTTAGATTTATGATAAATAATATAAAATTGTGATACAAGGTTATTTTTAAATTGAAACGAGTAGGCTGTTAGGAGAATTAAGTATATAAATTGAGAATAGTTTGAGATTATTGAAAGAGATTTTTTTATCTAGTTGTTGAGAGGGTATGTGAAATGCACCTCCTAAGGAGACGAGAGAGAATGTTAAAAATCTCTACTTGAGAGAGTGATAGCTTCACTATCCAAGTTAGGAATTTTAATTTATAGTATGGGAATAGATTCCTTTATAATTTGAGTTTTAGTTTGTGTTTCTTGTTCAAAAAACAAACACTTTAAGTCTACATATTATCATATGTTCATTACACATTGATATGCCACAATGAGATAGAAATTCATTTAACATGGATTTATGAATGTAACACAAAAAAAAAAAAAATAATAACAACCAAGATAATAATACTTTATAATTGTATGTCATATTTTAATTTAGATAGTGATTTCAATATATTTATAAAAATAATACAATACAATATAAAAAAAATTTACCACACAACTTTTTTTTTTGGGTCCCTTCCAACCCTGGGCATAGACCATTGCCCCTCTAGCTTAGGCCTAGGTTCGCCCTGATAACGTAGTGTTGGTTCATTCATCCACACACAAATGCATGACGTTTCTTCCTCTTAGAGGTTAACCATCATTATCTCCCTCAAATCACCATACTATTTCCATTGACTTTGTCCATAATTATATAGGTATGATATAATGTATAGTGTTGTTTAACTTCATTCTTCATATTAAATATGGTAGTTCATTAACACTATTTATTTGTTACACATTTATAAGTTTTTTTTAAGGATGGAGATTTGCTACTTCCTTTGTAATGGCACAAATACTACCATGATAACTCTCAATCATGGGAAACACCATATTTAACTCGCTTACAATATTTTGTCTCATTATTTGTAACTATGAAGCAAGAATTTGTTGATATTACTGTGGACTAATTGCAATGACTTTATTTACATTGTATTTTCTTTATAACAATTTCATTAATATGTACAATCATATGATTTTATTAGTGTGGACAGATTGAATATATGTTTTATTATCACTCATGAAAACTTTTTTTGGGTTATATATCATTCCTCAAATATGATGTACATGTTGTGATTTGATTACAAGGCTTATTGATACAAATTATTGTCTACCAACTAACAACGTTTCAAAAACAAGTTTCTAAACCAAAATTGTAATTTGTTATCCCAAAAACTTATTTTCAAAACTCACTACAAAATGTTATTCAATAATGTTTCAGACACAACTTTTTGAAATTGTAGGTTGTGATTTCGAAAATAAGTGTCCAAAACTTACTATGAAATGCTATTTTCTTTAGTATTCTTTTAGAAATTAGTTTCTAAAACGGTAAAATCTTAATTCATTTTAGAAACTAAATTCTAGAACATAATTAATCTCATAATATTTTAGAATTTAGATTTTGGAATTTTGTAAAACTAAATTTTGGAAATTCAGTTATGAAAGTTTACAAATATTTAAATATATTTTTTAAAATTAGATTTTCAAAAAGTATTTTTCATTAAAAATACAAAAAAAGTAAAGGAAGTGCCAAAAAAAAAAAAGCAAGTGTAAACAAAATCACCTTTAATATTTTTAGCCTAGATTTATGGGTTTTGGGTATAGGTCCTTGTTTAAATATCATTTCCTTGACAAAATTTGTTTACAAATAGATTTGTTGGGTGTTGTGCTGCTAACACCTCTACGCTGTGTTTGGCAGTAATGATATTGAAATAAATAAGAAGGGGAGGATGGAAATGGATAGGTGAGAAATATTTGGTGTTTGGTAGAGGTGAAATTAAGAGGTAAGAAATATAAAGTGAGTGAGTCCCACGGCTAAAGATTTCCTCATTGAAGGGGTAAAAAATAGCAAAGAAAACAAACAGTGTTGCACGAAAGACAAAAATTCCCCTGAATGGGATCATGTTGGTGCTTGGGTCTTGGTGCAACACTATCATTTGTTTCTCAATGAAGTCTTGCTCGTGTTTTCAAATCCATGTTTCCGATGACCAAAAAAGGCCATAATACCTTCTCTATCCTCCAAAAACTAGTCTATTGTGGACTCCGCTGCCCAGGTAAGGCATACTCCTCTAAAATCTATTGTTCATTTCTCCAACATTCACCACAACAATGTGATAGATCTGGATCCTGTAAGCTGAAACTGTTATGTAATGGGAATTCTAACTAGTTGTTGGCCAAGTTAATGATTATGAGTTTAGTATCTGCAAAGACGCGCTTACCGATAGTTTGTTAAAGACTGGTTAATCAATGAGACCATTGCAAAAGGTGCTATAATAATTTATTATCAATAATGGATAATCGATTATCATTACTCAACAACACCTTCAACAACCGATTATAAAACCATGGTTAATCGATTATGCAAGTGTGTGTTTCTTATTTTCGGGTTCACTTGCATGGCTGTTTTTATTACCTATTTGGTTGACTTGCGTGACTGTTTCAATTATACATGCATGGTTGTGAATTGATTTCAATTTTGTTGGGATGAATTTAGGTTTCAATTCATGGCTTGCGTGTGTGTTATAGGACAAGGGGTTTTATGTTGAGTTTTCAGTGTCTCTGCGTTTTGGAGGACATGGTCAATGTTGTCATTATAAATTGTGATTGTGTTGTTGATGATTATTAGAAAATGGTCAAATAGTGAGGTTTATTTATTTTTTGGTATGTAAAACTGATTATGTAATGTGGTCTAAAACTAAGCAAGAGATGGTGTTTTCTTTCTTTTAATATTTTTTTATTATAAATTAGGTGTTTTGAGGTGTGAGTAATTTGATTAGGAGTAGGGATGTCAAATAGGCCAACCTAACCCAACTCACCCTCTACTTGTTAACAAATGAGTTGGGTTGGGTTGAACTCGTTTTTGCATTGGATTGAAAATCTTGGGTTGGGTTGACTCACCCCATTAAAAAAATTATAAAATATTTAATAATTTTATTTGCCTTAAATTTCCCCAAATTTTATGTTCAAATATAATTAAAAAAAAAGAAAAAAATGATATAAAACTAGTAAATCAAGGAACCAACTTAATATTTAAGAGATGATCATAAACTTTAAGTTATGGTGTTTATTTGTCTTAAATTCTAATAACCACAAAAATTTGTTCACATATTTAAACAAAGAGAAGCTATAATCTCAATCACTCAACCCTAACTTAGGTAAATGTAAATGTGTCATGTTGTTGAAAACCCTAATGTAAGTGAAGAAGAAAAAAAGGACAACCCAGTGAATTAACCCAACCCACCATTTGACTCGTTGGATTAGCGGGTTGTGTGGGTTAGGTTATGTAGGTTAAAGGCCTGAAAAACCCAACCAACCTAATCCGTTTAGGCGGGTTATACAAGTTGACCCATCGGGTTAGACCTATTTTGAGATCTTTAGTTAAGAGCTAAAAGATGATTATGGTAAAAATGTGGTCGGTTACTTGTTTTCAATTGATTTGGCAAGTTACCACATTTGTGAACTTATAAGTGAAAGAAAAATGGTTTTGTACCTCTGTTGTATGATAAAAAGATTTATGATAAAAAAGAGTGACCTGGTGTACCTCATTAGGTAAACAAATAATGTGTATAATATGTTATTTGATATATATGTTTATGGTTGTTTTTGTAAGGTTGAGACGTATGTTCAAATTGTTAGATGGAGAGAATTAATAATATAGAAAATCATGGAGAGAACATGTCTTATGACCCCATGGCAAATATAGATCATGACGTTGGATAAAGAGGAAATACTTACTAATGGTATAGGAATTGAAAGGCAAATAATAAGTCATGCTCAACAATAGTTGCAAATAAGGTTGCAAGTTGCTGCAATCATGCTATTATGTTGTGTTGGGCATGCATTTCATTTGCTTCATTTGTTGTCAACAAAAATGCACATCTTGATTAGTGACTTTGATCCTTAAAGAAATGTGTTGCAAGTTAATGAGCTACCTAGTTCATACAGAGAGGTGTCATGATATTATATGCATGGAGCCTCAAGCATTCATTCAATTATGCCAAAAATTAAGAGGTATTGCTATAGTTAAGGATTCCATACAGTCCACAGTTAAAGAGCAAGTGACAAAATTTTTACATATCATAGGTCACAATGTTAGAAATCGAATGGTTTGTTTCTTCTTCTGTCGATACGGTGAAACAGTTAGTTGCCACTTATACATTGTGTTACATGCTGTAATTACATTAGAGGGAGAGCTTTTAGTCTAACCATCGGGTAGGGATGTCCCACCATAAATACTTAACAATAGCAAATTTTATCCATTTTTTAAGGTAGCGCTCTATATTCACTTTATGGTTATGTTACTCTGTTAATTCAAACATTGAGTAACTTGGTAAATCTTATCTGTACAAAGGATTGCCTTGGAGCTATAGATGAAACCCATATCTAAGTGAAGGTCCCAAGGATATAAGCCCCTCGACATTGTCGAAGA
The DNA here is from genome assembly GCA_004329165.1 of Spatholobus suberectus. Classification (NCBI taxonomy): domain Eukaryota; kingdom Viridiplantae; phylum Streptophyta; class Magnoliopsida; order Fabales; family Fabaceae; genus Spatholobus; species Spatholobus suberectus. The sequence goes on along the minus strand of CM014732.1, from coordinate 33,822,511 downwards.
AAAGATTACCCATCACAAAATGTGTTTGCTACTTGTGATTTCGACATAAAATTCACATATGTCTTAGCTGGGTGGGAAGGAATTACATCTGACTATAGGATATTAAAAGACACATTAAGTAAGGAAGACCCATTAATAATACTTGAAGGTCAATAGATTGTCCTTGATACATGATTGTAAACTTTTTAACGTACATACTGCCATGAGTCATAATGTGACATTATCTTTGTAGGGAAATTTTATCTTAGGGATGCGGGTTTCATGCTTAAAAGATGAATTTTGACACCGTATAGGGGTTTTCCTTATCATCTAAAGGAGGATTTAGTTTGTGGACCACAAAATGCTAGAGAATTATTCAACTTTCAACACTTATCACTTTGAAATGTAATAGAAAGAACCTTTGGTGTTTTTTTTTTAAAAATCCCATTATAGCCAATGGTACGGAACCCCATTATCCATTCGAAACAATGACAAATATAGTAGTTGCTTGTTGTGTACTACATAATTTTTTAATTGGAATAGATCATGACGAGTCATTGCTAGCTGAAGTTAACCATAAGTTACTTCGACATGAGGTTGATAGATCGCAAACATAACAACGTGACAATGATTATAGACAAGGGGTAGATTTAAGAGACAACACTGCAATACAAATGTGGGATGATCTTAATTTTGTATAGTTATATATTATTTTGTCAAGATTGAGTTGAAGTAAATTAATTTATATTTAGAAACTTTTATATAAAAACAAGTTTATAGTAAAATTTATTATAATAATTATCACTACAACAAAAAGTGCTTTTAGTAACATTTGAAAAATGTCACCAAATTATGTATAAATGTTACTAATATACTTTCGCAACATTTTATCAAATGTTATATTTGGCCTATGTTGCTAAAGGCTTTTAGCAACATTTTTATATACTAATGACAACATTTTAAAAATGTTACCAATCTAGCATTTTGTAACATTTATACATATTAATAACAACATTTTAAAATGTTACCAATCTAACATTTTGTAACATTTTAAAAATGTTGTGTAACATTTATAAAAATGTTACTAGTTAATTATATTGTAACATAAAGTCATATCACCAAAATAGTATTAGTTCCAATCTGAAAATTTCAATATTAAAATCAATTAGCATAAAATGAATGATCAATACAGCTCAAATTCAGAGATTTTACATCTACTCCAAAATTTACCAGCTAGTGGTTAATATATTTTAACTCTGCTACAAAATATGACCTCAAAGTAACCCTGTTACTAGAAATAGTTTCATATAAAGCACATAGAAAAACATTTGATATATATATGCTTATGAACTAGCGAAAAGGAGATTAAAGACAAGGGATGTGTATATAATTCCAAATGTTAATTATTGATTGAAGAAGTAGCACGTGGTCTGAAATCATGGTTCTACTAACTGGGATATCACATTTGCTAAATCAAAATATGGAGTAACTTTACAAAAAAAAAATTGATATGATTCTATGCTAGTTCGAGATTGGGATATTCGAGATTGTATTTGCTTCCTTTGCTAGCTTGAGCATGCCAACATTGTCAGGAGGGATAAAGTACTCGTTGTCCACAACCTCCACACCCTAGCAAAAAGAATCCAACCACTATCATTTAATTGCCAGGGATTAAAATATTATTAAATTGATAGATTTGCACATGTTGATGAATATAGATTGCACAACTAGGCGAAAATAAAAAAGAAAGATAGGTTATGTCATGTGAATTCGCCTAGATCGGATTTCTTTAATTTAACAAATGATAGGTGCAAAATAATAGTAAAAAAATGTCAAATCTTTTTTCTCTGAGAAACCACACTTTGAATGTCAAATGTTAATTATTTAATGATACTCATCAAGAAAAAATAATATTAATATATAGTATTTTGTTATAATTTTTTTCTCTCTTTTGGATGCTATGATTCTATGCTAGTTTGAAAAGAAAACAAGAATAGAGAGAACTTTACCATTAACATCATCATCTCACCACTAGAGTGCATGAATCTTATAGCATTGGACAACCTCAGTTGCTATTTATAAATTGCTGCAATGAGCAGTGATTTAACTTTAAGGCCAATGAGTCTGGTGCAAAAGTACCACTGCCTTCTGATGAGGATTCTAAGATCTTTGATATAGCCTTCATATTTGAAACTCTCGTGACCCTAAGCAACCAATATAAAGGAATTCAGAAGCAAAGGACCAGATGAGAGAGTGATTACCTTCAACAATGCAAACAATCCTGATATCAAAATCTCTTTCCAGTGGCACATAATCATTGTCATCAAAATTGATGGTTGTGATGACAGTTCTTTTTGTTTCTGTTTGTTCAATTGATCTAAAAATAGAAAATAATTTTTTGCTTGATTTGCCTCCCCCAACTTTGGTCTAGAAACAAGAAATAACCTATTAACAACATGTTTTAAATGTTTCAAAGCCATTCACTAATGTAAACTTTCTTGTTTACAACATATATGGACATAAAAGGTCATTTTAAAATAAGTAGGTTCTACACTTTTACCGTTGTACTCTATATATTATATTAAACAATTTATAGCACTTAAGGCAAATGGATGTTCATATATCTGTCAAGAACACCATCTAGCATTTGGTCTTAGCAATTTCGAGTGTCTAAATAGGTCTTGGATTGTTAAAGGGTCCATGGATTAAGAAAACATATTATGGTGAGAACCTTAATACTAAAGGCAACAAATAAGCCAAATTCTAGGATTTTTTATCTTTAGTCTAGATTGATTTTTTGGCATTAAAAAATCACCAAAGTCTGCCTATCTATTATATACACCATTCAGTTGGTACATTACATTGCCAAGAAAATGCTTACCATAGGCTCTTGTTAATATGCTAATAGGAACATTTCAACTTATTTAAGTCTGATGTATTAGCACGATCCTTCAACCAATCTCTTAGAACTAAATTACTATACTACGACTGATAGGGAAATAAATAGACAAATAACTTTGCGGTGTACACCACTCAATTTTCATAGGAGATGAATGGCAACTTGCAGCAATGGTTCAAAGCAAGGTTTTAAGTAGTAAGAAATACTTTGTTCTTACTTAATTTAAATATTTTTTTTTTAAAAAATTTCTCCATGGTGATGTGATGATTTCAAGAAAATTAAGGAACGGACTATATGGACCTAACAGAGGACGAAGAATTGAAATGCAAATGCAGGACAAAAAATTGAATTACACTATAGCCAATTCTTGCTATATCATTTTATCAAACAGTTTAAGCACAATTGTCCACATCCTTATCGTGAAGAAGATCAATTGCTTCTAATTCAAACTATACAATTGTAGAATCACAAAGTTTCAATTAAGAGATTCAAATCCAATATTAGATTAAAAAAAAAAGGTTGAGAGAGATTCAATCATTTTGCTAGAAATTATTCAATTGAATTAAGATTTTAAATACCAAAAGAAAAGCTTAAAATTGAAAACAATCTTAACTGGATGTTCTTTCGAAAATGATGAACTCACTGAAATAAGGTTTCAATTAAAAGAACTAAAAAATCCTTGTTATAGAGAGATGAAATCACAACATTAATGTTTTTGAAAGACAGAACTCACCTGAAGAGAGGAATGAACAATAAACAATGCAAGGAGTGATGAATGATGCAGAAAGCAATGAACAATGAACGATACGATGAACAGAAGAGAGCAAGGATAGTTTGTTAAAGTAGTAAACAGAGTGTTCTTTCCTTTAGATGCAATTTCCTTTAAACTGAGTGTGAAGGCAAGCGATAATTAGGATATAGCATGTTCTCTCTACCTTCAATGAAAGTGAAAATGAGATTAGGTGTTACAATAGGTCAATAGCTATGATATAACACACTATATTGAAGGGTAGTAAAATACATAAAAAAGTTTAAGCCAATATAAAATATTAAGTAACCAAAAATTGTAACATTTATCATTACAAATGTTGCAAAAAATATCATTTAGCTAAATTGGTAACATTTATTAATAAAAATGTTGCAAAAACATATAATTATGATAAATTAGTAACATTTACCACATGTTAGCAAAAAAAATGTTACCAAATGTCAAGTGTGTAGTAGTGTATCAACTCAACATAATGTTGGCTTAAATAAACAATTATTAATTTTGGTTTTAAGATAAACACTCGCATAAGTAAACTCACGTTTGCATACCTTAAATATGAGTTTGAAGTTCTTGTACGCATATCCAAACAAGTCTAACCTAGCATAAAATTCGTCATTTAGTTCTATAACCAAAATCTACACGTGTTGACTGAAAATTCAATCTTTCCTTTTCTCCATTAGTGGTTAAAACAAGTGGATGCATATTATTAACAATCTTAGAAAATTTCCAAAATGTGAGAATGTTTCAATGATTCTACAGTACATTTCTATCTAGAAGGAAGATAATATAATAGTGAATATTTACTTTAACGATGTTAAGGAAGATCTGGTAATTTCTACAGTCAATTTCTATAGTAGTATATATTCTACAGTCAATTTCTGTAATAGCTTTGACTCATTTTCCATAAAGAGTTTGATTCATTTTTTTGTCTTTTTTTTTCTATTGGTTATTTTGGAGAAATATTTTATTTTCTGTTTTTAAAAAAATTGGAACATATTTATTTTAATTTTATTATTATTTCTTGGTATTTTTGCTAAGTTGAAATAGCAAAACACATTAATAAAATGATAAAGTAATTTAGTCAAAGGTAATCACTTTCTTTTAATTGAGAGTATCTAATAATTTTATTAATTTTTTTCCTCACATAAATTATTAATCTTTATACAAAAACGTTAATGACTAATATTTTAAAACGGATATAAAATCTTAATCAATATTACAAAAAGAAAATTATTTAAAGAATAAAATTTAATTTAATAGTATACAATGACATATCATTGCATCATTTTCGCTATCACATCAATTTAAAGAGTCAAACTCTTTCTGACTATGTCAATTTGTAATTTAATGATAATTTTATCATGACAGGATCGGAATTTGGAATCAAACTCTAATTTTATAGGTAATCAACAATACAACAATTTTGTTTTTCATAAGAAGCGAATAAATATGATAGGCTTAATCGCACTTTATGACACCTAAGTTTTATCATTCTATGGATTTTGTCATTGTGCTTTTTTTTCCCACATTTTGCCGCCTTACTTTTGAAATCTTGCGATTTTGCCCAAGTTCACAAGATTTCAAAAATAGGGTGACAAAATACGAGATGAAAAAAATACGGTGGCAAAGATGCAAAATGATGAAATTTGAACAGCACAAAGGGAAATTAAGCCAATATGATACAAAAGAAATTTTCTACTCAGTCAAAATTTAATAAAATATTTGAAAAAAAAAGAAAATACTCTGATTAGTTAGTACAATAGCACAGACTTAAGAAACATACCCACAACTTAAAAGAAGTATTAATCATGTGAATCGAGAATACTTTGTTAGGAGGAGTAAAACCCGCTTTGATGATCTCTATATCTTGAAAGGAATTAGTTTTCAACTATCGGTTAAGAAATATTCACACTAGATAGCGCCACCTACTAAAAGTCAAAGAGGGACTCAAGAAACCCAAACAAGCTATTACTCAGATGCGTAAACCTTGGTGTAGTAAGGAGGGCACTACACCTTTTTATAATGTGGTGCTATCTAACGATTAAGGTATTAGATGATAGTGGTGGTAATCCACTTCCTAACACTTTAGGTGGTAGTGCCCAATTACGCTACTGATATGCGCATTTGTGATAGTGCTTGCAAGCCTGGCATGTCAGAAAGTGGTGTTCCCTTTGTAGTCACCACACATCTCTAACATGTTAGAAGGTGGTACAACCTTTGCGCTATATGCATCCCCTTTTCGAGTCATGTTACATTTGGCTTGATAACCCCAATTGTATGGATGCCAAGCAAATCTAAGGTGCACCAATGGTGGATCTAGGACCCTTATTTAGTGGGGGCAATTTATTTAAAAAATAATAATTAATAATTATTATTATCATACATACAAAAATCAAGACAAATATTAAAATCATAAATTTCATACTTATAATTGTCCTTTACGTGATCTCATGTTTTGAAATTGTTGAATGATTAGCTCATTATCAATGCTATTGAACACATCTCTCTCAATATAAGTCACTAGACAATCATTTATCTATGCATCTCCCATTCGATTATTCAACCTATTTTTCACAATTTTCATAGTAGAAAAAGGCTTTTTCTTCTGTTGTTGTAGCAATGAGCAAAATTGTTGATAACTTCAAAAGAAGATAAACTAATGGATAAATATAATGTCTTCCAATTTCAACCAAATTCTCTGAAAGACTACTAATTCCTTTCAAATATGCAAATTTTTCATTGCTATGCATATCAATAATGTAAGTCTCAAATTGATCATTAAGCATCACTAAATTAGTTCAAGAAAATTCACGTGGATAAAACTTTGCAAATTCAATTACCCTTGCCTTATCAAAAGTAGAGAAATGTCAAGTAGGTTAGCATGATCCTCTTTGTAAATATGCTTTTTGTATCTTATCTCAATCATTAGGATGATATGTTGAAATTTTAATTTGCTTTCTTGGATCTAATGACAAGTCTTATAAATTAATTTTAATTTGTTGCTATTGGAGACTTGATTCACAAGATTTTGATGAAGATTGTTGTTCATTTGATGATAATTTTTTCTTAAAAAATCTTTCCACTATCTATTTAAAATTAAGCAAACTTAACAATCATAAGAAGGAATAAATTGTAAATATATATATATATATATATATATATATATATATATATAATTATATAATTATATATATATAATTGGGAAGTAGAAAAAAATTTCTTAATAGCAAGTATAAAAAAAAATTTAGTATATCTAATTGGGAATTTCAGCAAAATTGTGTTTGTATATGCTATATATTTCATTAAATTTGTGTATAATAATACTTTTTGTATAATTTCTTTAAAAAAATTGTAATGAAAATATTTAGACAAAAGGACTAAATTACAATTATAATTACAAATGCTACTTATCTAATTCAAATCATCTAGATAAAAGTAAAACCAACTAAATTCGTATAGCGTTATATGCACATTTGGGTATGACGATGATTACAACAAGTATGTTTGTAGCATCATCCAAACTTAATTTTCTTTAACTTTTTATTCTACTTAAACTAAATCGTAATGTTTTACAATATTTAGGCAAAATATTTCATCGAATCAATAATAATGTGTAAAGTAAGATTCGAAGATATTTAGGCATTTGTCGGTCTTCCTATGGCTTTGGAGTAATAGGAGGGAGGGGACAAAATGAAAAATACAGGTGCAAAATGAATATATATATATACATATACATATACATATATATACATATGTATATGTATATGTATACATAGGGATTTACTAACATACATATACTTGTTTTTTAGTTAGAGTACGTTAACAAATTATAACTACAATGTATCTTAAAATACATTAATGATGTAGCTTGCTAACACACTCACTACAAGAAAATTTGCTTCAAAAGACCAAAAATTTGGTCTCTAAATTGATAAAAATGATCACTAAATCAATTATTAACTGAATTAGAAACTAATTGTAATAAGTAGCTAAACCCTTGGTGGCTAATTTTAGACGCCAATCTACAAACTGATTTAGAAACCAATTTCATGACTAGGTTTTTATGACCAATTTAGTGACCAATTTTGTAGTAACCGATTTACTGACCCATTTTGCAATGACTGATTTAGTGACTGAATTCTATAATGACAGATTTAGTGACCTATTTTATAGTGACTAATTTAACAACCCATTTTATAATGACCGATTTAGTGACTTATGTAATAACTTAGTGACTAGAAAATTAGCTTCTAAATCAGTCACTAAATAAGAATCTCTACTACTAAAACATAACTAAATGTTTAGATTATATATATATATATATATAAAATCTAAAACCCCATAAAAAATGCAAAGAATTAGGCATCATATTATAATCAGTCACATTACCGTACACAAAGACAATGATTTATATATTTCCTGAGTGACTAGTAGGCAAAATAATCAAGTTGAAAGTCATTTCAAAGATTCCAAAGATTTATATATTTCCTGAGTGACTAGTAGGCAAAATAATCAAGTTGAAAGTCATTACAAAGATTCCAAACTTACAGAATTTTTAACTTTGGCATTTCTGCCAGAAATTCTAGCAAAGGTCCTTCCAATTCATTATGTGACAAATTTGATGCAAAATGCATATTCTCTTAGAATAAACATTAAAATGTGCAAGTCCATAACCACACACGACTTTCTTAGCAACTTCCTATCTTCATATCTTAATTTATCCATGTTTACCACATTGACGTAGATGACTCAAGTTAGGAGCTAGATAGTAAGGACAAAAATTAATGTGGATTTAAATTAAATAATGAAAAAATCATTTTATTAATTAGAAAATGCCAAAAGATAAGTATTGGTTGTGGTACCAATTCAGCTTCAATTCTTTTACAAATTGTTTTAAACTATATTTGTTCCACATCAGCATTAAAAAAAATAAAAATGAAGTAGTTGCTTCAAGTAAACATGCTTTCCCTTTCATTTCACCTAGGATAGTTCAAAACCAAGTGAGATCTAGATTATTTTTCTTAAAATGTTGTTTTTCTTACCTCTGGTTATTTTTAATGCAGAATATATGGATCATCTACGAATCCTTGAATTTCTTTGTTCCTTGGATACTCTGCCTTTCCACCAAGAGCACCCTAAAAAATATCAGGTTCATTTCATTCCCTCATTGATACATGTAGCCATGTTGGCTGCAGGTTACATCAAGAAATGATATAAAAGTTAACAGCATTAGAAGAAATATCTCAAATAGAAAGCAGTAATGTATTGATATTTAGAAATAACTGATGGAATTAAAAAAAAAAAAAGGGATCCCATAGCTTTGCTTGAAGGCTTGGTACCCAATATTTCTGGTAATTAGAGACAAGATATAATAGAGATAAAAAGGGGTCCATTATGCATAAAAAGTCAGAATCATTGAAACTTACTTGATCAACTTGGATGGCCTGTATATCATTTAAGATTGATATCTTAAAAGTTAATACACAAACATTTAAGATAACATTTTTAAATAAGCCTTGTCATGGGATACTCGACAACAAAAGATTGAAACCATATCTATAATAACTGATTTTCCATAGCAATTATAGATGTGAAAAGTGACATGTGACAAGACAAAATGGCTTGCATGAGTCATCGTATTTCTATTGGATTGGCAACTTTATATCTCCATACAGTAAAAATAAAACTTACCTCACGCCTGATAACTTCCTCCACAACAGGCTCTGCACTTGCAACTAATTGATCCATACGTACCTAGAACATAGATATTTGGTATATATCAGATATTTGCAACTATACCCTTTTTAGTGCTAATAATATACTCTCTTAGTATGAGCATACTCAAAATTTAGTAATTATCTTTTTATTGCTCTGTTATCTTGATTTGGTTTTGCTTTCTCTCAGTTCCCATTTAACAACAAGAATATACACTTGTTAATAACAGAATTCTTCAGTGGAAGACAAAGAAGACTCACCATTACAACCAGGGGATAAATAATTAAATAGAAATTGAAACTTGAAGATTATCATCACCTATTATTGTGTAATTAAGTAAATATAGAAAATCACTTTTTTCTCTAAAAAAACAAAATATACAGTTTCTGATAGCTATTGTAACATAATTAAAAGTTCTAAAAAGTTATTAGACCTTGGTGGTCAAACTCCTTTGTCTCCTCCTCCTTATCCCAACCCTTCACCCTCAAAAACCTAAGTGCAGCATCAAACTTGGCATTCTTCATGGTCTCACTGAATTGGGGCATAATGTCTACAACACAAGAAATCAAGCAACATGTAAGGAAAAACTTGTGTTTAGTGTGTATTTGAGGAAAAACAAAAGAAGTAAGAATAAAATGCATGCATACCCGCGAGAAAGGTTGCGTTAGCAGCATAGATTTCAAAGTCGCAAGATGTTGCCCATAGTAGTTGTTTAGCCAAAGCAAAGAAAGCATGTAAGGAATTTGGACTTTTCGAAAATCTGGTGAGCATGTTCCATCCTGTGATTTAATAGTGAGATTTCACAGAGTTTGTGAATGAAGTGAAAGGTGAACTCTAGAGAATGAAGTGAACTCACAATCAAAGGAATAAAATCCTAATATTTAGCTGCAGGTGATGTGCAATAGTGGGAGAATATGACCTTTTATTAATTTTAAACTCAGCATATGCGAGAATTCGTCTCCGACAAAGTTCTAAAACCATCTACAGATACTGAGATGACATCAAAAATGAAACAAATACTCTAATTTTAGTCAATCAATGTGAGCATGCATCAGAATCAGAGTTATTAATAAAAGAGGGGGAGAGAAAGAAGATGGAAGAGGAGGCACATAAAAGAATGGATTAAGAATAGAGAAAGAAAATTTGGAGAAAATTTAACAAAGGAAAAAGTCAACAAGATCTAGAGGATTAACACCTCTTTCAACATGAATTCTCAGCAGACCCAACAAGTTCTCCATGGAGAATATGTGAGGAAATGAAGCAAAATTAATGGATTTTCAAGACAAAACAAGTGGATGGATACAAGGGACCCGAGTCAAGTGCAGAGTGGATGCATCTATTTATAATCTGTAAACTTCTTTCATTATTTATTATTATATCCCAAAGTAGTTAAAATATCTCAACATTTCATGCTAAATGCAAAAAACTATATATCTCAACATTTCATGCTAAATGCAAAAAACTATATATCTCAACATTGAAGTAAACAACAATGCTATAGTATTCTCGATTGAATAACAAAAAATAAACTCTTGGATTAAACCATTATTACAGAAAACTTGATTTGTTTTCCTTTTGTGGTCATGAAAAAATAGTGGGATTAAACCTTGAAGATAAAAGATGATTACCAGAATCAGAACACTAGGTGCTGAACTACACTTATGTTGTACAAGGTGGTGATATATGCATGACCTACAACCAAAAGATAATTTTTTTAGGGCACAAAGAGTAATTTCTAAGTAGAGAGAGGAAAACAGAGAATATTCTTCTGAAAGAAAAAGAGATAGGATTGTTGGTATCTAGAATGTGCGAAAAAAATGAAGGAGGTTCTCTTAATTAGAAACTTCAATCCATAACCTTCGAGAGAAACTAGCAATATAATAAAGAGAGTTGAAATGAAACCTTTCTAAAACATACCAATTGTCCATTACAAATTCCTCTTTGAAGCAAGTGGGAGTGACCATCATTTTGTGAAAATGTAAGGTTGTTGTATGTTACAGTTAAGATAAGAGAGACAAAGATTGGCTAGTCCTCTTTTAAACCCCGGCCCCTTCCTTAGATTTACTTTACTTACCTTCTTCTGCTTCTTCTTTTAACATTTTTCTTGGCTGTACATACATGTGATCTTTCAAAGCCTTGAGGACTAAAGACTTTAAAAAAAAATGAAGTAAGAATAAAATGCATGCATACCCACACGCACAGATAAGTGAATCCTCAAAGGTTGCATTAGCGGCATAGATTTCAAAGTCGCAAGACGTTGCACACAATCCATACCTAAAATTAAAATACCACATCAATCAATATGAATACAATAGTTGTTTAGCCAAAACAAACAGATCACGTTAGGAATTTGGAATTTTCGAAAATTTGGTGAGCGCATTCGATCCTGTTTGATGCTGCCATTGTAGGGTTTTGGAATGAGTGAAAGAAAAGATTGCAAATCTGATTATGAAGTTCTAAAACCTTCATCAACAACCAAACTGAAACACACAAAGTGTATAGTTCAAAAGATTAAAACTTTGAATTAAGTGAATCTTGATCAAAAGACAAACTTCAAAAGATGATTAAGGTTTGATAAATCATACCAGTGGTGAAGATCTGAGATGGACTGAGGATAAGAGAAAGGGAATAGGGTTATATAATCGCAAATCTAAGAAAGATTGCGTGTCAAGTTGTATATGAGATACTGACAGATAGCAAACATCAATCCGTCTTAGACTACTGCATTTGAGTTACAGGCATCTTGTTGGCACAAGCACAACTCTTTGTGCCTTCGAGAGTGTTCAATTTGAGTGAAGCCTAGTAAAAAGAAAAAAAAATAATTAAAATATATGAACAAATCTCAGCCACAAAAGTTTTGGGCCTTGATTGCCCATTTCATGAAAAGCTGAAAAGATAAACACAAAGTAATTTTTTTATAAAAACCAATTTGAAGAGAAGGCAAAACTAATTTAGGCTTCGATGATTCAATTTAAAAATGGAATAAAAAATTATTTTAGACTCAAATAACAATTTTTTCAAAGATATAATAACAAAAAAGGAAATTGATATTTATTTTAAAAATTAAACAAAGTAAAAATAAAATAAAAAGAAGAGTAAATTGAGTGATATCAATGCCTATTAATATTCAACAAGCTCCCAACAATTTTTTACTTTAATTGAAAACTTTAATTTTGAAGGACGTTAATTATAACTTACAATAAAAAAGATGTGTGCAAACTAGCATACAAAAATAAGTTTACATTAGTAAAATAAGATGGCTCTGCTACAATAACAGAAATTAATAATTATTTAAAAAATGGTTTAGTCGTACAGGGAGTTGGAAATTACAATTTGTTTAACTGGCAATAGCTAACAATACTGTAACTTTTGTTTTTTTTAAAAAAATAAAAATTAGAATTATAAATTTACAATATAAAAATTATTATATACAAAAGCATTTTTATAATTATTATTTATATTATATTTTAACTTTTAACATTTTAATTTTATATTAATATTAATTTATAATTATATTTTAATTAAAGATCGAAAAATTATTCTTTAATCATATTTCAGATGGTGATCGGCTTTTTGGTGTCTAACATGGGTTCATAGTGACAGAAAAATTAGTCTTTAATTTTATTTTATTAGAAACTGGAAATACAGCCTCTAATTTTATTATAATTAGAAATTGAAAATTCAGTATCTAAAATGAGTGAATAATGACTGAAAAACCAGTCTTTAGTTATATTTGAATTAGACACTAAAAAAAGAGGCTCTAATCTTATTGCATTTGAGACCGAAAATTTAGTTTCTAAAATGGATTAATAGCAACTAAAAAATTTGTTTCTAATTATATTTTAATTACAGACTGAAAATTCAGTCTTTAATCAAATAAATAATTTTTTAAAGACCATAAGCCACTAATAAATTAGTCTTTAATTACATTTTAATTTTTTAATGACAATAAACACTGATTTAGAGACAATTGTTTTTTAGTTTCTAAAATAGTCTCAAAACCAGTTTCTATGGTCACTAAAAATTTTTGGTCTCTAAATCAGTATCTATTTAATGAATTTCTTATAGTGACTCTAACTAAAAAATAAGTGTGTGTACGTTAACAAATGCTTGTGGAGTTTGCTAATGTACACATACTTGTTTTTTAGTTGGAGTACGTTAGCAAGCTATAACTACAATATATCTTAAAGTACATCTATGGTGTAGTTTATTAACGTACTCTAACTAAAAAAATAAGTGTGTGTATATTAGCAAATCTCTCTCTCTATAACTACAATATATCTTAAAGTACATCTATGGTGTAGCTTATTAACGTACTCTAACTAAAAAAATAAGTGTGTGTATATTAGCAAATCTCTCTCTCTCTCTCTTTATATATATATATATATATATATATATATATATATATATATATATATGTCTCAAAGTCAGGGATGCACCACAACCCTCAATCCTAAATAGGTCCGCCACTTAGGTGCACAAAAGGTAATTGGGTGAGTGAAAACTTCCTGAATAGGCATAGTGCGGGTCAACTTAAATAGATTGGACGAGTCAACTTGTTGAGACTGAACAACCCATAACCCCACAAGCGCCAAGCCAAAAGGCACAAGCATTTATAAGGGTCAGTCCGTAGTGGTTGAAAGGTTCATAGCCCCTAAAGCGCTAAGTTGAGAGACATATAGGCGCTTGCAATGGTCGGTCCACAGTGGCCGAATGGTTTACAACTCCTCAAGTGCTAAGACGAGATGCCGTGAGCACTTGCAAGGGTCAATTCGCAATGACTAGACAATTCACAACTACTCAAGTGCTAAGTCGAGAGACGTGAGCACTTACGAGAGTCGATCTTCAGTGGTTAGACGGTTCACAGCCCCATTCACTTCCATAACTTCAAATAAAATTTTCAAATACAAGTACCTACTTTGTTCAGTTTTTTCTCATAGCAATGTGTTTTCATTCAAGTTTGAAATTCTTGAATGAATTCCTCTTGATATAATTAATTTAATTAGAATTTACAGTATAATTTTTTTTATTCAATCATATATTAACATAATAATTAATTTAAAAATTATAAAGATAGTTTCTAAAATAGTTGATACATTGATAGTGTAGAAAAATTAACGCTAATCTAATTCCTTTTAATTTTCTTCAAAGGTTATAGTCATGATTTTGTAATGGCGGCTTATGTTTTAAAAAATTTATACACGACACAAGTTATGAACATTGAATTAAATGTTTCCATTTCATTATTTGTTTTACTATATAGTTATCATACATTTTTTCTATATCTATTTTGATAAACCTTAGCATCACGAGTTAAATCCTGGTTGCCATATATCATGAACACTTAGTCATTTCAATTTTATAATTTTTAGTATTACTTTTATGAAAACATATATGATCGACCTATATAGTTATAGTATTAGTAATATCTTTTAAAATATGAATTCCACGTGGAAAAATTCTAACCAGTATACCATGGTCTGATATAAATACACAAAATTAAAAAGAAAAAAAATTATCATATGATTCGGAGATTTATTTATGTGCGCGTGCCTTATATCAAAGCAAAACTACTGGGGTTTATAAAATGGTTGGATATCCGCTAGAGTCAGCATTGTAGTGAGGAGTTTGGATAGTGTGCAGGTGTGAGTTGAAACTTTATTACCGCCATTGTATATAAAAGAAAAATTAAAATGGTTAGATACTTGAGACCAAAGATTTTCAAGGTTGTTGCACGACCAAAGGATAATTATAGACATACGATATTGATTTTATGTATTAAACCTCTTTAAGCACGAGTTTACATTAATTTCTTTTTTGTTACCATAATATTAATATTAAGTATTCACGAGCTTTGTCAAAAATTAATTTCTGTCGGAGAACTTGGCCAATTATCTTTAGTAGATTCTTTTTTCTCAATTACGTTTTTTTTATTCACATAACTCGAACCCTTACTTAAGAGATTTGAACTCAATTCTACTCAAACCAACATAATGTTGTTACGAGTTTACATTAATATTAATTTAATTTAACTAAGTGCATATTTGATTCAAATTATTTTAAAAATAATTACTTATTTTTATCAGTTTATCAAGAAAAGATTTAGAAATTAATCATTATTTTAATAATCTCATGCACTAAAAGTAAAAACTCATACAATTATGTTTTTTCTTACAACGACGGCGTGGGTTATATAATTATATTTCACAAATTAACCAAACTACTTGTCAAGTACATCGCTTAGCAACTAACAACTACCCACGTATACGAGATACGGGAAAGCCAAATTCACAACAGTTACAGACTCTAGATTGCTCGGTGGCAGGGTCACTCGTCCATTCATTCTATGAAAACACCCATCCAGAAGCGAAACACATGGCAATGGTTATGAGAAAACCAGCAACAGCACCAAACCAAAATGGAAAGCCAATGATCTCTAGCTTTTGGTTATGGGGTCGAGCACGACTCTCATCTGGTAGAGAAGGGATAAAGCCTGAAGTGCTGCGACGGTAGAGACCCATGTTTCCTTCAAAGCTTGTAGGTGGAAAGGTATCAAACTGTCCCTTTGTTGGGATTTCCCCATGCAACTCATTATAAGACACATCAAATGAGGATAAGAAACTCAATTTAATTAATGACTGTGGTATTTCTCCCGAGAGTTTGTTGTGAGACAAATCCAAAATCTCCAACATTGCCATGCTTGATAACTGCCAAGGAATTGGTCCTGAGAGGCTATTGTGTTTTAGGTCCATAACATGTAGCCCTTTCAGGTGACCAAAACCTGCCCATATTGGTCCTTCAAGTTTGTTGTAACTGAGTAAAAAAGATGGTCGGAAACTTGAAATTTTTTCATACTTCATCCTCCTTAAAGTGCCAGTCCCAATGGAGTACAAGGGAAAGGCAGGAAGAGTTCCTTCCAGTGAAGAATTCTTGTGCTGAAGGCTCAAGAACATTGTCAAGCTCTGTGGTATGTTGCCAGTAAAAGAGTTATTTGACAAGTCCAAGTAATAGAGGTTGTTAAATTTGCCAATCCATGAGGGAATGCTTCCAGTGAGATGATTCCATGACAGATCCAGCATCTGCAGCATCTTGCATCCACTTAACCATTTCGGAAATGAACCTTTGATCTGACTGTTGGCCAGCACAAAAACCTTGAGATTACTGAATTCTAGATTTTGACCCTGTAGTTGTGGCATTTCTTCATTATGGAAGTTTTTTGAAAGGACTACCGAACTTAATTTCTTACAGTGACTTAAAACCTCTAGTGTTGTTGACAAATTATGCATGCTGGCGTTTGTAAGGTAGACTTGAGTTACGGACTGAAGATTCTTTAAATTAACAGGAATCCCACAGTTGAAATGGTTACCAGCAAGATCAATTGCTTCCAATCTTAAGCAATTTGATAGACGACTACCAGGGGTTGGACAACGGAGTTGATTAGAACCAAGACCAAGGGTGGTTAGATTTTTCATTGCAGAACAATTCAAATTAATTGAACCACCCAAAGAGTTTTTGATCATATTAAGCACTTGAAGAGATGGGGAATTCACTAGTGATGTAGGCAACTGGCCAGTGAATCTATTTGACTCAGCAGAGAAAACCTTAAGCCTTGTGAGGCCTCCAAAGATATTGGGAAGAATTCCAGAAAATTCATTATTGGAGATGTCAAATTCCACTAGGTTTGAAAGCTTACCGACTCCCTCACTCAGTGGCCCAGATAGCTTATTATCCTGCATGTCTAGTTCATTCAAACTTTGTAGCTGAAAGATGCTCTCCGGAAGGCTTCCTGACAAATCATTTCCATTAATGAACAGATACTGCAGAGAGGAACAATTACCCAAATTTCCTGGAATCTCACCAGAGAAACAGTTATTAGATAGTTTAAATACTCGGAGCCGAGCAAAAAAGGAACAGACAACCGTATTTATAGAGCCTTCAAAATGATTATTGCTGAAGTCCATGATCTCCAGGTTTTGAAGATGAAACAAGTTGTCTGGAAGAGAGCCAGTGAAGAAATTATAGGAAAGGTTCAAGACTCTAAGTTCATCCAAACCTGCGAAGGATTCACAGATTTTTCCAGTGAGTCTAGTGCTTCCAAGTTCCAGGCGAACCACCCTTGCGCCTACACGTGGCAAGACATCACACGTGACACCAGACCAAGTGCAGTAATCAGGGGAGGTAGAGCTGTTCCAGTCCGGAATAGCTGATTCTAAGCAGCTAGAGAATCCAATCAAGGCTTCCAAATCATTGGAGCTGCTTGTAAGGTTTTGGGATTCATGAGTACTAGTCCCAAAACGGATATATGGTATCAAAATGGCAAACAAGAAGAATCTATGAAATCCCATTTGGTACCTCACTGGAAAAAAAAAAAATGAAAATAGAGAAGCAGCAAGATTGGGTTGACAATAAAAGCCCAGTGGCTTGTCTCGAGCAAATGGTTTGGTATTCCAGTGTTTGAGAAAGAGCACGCACAGATAAGACAATAATATAAACATTAATGGCCCACAATTTATAAAAAGACGGGGGCACCGTTATGAGTTGAACTTGAACGTATAAATCACTTCGTAAGTTAAGTTGCAAGATTTCATGGTTATAAAAGTCAGATCTGATCTTTTTGCGGATCTTGCATGAGGGAACCTTTTCGTCATCTTAAGCGTCTAGCTTGCAAGTAGTGCGGATCTTCCTAGTTGTTTTCTTATTAGATTGGTAAGTGACCGACTTATTAATTAATTTTATATTTTTAGTTTGAATTATTTTGTAAACTATTAAATGAATATCATGGTAGAACTATTTGATCTTGGGTCCAGCTTTTACACAACTCAATAATTTTAAATCAATTCCAATGATTGAAAACAAAAATGATATCGTAAATAATATCCTGTATAATTATGTTCATTTTATAATTTTTTTAATATATACATATTTCAAAAATATACTAAAATGAAAAGACATAACTACTTTTTAACGTCTCATTTTAATGTTCATAAAATATTTTCCTTAATATATAATATTATTAAGAAGTCGGTAAACAAGTAGCTTCCCATTTATTAAAGAAAAAATTATTTAGCTATTTGTGTGTGTAGAATTCTCTTTAAATTATCCCTTCTACAACGAAAACTAAATTGAATCCAAAGTTTTGCATGCAAGAGATTTGACCAACTAACAGAATTCAACTTTATCAATAATTTTTGCCTTTTATTTTTCAGACAATAAACTATGATAAAACTGTATTTACTCTAGATGATTAAAAATGGTGTATAGCAGAACTCATTTAGTTTGATGGCTTTTATTAATATTTACAACGTTTCATATTCATCTCTTTGTATAAATATACATTAATAATGCATCAAGTAGGTTGAATATTGAGGAAGGAGTTTTATAAAGTGGCAAGCTAAAATAAAATTAATTCCTTCGAAAGATACTTATAAAAAATAAAAAATAATGCAAAACAAATGGACTGATATTGTCATTTTTGTTATTTCAATTCACCTACTTTCACATTTATATACCAAGATACTAGGAACAAGTTGAAAATCATCTGGGGTAAATTTGAAGTCTAAACAAAAGAAAATGCGGTGAACAATTTATGAAGTAATTTTGTGCGAATAGTTTTATGCAAAACTATAACCATGAAATATATACAAGGAAGGATATTATTATATTCAGTTGAATAATCTTCCTAATATATACATAATCTTCAAACATTTAATAAAAAGTTAAATAAAAAATGGCTAAAATATACTTTTGATCTCTTATCTTTTTATTAAAATTCGTTTTGGTTTTCTATCTTTTAAAATATTTATTTTAGTTTTTTAACTCTCAAATTTAACTTAATGTTATCCTTTTGAAACAATGATTATTTTTTATTTTAGGACACGCTTTTTGAACCTTTTTTTGACCGATTTAAGACATAAAACTTGTACCATTATATTTACTTATATGAAAACTATAAAACCCAACTAATATTCAAACTAAAAAGGGCCATAAACATGGTAAAAATCACGTGAAAAGTGAGTCATACGAGTAAGCGAAAAACTATAAAAATCTAATATCAAATTCTTTTTCAATTGTTCGTGAAACTCACTTTTCATGTAATTTTTATTATATTTATGACTTTTTTTGGTTCAAATATAAGTTAGATTTCATAGTTTTCATATAAATAAATCTAATGAGATAATATTCACATCTTGAATCAATCAAAAAGAGTCTAAAATCGTATCTCAAAATTGAAAACGATTACTGTTTCTGAAGAACAACATTGAATCAAATTTGAGAGTTAAATGACTAAAATAAATATTTTAAAAGATAAAGACTAAAATGAATTTTAGTAAAAAGATAAGGATCAAAAGTATATTTTAGAATAAAAACATTATAGATTTAATATCATAAAAGCATAAAAAGTATTTAATAATTTTTTCTTTTTTACAAATTAATAAAATTATTAGAAGGATTGGATAACGAGATATAATATTAACTAGACTTATTTTGTGATTACAATAAATTGTAAAATCTGAAGCACTGTGAAAAAGCTTTTCTCTTTGGATTTGATTTCAAATACCTGACATCAATTATAGGTAAAGTTTAATTAAGGTTAGAGTCCACTTCCGTTATGATCAAATAATGTTGGGCTGTCAAAAAACTTCTGAAAAAAAAATAAAAAGTAATTATTTCAAAATAATCAAATCCAAACATTATAAATAATATTAATTAATTTCTTTTTTTTTCCTTATTTTGTAGGCATAGTCAGTGGGAGATACACTAAATAATGCATTCTAGAGATATGTCAATTGGCATTTAAAGTGAGCATTTTACAAACTTTATTTGGATTATCTTAATTTTGTAAAATTATATAATTTTGGTGAAGATTGAGTTGAAGTGAATTAATTTATATTTAAAAAAAATTATTTCAAAAATAAGTTTTAGTAAAATTTATTATAAATTATCAATTCAACGTAATTTTGGCTTAAATCAAAATTATTTTTACTTTAAAGTAAAATAATTTTGATTTAAGATAACCAGACACTGTAAGCAAAATCACGTTTGTATACCTTAAACATAGGTTTGAAGTTCTTGTACGCATGTCCAAACATAGTCGATCTAATCTACCATAAAATACATCATTTAGTTCTATATATAACTAAAATCTACACGTGTTGACTAAAAGTTCAATCTTTCATTTTCCCCATTAGTGGTTAAAACAAAAGGATGCATATTGTTGTCAATCTTAGAAATTTTCAAAAATGTGAAAGTGTTTCAATGATTCTACAGTCAATTTCTATGTACAGAAGGAAAATAATATTAGTCAAATCAGTGTAGTATACCAACTACGACGGACTTCTAAAAAAGACCTGATTCACCATACACGAAGTCGTGATATTACCAAACAATCAACTAATACATAATATAATTTAAAATTAGTTGTCGCAAGTTCCAGTTTCAATGAGAAATATCAATTTCAACCCTAATCTCCAGTCTCCTCCATAAACTTCTAACTAACTTTTTGCATGTTTCTTGCAAGCCATCCACATATAAAGAAGCAAACATTAATGAACTATCATAAGAAATATTTTTAATCCTATCGATACCAAAAAATTATTGAGCTAAATTGAATAATAAGTCGTTAGTTAAGAAGCGATAGTTAAACCTAAAATAGATGTGTGGTATTTCGTCGGTTCTACATTGTGATTGTAAAACCAATTTCTTCCAATTCTTGGGGTTGCTTCACTGCCATTCAAAGAAGAAAGATGTGTGGCAAGTTATGTGGTATGCGGTCATTTGGGGAATTTGGAAGACTAGAAATGCTCACATTTTCCAAGCTACATGTGTTAAGATTATATCTTGGAAATGGGTAAATGCAAAATGTTCTCAATTTTCCTACTCTAGCATCCTGGTTTGCACATCCTAGAACATGTCTAGGAGTTTCTACTCACTGATTGTTTTCGGCAGTCTTTTTCGGGGAATATTTGACGGGCAGGAGTTTGATCTAGGAAACATGGTATGTGGTTCTAATTGGTGTGGTCACGTGTCACTCTGGTGCATGGGAGATCACTACACTGGGTGCCAGCATTGGTTTTGGACCTATTTGTTTATTGTGTTGGATCTAGGGGCGTTGTATGTAATGATGGGGTTTTGTTATCATATCCAATCAAAAAAAAATTGGTTGTAATAGGCTGTGGGTAGGTTGTTCGTTTTTATGTGGTATACTTGAGGGGGGGGGGGGGGGGGGGGGAGGGCGCGCGTTGGGGTTTGTTGTGGGGTTCTCTGTAATTGGCTATCATCCTTGCTAGGTGAACATTCCTTGTGCTACTACTTAGCCTATAATATTTTGCTTATCAAAAAAAAAAAAACTAAAATAGATGTGATGAAGAAAGTGGATTTAAAATGTGGTGGACAATTTATTTTTTTTGAAAGGCAAATAATTAAATTAAATAGAGTATAAGAAGTACTGTAACTCATTTACAACACAATTCCTGTCACAAATAAGCTTAAACACCTATCTTATCCGAGCAATGCATATCCTCTCGAATTAATACATCAGTCAGAAAATAAAAATAACTTACAATTAGATCTAGCTAATAATCACTTTCAAGATGAAACTTTAATACTATCCAACACCAACAGGGGGTCAACAATCACATTAGAAAAAATAAATAAAAATGGCACCATTTACATGCTCTCAAATAGCCCAAATCACAGCATTTCGAATCATCCCCCAAATCTTGCCAAGCTCCGAAACAAACTGAAAAAACAGTTCAAATAGACTTTGTGGAATAGTAAAATCCACTCCTAGCTAGTTGAATACTACATACCAAATCTTACTACAAAAGTGGCCGTGACAAAACAGATGGGTAGCATCTTCATTAAATTGATCACACGACGAACATTTAACATCCTTAGAATCCATTATTACCTTTCTTTGGAAGAAATTCACTCTTGAAGGAATTTTATTCAGTAGAATCTGCCATGAGAAAGCTGTAACTTCCAGAGGAAGTGCCAAGCATTTCTACAACAAAGAGAATATTCTTCCATGAACTTCTGACAGTCCCAGTGACGACAAAACTTTAAAAATAATGGTGTTATAAGCCGACTTTACTAAATACACATGGGGATTTGCTCCTTCCAAATCCATCTATTAGCATCTTTTGTCAGAGAGATTGAGTTAATAGTTTGAAAAAAACAACAAACATTTCCTCTTCCCAAGAAAAGAATTACCTCCTCCAATTAAACTTCCAGACTTACCATTCATCCAATACCCCATCTTTGAAACCAAGTAGTCTTTATTGTTAGCAATAGAAAATAGCTTAAGGAAAAGCTCTATCAAAGGATAGCTACCAAGCCATACATCTTTCCAAAAAGTAAAAGATTAAAACCAAAATCCGTTCCAATCCAAACAATTTTAAATTGGATTGGATCAGATCAGATTTAAATTTTAAACTAAATTGATTGGACAATGAATTAAGAAAATCAAAATGATTGGACTAGATAATTTTTCACTTCAAAATCAATCCAATCCAATCTACAAACACCTCTAATAGTAACAAAACTTGTGGGTTAGAGGTGATGATGAGTCTGTTCCTTTGGCCAGGTGTAACATATTCCCAATTTTGGGTAGTGAAAATAAACCATAAAGAATCTCCTATTTATGACTCAGTTATATTAAGTTTGCTAATGAGACCTTAGGCATTTTACATTAATATTAACCCTTATTAATTAATAGGAATTAGATATTATAACCCTAACACTAGAAATCCATGTGAATAAAAGAATAGGACCTAAATAGGGCTTTGAGATATACAAGGGGAGCCTTCACCCACTCTTGCCTCATAAGGGAAAAAAGATGGAAGGAGAGGAAAAAGAAAGGAAGAATAAGAAAGAAGGCAAGAAGAAGGAGGAAGAGGATAATTACTTTTTTAGGTACTTATAAAATTATTATTTTTAAATGATCCTTGTAAAATTCCTTTTTTTTTGTTTTGGTCTTTATTATTTTGTTTTATTCCTTGTAATATATTCATATTTATTGTTTTTATCCTTGTAATATGTAGATAATTTACTTTTAGTCCTTATCAAATTTTTGTTGAAGGGACTGATTCAAAATAAACAAAATATTATAAGGACCAAAACAAAAAGATGGATATATTACAAGGATTAAACAAAATAAAAGAAACAAAACAAAAAATAATGAATTTACAAGGACCATTTCAAAAAAAAAAAAATTTACAAAGACCAAAACAAAAAAATTGGTATACAAGAGAAACTAAAAACATATTTAAACCTTTAAAAAAATTATACACGACTCGAGTTATGAACTTTGAGCTAAATGTTTCCAGTTTCATTATTATTTGTTTTACTATATAGTTATCATACATTTTTTCTATATCTGTTTAGATGAATCTTAGCATCACGAGTTAAATCCTGGTTGCCGCATATGTTGAACACTTACAGTCATTTTAATTTTATAATTAATTTATAGTATTACTTTTATGAAAACATATATATATATGATCGACCTATATAGTTAATATTATTAGTAAAATATTTTAAAATATCAAAGCCACGTGGAAAAATTCTAACCATTATACTGTGGTCTGATAAATACACAAATATTAAAAAGAAAAAGAAAAAAGAATTATCATATGATTCAGAGATTTATATGTGTGCGCCTTATATCAAAGCTAAAGTACTGGGAATTATAAAAATGGATGGATACTTGCAGCCAAAGATTTTAGAGGTCGATATGCATGACCAAACTATAATTAAAGACGTACTTTATTAATTTTATGTACTAATCCTCTTTAAGCACGAGTTTACATTAATTTAATTTAACAAAGTGCATATTTGATCCAAATTATTTTAAAAATAATTACTTATTTTTATCAGTTAATTATTAAAAAATTAAAAAAAACAAATCATTGTTTTCCAAAATAATCTCATGCTCTAAAAACTGATACAATTATTTTTTTCTTACAATTATAGCATGGGATCTATATATATATACACACACACACTTGTTTTTTAGTTATATTACATTAACAAGTTATAACTACAATGAATCTTAAAATGCATTATAGTATAACATGTTAACGTATTCCAACTAAAAAATAAATATATACGTTAACCAATGCTTGTGGGATTTGTTAACGTACATGCACTTGTTTTTTAGTTGGAATATATTAACAAGTTATAATAATAATGTATCTTAAAATATACCAATAGTGTAATTTGCTAACGTACTCTAAATAAAAAAATAAGTAGGTGTACGTTAACAAATCTCATATATATATATATATATATATATATATATATATATATTTCACAAATTACCCAAACTCCTTGTCAAGTACATCGCTAAGTAACTAACAACAACAATGTGTGAGATACGTGAAAGCCATATTCACAACACTTCACAACTCTAGTTTACTCGGTGGTAGGGTCATTCATCCATTCATTCTATGAAAACACCCATCCAGAAGCGAAACACATGGCAATGGTTATAAGAAAACCAGCAATAGCACCGAACCAAAATGGAAAACCAATGATCTCCAGCTTTTGGTGATGGGGCGGAGAGCGAGTCTCATCTGGTAGAGAAGGGATAAAGCCTGAAGTGCTGCGACGGTAGAGACCCTTGTTTCCTTCAAAGCTTGTGGGTGGAAAGGTATCAAACTGTCCCTTGGTTGGGATTTCCCCATGCAACTCATTATATGACACATCAAATGAGGATAAGAAACTCAATTTAATTAATGATTGTGGTATTTCTCCTGAGAGTTTGTTGTGAGACAAATCCAAAATCTCCAACATTGCCATGCCCGATAACTGCCAAGGAATTGGTCCTGAGAGGCTATTATGTTTTAGGTCCATAACATGTAGCCCTTTCAGGTTACCAAAACCTGGCAATATTGGCCCTTCAAGTTTGTTGTAACTGAGCAATAAAGATGGTCGGAAACTTGAAAGTGTTTTGTACTTGTGCACGTTCCTACCATTGCTGTAAATAGGAAAGGCAAAAAGGGTTCCTTCTAGGGATAAATTCCCGAGCTGGAGGCTCAAGACCATGGTCAAGCTCTGTGGTATTTTGCCGGTGAAAGAGTTATTTGACAAGTCCAAGTAATAGAGGTTGTTAAATTTGCCAATCCATGAGGGAATGCTTCCACTGAGATGATTCCATGATAGATCCAGCATCTGCAGCATCTTGCATCCACTTAACCATTTCGGAAATGAACCTTTGATCTGACCGTGGGATAGTACAAAAACCTTGAGATTACTGAATTCTAGATTTTGACCCTGTGGTTGGGGCATTTCTTCATTGTGGAAGTTCATTGGAAGACCTAGCGTACTTAAGTTCCTGCAGTGACTTAAAACCTCTAGTGTTGCTGACAAATTATGCAGGCTGGCGTTTGTAAGTGTGAGTTGGGTTAGGTACTGAAGATTCTTCAAATTAACAGGAATCTCCCCACAGTTGAAATGGTTATAATCAAGACCAATTCCTTCCAATCTCAAGCAATTCATTAGACTAACAAGAACTGAACAATGGAATTGATTATGACTGAGAACAATGGAGGTTAGATTTTTCATTACAGAACAATTCAAATTGACTGAACCACCCAAAGAATTGTTTCTCAAATTAAGCATTTGAAGAGATGGAGAATTCACCAACGATGCAGGCAAGTGACCAGTGAATCTATTTGACTCAGCAGAGAAAAACTTAAGCCTTGTGAGGCCTCCAAAGATATTAGGAAGAATTCCAGAAAATTCATTATTGGAGATGTCAAATTCCGCCAGGTTTGAAAGCTTACCAACTCCCTTACTTAGTAGCCCAGATAGCTTATTATCCTGCAAGTATAGTTCATTCAAATTTTGTAGCTGAAAGATGCTCTCTGGAAGGCTTCCTGACAAATCATTTCCATTAATGGATAAATGCTGCAGAGAGGAACAATTACCCAAATTTCCTGGAATCTCACCAGAAAAGAAATTATAAGATAGTTTAAATTCTTGGAGCAGACTAAACGAGGAACAAACAGCAGTATTTATAGAGCCTTCAAAATAGTTGTTGCTTAAATCCATGACCTCCAAGTTTTGGAGATGAAACAAGTTGCCTGGAAGAGAGCCAGTGAATAAATTATGGGAAAGGTTCAAGACTCTAAGTTGATCCAAACCTGCTAAGGATTCACAGATTTTTCCAGTGAGTCTAGTGCTTCCAAGTTCCAGGCGAACCACCCTTGTGCCTACACCTGGCAAGGCATCACATGTGACACCAGACCAAGTGCAGTGATCAGGGGAGGTAGAGCTGCTCCAGTCCGGAATAGCTGATTCTAAGCAGCTTGAGAATCCAGTCAAGGCTTCAAAATCATTGGGGCTGCTTGTAAGGTTTTGGGATTCATGAGTACTAGTCCCAAAACTGATAAATAGTATCAAAATGGCAGACAAGAAGAGACTATGAAATCCCATTTGGTATGTCACTGAAAAAAAAAAAGAACTAAAGAGCAAATAATTTGGTATTTCAGTGTTTGAGAAAGAGCACACACACATAAGACAACACAAACATTAGAGACTCACAATTTATAAAACAACGGGGGCCCTGTTGTGACTTGAACTTCAACGTATAATAAATCACTTCGTAAGTTGCAAGACTTCGAGTTAATCTCCATGGTGATAAAAAGTCAAATCTGATCTTTTGAAAAAAGAGTTACGTACACCCGAAATTTGTACACGCGTCCACCCGAACATATGATTAACAATATATAAAAATATAATTAATTTTATCTTATGAGTAGTTAAGAGTAAATAAACATAATTGTATATAATTTTTGATATGTAATTAACAGTATCATGAGATTATTCAAATATTTAATAATAGTTAACTTTACTTTACAAGTAGTTAATAGAATCATAAGGTTATTAAAATATCTAATAATAATTAATTGTATTTTAGAAGTGATTAATATTAACCATATTGAGAATTGAGAATTATATATAGTTATATTCATTTACTTTTAACTACTTATAAACTAAAATTAATCATATGTACTGTGTAGTTAACCATATATCCGGTTGAACACTGGATGGACACTTCCCGGATGTACGATAATCATTGCTCGATCTTTTTGTGGATCTTGCATGAAGGGAAACTTTTCATCATCTTACGCGTCCAGCTTCCAGGTATCGGCACCTAGTTGTTTTCTTGTTAGATTTGTAATAAGTGACCGATGTATTAATTTTATATTTTTTTGTTTGAATTAATTCTCATGAACGTACACCCTATTTTGGGGTGTATAAAGTAAAAGAAATAAAGAGAGAGAGAAAAAATTAAATGTTGAGTTACATAAATCTAATCTTCCATTAAATAAATTAAAGGTTTAAAACTTTTAATTCATCCAATCTTGTTGAGGGTTCACATGTTTTTCCTATAACTCTTTTACTACCTCGTTCCAAACACAATATTATTCTTCCTACACTAGGCAGTAGCAAGTCATCAAATGTGATACCAGGGCCAAATGTAGGAGTTGGGGTTGGAATAGGAGAGCTGCTCCAAAGCGACCCTAATTGTAAGTAGTAAAATGATGCGATCGAGGTTTTTAAAAAACAGTTGCGGTCACAATTGCGATTTCATCATGCTCCTTGATATTGTGAGAAATTGCGGACAAATGCGGTCGATACGACCACAATCACGGTCATAGACACTCCAAAAATCTTGATGTTGCAGCCAAAAACACGATCACAAACTGTTTTTTAAAACCTTAGACACAATAAAGGATCATGAATACAAAGAAGAAACAAAGTTTGAATACTGGATAGATATGACTTGTAAAGTAATTATTGTAAAAGTCAACAAACTTACTATATATAAAAATTTGTGATTAGACGACCATGTAAAATCTCTTTACATTGTCAATGCATAGACTATTTACTCAATTAAAATTTAGTTTCCTAAAAATAAATAATTTTTTATAGATAAATTTTCTAAAACTAAAAAAAATCCCTAAATGATAAAATTATTTATTGTTAGATTCCTAAAATATCTAGATAATATCTGAATTTAAAAAGCACAAAATTATGATGATTAAAAATAATTTAAATTATCCTTTTAAGTCATTGAAAATACATGCCCTTGTTTCTAGTCTTGAGTGTCTAAAGTCCAAAAGGGAAATATGAGAAGAAATACACGCACAAATAGCACAAGAAATCCTATTTGAGCATGGCTTAATTAAGTAGAATTGAAGTCCGGGGTTGGTATACTGAAATCAACACGTGATTGACTGTTACTTACCCCGATGTGAGATTGAGTTAGACAGTTAGTATGCAAAATTCAACAAATAGAGTATCTTTGCCTACTGACTATCAACAATTTGACTTTTGAAATGCAATTGATTATTTCTCGAAAAGAAAAGTTAGAAATTTTAAAATGCGTAGTGCTTTGTCATTGGCTCACTGCTATCACCTAGTCACCTTGCCTCCACATTTCAATTCCTTGTAGCACAATAATGTTTAATTTTGCGCCTATCTGTCTACATTGGAATGACTTTTTCTCGTATTGAATTTAAGTTTAATTGTACTTTGTGTGTCATCATTTTACAGATTTTATCACCGTATTTTTTTTTTTCACATTTTGTCACCTTATTTTTGAAATCTTATAAATTTTGTCCAATTATCAACTATTTATTAAATAAAAATTAGCAAAATTAGATAAAATTCACAAAATTTCAAAAATAAGGTGACAAAATACGAGAGAAAATAAATATGGTGGCAAAATCTGTAAAATAATAAAACTTGGATGGCACAAAATGCAATTATTCCTTGAATTTACTAATATAGTACCGAGCTATTTGCAGGGGTCACTGATTTTACCCATGTTATATCAAGAAATTACTAATTTTTTTAATATATATTTGTATACCCGTGCCATCCTAACACATGTTTATTACGTAATATTGATTATTGCTCATTTTAAAGGACTTAATTCTTTAATTATTATCCTTAATTTAAGAATTAATCTCATAATTATATCTATAAGAGATATCTTATCAAATATTAAAAAAATATTATTGATATATTTATATAATATACGAAATAATTAGACATATTTTTGTTTATGATGCTAATATAGAAATAATTTAAAATTGTTTTACAATAAAAATATATTTAATAAATCATTTACTCATATAATTTCAAAAATAAAAAATCTCATTGAAAATATTATACAAAGATAAATATGTCTAATATAATTAAAATTTAATTGTCCAAAAATAAATTATGTATATATTTAAAAAAAATCTTATATATTGTCTTAGAAATAACTAATAATTTAATTTTATATAATTATAAAAATATCAAATATTATCGAAAGATGATATCATTTGAATATGCTAGTTTTAACATATTATTAATTCAATTACTTAAATAAATGATATTTAATTAATTTAATTAATTTATATATAAATCATTCTCTAAAATGTAGATATTAATTGTTTTTAAATGGAAAAATACATGAATTTAAAATTATTTTTATAATACATTTTTTAATAAGATATTATATCTTGATTATTTTTATTACATTATCTACTTAAGAATGATTGATTACATTGGAAGTGAATTGACTTTAGATAAAACTTACTTCTAATATTAAGAAATCAGCAATTGTTACTTGAAAATGACCTTGCTTAACCATTACCAAAAACTCAAGGACTAGTTTCATGATTGTGTTTATAGTAATACCTTATCAAATAGCGAAAAATATTATTTTGAAAACTTACTCCCACCTTGCTTCCACACTTTTTAAACAAATATTTATTAAAAATTAAAAAAATATAAAATGAGATTTGACGGAAAACACATGATTTGTGTGATTATGATCAAAACCATTTCATAACAATTATCATTTTTCTAGCACATTACTCAAGCTCTTCACTAATAATCCAATCCTAATGACTTTGTTATGTCCATCTATCTTGTAGAAGAGTTTAAGCAACCAAGTATTGATCAATATATGATGAAACAATTGACTCACAAGATCATTTCACCTATGTTTACAACCCCCGTGCTGTTTCATGGTGCAACTAACAAATTTATGTGTAGAACTTCTCCAAGCACACTCAAAAAATCAACCTTGTTACTTTTCTAGTCTTGAATCAAGATCCATATATAATTTCTCTAAATTTGGATAGAAATTCCTATGTTAGGTATCTACTAGTAGACGTCACCAAGCCTAATTAATCTTAAACAAGGAAAAAAATGAGGCCTTGTTTGTTTATTATTTTCAAAAAAAAAGAAACTATTTTTTTACAATTTGTTTGTCTCTTGAGTATATTTGAAAGTGTTTGTTTGTGAATATATTTTTGTTTTCTAAAAGTTTGTCTCCTAAAGTCTGTCTCCTAATCACTTACCAAAGCACTTGAAGAAATAGAAGACAAGAAAACATATCTCAGCTGTTTCTATTTTTTAGTTTTTAAAACAATTATTTTGGAAACAATTTTCAAAATTTAATATAGATGAGAAATTAATTATTAAATAATGTAAAATTATTTCAGAAGACACTTTTTAAAACTAAAAATTGAGAAGAAAATCAAACAAATCCTGAATCTGTGAAGTAGTATATAAGTATATTTAATTAGGATGCCATACTTATCAATGACCTCAATTTAACAATTTCTCATCACGTTATTTTAGTTGGACTTATTATAGCACGACCGTTTCAACTTGTGTGTAGATCTTGGAGTGATTTCTTGACTTAGGATAGTGCTCTGAAGAGAGAGAGAAAGATATTAGTCATTCTTTGAAGTTGTTGATTTGGGCTTTATGAGGTAAACTGATTGTCCAAAAATTTAAGAAATTAATATTTGGAGATTACTTTTTACATTCCTCATTTTACTTATACACTTCCCCACATTTATTTTGGTATTTTTTTCTCAAAAATATCTTTTTTTTTTAGAAATTATTTTTCAGAACATATTTTTCGTAATTGTTAGATGATCTAGAATTTAGTTTTTGAAATGTATTTAATATATTTCAAAAATTAAATTTTCAGAATGTGTTAAAATTTTGAGTAAATTACATCCCACTTCCTTGTGGTTTATTTAAATGACACCAAACTCCAAACTTATTTAAATATTATACTCCATTCCATTTGTGGAACATAATTTTTAGAATAATTTACACTCCCCTTTCCTGAGCTTTGTCTATATGACATAAAAATCCAAACTCCACCCTATTCGAAGTAGCTTATTAAGAGAGATTCTAATGACTATTAATAAAATATGAGTAAATAATCTATGCCGTACTAACAGTGTAAAGAGTTTTTATATTGTCATCCAATCATGAACCATCATGTATGGTAAGTTTGTTGACTTTTACAGTATCTATCTTAAAAGCCATACTAATGATAATTTTTTATCAATTGATGGTATAAAATTTTTTATACTACTAATGCATTGAATTTAGGAAAATTTCATTAAATAACCACAAATAACCACTCCTAGTCATAATATATAATCATAGTTACTCAACTACTTTAAGGGAAAAAAGAGAAAAACAAAATATATTAATTACTCATTATTTAAGAGATTTTGATTACGGAAGAACTTTTAACAAAAAAAAATTCCAAATGCAACCAAATTCTACCTAGTGCTCATCTTTAAAGTGTTGTTACCTTTTTTTTTGGAGTTTTTACATGGTACTCTTTTAGTAAATTTGAAGTATAATAATATTTTTTTAGTATTTATATAGGATCATGAACATGATTTGCTAAAAATAAAGAAATATAACTTGTAAAATGTAAAAGAAAATAAAAATATGAGAGATAGAGTTGGATTAGCAAGTCAGTTCATTATCATATATGGATGGAAAAAGATAAATTAAAATGCAAGAATTTAATTATTTTTTATTTTTTTTAAAAATGCTACCAGGGTGTATTTCAATTGACAACACACACTAAGCTTGTGAGAGAAAACCTGAGTTTGATTCCCGTAGAAGACATCATTGGGAAGAGGCGAAGAATTTTAAATGTGACTAAGCTCCAAACCGATAATTAGTCCCACCCAAAGGGTCGAAGCTTATGGAGATACCTTAGAGTTTCACCAAGAAGAAAAAGACCCTAATTATCATGGTGGTTACAAAAAAAAAATCAAAAAGCACCCTCGCTTCATTAGAAAAAAAAATTAAAAAGAAGAAGTAAAAGACAGAACGAGATGCAAAGCATTTAATATTTTTTAGTATTAACTAACTTGTTAACCTCGGCCAAATAGAATACTATGTTAGTATCTGTTGAAAAAATATGTCACTGAGTTGATACAAATGGGTTAAAGTGTAATATTTAAATAAGTTTGGGGTTTAGTGTTATTTAAATAAAAATCAAGGTAGTGGAATGTAATTTATTCTAAAAATTATGTTACCAAGTTGATACAAATGGAGTGGAGTGTAATATTTAAATAAGTTTAGAATTTGATGTCATTTAGATAAACCTCAAGGTAGTAGAATGTAATTTATTCTAAACTTTTAAAACATTTAAACACAGTTTCCAAAAGCCTCATCACCAAAAACTTAGAAAGAAAGAGATCTTGCTACTGAACATTCTTCAAGGGTAATTGATGCATATGGTACACTCAATCAGGACCAGTCCTGCCATTTTATGGGCCTAAGGTGAAACAATAAATAAGGCCATTTTATATATATTTATTTTAAAATTTAAATATATATTACATAAAAAAGTAGACACTTAATTTCATTAAAAATGATATGTCTTATTATGTTAAGTGAATGATATAGCTTTAAAAAAATCTGAAAAAGATGTATCATATTCTTATTCAATTTACTCTTCTACTATCATATATCATCGACGAAATATCACCTCAAATTAAATCTTACATGTATTTTTGCTTTGTATTAATATACTTTCAGTTTTAACTAATATTTTAGCATGTGCATTGCATAAGATAATTATTTATTTTACTCAATTATAATTATAATTCATAATAAATAAATATGTTTAAAATTTTAAATTATATTAATATTAAAGTTCACAACAAATAAATATTTTTAAATATATAAATTATACTTTAAATTTATGATAAATAATTTAAATTGTGATATAAGGTTATTTTTAAATTGAAACAAATAGGGGATTAAAAAAATCAAGTATATATATAAAGATAAATAAAGGGCAATTTGAGATGATTGAGAAAAATATTTTTGCCTAGTTGTAGGGAAGGTGTGTGAAATACACCTCCCAAGGAGAGGAAAGAAAGTGTTAAAAATCTCTAATTAAAAAACTGAGGAGAATAAAAGTTTCACCATCCTAATTAGAAGTTTTAATATATAGTATGTGAATAGATTCCTTCATGATTTGAGTTTTAGTTTGTATTTCTTATCTTGTTTTGGAAATACAAATATTTAAGTTTATGCATTATCATATGTCTACTACATATTTATATGTCACATTGAACTAGAAATTCATTTTACATGGATGTATGAATGTAACACATTAGAAAGAAATCAAGAAATTAATACTTTATAATCACATATCACATTTTAATTTAAATATAGAAAAAGAGACATAATAGAAAATAGTGGTTTGAATATATTTATAAAAATAACATAAAACAATATAAAAAAATTATCACACAATTATATGCACTTTTTTTTTAGGCCCCTCTCAACCTAGGCCTTAGGTCGTCACCCCTCTGGCTTAGGTCCAAGGCCGACCCTACACTCAACAAGCCTTTGTCAAGAGGAATTTACTTGGTAAACATACTTCCATGCAATGATTCCAAATTGATGATGCTTCATTATAGTAACAAAAATCTTTATGGGATTTGAAAATCTTAAAACTGTCACTTTGAACCTACCTAATCAAGAGCACATGTCATTTCTAAAGAAAATGGTTCTCTTAGATCAAACATGACACCACATTTTGCCCACAAAGAGGGTCAAAGAGCTCAAGCCATTGCCACTTGGTAACAATGTTGGTGAAGAGGGAAAGGAGCCAAAGGTGAGTTTTAATGGAAGAAAGCAACAAAGCATATGCAACTTAGTTTTGGTGTGTAAGTGTGAGTAAAAAGTCCTACATTAGATAGAGATGATTATGTTGAGCAATAACTCGCAAACTTGATGCCTTAAGATTTTGAATTGAATGTAATGTCAAGTTCACTTGTGTGATTGACTAATGGCCCATTAATAAAGTTCTCCCTGTGCTTATACTTGTTGACTTGGGAGTCCCTTTTAATGGAAGAAAGTTGAGGAGGCTTTTGGAAATTGTAAAACACAAGAATAACACAAGAAGGGAGGTTGAATTGTGTTATTAAAATTTTTTGCAAAACCTTTTCAAATAAGTGTATTGTCTAAAGAACACAAGATAAATACTTTTAAAAGATATTTGTGAAAACAAAGAGAAGTTGTAAACAAGAGAAACACAAAGTTTTATATTGGTTCGTCTTACCCCAAAGACTCCGTCTAGTTCTTGGTAAACTACTAAGTCTCACTATAACTAAAACAGGTTACAAGTATTCTTTTATCCAAGCCTCTTCAGGCTTAACCCAAGTAGTCTTTCACTTGCCTCTCCAAACAAATACCTAAGTATTCTTTAATCCAAAGCCTCTTCAGGCTTCCACTAATTTCATAGAGAAATGGTTAAGGGTAAATTGTCACACTAGATTATTATCTTATTAGACGGATATACAATGAAGTTCAAGAAATTGTTTAAGATTACAGATTGAGAAAAAAGAAAATTTGCCAAGAGTTTTGTCGTTGTGACTAAGGTCTTCTCTTCTATTTATAGAGTTCTCCCAAAGTATCCGTTGTAAGAGCTTTTACAGATGTCCTTCATCTGGTACAAAAATAGTCGTTGGAGTATTAAATGCAGCATTTAATACTTTTTACCAACCGATCACTCTGATAAGATAAAGTTGTCTACTTATATAGCATTTCCTGTACTTAATCTTATTGCAACAGACATATTTGCTTTTCGTATTAAAATTTGTACACAAATTCTTTCTTTTAAGCATAAAGCTAAACTTTTTCAAAAATAGGATGTAAACATCTTCTTTTTCAAGGTGGTATGCACTTTTTCAAAACTAACAAAGTTCTCGTATGACAGAGCAAGAAAAAAATTAATATATATCGTCTGAAAGAGTTAGTTGTTATAACATCCTTGAACAAGAACGCGTGATAAGAAGATAGTGAAAACATGCAATAAAGGCGTGTAATCAAACGAATGATCATAAGATTGTTTGTTATTATCAAAATGAAGTAAGGGTCATAAATTTGACCTTTGTCTTAACGGAAACTTTGTTTTCGAGATGTGTTTTTGGAATTTTAACATATTTTAGAAATTAATTTATTGAATGTATTAAATAGATTTTTAAAATATACTAAATACATTTAAAAAATTAAATTTCAAAATATTTAATTACAAAAAATACATTCCGAAAATTAACTTTTAGAATGAGATTTTTTTTAGGGGGGGGAGGGGGAGTGCTAAAACATGGATGAGATCATATAAATAACAAGAGGGGGGAGGGTATTTTGGTTTAGCGAAAAGCAATCCCCTTATATATTTTTTGGCCAGATTTTTTATTGGTTTTGGTATAGGTCCTTGTTTAAATATCATCAGCTTGTCAAAAATTGTTTATAGACAGATTTGTGGATGCTGTGCCACTAACTTCTCTAGAGTTATTGCAAGCAACTAAACTGATTCTCCATATAGTGATTGGATAACTTATTTAATATCATTTTTGCTTAATTATTTTCTTTTCATGGGAGGAGCAAAAATTTCCAAGAAGATAGATCCTATTTAATAAAAATTTACTTTAGTGAAAATAATTAAGTTATAAGTATGCAGCTAGTTGACAATTTATATTATCACCATTTGTTGTTTTTCTTTTAACCTAGATTTTATATTTGTTATTTATTTTGATTTTACTAAAATTCTATACTATGATATGGATTGTATTTCTAATTTGTGGGTTCTTTTTGGTAAACAAGGAATAAAAGAAACACAAACAACAATAAAACCAATCAACAGAACCTACATTCTATGATAAGAAACTCTAGCCAAAATAGCTACAAGCAATTGCACAACACTTAACAGGTGGTTTGTTATAAATGCTAAAAACGATCTTCCTTCGAGGTAGTAGACGCAGTCATTACCTTCTTGTAGAGTATGCTTGAACTCCCCCATTCTAGGGGTGACTTACCAATACCAAAATACTATTGATAATTATTAAACATTTGTAAAAAATACTTCTAATGTGTAGATTGAATTAGGGGTGTTTGCAGATCGGTTTGGATCAGTTTTGAGCTAAAAAGTCATCTGATTCAAAGCTTAAAATACTATGCAATTCGATTCGGTTTGGATTGTTCTTAAAAAAAAAATTCAATCCGAAAAATGTAGTTTGGATTAGATCAGATGATTCAGTTTTTAATTACAAGCAGGAGATAAGAAAGATTAGGATCAATTTCACGTCCTAATTAATTTTTAACAAGAACTATAATTTTATTTACAAGGACTATTCTTATCAATAACCATCACATCCTAATCAATTTTTCTTTTAAAAAGGTCTTATTAACATAAGACCAATGAGAAATGAGTATTAAGCATTAGGATTCTTATAAAGAACAAGTGAAACAATAATTAGCTTCTTCTTTTATTTCATTAATTTTAAAATAAATCTTCACGTTTAAAATTTACACTAAAAAATGTCATATACTAATTAAAAATTTGGGGTTGGATCATTCTCTATGTCTTTATCTAGTAAAAATTAAACATATAATATACACATTATGGATTTATATTAATAGTCTATATATTTTCAATTCGATTTGGTTTAGATCGGTTGCGAAGACACCAACTGAAAACCAAACCAATAGGTTTTGTTAAAAAAAGTCCAAAAGAATCCAAAAAATATCAGTTTGTATCGATTTTCAATATTTTGGATCAATTATCGGCTATTTTTTTGGATCGGTTTGAATTTAAACAACCCTAGATTGAATAACTATGATTTATGTGAACTAATACTAGAGAGAATTAACATGTGATGGTTTTAAATCATATTTTTGAAAATTGACAAAGAAATATTATTGTTCATTGATTAGATTTAATTGTCATGTTTCACTCTAACTGTATGTTTTAAATAGCCATTTTAGGGTTCTAGGTTAGAAGACCGTTAGCTATTAGTGAGGAGATTTATCAACTTATGTGCATATAGTATATTTAATTAAACTAATGGATGCGAGGACCCCTTAGCTCTTGATGTGGTTATATGATTTTAGACCTTAGCTACAATCTAATATCTGGTGAGACAAGACCCTTTAGCTCTTTATGTGGTTGAATGATCAGTGGACGATAAACATTGTTATGTGAAAACTACAATTAGGTATATGAAAGAAATAGGCTAACTATAACTAATCTTCAAGCTGATTTGGAGGAAGGTAAGATATGATATTATGCAAAACATACTAGTATTCGAAACGTAATTATGAGAGGTTATCATGGCTAGCTGAACTTGTCACATACCAATGTGCTTGTTCAAAAGCAAGGACTTCAACAAGTGATTTTGCTCTACAATGCATCAAAAAGTTGGTTAGACACATCATCAAAGTAAATGATAAAAGTGCGGATTTCCATTGGAGCAAGCTCCACGTTTAGCTCTTTTGGATCAACTGGCCCTCCCCTTGACACATGTCTATTTCCAGAAGAGCCTTCTACTTTCCAAGCAAGTCTTTTTTTCTCCATCTCTGTCCTTTCTTGATTGGCAGATACATTCATCTCCTTCACCTCTTTGATCTAATTTCAAGGAAGGCACTAAAGTTAGAAAACAAGCAAAAAAAAAGTATAAAAAAATTTCTCTCTCATGAAAGAAAGCACTTTTTACCTTCCTCCCAGGGAAGAGCTTTTTCAGCTCCACACTTGACATTACAGAAAGATCCTTGTCTTCTTCAATCTGTGCATAGATTTGGTGGACCAAGAGAATGAGGGAGTAAAACAAGAAGCAAATAGATAATGCATTAATTACAGAAGAAAGAAAAAGATAATGAATAATAGCATGGGCCAAGAAGATAAGTACCCTTTGTCATCATAACCAAATCTTAATGGCATGAGAATGGTTTAATCTTAAGGATCTCCAAATTCACAAGTAACAACCATGATGTATTTATTTATTTGGTAAACAATCGCAACAAGAATCCATCTCTATAAGAAACTCGTGCAAGTTTGAGAATGGTTTTCCCCAACCCTAATAGGTTCACTGATTTATTCCAACAAAACTTCGATTATTTTTTTAGCATAAAAAATGCATTCCCTTCATTCATTTATTAATTGGTGCATTTTATTTTCAGGGCCAAGGCTTATTATACTTCATTCTAGCAAAATCATCAAATAAACATACAAACAAGAGAAATGGTACCAGAAACCATTACAATAGATCTGCCGATAAATTAAAGATCCAATAACTTAATTCTTTTTTTTCCCTGAAAAAACAATCCTCTAACGGAGAAAACAACTTCAAAAGTTCAAATACACACAACCAACAAGCATGTAATTGAACTGAAGGGGCATGGTTACATATATAACTGCTCATTTCAAATCTTAAAGTCAAAGACAAACTAATGTGAGAAATACTACATAAGAATGAAGTGGAGACCTCATATAGATGTGCTAATCGAAGGAGAACTGTCCCATCATCAAGTTCCTGAAAAGTCCAAGAACATAGATATAATTACAAGCTAAAGAATTTCTACATAACAGAGTACATATGTTGTTAGGAACTTAGAGGTTTCAAAATTGAAGGTCTATTCTAGAAGGAAGCGAGATCATTGAGTACATGGGGGTAATGGGTTATGCGTTATACAGCAGCGGGTAGAAGATTGGCTATAACAATTAGTAGTTATTGGTTATATCAGTAATGTATATTAGATTAGTTATAACAGGTAGTGGTTAGAAGTACCTGGAGGGTGAAGGGCATATAAATGCAATTGTATCCATTACTAGAGATTCTTTTTGGTGATCGTAATAAAACTGTTTTGTAGTAGAAAAGGGGAATTCCTCCCTTGGCAGAGAAAACCTTAGGGTGTTCTTCAATTTTATTTTATTTTTCTCTCTATCTCTTTCTCTTTTTCTCTTTCAACACCCTTCTTTTGATCTTGATGGCCTAACATATGTGCACTTTCTCACACATAACACATATAAATAAAACAAGGTTTGATACCATCATTGTATTGGCCATGTAGTTGTGACTTGTTAGTGTTGGCCAAAAGCAATTGTCTCTTGTTTATACTGAACTAGTACAGTTGGAGATAAGGGAAGGAATCCCTTTAATCTAAAGACACATATACCTGTAATGTTATAATAGCAATATTATCAGGTAATGTGTAAGAAGAATCAGTTCCTGAAAATGTTAATACACGGGAATTCATCCAGTCATCTTTATCATCCTGCAGAATGAAATAGACCTTTAGTGACTGATACATGATATAATTATAATTAGTTCAAAATTTATCAAATAAAAAGTAGATATATGTCCAAGAACTACTTTTTCTTTTCCAGTATAGAATTTCACCTTTTCAGCAAAGGCCAACAGAAGTGGAGAATATATTTCCTGGCCAAAAGTACGACGCCACTTAGCACCCTCGCCTAAGGGATCTATTCTGTAGTAATATTTACCTTGGACCTAAAAAATAGGTTGTGAGTTACATATTCCAAGTTGCCAAAATCTAAACCACACAGCAGTGACATTTTCCTCGCATCAATATTGGCAAAAATGCAGGCAAACTGCTCCAACCAAATACACTGACAACAAAAATTGCATACTGCCACAAAATTTTGGTAGCATAATTTATTGACAACATTGGGAATAAATCCTTTTCAAAAGCTCACTGTAATTAAAAATTGGCTATTTTCTTTCTCAGTTATATATCAATAAAACATATTTGTAAATGCCAAATTATGACATTGACACTATCGTCAGCTTCAGCTAAAATGGATTGACATTGATTCGTCAAACCTTTTTCTGCCATCAGCAGTAAGACCCATTTGAGAGAAATTATCAAGTTGATCCAGTAGAATTTATAACCAAAATAAACATCTAACTTAATAAAAGAAACAATGATAACAACTAAATGACTTTAAAAATGTGTAAGAAATTCTTACAGTTAGACCCCTGCA
The DNA here is from genome assembly GCA_004329165.1 of Spatholobus suberectus. Taxonomy (NCBI): domain Eukaryota; kingdom Viridiplantae; phylum Streptophyta; class Magnoliopsida; order Fabales; family Fabaceae; genus Spatholobus; species Spatholobus suberectus. The sequence continues at coordinate 33,782,011 of CM014732.1, read as the reverse complement.
ATCATCACCAACACAATCTGTTTCATTTAGAGCCTCTGCAACACCTTTTGAATCATCAAGTAGTAATCTCCTGTTGGTGACAGAGAAGAAAGAAACTTGGTTAACCCTTTTAAAATGACATAAAAATACATTAACAGAATCAAAGAGTGAAAATAGACACCCTCAAAATAGGACATAAAAAAGAGGGTTGCTACCAGCTGCAGGGGTGAGATGTGGGAGGTGGTGGAAGAAATCAAAGCAATGAGGGGCCTCTTTACCATTGCATATCCCCAATAAAAAGAGCCCCTTCCCCCACTCTAGGTCACCAATACATGAGACAGGTGCAGATGCAAATTCATAAAAACTTCAAATTGTAAAAATAGCATACCATGATGGATGCATTTTTTGTTCATCTAAATGCAAAATACTTTAAATTAATTGCATATTTCCTTTATAAATATCAATAATTTAATAGCATTATTTTTTCAAAAATAAGTATTAAAGAAAACCTTAAAAACGATATAGTACATTAATAAGAAACGTATCCACCAATTAAAAAAAAAAAAAAGAAACAAACAAACAAACTAATGATGGCAAGAAGATAAAACTAGTAAGCATAACATCATTTATTCATCAGAAAAATGAGCTAAATGACAGAAAAATATTGATTTTAACATCAAGGAAATGCTTTCACAATTCTGGTGAAAATTTCAGAGAAGAAAAACGTCATGTCAGATCTGTAATGGCCTGATTGGCCAGCAGAGTGTTTTGTAACAGCTGTCCATTTGTGAGCCTTGAAGTAAACAAACAGTTAAAACTATGAAGTGCAAAATTTTATTTCACATGTTAAGCCCATCCACTCTGAAAGCAATCCAAATTCTAGTGTGCAAAAATGGAAGCGAGATACATGAATTAGGCAATTCACCCTCCACCACAAAAATAATGATGGTGATGATAATGAAGACACCACCAACATTTAAAAGGATTTGTCCCCTTCTATATGCTTACACACTTTACCATAGATGCAAAAGGACCACATTTCCAAGCAGCAAGACAATGCTAACTACTAAAATATGAATAATTCAATTATAATTTCAACTAACTCCAGTACAATAGCAATCTATTTAAAGCACCCTCTGAAGAATAACACATACCTGTGGACCATCAGCTCTATTTGTCCATCTTCTAAGCTGGATCCTCCAATAGATCTATCCACCAAAACTGAGAATTCTGTTTTATCATCCTTTATGTATATCCCAAGATTTATCTGAAGGATAAAATAAATAATGTTGTGAACCTAAAGGATGGATATAACTTTTTGTTGAATTGATGAACAAGTGCCTGTGCTGTAAAGCAAGCAGTCTCAATTCTAAAGTGGGGTTGGGCATACATTTGCTGCAATCCAAACCCGCACCAACCGAAAAAAAATTTTCCTTTTCCTATTGAAAAGAAAAGAACACAGGTAAGTAAAAGAAGAGGATTTGCATCTGTCTAGCTTAATAAGCTCATGAAAATGAATGATTTCTCTTAGAATTTAGGCTTAGGGCATAACTCAAATCAACTCCACAAAACCGACTTGCAAGATGAGGATTTCCTAAGCTTTTTAAGTTATATTTAAATCATATCTCTAGTTAATGTGGGACTAAACACACTCCCTCGAGGCTACAATTAAAACAGCCTATGAAGAGGCTGCAATTAAGGAAAGTTAGGGGTGACTGCAATTACGGTGGCTTTCCAACAATTTTAATAAAACAAATAGTTGGAAAATGCAATTTATTGATAGAAGTTGCATATTTTATCATACAAGAACAACCAACAGTTTGCAAGCATAATAGTTTCAGCAATAACAGTCCTCCAGGAAAGGAAGAGGGGGAAATTAGGTCTTGAAAACCAACAATGAATATGACAGAAATGTTGTATAAAAGTTCACATACGGGGTAATAATTTCCAGCAGCGGGTTGGCTCACTTCCAGGTCCCAGTCTGTTCTGTAGTCACGTATCTGCAGCAGGATAAATTCAATAGATTAAAGTTATGCCCGGAGAAAAAGAAAATGGATAAACTTTGCAGATACTTTTATATGCCATCAACAAATTTATGATCAAATCAAAAGAGAAGTTTCCATTTCTTGACTTCCATGAGAGAGAAGTATCCGGAAATAGAAAGATGTTGGAATATCATATAATATCAATATTATATCTTGGAATATTTTAGAGTATCTAAGAACATATCATATCAAGTCAATATCAATTATAGCAACACCACAGTTATTTTATTCCCTGCTGGACGCCCTAATATCTCCTCTCATAGACCCTCGTCATTAAGGGTCATCTAGCAGAATATCTTAATATCAATATTATACCTTAGAATATTTAGAGTATCTTAGAAATTATCTCTAAGAATTGGTTTCCTTATTTTCTTAGTTTCCATTGTTTTGTAATATTTCATTTTTTTCCTTATTTAATTAGGATTATTAGTATATATAGGGTTGAGTGCTATAGGCGTTTTATCATTCAGTCTTTGTCTTCTCCTTTCCCTCTCTCTACACCTTAAACCCAATAATTTGAACAAAAGATAATAATGAAAGTTATGCAAGGTAGCATCCAGTGCCAGCAATTATGGATGATCTAAACTACATAGATGCAGTATTATAAGGAACATAATCTAAGCTGCATACCCTTTTGATAAAATCACGCCCATTAGAATCTGTGTAAAATGTTTTGTTGGTTTCCATAGTAGTTGAAATCTGAGTGGCAACTTCTTTACCAATTCCATCTTCAATTGGTATAGGGCCAACCTGATATTCCAAATACCATAAGTTCAAATAAGTTTCCAACATTCTGTATAAAATCCTAATAAGAAATACATCTCGATATTTACCACAATGTACACAAGCAACGCCAACAAAGGAAAATCAAACAGTCATAGACAGTTCATACCATGACTAGGAGAATGACACAAATGTAAATATAAAAGAAATTATTTAAAAGCTTACAATAAACTCTACTTCAATATGCTCCTTTCCTTTGTACAGTCTGGTAATCTGCAGACATATTTGAAGCACATTAATTTCCAAAGTTAGATAAGAAGTAGATAAAAAAATCTTATTCCTCGTTATTTATTACTATAATTACTATCATTATGAAAAAAACATAGGAGCTGGGACGAATACAAACTGGAGTTTAACAGATACTGATAATGGGGTTGGTTCCACTTTGCTAGACCTCATTCATGAAGTGAAACCCACTTTATTTTTCTAAGCATCTGGGCTGACAGGGCAAGACTGCCTCCAGGCCATGTATGGCAAAATTCAATTATTATTTGGCAAAAGTGGATACTGTGAAATAATTATCAGGATGGCACTAAGTGCATCTCCCTAAAGCTTTGTTTACTCTTTTGTTTACTTGTAGTAAAACAACGTTGAAGTAATTCACATAATATAGAATGTCAAGAACTGTTCCATCCAAAATTTAAACTATAAGGTAAGGCCATAATTATCATTTAGAGGGATAATTATACTAAAATAAATTATATGGTTAATCTATTTGACTAAAAATGATATATAAGCCAATGAAAATTTATCATATTAAGATTGTCAAGAAGGTAACATGCAATTCATGTCTTCCCTTTTACATTACACATTTTATTCAATTCATTATGCAATTGCAATTTCATGTTGCCAAATAGCAAAGAAGTTTATTAATAAGAAAGTAATACGATGATGCAGTTAAAGATGTAACAAGCAAAACACCTGATATATCCATGGATTGATTCGTTGATGCACTTCATCTAGTACCGGTCCTTGCAAAACAGTCAGTGGAACCTGAAAATTCAAGTGAAAGTAGTTATGGTAATTTGTTTGTTGGGATATTATACATCAGAAAGAATTTCAAACCTGTTTTTCATGGTTTATGGGATATGTGCCATTTGGACGGAAGATATAGGCCCCAGAATTCTGTGAGGGAAATTAAATTGCATAGTTATATCAAAAGTAGGATGCTGGGAGACATAAAAAGTGAATAACATATTGGGGGATAAATATGTTTTTAGTCCTTGCAAATAGGATCATGTTCACTTTTAGTTCCTAAAAACACAGTCTCTTTTTGGTCCTTTATTTATGGAAATGTGTCATGTGTGATCTCTATTTTCATAAACGAGAGACTAAAAGGAGATGACTTTTTGTGAAGGATAAAAACAGGGATGGAGCCAGATTTAGATGTTCGGGGGGCTAACTATAATAGAAAATATATTTGCACATAAGAAAAATTAAATATTCTTTTTTAAGGCCCAAATTTACAAATGTTAATCATCAGTTTCACATTCTATAAAAAAAACCTTCATGAATTTATAATAAAATTAGTATTTACATTCACTATAATTTTTTACAAAAAAAACCCTATTAATTATGTTCTAAAAATATACTAAATCAAAATAAATTATGTTACTCTCCAAATTATCTATTACAACAATAGTAGCCAGTAAACATTGAAGAAAAAATTGCTGTCAAATTGTTGGAAAGTAATAGAACAAGAATATTGTATTGTGGCAATGGTCAAGGCCCTAAAAAGCAAATTCTAGTGAACGTCTGGTATAACCTGATATTTGCTTTACTTTCCCGAAGTTTACACAGTGATATTTGGACCCATGCACTCAAAGTTAGAAGAACGTTGGAGCCTCACAATGGCAAGAAGAATATAGACGAGATGAAAGAAACAAAAAGAATATACAAAAAATAGTGATAGAAAGAGGGGATATTTATTACTATGTCTCAAAGTTCAAGTTGACAATCTATTATGTAGTGCTCACGAGCTTACCCAATTGACAAAGGTTAATAATAAATAGCCTTCAATTCTCAAATCAATTATAATCAAACTAATATATAAGGAAGACTAATAAAGTTATTTGATTGCAAATGCAAGCATTTATAGCCTTTAAAATAACAACACATTATAACAGGAAAAAATTATTAAAAGAGGAAATAAATAATACTCAAATATTTTGTCTAAAAAGAGGAAAAAATCTAATTATCTTTGCGATGAAGATTATAAAAAGTGAAATAGTATATTTGTCTAAAAAGAGAAAAGAAAGTAATTATCTTCACAATAAATACTATAAAAGGGAAATATAGTATTATGTCAATAAAAGAAAAAAGAGATCAATAATACTTAAATGCTATTATTTCTATAAACAAACCTTTAAATAAAATAATTAACCTAATATTAAAATCAAAATATTATACCTATTAAAAATTTAAGAATTAAAAAAAATTAGGGGGGGCCAAGGCCCCCAAATAAAGCAAGTAAATCTGTCCCTAGGTAAGGACCATACCTAACACATTTCCAAAAACAAGGGACCAAAAGGAGACAATTTTTTTAGCGACTAGAAGTGAACAACTCTATATTTACAGGAACTAAAAACATTTTTAACCCACATATGGATATCTACAGTAAAAATATCCACCTGTGGATCTTTTTGATGAGTTCCGTTGTATCCAGAATAGTAAAGGTAACTCAGTTCAACCTGTTCCTCAACCTTCCATGTCAAAAATAACAGTGTTATCAGGTTTTACTTCTTTCCTTTTCATTTTTCAATCCAACCATGTAAAAGTCAAAGCTAAAGAATATAATAAAACATGAAAAGAGGAAAGAAAAAATCACAAATGCACAGGCATGATTACACACATAAAAAGTTTCTAATTAAAAGAGAATCAAGTAGTGCAAAGTGAAGTATCACAAACCAGGTTTCTTATATTAACATAATTGGTACACTTTTCTTGATCCGTAGAAAATGTAAGCTTCAAATTTCCTTGACCAACTTCAAATTTAGACTTTTCGCTACTTTTATATGTATCTACTGATGATCTAGTGGACCCTGAAAACAAGCAGAAATCATTCATTTGTTATGAGTATGGAAAACAAATAAACTCTTGAAAAATAAATACTAAAGCAATCTATATTTGAACCTGTCCTTTTGGCAGTTGAGACAGTGTAGGTGCTAAAACCAAGTGGTGGTACAGAAACTGTAAATGCAAGCCAATACTTGGATGTCTCGGGTGGAGTTTGTCCCAAATATGCCTTCACATAGTAGTTTCTTAAGTCTACATATACCTCAGCCTGAGGAAGAACTTGAGATTCTATTTCTATACCATTAGAGTCATGAACTGTAACATCGGCATCAATAACCTGAAGATGTTTACAACACCAAAAGATACATTAATGACATCTATATATATATACACACACACACACACACAAACTGTAAGCACTATCATAGTTAAATAGATCATAAATTACTAGCCTGTCTTTGCAAATACTACATATATTTCAGTAGATTTTGAGAAGTAAATAATACCAATGCCAAGTAATCTTTAACATCATATTGAAGACACACTAATAGTTCATGAATGAAGACCACAGAAAGAATGGAACATATAAATATTATGATAATGTTCATTATATTAGTTTCAAATGCTCTCAGTGCCACCATATACTGAATTTACAACCAAGGAATACTAGAGTGACGTCACTCACAGGAATCCGAATCACTTCATTCCTCCTCCAACCAAGAGAGTTGTAAACCACAATAACCTAAGTATGGGAAAAACTCATGAGAAGATATAATTTAAAGATTAAATATAAAACAATAACACTTAGGAAAGGAGAACAAAATATGTGATGAGATAAATATTTTTACCAAATTCTTTCCTTGAACCAGATCAACTTCTGAGGTAGGACAGTAACTTATGTTCAAAAGTGGACACTGTAAAATATGAAAAAGGAAAAACAAATGTTGCAAATATCAAAATACTCTACAGCTTGAACTTGGATATGATAATAAGAAATGATCAGTATCCAAATTAAATGCTAATGTTACAACATTCTTTATATACCTTCAGAACATATGGGTTTGCTATCATATCTAAGCTCTAATGATTATAATCTTTTAGAGAGAGAGAGAGAAGGAACACATAAAGCTCCAATGTTATTATATAATAAGGCTAATTGGACTATATTGAAATATAACAGCAGAGATTGGATGGACAAATTGTATATAATAACACATACAAGAAAATTGCTGGAAAAGAAATTATTTTTGTTGTGCTTACTTATGCCACCTTTTGAAGTTTTGCTTTCCTTGCAGGAAGGTAATGGATCTCATGTCACTGTTCCATAGGAGATTCCACTTTTAGTTTAGCTGTTCCTTGGCCTTTTCATCTATCTACCTTGAACAACCCCCCTATCCAAGATTTTTAGTATTCAAGATTCTATTGTTTCTGGGGATATTCATTTTTTGTAACTAAAATGATAAAGAATCCTCTGAATTGGAGGTTCTTCTGACTTCTGAGTCCCCTTGATTATGTTCATTTGTCCTTCAATCCAAATAAAAGAATTTGGTCTCTTGATCCTTCTGCAGTGTTTTCTTGCAAATCATATTTTCAATTCCTGACTCACTCATTGAATAGAGAAAAATTCAACCTTAATAAACCCCTTCAGAAATCTAAAGCTTTTTTAAGGTTAAGGCCCAATTTGAATAAACTCCTCAACAAGCACTTATAAGAGAAGAAAATAAGGAGGTAAAATGAATTAAACTTTTCTCATATGTTAAAATCAATTTATGCTCCTCAATTTTTTTAGAGACTCTCATATCTAACTTCTCCAAAGACTGAGGCATAACTTGATTTTAACTTATGGGAGAAGTTTGATTCAATTTACCTCCTTATTTTCTCCTTCTATAAGTACTTGTTAAGAAGTTTATCCAAACTAGGCCTAATTCTTTTATTTGGACAGTTGTGCTTTAAAGAATGAATACCAATGTGTTAGGAAACCACATATTAATAAGGTCTATATTAGGAAATGGCAGAGGGGGGAACTAGGGGGAATTGAATGATTAATGTAACAGATTGCATGTGCATCAATAAAGGGGAATTGAGTGATTTATATAAGGAAATAATTGAGTGATTTATGTAAGGCAATAAAAGGGCATCAAGGGAGGAAGTTGACCCATATAGCTATAAGAAAGGAGTTAGGGAGAAGAAAAAAAGGCAGGAAAAGAATAGAAATCAGTAAGGGAGAGTGCAGGGTCTCTCAAACACCCTGTCTTACTTTCATTTCTGTAATTCTGCTGCTCTGGTACTACCATCTATTGGTACCAGAATTAATTGAAGAATAAAACAGCAAATTTACCCCAGTTCAGGGTGTTTGGATCCAGTTTCTGATACAATGACAAGCTACAGATGCATAGACCACATAAGGCAATTTCCCTTGTATTGTAAGTGTGTTAAGATGGTGCAAGCTCAGAATCTGTTCTTCACTTCTGGTATTGCTCTGCTGCTGCTACTTCATGGAATTCTTTGTTTGGATTTGGAGAATACTTGGTGTGTCCTAACTAAGTCCTTGGACCAATTCTTACTGACCAATTCTTACTGACCAGTTTTACTGGTTTTGGAAGAATTAAAGAAGCCAAACCTTTGTGGCAATGTGCAATATTTGCTACATTTGGGTGGGGCTAAGATCTCGCATTTTGAGGATATCTATTCAGATGATCAATTGTTTTGGGATAATATTAGGTGTTTGGCTTTCACATGGTGTAAAAAGCACATGCCTTTTTCAAAGGGGTAACCATTACAAAAATGTTGAGGAATTAGGTAGCTTTACTACATTGATGTCTTTTGTTCCTTAATGTATACTTTTCTTTTCTCTTTTTTAAGGAGGATTTCTTCACCTCCTTTCCCCCTGTCATATTCTTCTCTTTGCCTCAATATATTTCTTCTTATATCAAAAAATAAATACTATTATTAAGAAAATCTCCCTTATAAGTCAACATGCATTATGCATGAAATATGATAACATATTTTTTAAGTATCAATAACATGTGCAAACATTATATCACACTGAATACTTGAGAAATAAAGATATTTCAATGTAGTGAAGATGAAGAAAGGCATAGAATCCATCAAAAAAAATAAAAAAGGTTTGCCATGATATACACTAAAAGGTAATTTCCTACCAAGTTAAGGAACAATAAATGATAAGAAATAATTTATCAAGAACTATAAGTTATGAGAAACAGTTTTAAGACAAGGAAGATGCAGGTCATTTCAGCAAGTAATGAAAATAGAGCACAAACTTAAAAAGATTTTAGATCTTTTACTTGTTGAAACTTTGTAACTGGGTTTTGACATCTAGTAAGCAACGGTGACTCAGCCAAGCAAGCCAGTGATGATGAAACCAATTCCTCTGCCTGCACAAGGCAATATGCCACTGGATGATATGCTAACAAATGGTTATACATAATTACTTTAAGACAGATAAGCTGAAACTGCACCTCCTTGTAGCCTATTGACAATCGTTTAGAATAATCATTGGCCACATGCTGCTTTTCTGTGCCAGTGACTGCATCATGGTGCTGAGCAATTGCTAAAGCATCAGCTAATGAGTCTGTATTTGGCCCTGAATTCATTCTCCCCCTAAAAAATTCTAGTTGTCTTGCAGCCTAATAATTTATTGGTAGAAAGTAAATATCCAAACACCAGTGAACCAAAGACATCGATTACCTTATGAACTATAAATATACAAATCATACCAAATAATAGCCACTCATTAATCTGACATAGCGTTTGATAGCTGGCCTACTGGTAAAGTATCCTGTCCAGTAAGCATTTGCACTATCTGCATAACTGATATTTTTTTCATGCATATGTTGTAAACATCATACACAGAGAAAAAAAACAAAGAACTAAGCAAATAGATTATGCAACGACTAAATATTGAACTCACGGGAAGAAATCATAAGTCTTGATTGGCCAGGACTCATTTGTAGCATATTTTGCATCAGTATATATGGATGGTGTAGAGTACAGAGCATTGACACGTCCATCCTAAAGTTGTCCATCAAACAAACTTTTCACAATCACAGAGTTCATAATAACACCAAGAATAAAAAGATAGAGTCAAATCATAAGTCAATGCACAATCAAATTAATTCATGTACGTGAGAAAGTTACCTTGTTTACATAATGAATAAGCTTATCCAGCTGTCGGAACCATGTATGTGCATATTGATACTTAAAATCAGTTCCCATTGTCCACATTATGTGATTTGTTCGAGTTATGTTCGCCTGAAAATGAAACAATGTAGGGTAACAATTCAGATGAGATACTGCATAAAAGCTGTTAAAGATCACGCTTTTCTTAAAATTCTATTTGGCCCATCTTCTCCTTTTAAGAAGAGAAGCTCAAAATAAGCTAGGTCAAATAATACCTATATATCTAACACGCCCTACAAGAATGATATTTTGTCCTTCGCTCTCTTTCTCTCTCAATCACTCAATTCAGTTTTTAATCTCTAAACATATTCTTGAATCACAAAAGTCATATAACTTCTTCAGCAGTTTGAAGACAAACTTGCTCAACTTACCTGTGATAATGCAGCAGCAACAAAGTCATTCACTCGATCTTGGACATTGTAATCAAACAATTCCATGTTATCCTTCAGCAAGAAGTAAGCAAAATTTAGCAGAGCAGAGAACAAAAATAGTTAACATGTGGTAGCAAAATTAACAAGTTCTTATAATATTACTTGAACTATTGGTGAGTTATCATTAACTTCAAAGTAAAATCCTGAAGGTGGCTCATAATTTTCAGGGAATGCTCCAGCAAAGATCTGGAAGAACACAAAGGCAACAAGGATACACAACATAATTAAAAGAAACATATTGTTTAATAGACACCAGTCAGGAAAAAACAAAGCCCACCATACCATACAAATATTTAAAGAGAGAAAAAATACTTCTTGATATTCACCTGGGCGGAGGAGCCAAGGCTCTTGCTACCCTGCCAGATAACCTCAAGACTCTTCTCCTTTTTGCGCTTAGCCCTATCTTGGTAATCTATCCTACCAAAGAAAAGTGAGTCAAAGCCAACCTGCATCCACAATAGAACCAGTTGATAGAGCATAAAGAAAATAATACTTTCGACAGCTATCTTTTTCTAAATATATTCATGACAAGATTCAATGGTTGAAGATCTATGGCATACTTCAGCTCCCAACAAGTAAGCCTGCACAGCAGAATGTCCAAAGGGATCAATTTGCCAACCAATTCTAGGAGTGACACCAAACTCCTCTTTTAGAAATTTATGTCCAAGTGCAGTCTGATCAATCATGTCTATATAATGAGTTACTGCCTCATCATGCATACACATGGCGCCATTTCTGTAACAAGGAGAAAATAAATGAATGAAATAGCATCAGTACCCAAATACAAGCCAATTGAAGAATATAATAATGGAGAGAGACAATCATTAATAGTTATTGGAACCCTCACAAACATGAAGGATGACTTTGTTCCTAATCACAGTGAAATTTTTAATTAGAAATGTTATTTACATGAACTCTAGTTGACCCGAACTAACGAGTTTCTTAACTACATCCTGAACAGCTTCACTTTGATCTCTCCACCATCGCTTGAAAAAGGCCTGCATTGATGAAAGTGAAATAATTCATAAGAAACAGCCCACATGTAAAACTAACATATGGTTACCTGCTATGTTCAAGTATATAAACAGTGCCAGGGAAGGAATGCAAAACAGGAAATGTGTGAAATAAATATAAATTTACAGTACAAAGAAGAAATTAAGATATCTATGGAGTTCACGCCTTGGCATTTGACAAATCCTCAAACTTTCTTGATGTTCCTACCCACCAATTTCATAAGCTAGCAAGCCTATCATACTGCAGTACCAAGTTGATCTAAGAGAGAGAAATTCACAGTCAACATTTAAAAAAAGCTTTAAAGGTGGTCCATATTTTCAAAAAGAATTTTTTTCTCATTTTTTTGATATTCCTATTTGTCAATGTCACAAGTATTAATAGTCTATCAAGCTTACTTTAGGAGCAACATTAGTCTCTTGGCACAAGAGGGATGTTAAATATAAAACATCACATTTGGAAGATAAAATGCAAACATAAGCTACAGAAGGAAATGAAATGCTTTGTCAAATTGCATCTTGGAACATAACTACATTGAACCTAAAGGACCAACTTTTATACTTCCTTTAGGCACAAGCAGAAGCACTATAATCAACAAAGGAATGTCCAAAGAGCGACACACAAGGGGGTGAAAAAAAAAAAAAGTTAACTTACTATCTCAACATAGATAAATTTTCTGTTCTTGTCAGCCAAGAGAGCATGCACCATGGAGTCCAACGCATTTTGCACACAAGCCCCCTACACAACGCAATATAACAAACAAGTCCATCAACTTGCAATTTTCAGACACACTGTTCACAAGTTTAGTCAGAGAAAGAGAAAAGCACACCTGAATTGAATTGTTGGAACCAACATAGTACTGATCAACGGTCTTCAACCAACCAACATCATCGTGGGTGTGAGCTACCAGATGAACATTGAGCTTCCCAGGGACTATGCCCTGAGAGGTGTTGTACACCATAAACTTGGATTGTCCCCAAAGGAGAATTTCCAAAAGGGTCAACAAAAGGAGCAATTTCTTCGCCATTGGTGACGAACGGCGCGTTCACCCCTGAAGGGAAAACCGTTTCAGACGCCGAATAACAGCTGGAAATATGTTCTTTTTTGCTTAATTTCTCTGCCAAAATGGAAGAACGAACACCTTCCACTTGCTGATCACGCACAGTGTTGATGCTTCAAGCTCATCAGAGTTACTTCCATGTGTTGTGCTCGAAGGTTAGAAGTACAGACAGGTGGTTTTATCGGCTCTTGTCGCTAAGTAATCTGACTTCCCTTCTAATGTAACCAAAAGCATAAAATGACAGAAATATATTTTTTATTATTAACAAAAAATATTAAGAATCGTACAATTATTAGTTTTATCTTTTATTTAACGATTCTTATTTAGAATTTGGTGATTTGTAATAAATTTTAATTAATAATAAAAGTATATGTTAAAAAATATTATTAACACTCTTTAAATGAGAAATGACAAGATGGCCCTTAATAAAACATTTGGTACAGTTTAAATTTAAAGAAATAAATTACCAAAAAAAAATTTAAAGAAATAATTAGTTTTTTAAGTTATTTTAAAAGGTTAATAAAAACAAATTATTATTTTTTAAAATAAACTATACTAAATAAAGAATAATATCTTGAATCACTAGAAAAAACAGGCCATATACTTATAATATAAAGTAGTTTTATCCTGTCATCTAATTACAAACTACTATTTATTGTAAGTTTGTTGACTTTTATAATAAATATTTTAAAAGTCATATCAATGATAATTTCTAATTGGTTGATGGTGTAAAAAAATTTATACTGATAGTGCACAACCATTAAATTCTAATAACTAATGACTTTACAAGTGTATCAAAATATATTTTATCCTTCCTCAATCAAAATCAGAATCAATCGAAGTCTCCTCGGTGGTTAGGATTGTCTCTGTTTGTCTGACATCATCAGCCAAGCATTTTCCATTTGCATTTTTGAATTTAATAATTAATTACGTTTCGGATAACTGGATAAGAGCCAGATCCAGACAAAGACAAGTGATATTTCCTTTTAGGAGAAAAAAAAGTAGGATTTCTGACTTGTGTGAACTGGGGATGATTTCTTTTCCTTTTGCTGAGTCACGAATCATGATTTTGGGCACCTAAAGTTTTATGTTTCAGTCACATTGAATAAAAATATGTAAGGGTATGTTTGTTTTGATGTTAAACGTGCTCAAACTTCCGTTCAAGCCAATCCAGCAAAAGACATACTTTTCCGTTGGAATGCTTTGAAAGTTATAAAACCTGTAAATCATACACACACTAAATAATCGGGTTACCATAACGTTCAAGTAAAAACAATTATAATTTATTATATCACGTGGAAACTATAAAATACGTTATGAGTCTGACAATCTTCTTTTTGTGCATATAAAAGTATCATATTCGAATTATTCGATTACCGCGCCGTCCCCCCTGAATTGCTTTTAGTGCATAGCTCGATGAAATATCTGCAAAAATTCCTGTATTGCAATTTGCAAAGAGTCGCTTAATCCACACTTATTCTACACAAGTCATGTCATGTGAATTAAGCCACATCATTATTTTACTCTTAAAACGACATTGTATCAATTTAGAATTAACTTAATATTTACCAAAAATATCCAGTAGAAACCTAATTCAGACAAAACTATGTAAACCTTCTCATGACACAAATATTTCGAAGGGGTAACAAATCACTAGCTCTGGTGTTAACAGGTGTATCATTTACACAAAAATCTATCTAGTATAAATAACTTGTTTTTTTTTCTTTTTGTAGTTTGAGACTACAAATATCTTATATGAAACAATCTTACTCAAATCAAATAAGACCATTATGAAAGACAAAACTCTTTTTCTAAATATTTAATACAACTGTATATATAATACTCAAATTCAAAACCAGTGATTAAGTTAAAACGCTAAATCTGTTGATCCACATGGTTGGTAGCAAATAACTAGCGTAAATTATGCAAACAGCTCTCCGAAGGAGAAAAGACCAACATGTACGAGCACCTCATATTTCACTATTTACAAAACTTAAAACTTCTAGGAAGTTTTAGTGTGTGCAACTCTTGTATTAATAGTCACCCCGACTCAAATTACAGAACTTTTTATTTATTTACAAAAGCTTATACTGGAATAAATATCTTCCAGCAACATGTAGAGGGCACTACAAGAAGAAAACATACATTCAATTGGAATATCAGCCCACAGTTTGACACAATGCATAGATGCTACTGTGTTGGGTGCTTTGTTACATTGCCACATGATTTTCTGCTTCAGGAACTGTTTGGAGGGGATTAAAGTCAATAAAGAATGTCCGAATCTCCATTGGAGCAAGTTCAACCACCAACTTTGTCGGATCAACGGGTCCTCCCCTCACCACCTTATGTTCTTCAGTGGAGCCTTCTACCTTCCAATCTAACTTCCTCTTTTCCATTTCAGCTCTTTCTTGATTAGCAGACAAACTCATCTCTGTCACTTTATTTATCTGCGAAGGTTGAGTTGTTAAAAGGAAACTTACATGAGTACATGATGTGTGAAAAATTAACTTGGAGAGTTAGCTATCACTCTTACCTTCTTGTTAGCAAACAACTTTTTCAACTCCACACTTGCCGTTACTGAGTAATCTTTGTCCTCTCCAATCTTTATATATAAATAGGCACCAAACATCAATTCAATCAATTCAAGAATAAAGGATATTTGATCTCTGAATGCAAAGCAGAATATTTCATTGCTGATAATGGAAAAAGTTGTTGTACATCATTCAAACACCTCTTGAATCTTGATATATGACAAATTTCATAAATCATTCATATAGCTAGATTACAAAGTTTCTTTGCATGGTTAAACTTACCTCTATTGTTGCATGGACAAACTGTTATTGATCTCTAACAGTAAGATATATACATATTATTTCCATTACTTTGATAGAAATGCATCCATGTTTGCATTTTTATAGCATAGGTTAAACGCAATTATGCAAGTAAAACAGGTCACAGAAAAAACCATTCCAATCACGGTTAAGAATGTAAGATTGCAATCAAGCGATCCTTAGAAGATCATTTTAAGGGCAGTTTAAATCTTTTAAGAGAGAACCAAAGATTATTATCAATACATCAGTAAAAAAATTACAACCTCATAAAGGTGAGCCAATCTTAGGAGTACTTTTCCATTTTTAAATTCCTGCAGAAGTTCATAAAAATAATAGATACGCATCAGAGATAAAGATGAGGTAAAATGTTAGAAGTCATCTTGAAATCCATTTTCTATTTTCTCTCTAAAGTCCCCTACCATACTCCCTTGAATACCTGGAGGGTTAAAAGAGCACTGTTGTTGGGTAAACTGTACGAAGAATCTATGCCAGAAAATGTTGATGAACCAAAATGCAACCAATTATCCCCATCCTGCATGACAAGTGGAAAACAGTTACAACAAATGATTTAACTACCATTTTTTTTTTTTTCGGTTTCCCTTAATTTTACCTGTTCTGTGAAGGCCAACAGCAATGGTGAATATAATTCCTGGCCAACTGTCCGACGCCACTTAGCACCTTCGCCTATATGGTCAATTCTAAGGTACAGTTTTCCTTGAATCTGGAAATATCATATAAACTTGTACTATTAGTAAACGGTAAGTTGGTGATATGATGGGAATCAAAATCCAAGTGGGTTAGGAAGAATCTATTGATGGATTGGAGGCAGCTATTATTAAGAGTATATGTGATACAAAATAACTTGTATTAGTAGTTCAGCATGAGTTCTGTATTAGAAAGTGCATGATGGCAGTTATTCATGGAAAATAACTGGCAGTAGTTATGTATTAGGATTATATCTAACTGTAGGGTGTGTAATTAGGAAAGTGTGTTGTTATTTGCAGTCTGTCAGCATAGAATACTCTCTGTAGCCTGTAGGAGACTTTTATCTCTGGGCAGCAAGTATATTGCTGTATTATGTATGATTTTTGTCCAGTATCGTATTTTATTAGTTTATCGATTAGTGTTCTATCATTTTGGTCCGACTTGCCAGATCGGTGGGAAGGGATATCTGTGAGGCCAGCAGGTCGATCACTTGAAAATGGCTAGAGTTTCTGATCGTGTAGATTAATTAGAGGAACAAGTGGCAGGATTCAAAAATGATGTGGCGCAAATGGACGAGAGGATTGGATGCATGGAGAGGCTTCTCTTTGAGATGCAAAGGCTATTCAGGAAGAGAATACTGGAGGAAAATGAAAATTCCAATCATGAGAAAGGGAATTCTTCCAACCAGGGGTCAGATCTGATTTTCCAAGGTTTGGATGAGCATCATATACCAGTTAAAAAAGTAGAACTGTCATCCTTTAATGAGGATGACACAGTGGGATGGTATAGCAGTTAAAAAAGTAGAACTGTCATCCTTTAATGAGGACAACACAGTGGGATGGATCACTGAGGCAGAATCATACTTTGAAGTGCCAAATACTTCAGAACTGAAGATCAAATTGGCTAAATTAACTATGGAGGGATCAACCATCTATTGGTTCAATCTTTTGAGAGAAACAAAAGATGATCTCACTTAATGGAAATTAAAAAAGGCATCTGATTGCAAGGTTTGGAGGAAGAAGGTTTGAGAACCCATATGAGGAATTAGCAACCTTGAAGCAATTCGGTTCTATAAAGGATTATATTGAGAAATTTGAACTCCTCTCTTCACAAAATAGGCTGCCTGAGGAGCAATATTTGGATTATTTTATGGGAGGACTTCAACCAAATATCAAGTGCATGGTCCTTACTTTGAACCCTAAGTCCCACCTTCAAGCCATGCAATTGGCTAGAGACATTGAAACAGAAATGGCTGAAATTCAACCTGAGATTAGCAATTACACTTGACAGTCTAAGAGTTGGTAAAAAAAAAAAGTATTGCACGGTCTTTGAAGTTTGGAGCAGGGATGCAAAACTGGGAGCAAATTTTTGTAACCACTGTGGCCAAGCCAAATAACAGTTGGAATGGGAGAAATGGGACAAATTCCAGTTTAGTGGCTTCAGATCTTTCCCAAAACAGAGAGCTCACCTCCTCTTCAATGTGAACTGGGAGGGAAAATGGAGATAAAAGGAACTTTGGGAAAAAAATAAGGGGCTGCGATATTTAACTTATCAGGAACTTATGGAGAGAAAAACCAATGGTTTATGTTTTCAGTGTGGAGAGAAATTCCATCCTAGGGACAAGGCTAATTTTTCAACCGAATGTATTGATGGGAACCAAGATCCAAGTGGGTTAGGAAGGATCCATTGATGGATTTGAGGCAGTTATTATTAGGACTATATGTGATATAAAATAACTAATCTTGTATTAGTCATTCTGCATTAGATCTACATTAAAAATTGCATGATGCCAAATATTCATAGAAAATAATTGATGGCAGTTCTGTATTAGGATTATAATTTATATCTAATAGTAGAGTGTGTAGGAAAGTGTGTTGCTATTTGCAGTTTGTAGGCAGGGAATACTCTCTGTAGGAAACTTTTGTCTCTGAGACATCAAGTGTATTGCTGTATATGTATGATTTCTGTGTTCAGAGTTGTATTTTATTAGTTTATCAATTGGTGTTCTATCATCATAACTGCAAATTTTACAATTTTATAATATCTTTAATGTATGTTGCAAGCAGATCAGGACCCATAGGCAAGAAAATGGTATGTATGAAGAGATCAATAAAAAAAAATCTGTAATTGCACTTGGCAAGACAGCATCCATATCTCTAGTAACAAAAGTTAATAAAATGCGACCTTCTCTGAGCATCAGCAAAATGTCCTCACAAAGGGAAGACATAACCAGAAATCATTGTACAATGGTAAATGGATTTGTTGGAAAGATATACTTAACCGTTAAGCCCTCACACTTATCAGCTATGCAAACTGTTTCATTGAGTACCTCACCTACACCTCTCGCATCATCATGAAGCAACCTCCTAACAAAATATAAAACCAAATCACAGAACAAGGAAATGTCAATCATTATTCATTATCTATATCCTATGTCGTAAAGTGCAAAAGCAAGTTGAACTTTAAGTCAATAGAGATAAATGACAAATATAACCAACCTGTGGAGCATCAGCTCCATTTGGCCATCTTCCAAGCTGGAACCTCCAACTGAGCGGTCCACCAACACTGAGAATTCCATATTACTATCTTGCACATATATTCCTAAATTAACCTGAAAGAATGGAAAGAAGCCATAATATTTATTAATATCCATTTGAAGAACAGAGCATATGGACTAAAATGCAGAAAGAAATATCTATTTGAAACAAATCAACGGGCATAAAAAATAAAAAGAAAAAACTTATGTTATAAGTGAAACACAGACAGCTCAAATCAATGATTGACATTTGAATGAAAATGAGATAAGATAAAAATTCAAGAGAAGAAAAATCGTTCTCAGGAAAAAAAAAAAAAAAAATTGTAGCAGATAGTCAAAAAATCCATATATAAGAATGTACCAGAATTTAATATAAACAGAAAATAGAAAGATGGATAGTGAGTCTTCAATTAAATGAAACATACTGGGTAATAGTTTCCAGCTATGGGTTGGTTCACTTGTAGATCCCAGTCTGTCCTGAAATCTTGAATCTGCAAAACAATTTTTTTTCAGTTGAAAAAGAAAATTCATTAAGGAAAAAAAAAAAGGGAACAAAGCTAGAGGATAAGACTTCCATCCTCTCAAGAATAATACAAAAGAAAGACCTAAAACTAGAGATTGAATAGTGCAACAGGGCCTCCCAATCTCTCTGCATGTCTACTAAAAAACATCATGAAAAAAATTATTAGCAAAACACCACAAGTTTAAAAAATAAACCTGTCCCAGTTGTTGTCTAGAATGTTATCTAGAAAATTCTAGCATTCCTTCCAGCCAAAGTCATCAGAGAACAGAGAAGAAAGAGCATGGCCACAGAATTCTAGCTTCTAAATAAAAGCCGAAACCTCTAAATTTGATAAAGAGAAACTGATGCAACTCCTTAGGACAGACCCAACTCTCAAAAAAAACCCAAATATCTAATTTCAAAGAAAATTTGCAGCAGAAAAATGCCAAAAAAAAAAAAAAAGAAAGAAAGAAAAGATGACTCCCTGTTTCTGAACTAGAACAGAACAATGTACACATGTCAGGAGACAAAACAGTGAGAGGCGTGCACTTCTGTAGGATGCCATTAGTGTTAGGCCTAAAATCTCTTCACATTTCATCCACCCAGCATGAATCCTATGTGTGACATCCCCATTAATCACCCCATCACTCTGTAAGATGGGTCGACGTCAAGGTTTTCCTATTAATTATATTGTATCTTCCTCTTCCAAATATATCAGAAGTCCCAAACCCACAATTAGAATTGTTTATCACAATATAAAGGCCAACAGAGTTAATATTACAATCTAATAATCAACAATCTATATAATTTATAATAGAAAGACAGAAAACAAATTTAACACACCCTTTTAATGAAGTCACGTCCATTAGAATCTGTGTAGAATGTCTTGTTGGTCTTCATTGTAGTTTTAAATTGAGTAATAATTTCTTTCCCAATGCCATCGTCCACAGGTATAGGCCCAACCTACATATGTATATATAAATTTAAGATGCAACTTCTCAACTGTTTCTGAGCAATATAATAGAAATGAAACAATCATTTGCTCTTCCAATCAGATAAAATGAAAGGTAACCTACTGTGAACTCAATTTCAGCATGCTCTTTTGCCTTGAATATCCTCGTAATCTGTACATGCAGAAAACAATATAAGACTTCCATGCTTATGCTGCAAAGAAATAGATGATCACAAGATATACAACTTTTAATTTTACTGAAATTTGAGGGGGCAGGGGGTGCTGCAGGAAATGGGAGTGATGTGTGAATACTTGTTGGAAAAACAGTTGATTTAATGGTTATTTTAACCATAATTTACCTGGGATATCCATGGATTGAGCTGTTGATGTACTTCGTCCAATATTGGACCACGCAGGACAGTAAAAGGTACCTGAACACAAACCATACAAAATAAGCATCATAAACTATTCTCTAGATTGGTCATAAACTAAAATTGTGTTGAAAGTTCAAAAGGCAAAATTTGTAACCTGGTGATCTGATTTAATGGGAAATGAGCCATTTGGACGGAAGACATATGCCCCAGAAGCCTTGAGAAAAACATAGTTCGCAATCAAAACAAATATTTAAACCAGTTTCATTTAAGGATATTATAGATTAAAGTAAGAAGGTGGTCTTATCATAGTGTTAAGTACAACAAACAATAAAGGAAAAACCGAAAAAAGAAATAAAGAAAATTTTAAAAAAAAAAAAAACATACAATCTAGAGCATTAAGTCAATCCTCTGATTGACAAATGCACCATTTATCCTGCATCAAGAAGGGAGAGCAAGCATTCTTTTTAATTGTTAAAGAATTATTTGTTAGGTTATTGATAGTACATAGGCTTGACTCTAGTGTACTTTCTACTGCATGTACTACACTCTCAACCTAGTACTTTATATGCATAGGGAGACTATGCTATACAAATTATCCCATTACAGCACAATTCTCTTCTCTCCTCTCTCTACATGGTATCACGAGTACGCTAGGACAGCCTCCACTCACCTAGGGCATCCGTTTTCCAAAAGGAACCCTACCAGCCAGCCAGGGCCGCTGGAGGGTCAGAAAATTTGTATGGTGGCCAGATCCTAATAAAGAAACCAACCAGATCTGAAAATCACAGGTGTGGCAAAAATCAGGTGTAGGTGCTGTTCTGGAGCAAAACAGCTCTCATTTTGGTAACAGAGAGGAGCTTCTTGCTGGTCTGAGGAAGGCCCAGTTATTTTTAGGGCTTTTCTTAGGTGTTGGTGTTAGTTTTGGAGCAAATCAGTCAGTTTTGTGGTGCTGTTTAGTTAAACACTCGTTTTTGGTGCAGTTTTGGGGCTGTTTTTTGTGCTCTCTACATTTACAAAAAGAAAATACTATGCCAAAATGAATGAGTAACAAAGAAATTACATCATCTGGCTAAGACTACCAAATATATGACATGTTGCACAGTGCACAATAGCAAAGACTATTGACAAAAAAATTCTTCCTACTAACAATGTAATTGAAGATTGTGGCAATCGATATTCAAAGATATAGAAATTTCTGTGTATATATAACTACCTGAGGATCTTTATCAGTCCCATCATTTCCAGAATAATAACTGTATGATTGTTCAACTGATGCTGTAACCTTCAACCATAACCAAAACAAAATAAGAAACTTCAGCATTACTAACTTTATGCCTTAAGCAAATTGAACTTTGAAAATGTTGGCATCACTTTATCTAGGATTTGACTTATAAGGCACTAGCAATTTACACTCATAACAGCTACTTTAAGGTTTTGATAGCCACAGGGAATTTGCCTTAGCTCCGGGAAACTCTGGATGCGTAGGATCCCATTGCAGGTAGTAAGCAAGCAGCTTTACTAACTATAGCTATAACATAGCTAGGCACTCTATATGCTTATACATGTAATTAATTAAAACTCTTTATAGCAAGACATAAATAAACCAAAACAAAATAAGAAACTTCAGCATTACTAACTTTATGCCTTAAACAAATTGAACTTTGAAAATGTTGGCATCACTTTTACAAGTAGAAAAACTAAAATTCTTATTGAGAACTTACCAGAGTTCTACTGTTAACATAGTGAGTCAGTTTTCCTTCATCTGCTGAATAAAGTAGCATTAGATTCCCTTGTCCAACTTCTATGCTTTTATTTGTACTTCCTTCTGATCTGTACATCTTTGAGATAGTTGAACTATGACCTTTGTCATTCAAAGAGTCATAAAAGTTTGAGTTAATTAGTGTTATCTTTCAGTCCAACTTTACCAGTACAGACTACAGACAACAGAGACAAATAAACAAAGTTAAGAACAAAGTAATATGATATATCACTAACTTGACAGTTTAGAGCTTGACACTATATAGGTGCTGAAACCAAGGGGAGGTACAGACACTGGAAATGCAAGCCAATACTTGAGTTCATCACCACCAGGAGCTTTTCCTATATATGCTCTGACATAATGTTTTCTCGTAGTCAAAGTAGCATTAGACAGAGGCAGAAGCTGAGACTCAATTTTCTTCCCAGCAAAATCCTGGACAGAAACCTGTCCAGTGGAAACCTGTGGCAAATATGTTCTGGATTCAGTCTCGCAAAGCATAAATTAGGGTCTAAAGTGTTTGAATAGTTATAAATAATCAGAATGAAAATCACTAAATTTAATCAAAGAAATTTGTTGGAATACCATATCGGATGTGTATGCACATGCTGCTTCTTTTAGCATGCTTATTGGACAATGGGTGCATTAGTACATAAATTAATGAAGATCATAGGGGAGTGAACAACACAAATGAAATAGAGGCATATGAATGCCTATGGATCCCTCAATTAGCTCATTTCAGTCAAACTTGAAGCAATTACTAAAATAAAAGCATGTTTTTCTCATCATCTTAAGTCTTCAACATCTCATCGTAAAGCCTTCTAATGCACGCAATAAATAAACTTCCGGTGCTTCAAGAGGCAAACAAATAGCTCAAAAGAATACAATTTGCAACAACCAGTGAATTAATATATCTTTCAAGACTAAAAGATGTCACAATCGCTAAGAAGAAAATGACCCAATGATAACCAAGAAATTGGAGCATGGCAGTAACCACTGATTTTGAAGTGATGGAATGCATTCTTTACAGTTCTTACCCAAGTCCAACAAGAAATTAAATAAAATAAATAAATTACCATTAAAAGAACTTACAGGAATTCGAATTACATCTTCCCTCTTCCAAGCAAGAGGATTATAAACAACAATCACCTAAAAAAGGAATCCCAAATTGAGAGAAACATTTTAATAAGCAAGATTCATATCTAATCATAGTCATGCAACAAATCGATAACTGGCATAATGATAATGTGATAGAATATTATCCTTACCAAGCTTTTTCCGTTGACCAATGTAGCTTCAGATGGAGGACAGTAACTTATATTAAGAAGAGGACACTGCAAACAGATTTGCATAATTTAGTATAATATCAATTGTTTTCAAACTCGAGAAGATTTAGGAAGCCTAAGTTAATAAAAAAATAAAGTGACAAATTAATAATAGATTTCAATGGCATATATGGGAAAGCAAAATGGTTAAAAGCGACGTAAAAGAACACTCAGCCAAAAGCATTTTCAGTAGGATAAAATAATTCCTTTCTTGTTCATTTATATCATTTTTATTATGGACAGAAAAAAAAAAAAAATAGGAAACCATATCAGCTAATAAAGGTTAATGTAGTGAAGTGTGTAACATTTTCCCCATGGAATGGGGGGAGTTTGAGGATTATTTTTGCTGATATAAATTTGCCTTTGGCATGTAGCATAAAACGAGTTCATTTACATTTGATTTTTAATTGACTGTCAAGTCAACATGGAACAGAGTAGCAGCTAATTTATGATGGATTCTTCCATAAAAAAATTAAAGAAACTTATGCTGACTATAGTGCATTGCCTGCTGGAAGTCTGTCACTGGGTTCACCCTATGCAAACTTAATCTTTGGTTTACCAAGGAAGCAAGTGCAGACGCAACCAACCTTTCTGCCTGCAAATTAAAAAGTTGTAGACCATATAAGTTTATGTTTATGATATTAATACTAAAACAGAAAATTATTAATATGCACCTCTGCATATCCTATTGAGAGTCGCAGTGCATAATCAGAAGCAACATGCTGCCTTTCTGTGCCACTAACTGCATCATGGTGCTGAGCAATTGCTAAAGCATCAGCTAATGCATCAGTATTTGGTCCTGTTTCATTCCTCCCTTTAAAATATTCCAATTGCCTTGCTGCCTAAATGTCAACAATAGAAAAGCAATAAATGTAGCCAAACAAGGAAAAATGAGCTGAGAGCTCACAAGCACATAACTAATTACTTCATAAAGTAAAAGAGGTCAAGATTTACCAAATAGTAACCACTCATCACTCTCACATAGCCCTTCAAAGCTGGCCTACTTGTAAAATATCCAGTCCAATACGCATTTGGATGATCTGCATACCTAAAATGTTGTGTCTTGAATTCAAAATTGACATCTCTAAACCATGTGGAGGCTTTGAAGTGAAGGAAAAGATGGGAAGAGAAGTAAATGAAGGGGGTTTACTACCAACTCTCACGAAAGCTTAAGTTAGTGTTAGAATTAAGCAATGTAAAATAGATCTTATCACATGTATAATACAGATTAGCTGTTATTGAATACTGATTCTTAGTTGATTAGGTAATTAATTCATGTATGTTACTGCTAGCCCTTAGAATTAGCATCAGATTCCATTGTGTTGAATTGTATAAGTTATAAATATACACATGTGGACTGATTATGACACTATTAACCAAATTCTATATGGTCAAATCTGAAGTAGAAGGAAAGAAGGGACAGGTCACAAAGATGCTGACCTCAACAGAGATAAGTATTGCAGAAGATTAGGAGAATAGCAATGGTAACCTCTCTACCCCCAAGAGTAGCAAGGAAAAGACACGTGCGAAGATTTACCAGCTAACTTATCTTTTCCTGAAGTAAGGTCATGAACAAAACATATGCAACCACAGACTAGGAGTGGAACAGTGTAAAGGGTTTGCGCTGGAAACCATATAGAGTGAGGTACCTGGTTTTGGAGGACAAAAGGAGGGTATGCAATTGATTAGATAACATGAGGTAACTATGCCATTGCCCCAAAAATGAAGTGGTACATTGTATCCCTAAGAATTAGCATTAGATTCCACTGTATTGAATGTTGTACAGAATATAAATATACACATGTTTAAACTGATTGGTCACACAATTTACAAAATTCTATAGCTTAAGCTATTAGATGAAAGCTCATGGATAGCTTTATTATATCTAGCACCCTTCTTTGGATGTTTGATGAAAGAAAGGTTACTCTCTTCCTCTTGTTCAGGACTTAAAATTAAAAGTAAGAGAAATGACAGTTATATCCCTTATGTAGTTCAAAATAAGTGATTTCCCTTTTCTTCAACTTTCTTCCTCTTGTTTGGGGATTAAAGCTAAAAGTAGGAGAAATGAAAGTTATATCCCTTATTTAATTTTAAAAAAGTGATTTCCCTTTCCTTCCCCTCATTAAAAAACTTCCAATCAAAAGTTTGTGTCACTTCCCTCCCCTTCCCTTTCCCCTCCTTACCTCTAATTCCAAACATAAATCCAGAACTAAGGTATCCAAGATAAACTCACGGGAAGAAATCATCAACTTTAAGAGGCCAATACTCATTAGCTGCATATTTTGCATCAGTGTAGATAACTGGTGTTGAATATAATGCATTGACACGTCCATCCTGAGAGAGTATGCCACAAAAATCAAGTACAAGTTTTAACTCAAAGGAGCTAAACCAGTAAATCTTATCAAAGATGCAAAACAAGAACTCCAGAGAAACATTTTAGACACAATTGCAAGCTAGAGTACCTGATTGACATAGTGAATAAACTTATCCATCTGCCTGAACCATGAATTAGCATATTGATAACGGAAGTCTGTCCCCATTGTCCACATAATGTGATTTGTTTTGGTCACATTAGCCTAGAAACAAGTAGAAAATTTAGTCTTTAGCTTCCGTTATATACTCTCGTAAATTTACTATTGCATTATCAGGCTTTTCAAAAGCTATGGTGTTATAGGTTCTCTGAAAAATATACCTTGCAAAAAATGTATAGAATTTTAACTAAATGCTGCAAAATTTGCTTTTGAGAGCATCAAAAAGTACAAAAGATGGATATTATAAAGTTAAAAGGGTAAATGTTTAAATAGGAAATGGAAAATTGTTACAATTAATAGAAGCTGAAGTTGTTTTAGGTAATTCATATTCTTTATCAGCCATGGCTGCTTTCAGATACATCTGCTAGGTGTCAAGAAGATCCTGCGACAATTTTAAAAGCACAAGAAGTTCCCTAAAAAAACTTTCCCACCAAAACTTACATATTTTTGGGCTTTTCTATAAAAAGCAACAAATCAAAAGCCACCGCATTTCTAGTTTACTAATTAGAATATAACTTGCATTCTTAAACCTCCATCATGCATTTGAGCTGTCAACATAGGGAGATTTATATAACAAAAGGAATGGGTTCAATTGTCAGCAAGACCTCACCTGAGCTAAGGCAGCAGATACAAAATCGTTGACTCTTTCTTGAACATTATAGTCAAACAGTAGAATGTCATCCTACAATTTAAATTTACATGAATCTTAGAAAAGAAGAAAATAGAGTATTAAACATATTCTTCAAGTAAATTTTAAATAAATAAAAGAAGACTACTTGAATAGGAGGGGAAACATCATTTATCTCAAACGTGAAACCATCAGGAGGATCATAATGTCTGGGAAATATCCCAGTGAATATCTGCAATAAAGTTAGCCATAGGAATAATTCTTGTAAGAACTGAAAAGAAAAATAATCTTACTTGTAAGTAGAAACAGAATCATTAGGCAACTAACTTGTGAAGAAGAACCAAGAGACCTGGAACCCTGCCAAATAAACTCTAGAGTCTTCTCCTTTAATCGCTTGGCTCTATCTTGGTAATCAATTCTAGCAAAAAAGAGTGAATCGAATCCTAGCTGCAGCAAAGACACAATCACATAGGATTAGCCAATTCATAATGACATGTCACAACTTCAATATGATTGTGTGAATAATGACTCCACATATAATAGTACAATCTTAAAGTGACTAGAAGTGAAATCAAGCATGTTATGCTGGTAATTAGTACAGATAAGTTTCCACATGGTTCAATTATAATAAACATACCTCAGCGCCAAGCAAGTAAGCCTGAACTGCAGAATGGCCAAATGGGTCAATCTGCCAACCAACTCTTGGAACCTTACCAAATTCCTCTTTGATAAATTGATGCCCGAGAGTGGTCTGGTCAATTAGATCAACGTAATGTGGCGTGGCCTCATCATGCATACACATACCCCCATTTCTTCAAAAACAAAATCAGGAACCAAAACAAAAAATAAAACAGGAATAAGAAATTACTAATCAGATTCAAAAGTCATCAACTTAAAGATGATCTATGCCAATTATAAATTAGGCAAAAGCACCCTCCCTCCTAAAAAACTTCACCTGCAAGCTAATCATTAGCTACTGCAACTTTAAATTATAGCCATGAATTTAAAAGCAATAACTATTAACAAGATTTGGGAAGAATAGCATAAGATAGTTACATTACATGAATTCCAACTGACCCGAGTTGACAAGCTCCTTGACTTTAATTTTCATTGCTTTACTTTGCTGTCTCCACCATCTCTGGAAAAATGCCTGCGCATTAAAAAAGAAAAAGAAAATAAGCACTCAATTAAATCCACCAATCACTTATTTCTTGCCCTTTAAAAGCCCTCACCTAAAAAAAATTTTAAAAATTAAAACACACACCAAAAAAGATGCAAGCACGGAAAGTTAGTACTATCTACTTTTATATTATAAATTAGAAAGCACAACATTGAGCAGAGACTCTCACCCTGTTCACTGTCTCCATTAGACATCCTTAACATTTTCTCCCTTCTCTCCGTAGAAAGTGTATTTCACATTTTATCCTGTCTCGCAACTGGCTAAAAAATTTCTCATTCAATCATCTCAAACCAACCTATTTATATCTTCATCCGTATAATTGATCTTTTTAATAGCATATTCCTTTTAAGTTACCCTCTTTTATTTTTAACTTTAAGTTAAATTTTAATTATTTTTTTAAAAGAAATCATCAATAGTTAAAAATATCTTTATACCATAATGTAAACTGTTTATTATAAATTTATAATATAATTTATATATTCAAAGGTATATATTTATTATGAATTTTAAGTATAATATA
The DNA here is from genome assembly GCA_004329165.1 of Spatholobus suberectus. Classification (NCBI taxonomy): domain Eukaryota; kingdom Viridiplantae; phylum Streptophyta; class Magnoliopsida; order Fabales; family Fabaceae; genus Spatholobus; species Spatholobus suberectus. Next base: position 33,753,647 of record CM014732.1, on the reverse strand, counting down.
ATTTATATATACAGAAATATTTATTTATTATGAAGCAATGCAACCTGAAATACTAGATATGATTAATTACCATCTCAACATAGATGAACTTGCGATTCTTGTCCTCCAAGAGCGCGGATATCACAGAATCCAGCACGTTCTGCACACATGCACCCTGCAACCAGAAATCGCCTTAAAAAATTTTGGATCATCAATCACTAACTTTGCAGCCAAAAAAATAAAAAAACAGACCCGAATGGAGTTGTTGGCTCCAACGTAGTACTGATCGACGGTCTTGAGCCACCCAACATCGTCGTGGGAGTGAGGAACCAAATGCACGTTTATTTTGTCCGGGACTATCCTCTGCGTCGTGTTGTACTCTATGTACTCTGATTCCGCAACCCAAATCGCCGCCACCAAAACGGCGAATAGGGCTGCCGCATTGACCATCGTTGCTGCCTGTGGGTTACTGTACTCGCTGATTTTGCTTAATATTATGAATTTCGTTTTATTGCTGAATTAGAAACTGTGAAGTGCAAGGAAAGACATAGTAAATGGGGCCACTCCATGAATAATTAATGATTTGTTTGGTTGAGTGAGGAAGAGAGGAAAAGAGAATAAATTTTTGAATTGGTTTAATTTTTTTTTTTTTTATAGTTGTGTGAATTTTATATTTTGGTTCTTATAGTTAAAAGTAATTTATTTTAGTTTTTATATTTGTACTTTTGATATTGGCTTGATTTTATTTTTTTTTAAATCGTCATAAATTAAATAAAAAAAGCAAAAATGTCAATTTGTCGCAGTTTTATATTGCTAATTTTTTTTTGTGATGGTTTTATTTTACGAAGTTAAGATACATTTGATGATAGGAATTAAACTGATATCAAAAATGTATGTATAGAGACTAAAACGGATTATTTTTAACTATAGAGACTAAAAGGTAAAGTTAGTACAATTATAAGGACCAAAAAAATAATTAAATCTTTTGAATTTTTAAAAATTTAGGTAATTTAGTTAAGTAGAAATAAGTGAAAAAATTTTAAATTTTTTAGTAGGTCCCACTGGGTCTCAGTATTTATTTTCACTTTATTTATCACTTACTTTCATTCACCTCTTTATCTCTATCTTATTTCTCATCTATTTCTTTTCTATTAAACAATTTAAAATTTAAAATTATTTTTTATTTATTTCTCACCTCTTAACTTATTTTTTACTTATTTTCTTCCTATCTATTTTTTGTCTCTCTAACAAACAAAGACTAAATAAAAAAATTAAGAAAATGCTAAGTGTTTTTGATGCATACGAAAACGCTGTGTGCTACTCTTTTGATGCATATCAGTATAGTGACAGTGGAGCCTTATTTTTACCTAATAAAAATAGTGAGGTCATATATTAGTGCAGGACACTAGCGAGATACATTACCTTTTTTTCGTTTTTCGTTAATAAAATTTGAGAGTTGAGAAAATTTTAGACATATATTTTTGATAAGATTGTCTCGGGTAAAAGAACTGTTGTCTCTGCCCAAAAAAAAACTTTAGACAGATATTGAGAGAAAGAGAGAAAAATTTATTTATAAATTTACTTTTGTTAAAAAATGAATGGCTCAATTTAACCGAAATATTTATATAATAAAAAACTTTTAAGTAGGGGTGTTCGCAGATCGGTTTGGACCGGTTTTAAACCAAAATCCATTCAATCCAAACATCAAAAGAACATACGGTTCGGTTCAATTTGGATAACTTTCACACAAAAATTTGATCCAACCCAATCTAATACATGCAATTTAGATTGGATCAGTTGATTCGATTTTCACTGACTATCTTTATAGATTCTTTAATTTCTTATTTAATGAATGCATTTATTTGTTACAGTCATAGAATCACCTACATTTTTATTTTTTAAATTTATACATGAAAAAAATAAGATATGTAAAGAAAAAAATAAAGAAACAAAAAAATACATCAAGTGTAGCAACTAGCAAATACATCAACTCATCAAGTGGTAATTGATACCTTCGTGATATGATACTGTGATGGTTGATTAGGCCAAAGGCTCAAACTGAAAAACCAAGTTCAAAAATATCATCCGCTAGAATCTTATTTATGCATTATCTATGAAGGGCAAAATACGGCATTATCTATGAAGAGCAAAGACTACTAGAACAGCACTTTGAAATATTAAATCAGGAGAAGAAAGAATCCCTCGTTAACCCACATGTACCAAAAAAGGATACAAAAAGGCAAACCACAAAATTTACAATATGCAACCACAAAAGCTATATTGCTAGCTTCGCAAATAACATAATAGATAAACCATGAGACATATTGAAGATCTTTCGTATATAAATGAATAATGAAAAGAATGGTTAATAAAAAATAATTCTATCTCACAGATAAAAGTTTAATAACAAAATCAATTTTGATATTAACGGTGCCTTGTCTACATGCAAATAGAATACATCCGCACATTTAGCTGCTCTTGTATTTTTGCCTCCACAAAAGAACAAAGACAAATCCAAGTAAGCCATGAAAACTTCAATGATTAGCATACGTAAGTATTAAGTATATCAGTTCACTAGTTATAATTCAGTTCTGTTTGGTTTGGTTTGGTTCCAGAGCTACCAATCGAAAACCGAACCAATTGATTACACTACAAAACAATCTAATGCAATCCAAAAAAAATCGATTTGCTTTGATTTTCAGTTATTTGGATCAATTTTTGGGTTTTTTTTTTTTATCAGTTGGATTTGAATACCTCTATTTTTGAGAGAAGCTAATTAGAGTAGCAATTGACAAATCGATTGATTAACAATAAGACATTGAGCAAGCTATCAAATGTACAAACAACTAGAACATTTCTTTATATTCGGTAGTATATATATCTAATTTTAGGCCATCAACACAAATAAGACACCCATTACGAGACCATCACCTCTACCATTGCCACCCTAGCTGACAAAGTTGCCTTTTTTCCTCACCCTTTTTCCCACTACAACCAACGGCGATGGCCCTGTTGCCACAAGTAGCGTTCACCACTCCCCTATGTCGTTCCATGTCTCCGCCAACAGGACTATCCACCAACTCACTTTTAACCATGCTTTTACCTTTACCCCACCACCTTATAATACTAACCCTTTTACACCTCATTCACACTTGGGGACCTCAACTCAACCTTCCCTGCCACCTCTTATTATCCAAACCCCAAAAATATTGCTTACCCCTTTTGAAGGCCAAGAACCTTTGGATTAGTTATTTTCAGGTGGACCAATTCTTTGCTTTTTACCAAACCCCCTATGACCAACGTCTTGCTTTGATTCCTTTTTACATGAAAGGAGGAGGCACTTGGGTTATTCAAATGGATGCACCTAAACCACCAATAATCTAATTGGGATTCCTTTGCTCGCACCTTAGAACTACGCTTCACCTTAGAACTACGCTTCAAGCTCTACCAGTTTGGCACCGTCATCAAGTACTAGCAACGCTTTGAGTGTCTTTCTAATCGAGTTTTTGGTTTACATTCCGATACACTCCTCAATTGTTTTATTTCGAACCTAATGCCGAAGATTCGTCACGAACCAACCATTTTACGAGTTACGACCTTTTTCCATCCACTAAGCTATCAGTCTCGCCAAACTAATAGAGGCCAAGCTAAAAGATTCAAAACTCAAACCTTCCACGCATATTGTACCTACTACACCCCAACTGAACCCTTCCCATCTAACACCATTTACTCCCCTTCCCTCTCCTACCCCCACCACTCTGCCCATCAAACGCATCTCCCAAGCCCAAATGCAAGACTGTCGAACCAAAGGGCTTTATTATTACTGTGATGAGAAACATGTTCCTGTTCATCGTTGTCAAGCCCCTCAATTTCTCTTACTCATTATTGAGGATGACACTGATGTCTCTACTTTTTCTCCTTCTACCTCACCTTCCCCTCTTAAAACGCTATAACTAAACCCTAACCTTCCTCAACTCTTTACCCACTTTCAATTATCCACATAGGCTTTGACTGGCTAGCCCTCCCCCTAGATCTTACGCTTTCATGGTATTGTCTTTGGCCATTCAATCAGTATTTTGGTGGATACCGATAGCTCCCATAATATAACATAACCTCGTTTGGCCTACCACCTTCATTTCCCTATTACCCCAACACCCAAATTCCCTGTGATGGTTGGCAATGGGGAGCATATTTTTGCTCTTGTCTTTGTCCTAAGGCTCCCTTCAGCATTTAATCCCACATCTTTAAGGTTCCTGTCTACTTGTTACCCATTCAAGGTGCAAACATAGTTCTCGGCATTACATGGCTCCATTCACTGGGCCCTATAACCTCCAAATTTTGCATCCCCTGCATGACTTTTAACCATCAAAATCATTCCATCACCTTCAATGGGGATTCCAATCCATTACCTATGCCTGCCACTTTTACCCATCACCTTATCCATATAAATTCTATAGCTTCTTTCCACCTTATTACATTCTCCACCCTTACCACCACTTCCCTTCTCCCTACTCCTGACCCCCCACCTAATTTCTCCTCGGCCTATTCATCCATTCGACATCTTCTTAATCGCTTCTCAACAATTTTTTCCAAGCCACATGGCCATCCTCCTTCGCAACCATATGATCACCACATTCCATTACTTCCCCATTCTTCCCCAGTGAATGTCCGCCCTATCACTACCCACAAAAAACATCATGAGTTCACTTATTGATGAGATGTTGTACAAAGGTCTAATAATCCCAAGTCGCAGCCCTTTTAGCTCCCTTGTCCTCCTGGTCCACAAAAAGGATGGGATGGGGCAGTTTTGTGTTGATTACTAAGAATCTCAATGCCGTCACCATTCTTGACCAGTTTCCTATACCCATCGTGGATGAATTGCAGGATGAACTAGGCGGTGCCTTTGCTTTCTCCAAAATTGACCTTTGGTCAAGGTATCACCAAATCAGGGTTCACCCAGATGATACACATAAAACAGCTCTTAGGACTTGTGATGGTCACTATTAATTTTTTGTGATGCTTTTCAGCCTCACTGATGTCCTTCACCCTTTCAACATGCCATGAATGATCTCCTTCACCCATTTTTATGTCATTTCATTCTTGTTTTCTTTGATGATATATTAGTTTACAATTCATCATTATTTGACCACATTACCCATTTAGAATTGGTTTTAAGTTTGTTGCAAGAAAACAGGTTTTTCACCAAGTTTTCAAAATGCGTTTTCATGGAACCTAAGGTGGCTTATTTGGGCCGCATCATTTCTAACAATGGGGTTCAACCAAATGAGGAAAAGATCCAAGCCATCGTAGATTAGGCCTATCACACTCTCTCATTGCACAGCGTGGGTTCCTAGGCCTTATTGGCTTCTATTGTCAGTTTATCTAACATTACACTCATCTCGTTGTGCCACTCACGTAGCTTTTAAAATCAACATTGCTTACATGGCCTTCATTAGCCCACAAGCATTTACAAGTCTCAAAAATGCAATGATGACTGCTTCTGTGCTAGCACTTCCAAAATTCACGATTCCCTTTGAGCTTGAAACAAATGTGTCCTCGATGGCAGTGGGTGTAGTCCTTTCCTGAGTGGGCCATCTTATTGCGTATTTCAACAAAAAGCTCAGTAAATCACATACAAGCAGCCTTTGTCTACGCTCGTGAAATATTCGTTGTAATAAAGTCTGTTAAGCGCTAGCGTCAGTATCCAATCGACACAGAATTTTGCATTATTACATATCAAAAGAGTTTACATCACTTACTCAACCAGGTTTACCAATGCCGGAGCAACTTCCTTGGGTCACAAAACTTTAGGGCTTTGACTTCAAAATCGTATATTGTCCTGGCAAAGAGAATGGTATCGTCGATGCCTTGTTGCGTTGTCAACCGAATCTCTCACACCCTCCACCCTCATCTCCTTGTCTTCACCAGTCCCAGTTCTGCTAAATGAGCTTTGCTCGTATTTTGCTGTGAACCTTACAGGCAAGAATTTCCTTTAAAAGTGCTTATCTGATCCCAACATGCACAAGCAATTCAAACTCAACAATGGTTTGGTCCTTTTTTAGGATCGTCTATTCAGACCCAACCTGCCTGACCTTCGACGAGCCCTCTTCACAGAGTTTCATGCGTCCTCCGCTACAAGCCATTCTAGACCCAAGCCAACTCTAATTCACTTTGGTTCATTTTGTAATTGGTCAGGCCTTGCCATTAATGTCTAAAATTTTGTGGTTGCTTACACTACTTGTCAACAATACAAATACTGCCCATCCAAGCCCCAAGGTCTTCTTTGACCCTTTCCTATTCCTTTCTAGGTGTGGAAAGAACTCAGTACGGACTTTATTACTCATTTTCCTCCCTCCCGCAGCCACACTGTTATCTGGGTTATTGTCAACAGGCTCACAAAATACACTCACTTTATCGGTCTCCCGTCCAAGTTCACCACTACCAATTTAGCCTCCTACTTTTCTATCAAAATCTGCATATTAAATGGTGTACCCAAGTCAATTGTTTTAGACAAAGACCCATTATTTCTTAGCAAGTTTTGGCTTGAACTTTTCAAATTACAGGGGACTCACCTCAAGTTTTCGACCGCTTACCACCCTTAGACCGATGGCCAAACAGAAATTCTTATTGGTCCACTGAAGCTTACCTCACCTTTGGTTCACTTTCCTTCACTAGGCCGAGTTCTAGTATAACTTAACCCGCCATTCCTCAACGGGCATGTCCCCATTTCAGCCCTTATATGGTCAAAAATCGCTAGGAATCCTGAATTACCTTTTAGATTCCACTCACCTATTCCTGGTTAGCCATTCCCTGTAAAACTGCCAAGCCATTATCCACAATCTTTGTGAAAACCTACGTTGTTCACGTCAGCTCATGAAGGCACAAGCTAAAAAACACAAACAACACCTTACCTTGGCAAAAGAAGATTGGGCTTGGCTGCGCGTCCAACAATACCAGCAACACTCTATCACCTTAAGCAGGCACTCCAAGTTATCTCCTAATACCATGGACCCCTTCGCATCATCTGCCTTATCAACATCGTCTCATTTGAACTTGAGCTTTCCCCTTTTGCTCATATATTGGCCTTCCCCCTTCAAGAACACCACCCTTACCCCACTTTCCACTCCTAGAATATGCTTTCATACCCGAGGCCCACCCTATCTCAACAACACCAATGCCTTAGCCCTATCTTTTTTCCCCTCCCTCTATGTCTAACCCAACTCTTTAGACAACCCTACCCAACCCTTCTGACCCTTCCAACCTCTTACCAAACACCCCAAATTTAACCCACACTCCTCAACCCTTAGATCTCACTCACCCATATGTTCTTTTTCCTGTCCCTTCATCTGAACCACCTAATTCAAACCCATTTGCCCTACTGCCACCTAACTACATCCCACCCAACTCACTTAATGCCATCACCCCAGCAACCAACTATGTCATGCCACATCCTTTAGTCTCTATGGACCACAACGTCACCATCCCCATAACTAATCACACATCTCCACATCCTTTGGTCTTTGAGGACAAAGACCCAGCTAAACTAGAGGGTATTGTTAGGCCCATCTGTGACACCCATTCACATTGTATATAACCCATACTTATTTACTTAATTAATTAGCCGTTAATTTTAAATTAATAGTAATGCAAGTAAAATTTTTCCAATTTCAATAATAGAGAAATGGTAAAATTAACAGAGTTAGGAAGTAGAAGTAAAAGATAAAAATATTATGTCTATTTATATATATGTACCATAGTACTATGCATAATAATTTCATATTACATATCAGTCTTCTTAAAATATAAAAGAAATGTACATCAAAGGTAGATACTGTCTAACCCCAATATATACGTCAAAAAGATCCTACTCAGAGTAGTGTCAATCTACCATATCCCATGTATAAAATAACAGGTCATCAAACTAGGCCTATGAATCCTCAGGTGATGGCGGAGCAGGAGGAGCATAGACAATGTTTAGTGGCGGAGTCGTCAATAAGGAAATAGGGATCTCATGGGTCATAGGCGGTATTGGAAACCTAGGAATAGGATATAAGAAGGTAATAGATGTAAAACAATGATAAGTAAGTATATTTATATCTTCGTAGTACTCCCAAGTTCCTTCGTCCATATACTCTATGTGTAAGTTAAACAATACTGGCATGGCCATCTTCATTAATCACAATCAAATATGCATAAAAGAACAATAATAGAGTTAGGTGATTTATTCTAAAATCACTTCTACATGAATGATAGGAATTCTACCACAAAATACCGATAAAACACAATTGGCAATAAAGGGGAACCTAAAGTTTATTCTATGTTATACTATCCTTGACTCGATATGGATCCATACTCTCCGTTAGTGGGTAATAGTTCTCAACAAAACCTAGGAAGTGACTGGGAGTACATATACCTCCCTCAACATCATCTCATGGTACAGTCCTCATCATCATTTAGCAAAAAAATAACAATTTAGGAAATCCATTTATAGAGGTATACTCTCACCAATCCTAATGATGTTAAGCAGTTGTCTGGGTTATCAAGTTGGTTAAGTAATTTTCATGGCTCAAGAGCGTGACCCTGGCCATCAAGATGCTCACCACTCGATACCATACCCTCTAGACCTAACCATGGGTCCCTGCCTTTCATCCTGCAATGTACCAAACTATAGCTTCCCTAGCAAGGGTGTCATGCCACTACATGTCACTTGCTTTACATTACTCACTAACCTATCACATTCCTACTTCTCAAATAGAGGTTTCCCTAGCCTCAATTAATTTGAGCACCAGTACAATCAACATTTCTACCTTATATTATAGAAATTACACAATACCTAAAATTTTAACAGAGCAACAATTTAGTAATTACGTAAAATTTTTGCAAAATAACAACGTAGTAATTATAATTTAATTACTAAAATTTTGGCAGAATAACAATTAAATAAATACATTTTAATTTTCTAAATTTGTGTAGAGTAACAGCTTAGCAAATATAATTTAATAATTTAAATTTGAGCAGAGTAACAACTTAGTAATTATGATTTAATAATTTAAATTTGAGCAGAGTAATAACTTAGCAATTATAATTTAATAATCTAAATTTAAGTAGAGTAACAACTTAGCAAAAATCAAAGTTTAACATCAAACAATATAACAACAACAACAATAATAATAATAATAAAACTTAAGCTTAAATAGGTTTAGGGGAATACCATTCTTACCAACATGCAAAGTGAAAATAATTTAGAACCAACCTTACTCTCCCCATTATCTCTAAGGTGGTTGGTGAAGAAGATAGAGTTGTTGATGTAAAGCTCCTAGGAAGAGAAGTTTATTAATTGTTAGAAAACTAGTAAAATTTTAGCATAAAAATAAAATAAAAGAAAAAAAATTTCTAAAGAGAGAAGCTCTCTAAAAATTTGGCTAGCTTGAGAGAGGAAGAGGTGTGTGAAAAATGACCAATGATGGGAGATATTTATAGACGAAGAACAAGCTTAGGTGTTCACTTTGATGACATAAGCCATTATGTCATAAATCTCTTTTTTGATTTATTTTTAATTAATTTAGGGACACATATCAAAATTAGAGTGATGAATTAGCTATTCCTAGGTTGGGGACGTTCTCCCTTAGCTGTCCAGCCTTTAGAAGTTAATTTTATCTGCAGGTAAATTAACTGGTACCGATAAAATCGCCTAAACTTGAAAAAAATTCACTTTTAATATCAAAAAAATGTAATTAAATGTAAAAATGGACAAATACATTATTTTTCATCAAAAATAAATTTCTAATAATTAATTTTAATTTTAATTAATTTATTTCAAATTTTATCTATTTATTTTGTATTTTTAAGCTAAAAAATTCATAATAAATCCATTTTAATTCAATAAATATCAAAATTGTTATAAAATTTTAAAATTAAATATTTCACCTATAAATAAACTGAAATTATCATTTTTACCATTTTTGGATATCAAACCAATACTAACTAGCTTATCGAACACTTAGGGGCATTTTGGTTATTTTACACAAGAATTCCAGAAAATTATCAAAAAATTTCCAAAATTATATTCTAATATATATGACATGATTCCAAGCTCAAATTGATATTCTAATGTCAATTGAATCTTTTTCTCATGTCAGCCCTTAATATTGAGTAATAGGGACAAAATCATCATTTTCTAATTTCTCCCGGCTTTGGCTCGGAAAAATTATTAAAAATTATGATTAGATAACTCTTGAATTTCCGAGCATAATGGTGAAAATCAGAATTTTGAAATTCCATCCTGATTTTTCAAAATTAAATAGTCAAATATTAGAAAAATAGTTGAAAATTTGAAATAAAAGTGCTACATTTTTCACCATTTTTATTTTAAAATAAAATTTTTATAATTAAAATATACCTAGTATAAAATTGTCAAAATACTTTGAAGTCAAAAAGTCTCTGGTCTGCTCCTCTAGTCAACTAGGGGTATTTTGGTCATTTCACAAAAATTGTCTTAATAAAATTCTGAAAAAAGTTTAAAATTATTATTAATTATTCTAAGCACATAAATGACTTAAAAATAAATTTTAGACACTTTTAACTTTTTTTTTATCTATTTTATCAATTATTTAGTCCTTCTAGGGGCAAAATAGTCATTTTACCCTTTTTCGACTCTGTTTCCAAAAATTATTAAAAAAATAATCTAAGTACTACTCACTAATACGAGCGTAACCATAAGGATCAAATTTTTGATATTCCCATTTGGTTCTTCAAGAATAAATATAGAATAATTAGGAAAATAATTTGATATGCAAAAATAGGGGTGTTACACCATCAATACAAATACAGACATGGGCCTAACTAAGCAGGTCACATCTAAGCCCAAGAGAGCAACCAAAGCCCTAAAATGGTTGAAGGAATTTCAATTTTAAGTTTTATTTTGTGTTAGCTGTATTTGCTTTTATTTCTAGTTGTAAGAATTCTAGAAGTTTCTCTTGTCAATGATCATGACGTGTGTAGTCTGATCCCAACTTCTTGGAAAATTCTCCAATTTTATTTAACCTTTTTGGGTGTCATCAATGAAAGTAAAGAAGAATTTTTAGTAGCATAGATTATGTGTAGTATTTGGTAGCCTTAGTCTAATGTTGCCTTATTCGGTCCTATCGAGGAACCTAATATTAATCCTCTATAAGGATATGGCAAACCATAAGGCTTTTGTTCACAACCTTTTCTTTGACAAAATAGTGTCAAGCTCTATATATGCTTTGTTCTAGAGTGAAGAATAGGATTATGAGTCGCAAGGCTATAGTTTAGTTTGTTTGGTTCTGTAATGAGAAGGTTCATGCGTATTTTATGTGAAATTGTTGAAGGGGTATTTGGTCGGTTTACAATCACCATAATAATTAAATTGATTTTTTTACAACACGCTGCTTTACTAAGCACACACTTCTAAGGTTGTTACACAAATTATGGGAATTATAGTGGGCATAGAGTTGCCAAGCTCAATATCAACTTCAACATTAGATCTAACGACTAAAGGTTGCTTGTTAGACACCATGACACTAGATTTGTGCCTTAGAAGATACATGACTTCAACATTGATATTTTCTCGTCAAGATCAATAACCCAACTAGCATCATAATAGGAATAAGGGTGAAAGATTGACTTGGCCTAGGGTGAGAAAAGGACCAGAGTGTACATATAGTTTCTTTAAGATACTTCTATAAGAAATATAAGACCTTAGTTCATAACTTATAATACAATAAAAATAAGTTGTTTAGAAACTGGAAGCATATCTTCTATAGCTATTACTACCAAACTCTCTTCCATAGAATCTCTCACAAGCAAAATGTCAAGCACCTTGCATTTATAATACAAAACTTAGTATTTAGAGATAGAGTTATTCTAATCTTATTCCTTCTTTAAGCACATAAGACAATGGAACATCATAGGCCTATTTATAGGCAAGACTAGGGACTCCCTTCCTTATTACAATACCATAATAGCCCTCCATTACTTTGAACCAATAAACTTGCTTATTATGGTTCTTGTAACTGCTCATGTTTATTATTTTGTAACAACTCCTCACTATTAAGCAATTAACTATAAGGCTTAAATATACTTTCGGTCATTTATCTTTCTAAGAAAATTCGTTTTGGTCCTTTATCTTTTAAAAGCATCAATTTGGTCCTTCATCTTTTTAAAACGCTTCACTTTGGTCCTTCCGTCAAGTTAAAACTAACATCATCAGTGTTTTATGTTTAAAATAATTAATTTTAAACATAGTGGTGATTTTTAACCGCCACTATTTGCAGAACCCTTAAGAACCTTAAACTTCTATGAATTCAATTACTCACAATTGGAGCAACTTTTTGAAAAATTAATTGAGGGCTTTTTTGTGTCTCTTAGAGGCAATCAAAAGCCCTCAAAGTTTGTAGCAAATTGTCTCTTGTATCGAGAAAAATTTACGAGTATTGCTTATGTGTTTTTAAAATTTAATAAATAAAATTATTATGTGGCAGTTAAAAACCGCCTCTATGTTAAACTTCATTGTTTGAAAACTCATGCTCTTCTTCTTCTTCATCTTCTCCCTTTTTCTTCGACAAATCATCAAGCTGCATCTCCTCCCTCGTGGAGCAGCATCTGATCAAAGTACCAAACACCTGAAAGTCCATCAAGGAGAACACATAATTTGTGGTTGATGACATTTCAAGCATCATGATGACGTCAAGGTCGGAGTGGGTGAGGAAGGAGGAGTATTGGGTGACATCCTTCCGGACGTTCCAAAAGATTTCGGAGTCAGTGGGCTCGGCAGTGCTGGTGCGAAGGAGCTCAACGCCGCCAAGCCAGAGGGCGGCGATGCGGTTGTACTGCTTGCCCTTGCACCGAGCGTGGAGGCGGAGGATGTAACATTTTGAGCGTTGATGAGGGCGATGAGTGATCGCTGGTGCAAAAGAGATAACGGCACGGACAAGGAATGGCTCTTGGCAGGCTTCTAGTGGGAGGGATACATGAATGAATCGAATACAGACCATAATGAGAGGGATCCAGAGGCTGTGCAGGTGTGGGACTGTACAGTTGAGGATAGCTTAAAGGAACTAATAAGTGCTACCTATACCAACAAGATGCATCTACTTTTCGGTAGCTTATCACTTGAGAACTCCACAGTTAAGTGTGCTTGACTTGGAGCAATTCTGGGATTGGTGACCTCCTGGGAAGTTTCCTAAGAAGGATGTGAGTGAGGACAAAGCATGCTAAAAAGTCTTGTGTTGGTTTGTAGGGACAGCCATCTATCCTGAAAGACGTAGGACCACGAGGCAAGGCAGCGAGAAAGAGGGGAAAAGGTAAGACAAAGAAAGAAAAAGAAGGAAGATGGAAGACAAAGAGAGAGAAGGGAGGAAGAGGAAAGAAAAAGAAAAAAAAAGAAAATGTTTAGTGGCAGTTTTTAACCGCTATTTTTTTAAAAATCTGACTTTTTTGTTATCAAAGTTAACGTTGCCAGTGAAAAGGACCAAATTGATGTTTTTAAAAAATAAAGGACCAAAATGAATTTTTGTAAAAAGATAAAGGGTCAAAAGTGTATTTAAGCCTAACTATAATAATAAGGTAATGAAATCAAATATAATTCTTATGATATATAAGTCACATAATATTTTTCCAACAACTTCATAATACACTTAACAACTCTTCTAGTGCTCCTCCATTGGTTAAGTTAAGAATTGACAAACCTTATTAATTGCATAGCAAATCTTTGACCTAATGATGGTTGCATACTACAATTATTGTTACGTCTAAGAGAATCAAACTCTATATTTTAATGATAATAAACAAACATATAAAAGCATTGATTGTTTTGAAGCTAACATTTTTTGTAAAAGTATACATATAAGTTGTTTAATAGCATTGTTGAAGTAGAAAGAATAGTAGAAGTGTCTTACTACACATCATTTTATGGAGTCTTAAGTTTCAATCCTCTTTATTGTGTTTTACTTTTTTTTTCTTTACAATTATGATAATGAAAAATGTAATGAAAGAGATAAAACCCTTTGTCATATAATAGCAACTTCCATCAAGTTAGTTACCTTATGTTATCAGATGTTTAAAATTAACTTTTCACAATAACTAATTAGTCCCTTATTTTTATAAAATTTAACTTAAGCCCATAACTTATGTCATATAAGGCACTCTATTTAATTTATTTATTTATTTTTCTAACATCTTCCACTTGACTCATATAAATATTATGTCACTTAATGATTTAATAACTACATCAATTATAATATGCATTAAACAAACCTTAGATACATCGGTTTTATCATCGATCATAATCAAAGATATCAAACTAATGCAAGTCGTGGCAAATATATGTTATTAAATCAACATATTTCTTTCATGTATTATTGTTATATTAGCCTTCTACTCAATATGATTTTAGACTTGTTGAATAAGAAGTCCATAGTGGTACAAACATAGTGCCTTTATTAAAGGAAAAATCTATTTTCAGGAACATCATTTGCATGCTTATACGTAAGATAAAATCCAGAGAATTTAGAACACCATTAATTAATGAGCTTAAAGTGTCAAATATATATACACTAATGATGAAGTAACAACATTATTATTCAACATAATTAGCAGACATAATGTTATTATAACTTTGAGAGGTGATGCATGTAACATCAATTTAATATAGCTATCGTGGAGTTCAAAGTAAAAAAAAAGTAATTTCATAAACTAGAAATTCATTATGTGTTGATTTTAAAAGTTAATTGAACAAGATTATACAAATACGTATTTATAGGAGATAAACATGAGAGTCAACTAAAAAGATGATCCTAGCTAACTACCCTAACTACATAGCTAGCCATGGAACTATCTATCTCATTTGGTTACAATTATATGAATACTTAATCATCTCTATTAAATGTTATATTGTTAACTATTCACTAAATACTTTGGGCCTTTTTTTTTGGTATACAATGGTAACACTGAGGTTAGAACCTATGATCTCATACATACTACCTAAACCCTCCACCACCACTAGGTCAACTCTAGTATTCTAAAATACCTTAAGCAAGTCAAAGGGTTACTAATCAAGTGTTAATATGCTCTATTGACACTCTTTATTTCTAAACTTTAACCACAAAGTATTTTAATTTCAAATGTTTAGTAGTTTTGGAATACTTGTTGTTTTTAGAAAATAAATCATTTGTTGAATTATTATAATAAATTGGCTTAATTCCACTTTTTGTCCTTAAAAAGTATCATGATTATGCAATTTTTGTAAACCCCCCCCCCCCCCCCAAAATTTCTATTTGCAATAATTGGGTCCAAATCTTTTACCTATGTGACAATTAGGTCCCTAGGTTAGTGTGTTGTCAATTTTTCACAAACTTTGCTAACGTGGCTTGTTAGGGATGATGTGGCATTGACATGTTGGCATGGTACTAGGGAGATCAAACTTGTACAATCGCGATACTTTAAGAATGAAAAGTGGAATTAAGCCTTATTATTACTATTACTATCACCATTATTTCAATAATTAAAAGAATTATTAGAAAAATCCACAATGCAAATGCACAATTAACTATTTATTGTCATTAAATTTTCAAATCTAATAAATATTTTAAATCTAACAGAGGTTTAGAAACTCAATAACTATTTCTTATTCACAAATATTTGTTTTTATTTAATTATTATAATAATATATCATATTTATTACATAATTAAAATATTTTCAAAAATTGAATGTGTCTAAATATTTGATTCTATTTATGATTACATTTTTCATTTAATAAAATTATTTCATTCATTTACCATTGATAACATTAAAGAAACACATTTATTCATAATAAATGTTTTATAAAAAGAGGGTACAATATCTCAAATTAAAAAAAATCTAGTTATGGTAGTAATTCATATTATCTTTAGAGGTTGAGAACTTGTCACACATACTAACAGCATGTCGCCATAAGAAGAAAAGGTTTGAAAATCCTTTATTTTAGAAAATTGATCTTAAAAAATGAATTTGAATTTGAGAGCCTGATTATCCATAGAGAAATGTGTAACTAGATGTCTTATGTTTAGGCAAGAATAAGAAGAAGAAGAAATAATCAATTTGACCTTTTTTTCATTATGAGAATATGTTTTGTTTTTATTTTCCATTCTAATTTGTTTTTATTCCTTTTTTTCACTTTTATTATTATTTATTTCTTGATTACATTATTTAATTTAATAATTTTAAAAATTGAATATAAAAAAGATAAAGCAAATAAAATAAATAAAAAATTGAGACAAAATTAAGTGTTTCCATTAATAAATAATATGATGGAAGAGTATGAAAAATACTTTTGATCACTTGAAAGATTTATTATTTGATTATTATTATGTTTTTGATAGAGCAAATGTTTTCTGTTGTATGGATTAGCTTTCTAATTAAATAATATTAATTAGATTTGCATATTTGGATATTAATCCTACTTTTTGTCTCTAATGTATCACAATTTTGCAATTTTGGTCCCTTCATTGCCACGTTAACATGATAGTATTGAGTTAGTCAACGATGCAGCTGCCACATCAATGCCACATTAGCAACTATGTCATCATGTCAATGTTGCATCAACCCTAACAGACCATGTCAACAAAATCCATTAAAAAATTGACAACACACTTGCGAAGAGACCCAATTGTCACATGAGAAAATTATGGGACCTAATTAGCGTAATTGAAATAGGGGAACCAAATATCACAAATGTAATATGCTTTAAGAATGAAAAGTTGAATTGAGCCTAATGAATTTTTAGTGGCTTCCATGTGTTTGTTGACTGCTCCAAGCCTTTGAATAAAATTTTGCAACCATTTAGCTTGAACTATGGACTCAAAGCATATAACAAATTTAGCTTCCATGATGAATGCAATAACCAATGACTATTTTGTACTCTTTTATACTTGGGTTGCTTTAGTTAAAAGAGACAAATAACTAAATGTGAACTTTCTTATATCTACTCAATTAAAAAAAATGAATTGAAATATCCAACAACCTAAAGATTATTAGATTTTTTTATAAGCATGTGATATTTTTGTCACTTGTAAGTATCTTAAGACTTTCTTTGCAATTTTTCAACAATTCAATCTTGGATTATTCTAATATCACCTAGCATACGAAGTGCAAACGTTGATATCTAACCTCATACATGTTCAAGCAAACATTAAACTTCAAATCATAGATGAGTAAGAAAATGTTTCTATCTGTTTTCATGTCAATTCCTTATTCGAACATTACATGACCCCAACCTTTTCACTTTTTGCATTGCAATACAAGATACTAAACATTTATCATTCTGACTCTCTCTAAAACTTTATCAATATATGTTTTCTTTTTTATTTTCCCTAAATAAGCACAATAGTCCTTATGGCCTATCCTAGATTTTTTTTTTTTTAAATACATAATTTGCTTCCCCCGTATCCTTCTTTTCAATGTTATTGGAGAGAAATTTTTTAGTCTTATTTAATACATCAAGATCACTTTTTGAAAGTAAGATATCATCAACATACATAAACAGAAAAATAATAAACTTACTCTCAACCTTTGGATAAATTTGTCAAAATGAGCCAACATGCCTTACTTGAGTCAGCTCATCATGAATTCCACTCTGAACCAATCTAACTCAATTCACTTTGTAGTAAATTGAGAAATTGTCAAGTCAACTCAAATCATCTACTTGATGGGTTATATTGAGTTGACTCACCTAAAAATTCAAATTAGCAAAAAAACAAAAAATTAAAAAAATAATAAAGTTCAAAATAAATTGAAAAATTGAGAAGAATAATAACAATAAAGATATTGCCAACTCACCAATGAAACCATAGATTAATGATTACTTAAAATGATTAATCATCAATCTTACCTTTATAAAGTGAGCTTTGTCTTTTAGTTGAAGAAACCTAATTTTTCCTCGATCTATATCATGTCATATATTGTTTCTACTCATAGTTATTAAAATTGGATTGGACTAATTGAATTGACTAGTTTGACCAAAAATTGATAAGGTCCTTAGTTCGAATGATCGAGAAAAGTAGTGGACTAGAAAATCAATTAAAAATTGAAGAAGAAAATTGGTTTGAACAAATTTTTTTAAAATGTTTTTGTTATAATTTTAAAATTTTCTTATTCTAAAATATGTTTTTGAATAAATAAAGGCTCATATATATATATATGAGATTTGCTAACATACACACACTTATTTTTTTAGTTGTAGTACGTTAACAAGCTACAGGTGTATTTTAAGATATATTGTAATTATAGTTTGCTAATGTACTCCAACTAAGAAATAAGTGCGTGTACGTTAGCAAACCCCACAAGCATTTGCTAACATACACACACTTATTTTTTAGTTGGAGTACGTTAGCAAGCTACACCATGATGTATTTTAAGCAACATTGTAGTTATAACTTGCTAACGTACTCCAATTAAAAAATAAATATGTGTAAATTAGCAAATCCATATATATATATATATATATATATATATATATATGCCATAAAGGCAAAATAGTGAAGTGATTTAACGGGAGCAAAGAAAAAGTATGGAAAAATTATAGCATTAGTACTGAACCACAGTCTTGACTTTGTGCCACTTAAGCAAAGACATTTGTTACGTTTTTAAGAGAAAATTATCAACTTATCACAAAGTTCATGGCAAATCATAGCATAAAAGTTACAAAGATTTGGATTTTTTTTAAGGAAAAGAGATTGATGAATGTGATAAACTTGGTTTATTGATGAATGGTGTACAAAATTATATTTACATTGAAAAGTTGAAATTGATTGAACCTTAAAATGTTTAGTTGTTAGTGAATCACTTGTAGAATATATAAGCACAAGCTCTCATGTTCTAATACAATGTGTAGTTACACTATAAGAGTCATGTTTTATCAATATCTTCAAGATATATAATAAATCCAAAATTGATTATGATTAGTTTGAAAAAGTTGAGGGTTTTTTTTCTATTACTTACCATATTAATAAATATAACTTTATTCACATATGCTTTTCTTTCAAATGTGGCCCATACCTAACCACTATTGCCCAACCTCAACCCATCCATTGGCCACGCCAACCATATTAGGAAGGAAAAGCAGCCACCATAACACCCTACTTGACATGTAAACCCCAAATCAACTACATAACTTGCCAAATCAAGCACAGGAGTGTCCACTCGAGAATGGCACAACATGTCCTTAGAACATAGACTTGCCTAACAATCAACTTTTTGCTTGATCACTAATTCACTCGAGTGCTTCTGACAAGAGATATGGACCTTGTGTGTGGGAAGCACCTAAATTGAGCTCATCCCAACTATTCTTCAAATGACCCACATCAAAATGACACCACTTGATCACCAAACATGTCACCTCTTCAACACTTAGATATATGTTGCCAAATCTTTTCTTTATGTACATCTTATTTTCCATCACTAGTCGTTACTTTGCCTGTTCATTAACTAAGGCATCGCAGGTGGACACCACTCCCATTAATGACCTCGATAACACTATTGAAGCCTCTATAACCTCTCTTATGACCTTAGTTAACGCCCTTGTACCAGCTATGTAGATTTATAGATTTAATGTAGATTTATAGAGCAAGTTTACATGATTTTTGCACTATCTCATAGGAAATTTGTGAGAAAATAGACCATTAAGGAAGGATTTCTTGTGATATGCATTTCTAAGCTTTCTACTTAAAATCGCATGAATTGCCTTGGTTTTGTTGGATTTTGTGAAAGGTAGTTAGGTGAGCAAAGAAAAGATATATAGTCCACAAGCATAGAGGAGTATTATGCTAGTCAAAGAGGTCTTAAAGGAAGCAAGAACTCAAGGGAGGATCGAAAAAGAAGCCTACAAGCATAGGAACGACCAAAAAAGAGGCTAGAAGAGAAAAACAGAGTGCACAAAGTTGCACATGCCTGACGAGACTCACTTTAGTAGCACTCGCCCAGTGGGGTAGCTTGCCCAGCGCCAATATAAAGCAGATTTCTTCCTAAGAAAACTGCCCAATGGGTTTTCAAACCCGCCGGGCGGGTCTGAAGTTCAAATTCTAATTTTATTTTAATTCTCAATGGGCCTAGGTTGTGTGAGATGGACCGGGTTAAGCCTCCTTTTCTGAAATTCTAGAGATACATTACAAATAGAAGGGAGCTCAATTCCATTCTCATTTTACTCTCTCTCTTAGATTTTGATGAAGGAAGGACTCCCCCAGAATTTCAGAGGATTCTCCTTACGTTCCCATGAACAGAGACTGAAGGCCATCTTTTTTGTTAAGGTTTATCTTTAGTTTCTAATGATATATATTGTAATGGGTTGCTTCTCTGTTGTTATGGAGAACTAATTCCTAGGATAGGATTGTGGTGTAGCCATGCTTGAGATAACTGGAACTCCATTTTGATTGTTAATTTTATTTCCTTTTTTCTTTCAATTAAATTGCCTTAGTGTTCTTCATTAACTTGTTTGGAATTGATCACTCCTTGTATGTCTTTAATTAGTTAATTAATCGGCCACCATACCGTAATTAATTGGTAGACCTTTAAGGTAATTTGGTTTAGGACGTTGCATGATCAAATTGCGAACTAAGCTCTCAATCGAATATGTTTATCCTCTTTGTTCCTAATCCTTTCCTGGTTAAACCACTACATGACCAACCGGGAGTTTAATACAGAAAAGAGTTTTTATAACCTATGACCAAAGGTTGTAAAAGAACTCAGTAGAGGGATATTGACAATTGAACTTGGAAATAAAATTACATTTTAACTTGGGGAAGGAAATTGAAGGCATAGGTGAACCCATAATCCTAGGTTTTTAACTCATTGAAATCCAATTTAATTTTAATTATTCTTTTTGTGCAACCCCTTGCATTTTAATTCTTTGAACTCTAACTCATAAAACTTGAATAACCTAGACAATGTACATAGGAATTTCTCTGAAAGTACTCCATATCAGTCCTTTTGGTACGATATCTGGGCTCAAGTCCATTGTTACTACTACGATAGGGTACGCTTGTCCTTAAGCGTGTTCTAGACGCATAACTAAGGCAGAACACCTTTGTTAATATAAGTCATTATTAGCAAAATATGAAGTTTAGTTATAACTTATCTATAGATATATTAAAACTGGTGCACTTGCACTGTAGTGATTTGTCACATCAAAGTACAGGGCAAAGTGCACCCTTTGGTGTGTGTGTGTGTAATATATATATATATCAATTTTGTATATATAACATTAAATTAATACTGTAATAAATAGTTAAAATAATTATCTTTTAATATTATAATATTTAAAATATTAATGTAATTATCTCTTAATGATAATAAAATAATATTATAATAAAATTTAAAATATCATAAAAATATTTAACATAATAATAAAAATGTTGATTTTAAAAATATTAAAAATAATAATAATAATATTTAAAATATACACAACTAATTTTCATAATAATATTATTATAATGATATTTTCAAAATATAATTATTAAAAGAAAATAAACTAATACAAAAATGCACATAATGATAAATTAATTAAAATCAAAACAATTTTAAACTTTAAATTATCTAGAATAGAAAAATAATTATCTCTTAAAATGGTAAATAGTAGTATCATAAATATTTAAAATATAATAAACATATTTAAAAAATAAAAAAATGTTGATTAATATTTATAATATAAAAATTATATATATATATTATAGATATATATATAATATATATAAATATAGATATATAGATATATACATTAGTATTATAATCTTCAAAAACATAAAACAAATAAAAATAACACTAATAATGAATATAAACAATATTAATAAAATAAAAAATAATAGTTAACTAATACTATGATTTTAAGAAAAATAAAAAAATGTTACTTCAGTAATAATGTAATAGTCTGAAATCTATAATAGTAAACAAATAATATTATCAAAAGAGAAATAAATATAATAAAAAATTTCACATAATAAAAATTATTATTATAATATTAAAAATAATAAAATAATATTATAAAAATGAAATATTATTACTTAAAGATGTAAGGATTTTTAAATTGCCAAAAAATATAAAGATAAATTATTTAAATCAAAATACATCAAATTTATTGTATAATGTGTTAAAATTAAAATTTCAAAAATTAAATTAAAATTAAAATCAATTAAGATTAAAATAATCTTAAAATTCAAATTATCCAAAAGTGAAGAATAATTATCTCTTAATAACAAAAAATAGTATGATAATAAATATTTAAAATATCATAAAGATATTTAAAATAACAATAAAAATTTTGATTAATATTTATAATATATATATTATAATATTTAATATTAATATTATAATCTTCAAACAATATAAAATAAATAAAAATAACACTAATAATGAATATAAACAATGTTAATAAAATATAAAAATTAAAAATAATAGTAAATTAAGACTATAATCTTAAGAAAAATAAAAAAATATTACTAACATAATAATATAATAATAGTCAAAAATATAAATAATAAAAAATATTATAAAAATAAAATTGAACATAATAAAAAAATTACACATAATAATAAATTGTTATTAAAATAATAAAATAAAAAATAATTTTATAAAATTTAAAATTTTAAAAATTACAAAAATAAGAGATATTTATATCGAGTACTACGCTAGTACCAAGTGTAGTTATTATTCAATAAAACTACAATTTTTTTATTTAAATGTGCTTTGAGAGTCCACCAGCACTAGAGTTGTCAAATTAAGCCAACCCAGTTTGTGTCTGGACCTTTTTTTTTCCCCAACCCAGCCTTATACTAGCCACTGAGGCAATTTGGCCTAAATTTTTTTTCAAATCTATTAACGTTGTTATCTATTTTAATTATTATTTTTTTGCCAAAAATTATATAAAAATATATCTTTAAGCGAATTTTATTTACAAAATAAAATAACCATGGTAGCCCTTCTTTTTTACAAACGTGTGTGATCTTTTTTTTTTTATTTTTTAAGTATATATATATATATACCGAGCCAGCCTGTGACCTGTCGAGCCAGCCCAGCTCTAGCTCAATTGGCCCGCTGGGCTAGATAGACCGGGCCGAAACAGCCCAATATTTTTTTGGACTGTTTTTTTTTTAGCTCAATCCAACTCTTTTTGTGAGTTGAGCAAGCCAGATCCATTTTAACATCTCAAACTGACACAAAAAGCTCATAAAAAAAAAAAGAGAGAGAGAGAGAGAGAGATAAAAAGGGCATCCTAAATCATTCCGGCAAACTCTTGCGCTTACGTCACAAGTTTCTTTGGACAAAGGCTTTTTCGTAAGCCAGTAATACCCTTACCCACCCTTACTCGCCCTTTGCCTATATAAATAAACTTCTGTGCACGATTCCGCCAGCTACTGCAACGGCATGGAAGACAGTTTCAGAGTGCGTGTAGAGAGAGCCTTTGGTTCTCTTCCAATACCCTCTTCCTCTTCTCTCAACTCTCTTTGGTCTCTCACCGAAGACGAAATCGACAAAGCACCCTCCAATCGCACCCGCCAACCCAAACCCGAACCGCAACCCTACTCATCTTCCAGTTTCCCGGTTCAGCTGGAGAAGCACCTCGACGATCTCGACGACGACGACGACGACGACGAGGAAGCGCCACGTGGCCCCTCTAAACCCCCCGATTACGATGATGAACAGTGGCAGATTAGGTCTGGTATTGGCCGAGATTGCACCCTCGATTACGAGGTATACCATTCATCCCTCTTTGTCTTCTTTTTTTTTCTTTCAACAATATCTTATTATTATTATTATTATACCACCAAGATCGCGTGGTCAAGTGGGACGGGATTGTTTTAGCTTAATCATTAGTCTTGACTTTAAGTTTAATCATTCTTCTTTAATTTTGTGTTTTTTTCTTCTTCTTTTTTTGGTGTCTGTGGAAAAATTGTGTAGGAAGAGGAAGATATAAATATATTGAAGAGTCTTTTATGACAGTGATGGACTAAGATTATATATTTAAATTTCGAATTGAACCGACTTTGCTTGACTGATTAGAGCGACCGATATTGAATTTGAATGCTTTTTCTTATTGTTATTATTTAAGTGAGCTCAAATTAACAATTTAACTGGAGGGTACTATATGTTTTTCTTTTTTCTTTTTCTTTTTTGATTCTTGTTTTTATTGTTGTGACTATTTGTTACTAGTTTTTCATCATCAAAGTTGGGCTTAGAAAAGAAAATTGAGTGAATCGCACTTTATGCAGGAAGAGGAGGATCAATATGACAAGCAGGCTATTGGCAAAGAGAACTTGGCTGATCGCGTGTATATGAGGGATATAAACGATGATGGAGTCGAGATTAGTTCTTGCAGTGTTTTCCCCACTTCGTTCAGAGATTTTGTGAGAGACCCGCGTGCAAATCATTTGGCTGCGAGGATTAGGCTGAAGCAGGATGATGAAGCAGCTAGAAGAATTGATGCTCTACATGTCTCTGAGAAGTCTGCACCAGACATTGGTGGTGGTGGTGGTGATGCTGTTAACCCCAAGTCAATTTTGAAGAGTAAAGATAATTATGCTTCGGAGCCCAGGCCGCAGAAACGTGTTCGGTTTGATTCTGAATGTGATGATAGAGGTAATGATGATGATGGTGGGCATGAAGGAACCAGGGATGTTCGCATGAAGACCTCTTCAATGGAAGAGGTTGCAGGTTCGGATCAGTTGGCAAAAGCACAAGAATTTGATTCAGCAGTTCCAGATTATATTCGTAATCCTTCACGGTACACGCGTTACACTTTTGATGATTCTTCAAGTGACATGGATGACAAATCAAATAAGGAAGCATACATGAGTTTCCTTGCACAGTTAAAGGGGTCAAACGCTTCCAAGGGAACTGCTTCTCAAGCAGATGAAGCTTTGGATGATCTTCCATCAGTAACCTTTATATCGAAGAAGAAATCTGGTGATGCCCATATGCGCGACAGTGAGATGGTGTCAAAGCCAAAGCTTGATGTTGGCATGGAGGCCATGAATAGAAGAGCCTTCCCTGTTGGCATAGCTGCTGGTGACTCTGAAAACAGTGACGTTTGTGCGATGGAAGAAGATGAACCAGAAGTTGAGGGTGATAAAAAGAGCTTGCAGAAGTTGAACCGCAAATACAGGAAGAAAACTCAGGAGGAGTTGGAGGAGCCTGTTGCGTAATGGCTTAATTAGTTCCTGGACATGCATGATTTGCCATGATCAGACTTGTACCTTTTTTCCCCATTGTGTCCCTCAGACTAATGCTCCCTTCCGTAAATTTGTGGAACAACATCATGTGCCTAGATTTGCATATGGCTAAGTTAATTAGTTTCTAGAACTGCTGTAGGTGTAAACTTAAACTCAAGCATAATAATCAGAGCTAAGATCAAAAGTGTTTGTTTAGACTTTGCAAATGCTCAAACGTTAGTTTGAGCCAATCCATTAAGACACGTGCTTTTCCATTTGAGTGTCTTGAAAGTTGTGACAACTGCAAATCAAACACACTCAAAGATGTGTTAAAATATATTGTTTTAAAGTATCAAATAGTGAACAGGTGCCCGTACCAATTTTCACCTGGTTTATGTTCGTTAATTTCAAAATGTTTCATTCTCTTTGAATTTATAATATGCGAAATGCAGTTAATGGTAAGATAAGATTTATAGGCTCTATCTAGCGCTTTACTTGACAATTACTGTAGACATTTCATTTTTCATGAAAATTTTGCGAAAAAATAATTATATGCAAGAATTATAAGCATGTGTGTGTGAACAGTTGCCCATTAGCAATTTTCATATGGTTTATATTCTTAAATTTCAATCTTTTTGAATTTATAATATGCGAAATGCAGTCCATGAGATAGCAACTTTCCCCTGGTTTATGTTCTTAAATTTCGAAATGCTTCATTCTCCTTGAATTTATAATATGCAAAAATGCAGTCCCTGTTAATATGAATTTTATAGGCTCTATCTAGGATTTTACTTAGACAATTTTGTAGACATTTCATATTTCGTGGAAAAAATAATTGTATGCAAGAATTATACTGGAAAGAGTGTTTAACACATTCTCAATGTAAAGATTTTTTTCTTATTTTTTTTGTTCATTAAAAGTTTAGATTAGGAAAAAGTACGTCATCTAGCAAGGTTAAGAAAGACCATCAACTTGAATAAAGATTTATAGTAAAATTTGTATATTGCCTATCAAAAAAGAAAATTTGAGAATTCAATTCAAGTCATAATTAGTGTAAGCAGAAGACTCAATCAGATGTATCAATCCTTATAGGCAAAGATTTTTTATTTTATCAACTAATTAGTAATAATCTTTTATATGATTTTTAAAGTAATTTTTATAATTATGTTCTCATTGGGCTCAGCTCAATTGTGGCCTACAAGGCTAGAATGTAGGCTAACCTAACATCTAAGCATGCAGAGAATGACTCCCATAGTATTCAAAATGTGGAGAATAGTAAAACAATTGTTTAAATAATTTAACAACTTGCTAAAAGTCCTCCAAATATTTTAGAAACAATCATTTTCAATTATAACTACATTTACTTCTAAATGATAGGTTAACAAAGCTATATAAACCTCGAATTCAACATTATAAGGTACATTTTTCTCTCAAATTATTCAACTATTGATAGTTGACTCTTCTCTTTTCTAACTTGAGTGTTGTGGTCCTTGTAGATAAAGCCCCCATTCATTATTGATGTCACGAAACTCCTAGCAACCTCCATTGCAAATTCGTTCACTTAGTTCTACCATCAAATTCACTTTGCGCAAAGCATGAGATCAGTCCCCAAAGGTTCAAGCAAAACATTGGTGTAGAGATGTTGCTGATGCAGTCTCTCAAGCTTTCGCATGTGCTTCTTTTGATATCTTTAGTTATGATGATTCTACCTCCATTTTCCCATTTTCATTGTATCTCCTTGAGTTGTAATCTGTTTTATATCTCTTGACAAACTTTGAGTGCCCTGGGTTTATTTCTTTGGGTAGTTTTGCTATCTTCATTTAATCATTGATGACATTTGGTATAAGTTCTCCACATATGAGTTTTCATGGCTTTATATTTGTGAAATCTTTTTGAAAACTCATGATCTCATTTATAATGATTTGTTTGGGCAAGGAGTATTCTCTAAGTAATTTGATGAGTATTCTTTGAGTAATTAGTAATCAATTACGTAATCAATCACACTAAAGAGTAACTGATTACTCTGTTATAGGGACCTATTTCGAAGCCCCCTTATTTCTTATAAAAGGAGTCTGTATTATTCAAAAACTATAATTGAAAAACTAGTCTCGCAGTGGGGCAACCTTGTCAAATTTAATATTCAAGTGTTATTTTTGAGGTAACACTCAAGGTTTGTGTGGTTTTCAATTGTTGCTAAGGTTTAGGTGAGATTATAAGTCTTCAATAAGAATTCAAGCACTTTAGGGTGGTGTGTTCCTAAGGAAGAGTTAGGTGTTTTGGTGAGGTATCCTAAGTACTTCAAGTGAAGTATCTTGATTATACAATTGAAGATTATTGTGAAAAATCTTAACTAGTTTGATTGGAAACTAAATGTAGCTCTTAGTGATGTAAAATGAACCAAGATAAAATCAATTGTGCAATAGTCTAAACCGTAATCTCTTTGAATCTCGTTTTATATATTGTTATTGATCAAATTCATTGGTTCTTGAATACATTGAATTGAATTGATCAAGATTCTTTAGACTTTGATATTGGGTATTGTTGTTGATTAATTGACATTGTATATTGACGTGTTTACTGCCATACAACTACAACATTGTTTCAATTGACCATACATTACATTCCATATGATCATTAGAAAGACTCGTGCATTAGTTTTAGTCACTATACATTGATATTGCATTAGAACATTACATTAGAGGTTAAGAATGAAAGAGCAAAAATTGCACAAGAAAGGAGGTTGAATTGTGCGTTTTAAAAACTTTTTCACTTAATCAAAACGAGTTCGAAAAACAATTTAACGAAAGGATAAGGGAAGAATAAGAACACAGAGATTTTATATTGGTTTACTCAACCTTAAGCTACGTCCAGTCCCTTTGACCTGAAGGTATTCACTAACCAACCTTAGGTTACACAAGTATTCTTCACGGCTTTTTCAGGCTTTACAAAGCAATCAACTTAGATTGTTTAACCACCCAAGTATTCTTTCTCACTAAGCCTCTCCAGGCTTTCCCAAAATAGTTGTTACAAGCAAATCAACTCACAGTGTGAGAGTATGAAAGTTTAAGTACAGTAGGCAAGTTTCTTGTCAAATAGATTCTAAAGAATTTTTCAGAGTCGTCTAGTAAGTTGTTTTTCTTTTTCAATATTTCTCTTGTGCTGCTTGATTTCTTTTCTTGAGCTAGTATATATATAACCTTTTTTGCAGTAGCCGTTGAGGATTCAACTTCACACTTGGCTTAGAGACAGAGTGCGCATGTATCGAGCTTTCAGAAAAGTCAGAAAAGTGGCGTTTGGTCTTGCACTAAAATGGAAAGTGCAAGACTACGTTGGAGGTCTGCTTTTTTGATCATTCTTTATCCGGCTTGGCAGCTTGATAAGTTGACTTCCAGTTTTTGCAATACTAAGCTTATACACTAACATGTGTCTGTTTTTCAATTAATGCTTAGATATTTGAATGTTAGATCACTTTAATAGATAAAACATTAGTCTCGAGATATACATGTGAGAAATGCATAAATAAGCTTTAAACACTTAGACGTTTGGAGATAGACTTACGCTTGGACGGTCGTTATATACGAGTCTATTGGACGATCGTTAAAATTGGTGTGTTGGACGCTTTAATATAGGACATGCATTGGACGCTGAAAGACATTTTTCACGACAGAAACTTAAAACTTAAGGGCCTGTTTAGGGTAGTTGTAAGTTTTTGGTTTTTGGTTTTCAAATCCAATTTTCAAAACAAAACGTGTTTGGTTAAAATAAAGCTAAAATAGTTTTTAACTCAATTTTAAAACACTTTTACATTCATTTTCAAAAGCAAGAAAAAAGGTTTTGTGAATCTAGTTTTTAGTTTTTAAAAAAGTACACATCACTACATTTGACAATGGCTCTTCCTACCACCACTAACATCGTCGCCGCCGCCACCACTACTGTTACCACCACCACTGTCACTGTTATCGTCACCCCTACCACTACCGCCACCTTTGCTGCCACCACATAAACATACCCTTAAACTAATTTTAACAAAATAAGAAAAAATTCAAAATAATTTAAAACCAAAAATTTGAGAAAAAAAACAAACTAGTTTTTAAAAACTAAAAACTAGTTGCAGTTTTTGAAATTTTCGAAACTCAACTAAAAACCACCCCAAACGGGCCCTAAATAAGTTTGTTAACTTCAAAATTTGAGGGACTAGACACTTCATATGTCTTTGGTTCCAACAAAGAGCACATCATAGATATCCTATATTAACCTCAAAGGGAATTTTCATTCACTGATCTATTGGGAAAGAGAAACTAAAAGTGTTTCCAAATTGTTTTTGAAAAAGGTTTTCAAAGGGGTTTTAAATTGTTTTGAAAACAATTTGAAGTATTCAATTCACCCCTCTTAAGTTTCGTTCAATATAGAAGCCTTACTTTTTCTCTTCGTCCCACCAGAGGACTCAATCTCCACTCTTGATCATGCTTACTTTGTTTCTTTGCATCAATCATTAATCCTCTTGTGTGTGATGGTGGATACTCACAAGAACTCTTCTCACTAATAGTAATGGGATAACATTGCCTCCTTTGTCCATCAAAGGCAAAATGAAGGCTCAAGAAGGCCATCTTGCATTGAAGGTTTTGTCCTCCATTGCAACCTAGTCTATGGGGGGGTAGCCAACCAACAATTATGTTGTTAATGAAATTTTTGCTGGGTAACTAAGGACTAAACATAGTCTCTAGGTGAGACAAACCAATATAATTCTCATGTGTGCTTTCTCTCTTTTCCTTATCTTGTTTTATATCTTACTTAAGGGAATTGAGTTTGTAAAACATCGTCTTTCTGCTTAAACTCACAAAGTTTTTCCAATAACATGTTTTATAAAAAAAATGAAGCATTCGTCTATTTGATATTAAGTTTAGTTTTCAAAAAAGATTTGCGAAAATTTTTCATAAATAGGATTCAACCCCCTTTCTTATCTTTACATGTGTCTTACAAAAGTCTTGAACAGATAAAAAGTTGACAAGGAGCAAGACAAATCCTTACCTATGTAGAACAATTCAAAAGTCCTCACAAATCCCCAACCATTGGGATGCAGCTGGGAGGCTCATTAAGTGTTAAGCACATTTTCGAACTTTGAGAAAGGGAGTCAAATTCTAATCTTAGTAAAAGTACCTCATACATTAGAGAAAATGTGATTCATTCACTCCACGATAGTAGATCCTATGGTCTAGGCCAAGTATCTCAAAGGTCCATTCTATACTCTCCTCTAGTGTGCACACAGTGGTCAGTGTTCGCGAATTGAATTGGATCAATTTTAAGAGAAAAAATCATCAAATCCAATCACTTCAGTTTTATTCTTTGACCATCCATTCAGTTTGATTTTAAAATAAAGTTCAATCCAATTTATTTCGATTTGGATTGAATCGATTTTCAATTTTTCAAAAGAGCCTATAAATATTAAAATAAATTATAAACTATACAAATTAATTTAACATTAAACATCATATTTCATATATAACTCACATAGTTTAAAATATAAATTCAAATTATAAGTTGAAGATAAATTTACAATATCAAAAAACAAATACATAATAGATGACAAAATCATCATTCATACAAACTCTTAAACATATGACCATATATATAAGTAACTACTGAAAAATCTTGAATGCACAACATAATTTAATTTTCAACATATGAACCAAGATCTAATTCAATCTCTGATAAAGTATCACTTTTTTTATTTTCTATCATTTCAATTTGTTCACTTATCAGTTCAATTATACCAGTTTACATTCAATTGAATCATTTGAACGCTCCCAAGTCATATGACCATTAAAAAGTCATACACATTTATCTTTTAATTACTATTCAAACATGAATTAATAATCTATATTTTTCTTGTTTCTCACTGTAATAAATAAATTTCACGTAATATTTGAACCTAAAGAAATAGAAACAATTCAATACAAAAGGATAAATGCAGTCTAACCGTCGTAATTTAAACTGTAATGCAACCAATTTGTCTATTTTCAAGTTTTGGTGTGAACACCCGAACTCACCCTACTGTATTTAGTTCTTTTATTTTCTTGCTCATTTTGGTCGGGTGTCTTCGCTTGCGTGCAATTATTATTATTATTTTTCTCTAGTACGAGTAAATATTCAGTATTTCTAGTGTCTACTCACTAGATAGTTAATACTTTTAATTGTACAATTCTCTTATTATATCTTTAAAAAATTTAAAATAAGTAAAAAAAATAAAAAAGGTTATTACCAAAAAATCATAAACTTGCAGTAATTAATAAAGCAGGTTATTTCTGGCAAAAAAAAAAATCTATATCATTTTCTTGAATTTGCACAAAATTACAATGTTACTTTGCTGCCATTTCGGCCCAATGTATATACTGCGTACATCAACGACGCATGAATAGAGCACTTGCAGGCAGCTCAAGTTTTTCAAAAAAAATATGCAACCGCGCCAGTTTTGCAAAAGGGCCACATACAACTTTTACTATAAAGGAAAAGATGGCATTTAGAATAATCGCTTCCTGCAGTCTGCGGCTCCACAATAGCATGGCATTTGCTTGATCTTCCCACTGGAGTCCAAGACGCTATCAAGCGCATAACCATAGTCGTACGTTAATTCCTGCAAGCAACCAAAGAGATTCAAGACATTGCTAAAAATACAAACAGAATATCAATAACCCAACCCCCAATAACAAACCCCGTTTCATACTGCGCCAACCCTCCCCAATTCCATTATGTTAACACCATCCCAAAGGAGATAAACTGGGGGAAATATAGAAAATGAGTTACCTGCAAAGGGGGTATGTTGTCCGCAGCAAACAGCATAACACGAGCCAATTTCAAATCATGGTGGGCGCTCAAAACACATTGAACAAACAGATTAGGCTCACAACAATGGTTTATAAACCTAGCAATGTTTCCAGTAGATCCTGCATCAATACAAAACTCTGGCGCACTTTCAGAACTTTGATCATCATATTTGTCCAAAAGATTTCCAGGAATCCCTCCATCTTGTGACCGCCTCTGTCAAAATTAACATCACCCCCAAGAGAGACGGGACAAAAGTTCTATACATTAAACTTAAGTAGATGACAAAAATATAATTACAAGACTTCATAGGATTCAATACCTCTCTTCCACCAAGCCCCTTGATCGTTTGCAAGCAATCTATCTCAAAAATATAATTGTTTTCCAATACACTGTCCATATCTTCTGTTCTAGCAAGTATTCCTGTGTACTCACAAACTGGTGCTCCAGAAGGTATAAAATCCCAGGATCTAACAGCCCATCCTTTTTTTGCAGTACGGAAAACCTATGTAATAATTTAATTAAATACAAAATTAAAAACCCAATATATTTATATTTAATAATCAAAAAATGTGGAAACCAATAAAATATGCAACCTCCAGACGATATCTAAGTCCTTTTTGAGAAGTTCGGTTCACACAGCCAGGACCACAACCGCATTTGGGACCACATTCAAAAACTACATCTTTAGCTTCAACTAACCTGTCAATATATACATGAAAGCCACATCAAATATTGCAGCAAATAAAATTTAATAGCCATTTAACCAATTGAGTTTCTAACCTGCCACCATCCCGAGATACATAGGGAAAATCAGAGCCATTACGCAACGCACATGCACAGGTTGTAGGGTCATTACAAATGCCTTTGCATTTGCATCCGGTGGCATTCATGGGAAGCTTCACATTTTTTGCAGCCTTAACAGACTTGCAATATGTGAAACCTATAATATTAAAAAATTAGACACAAATCAAAGTATGCATACAGAAAAATTAGTTTTTGCAATACTTAAACTACAATGGTAAACATATTCAATAACCATCACAACATTAATTTGTTAAAAAAACATCAAGCATACAAGCAAATGACCAGGTGGATAATAAATTTAATAAAATTAGCAAATCCACTTCACCAAGCAGAAATGATTTTCTATTGAAGTGTGCTCAATTCATCTTATTTCAGAAATATAATCATTCTTTGTGCGTGGTCTTCCCTAAGACTAGGGATGGCAAAACAATTCATTTATCCATCATCCATCCAATCCATCTACAAGTAAATCCATCAAATCCATCCATTACACAAAAAAATTATAATGGATTGGATCCAATCCATCCATTTAATTTTATAAATGGTTAGTGATCCATCCACTATTTTTTTAAAATCCATTGGATTACATTAAATAAAAAAATAAAATCTATTGGATAAAAAAAATAAAAAGACATGTCTAATTAGTTTTTTTTTCAAAATAATTTGTTTTTTGGTCTTATAATCAGATTTTCATTAAAAAAAATAGAGTAGCAATTAAAAAAAAATAAAATTAATTAGGTTTAAAAAATAATTTCTTAAACCCACACGTTTATAATATAGTTAGTTGGTGATTCAAATTCGTATCCTAGCTATCATGTGAATTACTCATAAATTATATTTAAATTTTGTCGATTCTCCCTACACAAAATTAAAATTATTGAAATATGTTTTTATTTTGAATTATGGAAAAAAATTTCAAGTATCTACATTTGAAGATTCCTTAGTAGTTGTTTTCCATTTTTTCTTGAGCATAATTTATGTGATAACTTGAAAGAATATTATTTTAACACAACAGAATTGGAGAGAGGGAGGAGAGAGAGTAGGAGAGAGAGATTAGAGAAAGAGAAGAGAGAGAAAGGAGAGAGAGGGAGAAAATATTTTAAAAATAAAAATTATTTAATTTTTAAAATATATTATTTTTGTGGATGGATTGGATATCCATCCATTAAAAATTGTTAATGGATGGATTAGATTGGATTTTATTAGATGGATCGTGAATGGATTGGATTTTTTAAATGAATTTTTAATGGATCAAAATAGATTAATAGATTATTTTCATCCAATCCACTATAATCCGAATAAAAATTTATCCGATCCATCCGTTTGCCACTCTTACCTAAGACAAAATGGGGGGAGGGGCGGGGGGGTTCACTGCCTCCACCTCATCCCACCCAAAAAATTGAAAAATGAAGAAAAAAAGGTGTTACCATGTAATAGTGGACAACATAGATAATAAGCTATTACAAAGTAGATATGAAAATAAAATCAAGTGTACAAGACAAGAAACAGAAGTGCCAAAAGTTTAAAGCAGTAACAATTTATACTTGGACTCTAAGCTCTCACTCTTTCTCTCTCTATATAGAGAGAGAGAGAGAGAAAAAAATTAATTAGAATACATTGACAATGTAAGTATTTTACTTTGTCATTCAATCACAGGTTGTCATGCATGGTAAGTTTAGTTTATTGTCTTTTATAATAATTATCTTCAAAGTCATACCTAGTCATGGCTACCAATCCAAATTCCGGCCAGCCTCAGCCACAATTTCCATCATCACCACTGCACATGGATCCAGAAACTCTGCTGCAACCAGATCCTCTGGCTCCACATCCTCCTCTGACCAGCACACAAGGCTTTGTCCCTCCATTTCAGTCTCCTGGTTTGTCTTCTCCGACAACATCCAGCACTCTGGCAAGCACTCGGACACCATTCGCCTATCAAATTACTGAGAAATTGGACAACAAGAACTTTCTTGTCTGGAAACAGATTGAACCTGTTCTTAAGGTGCATCGTCTCCATAGATTTGTTGTCAGTCCTCAAATTCCTCCATGATTTCTTTCACAATCAGATTGTGATGCTAGCATTGACAATCCTGTGTTCTTATTTTTGGAACAACAAGATCGATTGTTACTGTGTTGGCTTCAGACTTCTCTCTCTGGCACTATTCTCTCCAAAGTCATTGTTTGCATACTCTTGGCAACTTTGGCAGAAAATCCACAACCACTTTATGCCAAAACAAAGGCCAAAGCTCATTATCTGCATACTGAACTTCGTAATACAAAGAAAAAAGATAGCTCAATTGCTGAGTTTCTGATGCACATTAAAGCCTGCAGATTCACTGGTTTCTATTGGTAAATCTGTTACTCTCCAATTGCTGAGTTATCTTTGAAGATTTACCTATGGCTATGGAGTATTAGTCTTTAGTGACTCTGATAAACAGTAAATCAGAACTGTTTGATTTTGAGGAAATTGAATCATTACTGCAGGCTCAACGGCATCAAATTGAGAAATACAAAAATCTTGGTGTTGCACCTTCTCTGTATCTCACTCAAACATTGCAATCTTTGGAGGTTCCTTTTGAAATTACCCCAGTTCAGCTTACTCAATACCGACACAAATCAAACCTTCCAATAGTGTGATAATGGAGGTAGACCCTCAAATTTGAGGGAGACACAGATCTGGTAACAGAGGAGGTCGTGGAGGCAGATCGAAAATCCAATGTCAAGTATGTTACAAGTATGGACATGAGGCCTCCATATGTTATCATCAGTTTAATACAGCTTATGCACCACAATCTCAGAATTATCAGCATCAGAATTCATCTCAGTATCAGGATTTTCTGCATCAAAATTCTCAATATCAGAATTTTCAGCTACAACATCCTCGGCATTTTCAACCCTCAGCTCAATTTGCTTCATCTCAGAACACCACTTTTCAAGGCTCTCAACCTTCAGTTTGGCCATATGCATCTCACTCCTTGGAACAAGGTGCAATGCCTAATTTCGCTCAGGCTTATCTTGCTAACTCAGCACCTCCACTGCAATCTCAGAATTGGTATGTTAACTCAGGTGCCACTCATCATATCATTGCCAATCCACAAAATGTGATGAAGTTTCAGTCTCAGGGAATGAACTTGTTTTTCTAGGCAATGGACAAGGTTTGCCAATCCTCTCCGTTGGTTTTACAGATTTTCACTCTCCTCTTTCATCTAATGTTAAACTTCATCTCAATAATCTTTTACATGTTCCTATCATCACTAAAAACTTAGTGTAAGTCAATTTGCCAAGGATAATTCTGTATATTGAGTTTCATCCTACTCATGCTGTAGTTAAATCTCAGGTTGACAACCAAGAGCTCCTCCAAGATTATGAGTCAAGATGGTGATAAGAACCTTGTGAGAACCACACCACAAAAGCTAGCTGTTGTAGTTGGAGAGCTCAAGGCCTTATAAACCCCACACTAGAATCCTATACTTCCAATGTGGGACTCAAGTCCTATACCTTGCAATTGGATCCTAACAGATGGACTCTATCACCTTTCCGATCTGCAGTCTTCTTGTAAGGCTTCAAAATTTCCTTCCAACACGTCCCGTGTTGTAAAGTTTGTCTTCTATTTCCAATGTAAATACTACTACTGTATATACATCTGTTTCCAATGTATTTTCACTTTGGCATAATCAATTAGGACATTGTAATTCTATTGTAGTCATTGATGTACTCAAAACATGTAATTTTCCTATTCTTAATAAAAATTTTGAAGAATTTTGTGCTACATGATGTATGGGTAAATCTCCCCGGCTCCCTCTCACTCCTCCGCCACAAATTATTCTGCACCTCTTGAGTTAGTCTTTTTTGACTTGCGGGTGCTCCTACGACTTCATCTATTGGACATACCTACCGTATCTCCTCTGCCAATGCCTTTAGTTGCTATACTTGGATAAGTCTGAAACACTTTCATTATTTAAACAATTCAAATCATTGGTTGAATTGCAATTGAACAAACCAATTAAGGCTCTCTAAACAGATTAGGGTGGTGAATTCATGCCATTTACACAGTTTTTAAACAATCTCGGGATCAGCTAACAGATACACTGATTAAACCTCTCTCCAAGCTACAATTATGTGAACTAAGGGACTAATAAGAACCTTGGGAGAACCACACCACAAAAGCTAGCTATTGTAGTTGGAGAGCCCAAAGCCTTATAAACCCCACACTAGAATCCCATACTTCCAATGTGAGACTTCAAGTCCCATACCTTGCAATTGGATCCTAACAGGGACAAACTCAGAGTGCTCAGCTTCTCACAGCTTAAAAGCACTGAGCTTGAAGGGGGAATGATAGTATATGCAGTAAGTCAGTAGTATCAGTTATATCCCCATGTAACTATGTACAAATTAGCTGAGTCAACTCTCAAGTTCATTATGCCACCTGTCAATTAGTTATGACAGTTGAATTCTATATATACTATAGGAGGGGGTTAAATGATATGGTTGATATAGCTTGATACCTCAAGATTTTGAAAATGTATCCTGCTAACAGGGCACGGGAGGAAATCAAGGGGCTAATGATGAGACGAGAGATTCATGGAAGGAAGAGTTACTAAATAATAAATTTCATGAACTAAATAACATTGAAAACCTATATTATAGAATTTGTTTTCAAATCACCCCCTCGGCAATTTCGCATTAATATGACTGATGAGGAGAGCAGGGGAGGGAACAACGTCACTATTCCTAGTAGGGAATGGGGTAAGGCCTTGACCGCTGACATCTATATTGCCAATCTAAAGATTTTTATTTTGTCAACCAATTTAAAATCACTCTAGATATGAGTTTTAAAACAATTACTACAAAAGTCAACAATTTTCAAATTATATGGCAATCGGTGATTGAATGACAACGTAATATATATATATATGTGTGTGTGTGTGTCTATTGCAAACCCCTTGTTGAACTTGCCTGTGGGTGGAACAGGGGGGTCATCAACCAAATTTGTAGCCAGAATGGGCATATCTTCTTGACCTCCAGTGATATCCTCACAAACCAATCTAAGCAAAGTATAACGAGATTTTAAGCCAATATAATTTGGATAAAGTATATTAAATATTCAATTTATAGAAGTATTTTGTACCCTCGTATTTCTGCTAGAGATTGAGGCACACGTCCATGAGTAAAATATACCTGTTGACACAGTAAAATAAGCAACGATATTTTAAAGGCCCACTGCTTAGATAACAAATTAAATCACCCTAAGGAAACATTCGGTTGTTGGGTTAGAACAAGATAGAACATATGGATTATGTTCTACATTTAGTGCATTTTAAAAAAAAATATTACTACCTTGATTCCTCTAAAAATGTACAATTAAGGACAGAATAGAACAGGACAGAACATTCCATTTTGTTCGATCTGTGCACCAAAGACTAGATAAAGGATATAGAAAAAAGACAAACAATACACAATTCTACAACTAGTTATTGCGTAAGTACAAAATAAGCATTAAACGGGAAAGAAATCAAGAAAACTATTCAAATAAAAAAAATCATGGTATACACTAGTAAAACCAAATACACAACATGGGAAGAAGCTAAATGCTAGTGGGTAACGAGGCATGTTAATGATCTCATGGCTCTTGCTTTCCCTTTCTTTAAAAATTGCTAAATAAACTTAGCATTTTCTTTATAAGTAACAAATGATAGTGTATTACAAGCAATAGTAATAAAAATAAAACAGGCTTTGTATTTTTTGTACATTATGGTTACTTTTTAGTTCAGTTACATTAGTTATTCTTTTATATTTGTATTAGAGCTGTATAAAATATAAAATTATATAAGTTCTTTCTCTGATAAAACTAGAACAGCCTTAACAAGTTGGTAAGGCACTTTCATCCTCAAACTCTTTGAATTTATCTTATCTTTTGTTAACCAAACCCAGCCCTTATCCTTCACCTAAGTACCTAACAACTCACAGTGTGTTTGTTTGTCCATTTAGATGCCCTGTTGAACACCAATCCAAAGATTTGGCTCAGTCATGTTTAGATTCCTAGGAAAGTGTGACAACGGAAAAACAAACACACTTTTAGACATTTAGGTATATTACTACTTACAACGTTACCAAAACTTTTTGTAAGGCAGCTACTTTCCTATGGAACAATCATTTTGTTGCTTTGGATAACTGTTTAGGACCCTCCGCTTTGAAGCAGCTTTTAATGTTTAGATGAAAACACAAGCGAAAACCTTGTGACAATATGTAATTATGTAGTTAAGGCCTGAGGAATCTTAAAGCCAAAGACTCAAGAGACCTCAGTGAGCTTTATTACGCAAGACCTAGCATGATAGTGAGGGTATCACACGCCTATTTATGATGTGTATCCTCTAACAGTGTTGTAACCGTTCCTGCCTTCTGTTAGGGGGTGATGTGTATCGCATTGCTCTCACGTGTGTAGGAGGGGTGCAACTTATCGCACCATACTCACATGTCAGAAGGCTCTAGAATCTTAATATTGGGCCTAGGGGCTTCAGGCTTGTGGGCTGACACCCACTTAGATGGTCCATGATGTTATGGTTTCAACAACCATAAGTCACAATCTTGATTGTCTCAACCATCCTCTATTGTAGATAATTCAGTTAGTGGTTACATGTTAGTTAGGTAGTTAGTGAGCTCTTAACTAACAACTTGTAACTATGTACTATAAATAGTAATGTTGTGTATGTGGACAGCAATGAGAAATAATTTTTTTCTACTCAGTACTCATATCTCTATCTTATTCTCTTTCTCCCTTCTCTTCTCTATTTTTCTAAGTGTGTTCTAGCAAGTTGTTTAGGCTTTGCAAGCACAAGCCTCTCAACAAAATTATGGTGGTGGTGGCAAAAGCAAGAAAGGAAAAAGAATAAATTGAAAGATTCCGGTGAAGGCCAAAGTAAGTCTCAAATTAGAACTCTAGTGGTGACAACCACAAGAAAAATGGAGGTAGTGGAAAATTCAACAAGGGGATAGTGATGATTTCGATTTAGATCATGTCCTTCTAATGGTGACAACATCAGATTATACCAAATCTGATTACTGGTATTTGGACACTAGGTGTTCAAACCACATGATTGGAAATAAAGGGTGGTTTGTCAATCTTGATGAAAAAGTCAAGAATGGTGAAGTTTGATGATAAAAGCACTATAACTACTGAAGGGATGGGCAGGGTTCTGACTCAAAGAAGAGATGGAAAGCAATCACTCATAACAAATGTTCTTTATGTGCCACAAATGAAGACCAATCTGTTAAGCCTTGGCTAGCTATTGAAGAAAGGCTATTTCATGAATATGGAGCATAATATGATAAAGGTGTATGACAGCAAGAGAAAGATAGTTTTAAAGGCTCCATTATCAAAGAACAAAACCTTGAAGATTAGAATTCAAATTGGTGAAACTCACTATCTTCTAGCTACCATGGAAGATCAAAACTGGGTTTGGCATCTAAGATTTGGACATCTAAATTTTAGGAGCCTAAGTTTTTTGACAAAGGGATGGTGCATGGTTTGTCCTCTAGAGCAACCAAAGGAGTTATGTGAAGGGTGTCTCATAAACAAACCAGAAATTCCTTCAAGTCCAACATTCTAGCAACAAAAGCACCACTAGAAGTTATCTATTCAAATGTGTAAGGTCCAATGGAGTCAATTTCAATTGGAGGTAATCACTATTTCATTTCCTTTGTTGATGACTTTACAAGGAAACTATGGGTTTATTTAATTACAAGAAAATGAGAGGCATTTGAGGTGTTTAAAAGGTTCAAGGCAATGGTGGAGAAGCAATGTAGGCAATCCATCAAAGTCCTTAGAATAGATGGGGTGGTGAATACACCTCAAATGATTTTCATTCCTATTGTGATAAGGAAGGAATAATTCATGAAGTTACTACTCCATATACCCCTCAACATAATGAAAAGGCTGAAAGGAGGAATAGAACTTTGATGAACATGGCTAGATGTATGCTTAAAAGTAAGAATATGCCAAAGCAATTTTGACAAGAAGTTATATCCACAACAACCTACATTCTTAATTAAGGGGGAGTGTTGTAAATAATTTAGTTAGTGGTTATATGTTAGGTAATTAGTGGGCTATTAACTAACTACTTGTAAGTTGTAATTGTGTACTATAAATAGTGATGTATATGTGGACAACAGTGAGAAATAAAAAAAATTGTTCAATACCCATATCTCTATCTTGTTCTCTCTCCCTTTTCTTCTTTGTTTTTTTGAGTGTGTTCAGTGTGTGTTCTAACATCCTCAAGAACTCAACCTTTACTTTGTATATCTTGGTCGGCTTGTCTGGCCAAACAATCCAAAGCCCCTCAAGCATTGAGCCTAAAAGGCACTAGTGCTTGTTGTGGTCAACTTGCCTAGTCGAAAAGTCCACAGCTCCTCAAGTGTTGATCCTAAAAGGCCCAAATGCTTGTTGTGGTTGGCCTATCTAACTTGACACAACCCCTCAAGCTCTAAGCCTGAAAGGCGTGGGTGTTTGTTATGGTTGGTCTATCTAGCCAAACAATCCAAATAGTAGTTTCATGAAAAAACAATAGGCAACAAGAAAATGTTTTTGGATGAAATTAAATATAATTAAACCTGATTTGTGGTTAATGTAGGTTGCCCTTCAAGCCTCCTAAGTCGAAACTTGTAGACTGTAAATCCAGATATTCCCTTCTCTGCCCAATAATTGACAACCTACAATACAAAAAAAGCACATAAAACATTTGAATTATAACACCATTAACTTGCATGCAGTCCCCATTTTCGGTCTCAATCTCTATCAACAATTAAAAAGTGCAACATTAGAGACAAAGAGTAAATGCCACTATGAAGACAACTACAATAAAATAGGAATTAGAAGAAATTCAACACAACCGCTAGCTCATCTAACATCATCTAACAAACTCTTTACATTGGTGCCAAAATAAATCATGAAAGGAAAGCATCAATCCCTTTCTCAATTCTCACAACAAATCATTAAAACTTGCTACTAGTAATAATTACTAATTGACTTTGATAAACCAAAAAAAAAAAGGGTTTTCATCCCAATGGCATCAAATGGAAAGATTACAGTAAAGGACACAGTAAGGAGGATGGCACTAACAGGATGAGATTATGGGTCTGTTTGGATAAACTTCTCCATAAGCATTTATAAGAGAAGAAAATAAAAAAAATGAAATAAGCTTATTCAAAAGCTAAGACATTTAAAATTTTTATATAGGAATAAATTAAAAAGATAAGACTTTTGAAATGAAAGAGCAAAATATGAATAGTGAGCGTATCAACTATTAATTTGATATGGTGTGCCAACAGATGAACTTCAAATTTATAAACCTAGAAAGTTTCAGGTATTAACATCTAGACAAGTTAAAATTGACTAATTTAAATAATGATATTTGAGGGAAAAAAAAATAGAAAGTAAAATGCAAAATGCTTGGTGTAGAAGATAGATGAAATCACAACACATTGAGTAAATTGAGAAAGTCCACACTTAACAAAGTCCTTAATCAAAAGTGTGAGAATTCAAATTTAACATTTTAAATATTCCCTCTACTCCTTTATATAAACAACAAATAGGGTTATTTTTTTTGTCCTAATTATAAGAAACAAAGCCCAATTTTTAAATATATTAATTGTTCAATTTCTTTTATGCCCTTAATTTATTAAGTTTATTTACAAGACACTCATCAATTTCCCATATAAATGGATATTGGATGCATCAGTCAGCCTCGTTTTTTAGCAATTTTGGTAGGAAATCATGATTTCTAGCAATTTTTCCATTTAGTGTAAATTAAATTTTGTAGCAATTCTTGAGTTACGAACAATGACATTAAATACAACTAACATTTAATCATTTCATTCCAAGGGTATTTTTAGAACAAAATTTAAATTTATATAATTATCAATTAAAATTAACTAACCTATCTACTTTTATTGATTTTGATAATTTAGTTATTTGTTACTTATATAAAGAACCGGAGCTAGTATTAATATTTGATATTTTAAGCTGTCTTCTATGCAGATGTTTGTCAAAATGAAAATCCAATTACCGATGAAAAACAGATTTGAGTAAGATTTTCAAATTACCTTGTACAAGCCATCATATGTGTATACTTTACCAGAGTAACTGCTTGAAGATTCATGACCACGAATGACTCTAACAGGCACACATTGCTCAGCACAATTCTACAATTGAGCTCAAAGCATGTTAGATGTGCCTTTGTAGCATCAAATAGGTGACAATGGTTTAGGAAAAGGAATCATACTTAAAAATACATAAAAGTAACATATAAAAGCAAAATACAAAAGAACAACCTAAAAAGCATGGATACAACATTGGACACCAACATGCTACAACATGGACACACAATAGAACAAAATTTAAAAATTATAGCATACAATGGAGTCATAATACAACATATAAATTTAAAATTAACATGAAACACAAATCTTAAATCAAAGAGAATCAATGTTTTAAAATTGTGAGCGTGAGTCATTGCAAACATAATTAAATACTATAATTTATATTGTGGAAGGAATTGTAAAAGAAAGGTATTTGCATGGCCTATATCTAAGCTATACAAGATATGTATGATGAGATAACTACTAGTGTGAGAATTCTTGGAGGAGAAACTAAAAACTTTCATATAAGGATAGGTTTATATTTGGAATCAGCCTTGAGTCCTTGTTTACAAAAGATTATCCTTAAATGCATGCTTGCTGCAGATGATATAATTTTGATTGAAGAATCAAGAGAAGGTTAACTCTAAACTTGAGCTTTGGAAACAGAAATTATAACCAAAGGATTTTCATTTGATTGAGTAGGAGTGAAACAAAAGACATTACAATTTTAGCAAGAAATAAGAGGAAAGTTTTTAAGTTGAAGTATCTAAGATCAATATTACAAAATGATGGGAAAATTAGATGAAGATGTCACACATAAGATACAAGCTCAATGGTTAAAATAGAGAAGGACAACGTGGGTTATTTGTGACCTCAAAGCATCTACCTGACTCAAAGGAAAGCTTTTAAGCTAAAGTATCTAAGATCAATATCATAATAGTCAATAGCGGATA
Source organism: Spatholobus suberectus (assembly GCA_004329165.1). Taxonomy (NCBI): domain Eukaryota; kingdom Viridiplantae; phylum Streptophyta; class Magnoliopsida; order Fabales; family Fabaceae; genus Spatholobus; species Spatholobus suberectus. Next base: position 33,709,761 of record CM014732.1, on the reverse strand, counting down.
GCAACACGGAGCAGCTGCCCCCAAAAACGCTATAGCGAGATAGCAAATAGCGGGATGACCACTATTTTGACCCCTAAATAGATTTATGTTACACAATGTATATAATATATATACATTGAAAAAATAAATAAAAAACACCTAAATATAAAACATATTCTAATTAAAACTTAAAATTGCATAACCAAAACAACAAACAAAGAAGAAAGATGAAGCTATTGTGATTGAACAGAAAACAAAGAAGAGAGATGCACAATAGAAAACAAAGACGAAAGAGAGATGCAAAACAAAAAACAAAGAGAGATGCATAACAGAACACGCCAGAAACCTCACCGAAAATTGCAAGCCTTGCCAAATTCAACAAGGAGAGGTTTAGGGCTTTAGGGTAGAAAGGGCGAGAGTGATTCACGAAGGCGAAAAGTGAAAATCATGGGTTTGAGACTAAATGGTCAAATTAAAGACCCACTTGATTTTACGATTTTACCCCTCAAAAAAAACGACACTGTTTTAAGGATATCTTTTCCAGTGTTGTCAAATTGGGGCTATGGCAGAATGGCGGGGAGTTTTCAAACCAAAATGCCATAAAATGGCAATGGTGGAGCGAGTTCTACGTGGCGGCCTAGGGCGACAGCCAGAGCCATGGCGTCTGTGGCCGCCACGATGAGACAAAGCGATCTTGTGCCTAAACAAAAAAAAAAAGGGGGGGGGGGGGGGGGGGGGGTGTAATGGTCCTATAGCCCAACTTGGCTCATAGGGTTAAAACCCTAAATAAAGTACCAGAGAAAAGTTTTTGTGGCTTCCCTAGACTCTCTGGCCTTCACGACTAGCAAACGGCAACCCACTCCGACATCCTTCTCAAGCAATGACGACCCCCCTCCGACGACCAGCACCAACAACGGCTCCATTTTTGGCGAGTTTTTTTTCTCTATTTTGTTATTTCTTTTTTTGTTCTACTTTTTTTTTTTAGCTTTCATTTCTTCTTCTTATCTCCTCCAACCACCACCTCCTTTTTTATAATTTCTTCTTGCTTAGCTACTGTTCTTCATTTACTTTAATTTCTTTAAATTTCTCTGAATCCATGCTACTAGTTGTTCTCTGTTTTGTTTTATTCTCTGCAGTAGCAATAATGCTATACTGTTGTTTGATCATTCTTAAAATTTTGCTTTGTTCAGCCTTTTTTCTACAATGGTTGAAGCTTCCACACATGACTCAAGGGCAAACTCTGGTTGGAAATACTCTCATCAACTTGAAGGAGATACAAACACAATTGTTTGTAATTTTTGCGCAAAAGTCACTAAGGGAGGAATAATAAAAGCCAAACAACACTTGATGGGGAAGAAAGGGAATGTTGCTCCTTGCCAAAAGTGCCCAAAGGATGTAAGAGACGAGCTTTGGGGATATTTAGCTAACAAAAAGGAGGACCGTGTTGATTTGCCAAATGTTAGAGATTTTGATTTGGCTCCCATCGAATGTGATGAAAGTGAAGATAATGAGTTTGAAGACTCTAGCACTGCTACCACTACTACAAGGAGGAAGAATGTCACTAAACAAGGGCCAATTGATCTATTTTGTAAGAAGCCAAAAATTGCTATAAGTCACAGAAAGAAGGAGAAATTGAAGCAAGCTAGCATAAGAGATGCATGTGACAAGGAAGCAAAGGAGAGTGTGCATCAATATATTGCTCGCTTTTGGTATCAAGCTGGGTTGTCATTCAACCTCATTAAGTTGAAGAGCTTTGAAGATATGGTTGCAGCCATTGGTTCCTATGGACCACATTTGCCCATTCCTAGCTATCATGATATTAAGAGTTCCACTACTAAAGAAGGAATTGGAATACACTAAAGATTTGATGAAAGGCCACAGGGAGCAATGGGTCAAGTTTGGTTGTTCTATTATGTCAGATGCATGGACTGATCGAAAACAAAGATGTCTCATTAATTTTTTGGTAAACTCTCCAGCTGGGACAATGTTTATTAAGTCTATTAATGGCTCTAATTTTGTGAAGACAAGTGAAAAACTGAGTTGCTTGACTCTATTGTGGAGGAAGTTGGAGAAGAGAACGTTGTTCAAATTGTCACTGATAATAGGAGCAACTATGTTTTAACGGGTAAAAAGTTGGAGGAGAAAAGGCCGCATCTTTATTGGATTCCTTGTGCAGCCCATTGTATTGATTTGATGCTTGAAGACATTGGGAAGCTTCCTTTGATTAAGAAGACAATTAAAAGGGCAATTAATCTAGTTGGGTTTATCTATGCCCATTCTAGTACCTTGAGTTTGTTGAGGAATTTGATAAACAAAAGAGAATTGGTGAGACATGCAGTTACTAGATTTGCCACATCCTTCCTATCCTTAGAAAGGCTTCATAAAGAGAAAGGAAATATTAGAAAGATGTTTACTTCTAATGAATGGACCTTAAACAAGTTGTTAAAGGAGGCTAAAGGGAAGGAGGCAACAAAAGTTGTGCTTATGCCATTGTTTTGGAAGAATGTGGTTTACACTCGTAAAGTGATGGTTGCACTTGTTCAAGTGCTCCATTTTGTGGATGGTGAAAGGAAACCGGCCATGGGTTATATCTATAAGACAATGGACAAAGCAAAAGAAACAATTATGAAGTCTTTTAACAACAATGAAAGCAAATACAAAAACGTTTTTGCAATCATTGATGATAGATGGAATTGCCAACTTCATAGGCCATTGCATGCAGCTGGCCACTTCTTAAACTCAGAGTTCTTCTATGACAACACAAATTTGATGTTTGAATTTGAGGTTGGTTCCACAACCTGAGGTGCAACAAAAAAATACTATCTGAATTGCATGTTTACAAGACTGGTGTTGGTCTCTTTGGTTATGATTTTGCACTTAGAAGTAGGAAAACCACTTCTCCTAGTAAGAAACTTAGAACACTACTTCTACTAATTGAAGTTTTTTTAAAGTTTTATACTTTAGTGTTAAAATTCTAAGTCATACTCTTGGTTTTGTAGCTTATTGGTGGTGAATGTATGACCAAAATGCTCCAAATTTGCAGAGGCTAGCTATCAAGATTTTGAGCCTGACTTGCAATGCATCAAGATGTGAAAGAAACTGGAGTGTTTTTGAGCAAATAATTGTCATAGACTCATAATAAGTTAATAACCATATTTTTTTATTTTAGTTTGATGGTCATAACATAACTACATTTATGTTATGTTGCAAATTCATTCAAAAAAAAGGAATAGGCTTGAACATAAGAAGTTGCATGATTTGGTGTTTGTCAAATACAATTAACTCCTCAAGCAAAGATATAATGCTAAAAATGAAATTGACCCAATTTCTCTCAATGATATTGATGATTGCAATGAGTAGTTGGTGGGAGAGATGGATGATGATAATGAGGATGATGGAAATGAGTTGGTATTTGATGATGAGAATGCCCTAAATTGGGCAACTATTTATGAGGCATCAAGGGTTGGAGAGCCTAGGATGTATACTAGGTGCAAAATGAACAAAAGAAAGGAACCATCAAGTGGTGGTCCTACTCTTACAGCTGCCTACATATCTAAAAAACAGGCAATGGCTGCATCTTCTACAAAAAAGCAAGTATTGGTCGAAGAAGAGGATGTGGAATTTGAGGATGAGGAATCTGAAGAGATTATACATAATTTTGAGGAATCCAATGGAGAAGGGGGAGAGGGATATGCTTCACTTCATGATGACAAAGAAAAGGATTATGTTGGGGTTGAGGAAGAGGATTAGATGGACATTAGAGACCTTATTTTGTGTTTAGATTTTGTTGTAATCATTTTGTTGTTGTTTGGAACTCTTTGTTAGGTGTTTATGACTTTGTTTTTGTGAAACTAGTGATGTTTTTATTGATATCTACTGTTTTTTAGTATCATATAGCTGCTGTTTTTTTAGTTTTATATTTATAATTACTGTTATATTTACTTTTTTAATATCTATTGTTTTTTAGTATATATATATATATATATATATGTTTTTTTTATGTCCGCCATGGCTTCTGCCATTTGCCGCCACGCCATCCGCCATTAACAACACTAATCTTTTCCCTTTGACATGAAAAAATGGGAGCAGCCACACAATCGGCTTTTGGCCACAATTTTCTACAATTATGGCTGCTTTTCGCAATGCAACGGCCGCTATAGCAAGGTGCCACGAGACAAGGTCTTTAGGAGCGAGGGGTGGCCGCTCCACACCCCCACAATCGCAGCGTGATAGAACACAATTAACTACTCTGATCAATATTACAAAATGAAGGGAAAATTAGATGAAGATATCACACATAAGATACAAGCTCAATGGTTAAAATGGAGAAAGGCATTGTGGGTTATTTGTGACCTCGAAGTACCTACTTGACTCCAAGGAAAGATTTTTATACTACTATACGACCAAATATACTCTGATAGTAAATGTTGAGCTTTAAAAAGACAACAGGAGAAAAAAGTGAGAGTAACATAAATGGATGGGTGTGGTCAAACAAAAAAGAACAAGATACAAAATGATTGTATACAAAGATATATTAGTGAGGCATCTATTGAGGAAAAGATAACAGAAAATCGATTAAGGTGATTTTGACAAGTGCAAAGAACGCTACTATAGGCATCAATGAGGATAGTAGATTGCATAGTTTTTAAGCATATGAAAAAGGGTAAAGGAAGACCAAAAAAGACATTGGAGGAAGTTGTTAAAAAGAATCTTATGGTGAATAACATCCCTAAGAATTTTGTTTTTAACCAAACCCAATGACTGCATGTGATCCATGTAATCAACCTCACCTAGAAGAATATTGCTGTAAATAACTAAATATTACAAAGTTCTACTTACATACCATAGAACTACAGATAATTTATAAACAATGGCATAAACTTCCCATGGAACAAAACCATAATTCCCATCATTAAATGATGTAGACAGCAAAATTAATGATTAATTATACTACTAAGAAGAAACAAGAAATTATTAACAAAATTCAAATGTATTGAGAGATCATAAAAATGCAAACCTTGAGAGCCAGGTTACCACGCTCCAACTTTTGATCCCGAATTTGACGCTTATCACCAGTCAGATTATGCCCACCTTGACCAGTATACACAACATCCTCAGCGTTATCAAGATCATCCTCATACATGCCCGACAAAACAATGGCAACAGAAACTGGTAATTCATAGCTGTACTGTGACAACCAAAAGAGAAGAAAAAAAAAAAAAAAAAAAAAACAAGGAGCATAGGTTTATATGGAACATTGAAGACAAAAACCTCTTGTATGAAAATCACATTTATAGTTTATGATCTGCATCTTTAATATTCCAAATTAGAGTATAAATAAATACATGGCAAAAAGAAATTCCATTACCGCTTTGGCATAGGACAGGCCCATATAATCAATGCCATTTAACCAGTGGCTATGAAAACCAACTGCAACCATTTCAGCACGAGAATAGAACTGATATCCAACATCAATACCTACCATTACACAAAATTAAACCAACCGAATAAGAAACTATCAGCACAACAAAAGTTGATCAAGCAAATAACAAGTTAATTATTATAAGAGACAGCATCTATCAGTGTTACGAGACAACAAATAGATTAAATCCATTAGGTTATATAGGCCAAAAGTAATAACAATGTAAGATGGCTAACAACCTGGAATGTGACCAATCCTTTTCTCAGGGTACAGTATCTCATTATTTTCCATCATCTGCCAAAAATCTCCAAATTGAAGATAGTATTAAAAGAAAACAAGTACACGTCTTAGAAAGTACAATTAAATTGACTTCGATTAATCAAATCAAAACAAATGATAATATAAAATTACATTAATAAATTTATATACATTTTTAAAAAAACAAAGTTAATTTTATTTCAAACTTAAAATAGTCCATTAAATTGTTTCAAAGAGATGGCTCATAATTAACTAATTAACAAAATGAATTGATGAGATATTAGGCATTCATCACTACAAAGAAACAAGAAAAAGAAAAATGATAACAAAAAAATGGATAATGTAATTTCATGGCTATGCTATTGACAAGTATCAGAACGGCAAATACCAGATCATCACATAGAAAAAAAATCATGATGCTTATAATCAAGATTCTACCAAAATAAAATAAAGCCATTGAATTTTCACTTGCCTTGGTTATGGCCTTCAGATCTGGTCGTTTAGCAGTGGTCTTTGAATCTTCAGGTGGAGCACCTTTCTACAGAAATTAATTGATGGAGCTTTATAGTTAGTTTATAGTGAAACAGTTAATGAAAGGAAAAAAAATCAGTAAAGAAGTTCAGTTCAAATTTCAGTATGCAATTAGTAAGATGTAAAACACCCCATAGACATTGAAACACACTAATAATAAAAAGCACAAGCTTCTTCATGACAATTGCCAGGTGCTTTACCATTGGACCGAGAAAGGAAAAAATAATTTCTAGCTTTGAAGTAGTAACTAATAACTCTGAATGCAAAAAACAGTTTGACCACATTTGACTGCAAAACTATTCAGGCAATACATAATTTTTAAAGACAAAATGTGCGTGACGAAAAAATTCCCATCATAAAATTTGGGGGGGGAAGCAAAGATAGAGAGCAAAAACAATAACTGAACACTGCACAGACCCATGTGCTATGCTATACTATTTTAGTTCAATAATAAAATAAAGAAAAATAATAGATGTTCTGCTAAAAATGTCCACCTAGCACAGTGAACCACTTTTAAGACAGTTAATTATCATTAGATATTTCAATAACATCATGAAATTATAAACACTTGTTAGGTATATTTAACCATTAGTGCCGCAAGTGCAGATCAATAATTATATATAATCACATTCATTTATTTTTAACCACTTGTGATACATATTTAACCATTAGTGCACAAATACAAATTAATAATTGTATATACACATTCATTTACTCTTAGAGCCTCATTTCATGGCCAGGATAAGATAAGATAACCATCTTATACTATTATAATCAAGTGTTTGGTGCACCAATAGAATATGATTTGCTTATCCTATTGCTCATCCTATCTTGTTGGTAAAGTGTACTTTTTATTCTGAGGAGAGAACTAGGTTAAAAAGTAACAAGATAAGATAGTCACTCTCTCTCTTTCTCACCAACCCCACCACAATTGCTACCACCATTGCTGCCACCGCCACTACCCCGTCGTCGTTGTCATTGCACCGCCACTGTAACCACTAGCACCACTACTACCACTGTCGCCAACATCTATCATTATCTGGAGCGTATCAAATACAAGACAACACAATAATACTATTTAGTGTATACCAAACATTGAATAAGATTAAAACTTATCCTATTCTTATTCTATTATGTTCTTATCCTGCTCTTATATCCTATCATATCCTGACCATTAAACAAGCCCTTAACTACTTGTGAGGCAAAGCTAACTACCATTAGACATTTTAATAACCTCATAACACTATTAACCATTTGTAAGGCATATTTAACCATTAGTATCACAAGTATAAATCGATAATTGTATATAATCACATTTATTTATTCATACTTGTGAGGCAAAACTAACCATACTTACCCATGAGATTAAATATTTGCAACGGATTGAAGCTAAGTGGAGAATTCCCAGTAGTACGTTAATCAGTACTCTAAAATAATAAAGCAAATTACACTATCTCACCCTAAGGTTTCATCATATTGTACTTGATATACGATACCTCTTCCTTTTTAACTCCTACACTAACTTCTTTAATTATTTGAAAAATATTATACTAACATCCCCTATATATTAGACTAAAATTTCTTAATTGTTTGAAAAATATTACTTTATATACCCCTATAAAGGAGATTGCTATAAACATTGAACAAGCAGGGAGTCATACACAATCTCAAGAAACCTCAAGGAGTTAGTGTAATTTGCTCAAAATAAAACGCAGCTTGAAACTAGCAAGAAAATTCTGCTAATGCCCAATCAAAAGTCCACAGTCATACCAAGCAAAAAGTCTGTTATCACTGGAAAACCAAGCAGCTAAATGACAGTTAGCTCGAGATCGCACCAAGGCAACCACCAAATCCAAATCAACGGAAAAGCAATACAATGCAGAACATTAATAATCACACAATTCTTATTTTTCATCCCCAATTGATATCATTAAGAATATCCTTCTTTTTTGATAAAAGAGAGACTTCAGGCAGCACTTTATCCTTATAATATCTATTGTCCAACACAGAGGAGGGAGAGATAATCACATTAATATTACAATCCACAAGTAACAACTAATGGTTAACCAGACACCAACCTTCGATTTAGAATCCTTTTTAGAACCCTTTTTAGAACCTTTTTTAGCAGCTTTCCGCTCAGCCTCTGCCTTCCCACACCTCTTCTCTTCTTCCTACACATGACAGAAATATAACTTCAACCAAAAAATACCAAAATACAGTAGTAAACAAGCACCAAAAACAATGAATGCCAGATCAGTATTGCTATTCTGAACACAAGAAATCAACCTGAACTAAATGAAGGTAATGCTTGTTAAACAATCTTATCGTCTCTTTGACCTTAATCAAGTCACTCTTCTCCCCCAAACCCCCACCCGCATTTTCCAATTCCTCCTTTCCATTCTCTTCTTCCACCTTGCCGCACACCACCGGCTTTTTCTTCGGCGGCAAAACAACCTCTTCTTCCGCCACACTCTCCTCGCCGCCACTTTTTCTACTGCGCTTCTTCGCCTTCGTCGTCGCCGCCACCTCGCCATTGCATTTGTCTTTCTCTTCAACTACCTCCGCCTTTTGTCGAGCAAGAGCCTCCTCCTCCGCTTTTTGCATCGCTTGAATTCTAGCACTCGACCTCCGCGGCATTGCCGAACCATTCGATTCTCTCGATTTCTTCTCCGATTTAGCTCCTTTTCCGCCATTCTCCGCGGCGATTTTGGCTTCAGAACTCTTCTCCGCTCTGGTGGAAACCATTAAATGCTGATGATGAACAACGTCCAGAGATTGCACAACCATCTAAATCTGCGAGCAAACAGAAAACAATAAAATGAGAAGGAAAAAAATCAAGAACAGAATGTCATGAACTGAAAAATAACAATCGAGGAATTAAAAAACCACTTGCCTTCGGAGAAAACAAACCTCGGGAGGAGTCGCTGCTTCGATTAGAAGTTTCTAGGGTTTGGAGATAGTAAAGATGACGAGGAGAGAGAGTGCGGAAGAAGTAGTGAGGTGTAGAAGTGAAGGGTTTTGTTTCCGTGTATTGGTAATAATAATAGCTTCACTCTCGGGGAGTGGAATGGAGAGGCGCCATTGCCGAATATATGGGAATAATATTCATATATAAGTCTGTCGTTTCATACATTTTCAATTGCAACTTTTTGTTTTGGTTTATTTTTATTTTTTTGGTTATTATTTTTTATTTTTCGCTTTTCGGTTCCCGCTTTGCATTTTGATCTCCCTCGCAGGCACAAACAAAACGCGGGTTGTGAGGTGGTGGAGATGGAGACTGAACTTTAGGGGTGTAAAAAAGTTGAAATGATTTGGTGTGTCTCTTGATGACTGTTGAGCTTAGTTAACATGTCACTGTAGGGTGTGTTAGAAATGTGACTTGTTATTCATACCCTTTATTATTTTTTGCACCTTCTATTAATTTTTTTAATTTTTTCTACAAAAATGTCTTTTTAAAAAATTAGTTTTTAGAATATATTTTTGAAAAAGTGTAACATAATACTCCTAAAATATTACAAAAACTAGTTTTTGTAATATATAAAAAAAATTATATTATGGAAACTAGTTTTCAAAATATCTGTAAAAGGCAAAAAAAAATTAAAAGATCAAGATGGCACAAGAGAAAGAAGGGGGTGCAAATAGTGAGAGGGAGAGGGATGAAGGTAAGAAAAAAAAAGGAGGGTGAGGATGAAGGTGAGAGAGAATATGAGTATTTTAAAAATATAAAAAAAATCAAAAAAATAAGTGTGAATAGCAATTCTTAAGAGGCAAACAATTAATTCTATTTGCATCGTCCTTTTTTATTTATATCTTTTTTATATTTTTGTATTTTTTTAAAAAAACTAATTTTTAGAACACATTTGACAATATGTAGATGTTCTAAAATTTAGTTTCCAAAAATATTTTATAATATTTTAGAAACTAAGTTCTGAAATGTTATAAAATTTTAACAATTTTGCAATTTAGTTTATGGAATTGTTAAAATTTTATTACATTTTGGAAATAAGTTTCCAAAATGTTACAAGATTTTAACAATTTTGGAAACTAAAATTCCAAAAGAGAATGAAAGTCAAGAAAAACATCAATTCATAGCGTATTCTAGAACTAACTTTCTAGAATTACAAAATACAATTCCAAAAACTTGTTTTCCAAATATTGTTAACTTATGCATCATTTGTATCAGTATCGCATATGTTATGCTTTTTTCTTATGTTGTGCATCATATTTCATTAGTGTTAATAACAATAATAAAACATTAATGCCATCAGTTTGTGGTAATGAATTTGTTGATTATACATATTAATGAAATTGTTATAAGAAATACAATGAAAATAATGTCATTACATTCAGTCCACAGTGATATCAAATATTCATGTCCCCTAAATACGAATAATGAATTGAAATATTGTATGCGAGTTAAATATATAATTTCTTATGAATGATCATCATCATGGTAGTATTTGTGTCATTGCAAAGTAGAGCAGTGCCCCATTCTTTAAAAAAATATAGAAATGTGTAACAAATAAATGAAGTTGGCGAACCACCATATTTAATACGAAGAATTTATCTAAACAACATAGTAATGCATTATATCATATTTGCACAAAGTGACAATTGTGGACAAAACCAGTGAAAATAATATGGTGACTTGAATGAGATAATGGTGGTTGATCTCAAAGAGAAAAAAAAAAGTTATGCTTTCGTGTATGGATAAATGGATCAACAGTACGTTATACCTTAAAGCAATTACAGAATCTGAAATGGTCATCCACTTATCAGAACATGTCTTCTTGCAGTTGACAACAATATGCCTTTAGTTCAAACATTTGTGCCTTGATGCCAAAAGTTTAACATGTTGAACATGTCATTGTTGAAATGATCTAATCAAATCAAAACGGCTTGAGCCCAAGAATCCTCACCTTTACCAAGTAATGCCTCAAATTGCACGATAGCCACATTTCTCATATGCTTAACACATCCAAATAAGAAACTACTCTAACAATGACACAACTCTTTTGTGTTTAGTGTCATGGAATGAACTAAGAGGTCAAGGTGGAGGTGGCATGTTGTTTATAACAATCTGAAAAGCATCAACACACCTAAAAAATGAAGGATCTCATTTAGTGGGTGTGTATAACTTTAACACATGACCCTTTGGTGCTTCATTCATTGACTTTTTCTTAAGGTGGGCACATTGAAGTTGCATTAAGAAATGTTAATTCACACACCTTACTCTTCAACGTAAATTTTCCAACCATGTAACATCCCACAAAAGCTTATATTGATAATAATAATAATAATAATAAGACATTATTAAAAGAGAGAGAGAGAGAGAGAGTGAGAACTAGCCTTAGTGAGGAGAGACAGACCCATATTAGGAGAGGCCCATTAGTGTCTGACAAAGAGGAACCAATAGGCTAAACCTAGAAGACACCCATCACACACCTCACCTTTGGACTAGAAAGGAAGAAAAAGAAAAGAGGAAAGGAGAAAGCATATGATGTAACACCCTCATTTCTATTTATCAATAATTTTCTATTTATTTAATATTTTTTTAAGCATCTAGCAGGAATTCAAAAAATTCTGAATACATAGTTGCATTCAGAATAATGAATATACACTAGTTCTAATTTTTAATCATTTTTTCGTGTCAGAACAAAGGAAATAAGGATTTTGCCTATGGGATTAATTATAAAGCCAATTAAGATGAAGATTTGCAAAACTAGTCTATATGATGATGAAAAAATTATTTTTGACTTAGAATAATGATTTAAATAATAAAATATAAGTTTAGAATTTTTTGAAATACTCACATAAAATGACTAAAATGCCCCTTGTTGACTATAAAAGCACAATCAAAGACTTCTTGGCTCAGAAAATTTTGAAAAATTATAATACATTAAATTTTAGTATAAAATTATTTTTAATATTAAAAACTTGAAAAAATTCAAAAATTTATAATCATTTGGTATTCATTGTTGAAACCAAAAACGTATGAAGTGTTTAGTTCCTTAAATTTTAAAGATAACAAACTTATTAAGTTTTAAATTTTTGTTGTGAAAAATGTCTTTCAGCATCCAACGTAAGTCCTATATCAAGGCGTCCAATGCACCAGTTTTAATGAGCGTCCAATAGACTCGTATATGACGACCGTCCAAGCATAAGTCTATCTCTAAACGTCTAAGTATTTAAAGCTTATCTATGCATTTCTCACATGTATATCTCGAGACTAATGCTTTACCTATTAAAGTGATCTAACATTCAAATATCTAAGTATTAATTGAAAGACAAATACATGTTAGTGTATAAGCACAGTGTTGCAGAAAAAGGAAGTCAACTTATCAAGCTGCTAGGCCGAATAAAGAATGAGCAGAAAAGCAGACCTCCAACCTAGTCCTGCTCTTTCCAGTTTAGTGCAAGAACAAAAGCCACTTTTTTGACTTCTTTGAAAGCTCGATACACACGCACTCTATCTTTAAGCCAAGTTTGAAGTTGAATCCTCAACGGCTACTTCAAAAAGGCTATATATATACCAGCTCGAGAAAAGAAATAAAGGAGTGCAAAAGGCGAATATGAAAAAAAACAACTACATTCTTACGCTTATTAGACGACCTTGAAAACTCTTTGAAGAAATTTATCTTCTGTACTAAAACTTTCATACCCTCACATTGTAAGTTAGTTTCCTTATAAACATATGTTTTCTATTGTGAAAGCCTAGACAGGCTTAGTGAGAAAGAATACTTAGGTGGTTAAGCAATCTGGGTTGACTGCTTTGTAAAGCCTAAAGAGGCAGTGAAGAATACTTGTGTAACCTAAGGTTGGTTAGTGAATATCTTAAGTAGAAGAGACTAGATGTAGCTCAAGGTTGAGTTAACCAGTATAAAATCTCTATGTTCTTGTTCTTTCCTTATCCTTTTGTTAAACTACTTTTCAAACTCATTTTGATTAAGTTAAAAAGTTTTTTTTTAAAATGCACAATTCAACCCCCTTCTTGTGCGATTTTTGCTCTTTCAATTGGTATCAGAGCTTGGCCTCTTGGGGCTGAGCATCTAACAGTGTAGGGGTTAAAAGATCCTGAGTATAATGGATAATGAAGGACAAGCTATCAACAGACCACCTCTCTTCAAGGGTCAAACTAATGACTACTAGAAACAAAGGATGATAGCCTTTTTCGATGCTTGCCACATTGATATGTGGGATGTGGTAGAAACAGGAGATTATCAACCTATAGACCAAAACAGAATCGAATTGCCTAAAGGTCAATGGACAAAAGCACACAAACAAAGGTACCTGCTTAACTTTAAAGCTCGAAATGTTATTATGTGTGCCTTATCTGAATCTGAATATGAAAAAGTGCGTAGTTTGATAAGTGCCAAAAAGATGTGGGACATTCTAGCTCTTGCTTATAAAGGTACCTCATAAGTCAAAAGATCTAAACTAAGCTTACTTGTTAGACAATGAATTATTTTCTATGGAAGATAATGAAACTATTGAACTTATGTTTAGTAGATTTCAAACCATAATAAACAATCTGAGATCCCTAGGTAAAACTTATGACAATTATGATCATATTGACAAAATTTTGAGAAGTTTGCCTAGATAATGAAGACCACAAGTTACAGCTCTGAGAGCGTCTAAGGACTTAACAACACTCTTCATGGAAGAGTTACTTGGAACTCTCAAAGTTCACGAGTTGGAGCTAAAGCAGGACAAAGGACTAAGAAAAGGAAAGTCCATTGCTCTAAGCATCCAGCATCCAGTAAAGGGATCGTCGTCCAAAGCCCTAAATGTGGAAGAATCTTTTGAGGAAACGTCCAAAGAAGATGACTCTAATGAGGACGAGATATCTTTCATATCCAAAAAGATGCAAGCCATGTGGAGAAAGAAAGGAGGAACTCGAGCTAGAAACTTTACCAAAAAGTTTAGCAAGGAGCCCAAGGAGAATAGTCCACCAATCTACTTCAAATGCAAGAAGCCTAGACACTTCAAAGCTGAATGTCCAAGTCTTGAGAAGGAAAAGAAGAAAACCTTTTTCAAAAAGGAAAAGAAAGGACTCGTGGCAACCTGGGAAGACATGGACCTGTCCTTGTCGGAAGAAGAAGGAAAGGAAGAAGCAAACATTTGTCTCATGGCTGAGACCAGCTCAGAAAGCTCAAAAAATAAGCAAGACAAAGAGGTAAATTTCAAGGACATATCTTATCTTCAAGAGGCATACAATGAATTGTTTTCTAATTCTTCAACTCTCTTAGTAGGTTATAAGGATTTAAAAAGCAAGTTTTCCAAAATGTTAACATAATTCAATTTACTCAAAGAAAATTATGAAAACATTTTGAGAGAGAATGAAAAATTAAAAGCAAAGAATGTTTCAGAAGTGACACCTTCCAATGAAGCATTAGAACTTCAAAGGGAAGTCACTCACCTATATGAAAGTCTATCCAAATTTGTTAATGGAACTGAAAATTTAAATAAAATCTTGTTTGATAGACAAAGTCCACATGATAAATCTTGACTTTGAGAAGCCTTTGTATTTGGGGTGCACTAAATTCACACGTTTGTCAACGATGTTAAGATTGGTGAATGTCAAGGTAAGAAATGGGTGGAGTGATAAAAGCTTCATTGAATTGCTTGAGTTGTTGAAGGACATGCTTTCAGAAGATAACACATTACTGACTCGTACCTATGAGGCGAAGAAGGTGTTATGTCTGATAAGATTGGAATACACAAAAAATACATGCTTGCCCTAATGCTTGCATATTGTACAGGAAATAGTATGAAGAGCTACATAAGTGTCCTAAGTATGGGGTATCACGCTATAAAGTGAAGGATAGTGACGATAATAGAGATAAGAGCATAAAGGAGGGTCCCTCTATAAAGGTGTTATGATATCTTTCAATAATTTCAAGGTTTAAGCAATTGTCTGCTAATGCAAATGATGCGAAGAATCTTATGTGGTGTGCAAATGGGAGAAAATGTAACAAATAGCTTTGCCATTCGGCTAATTCTCTACAATGGAAGGAAATTGATTGTCTATTTCCAGCTTTTGGGACTGACGCAAGAAACCTTAGTCTTGGACTTGCTACTGATGGAATGAATTCTTATGGTCACTTATCTATAAGCACAGTTCATTGCCTATTCCCTTTGTAATATACAATCTATCTCCTTGGTTGTGTATAATGTGAAAATATGTTTTGTTATCTATGATGATTTCAGGCCCAAGACAGCCAGGAAATGACATAGATGTTTATCTACGTCCCTTGATTAAAGATTTGAGAATGCTATGAGAGGAAGGTGTTGATGCGTATAACAGGTATCACCATCAAAATTTCATGTTGCATGCAATGTTATTTTGTACCATTAATAACTTTCCAGTATATGGGAACTTGAGTGAGTATAGTGTTAAGGGGCATAGCGCATGCCCTATATGTGCAGAGAACACATTGGGCACCAAAAATTTCTCAGAACTAATCATCCATATCATAGACTGCAAAAAGCTTTTAATAGATGTCAGGAGGATGGTATTGCACCACCTTCCTTAACTAGTGAGCAAGTTTATAAACGGGTGAAGGACATCAATGTTGACTTTGAAAAGACCCAACAGAAGGCTACTGAGAAAAACATGTGGAAGAAGATGTCGATATTCTTTGATCTTCTATACTTGCGCAATCTAGATGTTAGACATTGAATTGATGTTATGCATGTGGAGAAAAATGTTTGTGATAGTGTAATCGGCACATTTTTAAACATTAATGGCAAGACAAAAGATGGTTTGAATGCTCGTTAAGATCTGGTTGATATGGTATATGCTTGCAATTAGGTCCACAATTAGTAGGTAAGTGGACATATTTTCCCCCAACATGCCATACCTTGTTAAGAAATGAGAAAAACAGGTTTCTGTCAATATCTATAGGGCATGAAAGTGCTATAGGGATACTCTTCAAACGTCAAAAGCCTTGTGTAAATAAAAGATCTCAAATTAGTTGGCTTGAAGTCTCATGATTGCCATGTCTTCATGCAACAACTCCTACCAATGGCTATTCGTGACATATTGCCTAAAAACGTTAGATATGCCATAACACGACTATGTTTATTCTTCAATGCTATATGTAGCAAAGTCATTGACCCTTTAAAGTTAAATGAGTTGAAAAATGAAGCTGTTATTATTTTGTGCTAGTTGGAGTTTTTTTTTTCCTCTTTCATTCTTTAACATCATGGTTTACTTAATAGTGGATCTAGTGACAAAGATTAGAATGTGTGGCCCCCGTTTATTTGAGGTAGATGTACCCAATTGAATGATACATAAAGATCTTAAAAGAGTACGTGAAGAATTCATATTGTAAAAATTGTTCAAATCAAGTCTCAATAAAAAAAATATTGATATATTATTTATATAAAATATTCAATACATTATATAATTAAAAAGAGCCATTGAAAAATCATTGTATGACTTTCCATCTTCAAATTAATGTTACAAACCTATACTCTCAATTAGTAATAATAACAATATTAATTAGTAAAAATAAAATAGGCCGAAGACAATTGTTTTAATAGCCTTGCACTCGGTGACTATGCCAGCTGGTTATACTGAATTGAAGGAGGTTGATACGATGATATAGTTATAGATTATATAAATGTATATTTTTAGCCAACTCATCAAGACTTGGAGACCAAGTAAACTTAGAAGCCAAGTATACTTGGTGACCAAGTCTCTAATAGGATAGTATTATGCATTTTTGATTATTTTTAATTACTTATTTTTTTTTTATAAATTAATGTCAACACAACACACAAACTAACTCATTTTTCTCTCCCTCTCCACCACTCACGACACCACCAGCCCGTCCCTTTTCCATTTTCATTTTTTTTATTTTAAAAACACACCAAATAACTACCCGGTGACAATTGGAAGCAAAAAGGTGGTTCTTTTATGTTAGTTGCTTGGGTTTTCTTCTTCAATCCCTCTCTTCTCTCATTCAAAGACCACTTGAGGTAAGGGGGAGCGGGGATTACCTTTTTTTATTCATTTACACAAAAGCTTATGGGAGAGATTTGGCCCTTAAATCTCATTAGTTAATTTTTATTCTTGTTTTTGTTATCATATCTTTGTATGATGATCATGAGATTGATGTCGTTGTATGATATCTATATATAAACTTTATTGTGACTATTTCATTGAATTATTGATTGTTTTTGATTGATTAATTATTGTTAGTTATTAGTTTGAAATAAATTAATTTTTATTAGATATGCGTATGTGTATTAATTCGGCCAAGCTAAACTATTTAAGAAGAATTTTTAAATTTTTATTATTATTCTGTTGGTTTATAAAGAAAAAATATAGGAATTATGATTGACATAAATTTTAGGTACCAGATAAATTAGTTTTAGATGATAAAAAATTAAATAATGCTTAGATTAGTGTATAGATGTATTTGGTCTCTTAAAAATAAAATTAGTAAAATTTTATTAATTTGTTAAATTATTTGATTACTACTATTATTATTAATTATAAAATATTTTATTATAATTATATTCCTGGTTTAAAAAGAAAAATTAGCTTTCAGCCATACTAAGATTAAAATAGCTAGAAAGTTATTTTAATTATTATGTACAGATTAGATTTTATAATAAATAGGAAGTTAAAAATTTAAAATTCTGGTCTAGAATACTAACTGTGGTATTCGGACATATTTTTTTTATTGTATTGCAAATTTATTTTTTTCTCTATTTATCTCTATTAGTAGTAAATATAAATTAATTGATAATATATTTAAAATTTAACACTATTGATAAATACTGATTTTAGTTATATATATATATATATATATATATTAATGAATGTTTTGTTAAAGTTTTATAAAACAAGTAATGAAATAATATAATATTAATTAAATTATGTTTTATACGTATATTAAAACATGTATACAATTTTCATCGAATATATTTGGCTTATGGCCATAATAAAATAAATTGTGTTTTATTTATGTTATATATAAGCTATATTATTCTAATATTATTAAATTTTATTTTTATTTACAATATGAATAATATACGTTTAAGATTACAGTAAGGTGGCTTTCAAAAAAATGTTTTAAATTACTATTAAGATTATATATTAATTTTACAAAATTTTTAAATTGGTTAGACGATGTAAGAGTTAAAAATTTTGGTTTAGAACGCTAAGTATAGCATTCGATCACCACAATAAAATTGGAGGAAATATCCATTGAAAAAATCTAACATTTATTGAAATTAACCATTAAATATATTTTATAATGAAGTTTAGTTATTCTAAATCAATTAGAATATTTAATTTGAGTTATTTTTGAGAAAAATGACATTTGGCCATTGTAAAATAGTTTTAGAAGAAAGATTTATACTATTATTATAATAATGATGAATAGAATTAAAATTATTGGATTTTGTAAAATTAAGAAAATCTTTGGATGGATAAGTATCAAATTCAAATAATAAGTGAAGCTTTACATAAATTTTTGAATCTTATATAATTTGGTTTTAATAGAAAAATAATTAATAAAATTTATTATAAATATTATTATTTGATAAAAAGTAAATGTTATAGTAAATTTTGGCAATTTATATTAAAATAGCCAAATTATATTTTATAAATAATTAGATTTTAAATAATATTAAGTTAAATAAGTCACATAAATTTGAATTTGAAGTAAAAAGAAAAAAATAAGTTATTTTATGAAAAGTTTAAAAAATTTATATTAAATTATTTAAGAATAAATTAGTTATATTATAGCTTTGTGATTGATGAGTTGAGATATTTGTCTTCTTGAGGTTTATGGCAATACCTACTCACAGAGGTATTGGTAGTTGAATACCAAATTGTAGAAAAATTTTTGCCAGATATTCCGGAGAGATATGATGTAAAGTATTATTGAGTCTTTGTCGGATATTTTGGAGAAATATTGTGTACAGCATTATTGAGTCTCTACCAAATATTTTGGAGAGATGTTGTGTAAGTATTATTAAGTCTCTGTAGGATATTACGGAGGGATATTGTATAAAGTATTGTTGAGTCTGACATGCGCTAATGGAATGTGATGAGTTAATGATGATGATGGACCATGCAGTGAGGCATGATGGGAAGTTATAATTTGATATACTGTGAGAAGTAGGTAGGGACTATTGTTAAGATCTGGGGGGTATGGTATTAAGTGATGAGCGTCCTAATGATTAAGGCAACGCTCTTGAGCCGAGATAATTACATAATCAGCTTGATAACCTTGATACCTGCTCAGCATAACTAAGATTGATAGAAAGTATGCCTCTATTTTAGGGTTGTGGCCCTAAGCTGAACGATTGCTTGTTATTGAAATTAATGATGATGATTTGTACCATAATGATGTTGAAGAGGTATATGTACTCCCGATCGCTTCCCAATTGATACATGATTAATGATAATCATCTGTAAGAGTATGGGTCCATACTATTGTGAGAGTCTTGGTTGATCTATGATAAATTAGGCCAAACCCTAGGTCCCCTACTGCATATATCATGTCAACAACTAGTTCGTTAATTTAGGTTATGTAGGGTAATTCTACAAATCTTTTGATTAAATAATTTGAGTTTATATATATCCTCACTCCTTTTGTGTTTTTCTTTTGTTATGTTATTATGTGATCATGGTATTGTTAAAATCAAAGAGGTATGAAGTGTCTAACCCTTCAATGTTTTGATGATAACAAATGTTATTAAATTTTAGAGTTTTATGGCAAGTGTTTTACATGCGTAGAAATATTGCTCTTAAGAGGCAAAGGTATATTTCTTAACTCAGATGCGTCCAACAAGTTTTCAGTAAAACTAGTGTCCAATACACCAACTAAAATTAAATGTCGAACATTTTTAGAAAACATGGCGTCCAATGCGCTTATTTGCAAACCTCGTCTAATATAGGTTTTCTAAAAGCGTTCAATGAAAGAATTGTCCAAAGCTTTTTAACTTAGATGTCTTCCTTTTAGTTATGTTTCAATAAAGTTGAATAAGTTCATTCATCCTCGTATATAGTGAAACTTTTTCCTTATGCTTTTTGATATGCTTTAACGTTTAAATATATTAGCATTTAATGAAAAGCAGGATATTCTAATGTATAAGTACAACCACGTGAACAATTTAGTTAACTTATCAAGGTTGTAGCACAAAAAGATAGAACAAAAGAAGGTATGATTAGAAAAGCAGCACTGTGCGTTAAACAATACCTACCTTTTCGATACAATACCATCCAAGACAAGACTATTGCTTCTTCTTTCTCCAAGATTCTCAAGACATATATCAAGCCTTAACGAGAAGGATTTCCCATGCATTTAATGTTGCTACAAAACAAGAAAATCAAGTTGAAGTCTTTTCTCTAAATGGATACTTTTGAAGAAGCTATATAAGCAAGACTTGAAGACAAAAAAGCTAAGGATTATGTACTGAAACTTACAAACTTGAACAAAGCTCTAAACTCTATTGGACAATTTCTTTAGTGCTTAAATTTTCGTACTCTTTGCATTGCAAATTTATTTTATATTGTGTTTAAACTTTCGTATCCTCACTTTGTGAATTGATTCTTTGTAAAAAAGCTTTGTCGTTGTGAAAGCCTAGAGGGGCTTTGTGATTAAAGAATACTTGGGTTTTGTGATATAGGATTGATCATGGTTTGTAAGGCTTGAAGAGACTATTGAAGAATACTTGTTGTAACTAGGATTTGGTTAGTGGAAATCCTTCTAGAAAGAAGGTCAGTTAAGTGAACCAATATAAAAATTTTGTGTGCCTTTTTCCTTCTTTATCCTTACGCGTTTTTAACTAGATGACCTTTTTTTTTACTTAAACATTTGCAAAAAACATTTTGAAAATTCACATACACACAATTCAACCCCTTTCTAGTATGTTTTTTGTTCTTTTAGTTGGTATCAAAGCTCGGCTTCTAGGGGTTAATCGTCTATCAATGTAAGGGTAAAAGATCTTACATATACATGGATAATGAAGGACAAGCCGTTAACAGACCACCACTATTCAAGGGACAGAAATATGATTACTGAAAGCAAAGAATGATAGCATTCTTTAATGCCTGCCATATTAACATGTGGGATATGGTGGAAAGAGATAACTATCTACCTATTAGCGAAAATGGTACAGAACTTCCATTAGGTCAGTGGTTTGATGTGCAAAAACAAAAGTATCTACTTAACTCTAAAGCTCATAATGCTATTATGTGGACTTTATCTAAATCTTAATATGAAAAAGTACATGCTTAAAAAGTGCTAAAAAAAGTGGGACACTCTAGCTCATGTTTATAAGAGTACCTTACAAGTTAAAAGATCCAAATTAAGCTTGCTTGTTAGACAATACGAGTTATTTACAATGGAAGAAAACGAAACTATTGAACTCATGTTCGGTAGGTTCCAAACTATTGTAAATAACTTGAGGTCTCTAAGTAAAACTTATGATAACTATGGTCATATTGACAAAACTTAAAAAGTTTGCCTAGATAGTGGAGATTATAGGTTACAACCTTGAAAACATTCAAGGATCTGACTACCTGGTCCATGGAAGAACTACTTGGAACTCTCAAAATTTACAAGATGAAACTAAAGCAGGATGAAAGGCTAAGAAGAGGAAAGTCTTTGGCCTTGAGCGTCCAATAACCTACAAAGGGCTCATCGTCTAGAGCCCTAAATGCTAAAGAGTCCTTTGAAGAACATTTCGAGGATGATGACTTTGATGAACATGAGATCTCTTTTATATCTAAAAAGATACAAGCCATGTGAAACAAGAAAAGAGGATCCAGAGCAAGGAACTTCTCCGAAAAGTTCAACAAGGAAATAAAGGAGAAGAGTCCACTTGTATGCTTTGAATGCAAAAGGCTTGGGCATTTCAAGTTAGAGTGTCCAAGCCTATAGAAGGACAAAAAGAAGCATTTCTCCATGAAGAAAAAGAAAGGACTCATAGCTACTTGGGAGGACTTGGATCTATCCTCATCTGAAGAAGAAGGTAAGGAAGAAACAAATATATGTCTAATGATAGATACTAGTCCACATGCTTAGAAAATGAGCAAGAGGATGAAAAGGTAAATTTCAATGACTTATATGCTTTACAAGAAGCTTACCATGAACTCCTCTCTAATTCTTTAGCTTTCTCTACTGGTTACAAAGAACTGAAAAAGAAGTAGTTTTCAAAAGTATGAAAAGAACTTGATTTGTTGAAAAAGGCTTATGAAGTACTTAGTAAAGAGAATGAAAAATTAAAGATTGAAAACCAAAGGATTTCTTTAAAGTAAAACCACCTCATGAAGCAAATGAACTTCAAAAGGAAGTCAAACACTTAAAAGAAAGCCTATCTAAATTTGTCAGTGGGATGAAAAAATTTAATAAAATTCTTTCTCATAGAAGAAGTCCACACAACAAATCTAGATTTAGTTTCAAAGAAGAAAAAGGACTTTCTGGTACAGTTAAAGCTTTCTCTTTTTGTAAATATTGTGGTAAAAGTGGACATGAATCATCCAAATATGTTCATCGTCCAACACAGAAGGTGTCCATTGCCTTTAGTACTAACAAGAAAGGACCTAAGTCCATTTGGGTGCCTAAAACAAAGATTATTCCTGTTGTAAATTTGTTTGATAGCAAGAAGAAGACACTAATCATGGTACCTAGACAGTGGCTACTCACATCACATGACAGGATAAAGGTTTATGTTCCAAAGCCTCCAACCAAGGAATGATGGATGGGTAACTTTCAGCAGAAATTAGAAGGGCAAGATAATGGGCATAGGTAAGATTGGTAATCATCATTTCCCTTCTATTGATAATGTCCTTTATGTTGAAGGACTAAGACACAATCTGCTGAGCATAAATCAGTTGTGTGATAGTGGATATGATGTCTTCTTCAACAAGGAAGAATGTATAATAAAAAACAAAGATAGATTTTTGCTGTTTTACTAAGAGACAAAGCAATCTTTATAAGATTAACATCAGTGATTTGACAAGTCAAAATGTATCATACTTAGTATTTATCAAAGAAAATCAATGGATTTGACACAAAAAACTTGGACATGCAAGCTTGAGACTTATCTTTAAGCTAAACAAGCATAACCTCGTAAAAGGACTTCCAAATCTTGTTTTCAAATATAATTCTCTTTACAATGCATGTTAGAATGGAAAACAAGTTAAAAACTCTTTTGATTTGAAAAACATTGTTTCCACTTCTAGACCACTTGAGTTGTTAAATATTGATTTGTTTGGACACACTAAAATTGGGTCGCCCAATGGAAAAAGCTATAGACTTGTAATAGTGGACAACTATACTAGATGGACATGGGTTATATTCTTAGCCCACAAGGATGAGTCATTTAAGGTCTTCTCTATATTCTGTAAAAGAGTTCAAAATAAAAAAGGTGTTTGCATAACTTCAATCAGAAGTGATCATGAAGGAGAGTTTGAAAACGAAAGTTTTCAATGTTTTTGTGAAGAGAACGAAATTCTTCATAACTTCTCTATGCCATGAACACCTCAACAAAATGGTGTGGTGGAGAGAAAGAATAGGTCATTGCAAGAAATGGCTAGAACCACATTGACTGATAACTCAACTCCAAAATACTTATGGGATGAAGCTGTAAACACATGTTATTTACAAAATAGAATATATACTAAACCTATCTTGAAAAAGACTCTTTATGAACTATAGAAAGGACGAAAACCCAATATATCTTACTTTAATCCTTTTGGATGTCACTGTTTTATTCTAAACACTAAGGATAATCTTGAAAAGTTTGATTCTAAGTGCGATAAAAAAAATATTGTTAGGCTATTCTGAAATGTCTAAGGCATATAGAGTATATAACTCTAGAACCTTAGTGGTAGAAGAAGCCATCCATGTAAAGTTTAATGACCATAAGCCTGATAGGGAACTATTAAAGCTGGATGAGTCTTTTGTAGATATAAAGCTAGATGACTATAAAATACAAGCATCCAATGAACCTTTAGATGACTCAACAAAAGAAGAACAAAGAGAGCCCACTGGACCAAATTGGAAAATAGAGAACTATCATCCAAACAATCAAATCTTGGGAGATGTGCATGATTGAGTTAGAACAAAATCAACCTTTAAAGAGCAAAGTCAAACCGTATTGATTTCACAAATGGAACCAAAGATGGTGAATGAAGCCTTGCTAGACAAAGGAAGGATCAAGGCCATACAGGAAGAATTAAACTAGTTCGAGAAGAATGGTGTTTGGAAGCTAGTCCCCCTACCCAAAGACAAGTTAGTTATAGGAAAAAAATGAGTATTCAAAAACAAGTTAGGCGAAGCAGGCAAAGTTGTGAGAAACAAAGCTAAGCTTGTAGCTTAAGGTTACTCACAATAGGAAGGTATAAATTTTACTAAAACCTTTACACCTGTTGCTAGATTAGAAGTCATTTGCATTTTACTTTCATTTGATGCTCATAGTGACATGAAGTTTTACCAAATAGATGTAAAAAGTGCATTCTTGAATGGTATAATAAATGAAGAAGTTTATGTGAAATAACCTCTTGGTTTTGAGAGTGATGCTTTTTCTAAGCATGTTTTTAAACTTAAGAAGGCTTTATATGGACTTAAGTAAGCTCAATAAGCTTGGTATAAGAAACTGAGTTATTCTCTTTTAGAAAATGGTTTTACAAGAAGAAAAGTAGACACTACTTTATTTTGCAAAAATGTGGATTCACATTTTATTATTGTGCAAATATATATGGATGACATAATATTTGGTGCTATTAATGAAGCTCTATGCAAGGATTTTCCTAAGCTTATGATGACAAAATTCAAGATGAGTATGATGGGAGAACTAAAGTTTTTCTTAGGATTGCAAATAAAGTAAACAAGAAATGTCATATACATACATCAAACAAAGTACACAAAGGAACTTTTTAAGAAATTCAAGTTGAAAGATATGAAGAAAATGAGTACTCTTATACATGCAACTTCAGTGCTTGGATTGGATGACATGTCTAAAAAGGTAGGCAAACTACATACAGAGGTATGATTGGTCTCTCCTATATCTCACTGTGTTCAAGCCTAATAATATGTTCAGTGTATGTTTATATGCTCGTTTTCAATTAGATCCAAGAGAAATACACTTAATTGTTGTTAAAAGAATATTTAGATACTTGAAAGGTACTACTAACCTTGGTCTGTGCTTTAAGAAAAATAAGGAATATAGGTTAGCTGGGTATTATGATGCTGATTATGTTGGAGATAGAATTGAACGTAAAAGCACTAGTAGAGGATGTCACTTCATTGGTGAGAATCTTGTCTCATTGACTAGTAAAAGACAAGGAACCATAACTGTATTTATAGTTGAAGTAAAGTACATTTCAGCAGCAAGTTGTTGTTTACAACTCTTATGGATTAAGCATTAACTAGAAGACTACTGTATTTATAAGAGTAAAATTTCTATCTTATGTGATAATACTACAACAATTAATATTTTTAAAAATCCCATTATGCATTCTAGAGCTAAACATGTAGAAATTAATTATCACTTTATAAGAGATTATGTTTAGAAAGGGATTATTGATATTTAGTCTATTAACACTGCAAATTAGTTAGCAGACATATTTACAAAACCTGTTCCTGAAGAGAAGCTCATCTATATGCGAGAAAGACTTGGAATGGACTTTATAAAGGAATAATTAAATTTTATATGCATGCGTCCAAAGGACCTAGCATCCAATGGACTGTAGCGTCCAAAGCATATAGTGTTCGATGTATGACTATTCAGTGCATATTTCGTGTCTGGTACATGTGATTGTTCAATATTTGTCTGTTGTGTGTGAATTAAATGTAAAACATCTTTTATCGCATTAACTGACAAATGATTTGAAAATAAATGATAAATTTCCTTATCTGAGTCATGTTGAAGCCGCCTTTACGGTTTTTGAAACTTGTGCAACACAATCTCATTTATTACTGGTAAATGTTGATCATGCTTATCTTTTTAGCATCTATTCGTGCATTTTTTACCATCTTTCCCAACTTAAACCTTAGTTAAAACTAAGTCTCAGTTAGTTGTAAGTAAGTAGCACCTAGGAATAGAATTATACATTTTGGGCATTTTAATTGCCAATTTGATGATTTTTTGTAAGAAGTGAAGATAGAGGATTGCCACAAGAAAGGAGAAGTCTGGCTACCCAAGGTCGCTGAGCGAGCAAATCGCTTGCTCAGTGAAATCCATTACAAAGAGCAGTCAAAGCTCTCACTCAGCGAGGCATCTGTTTGCTAAGTGAGAATTGTTCTAGAGATCATGAAGCGGAGACTCTCACTGAGCGAGTCATATGCTCGCTGAGGGAGAAGAGTGTCACCTTATTTAATGAAGGTGCGACAAAAAGAGGAAATGAGGCAACTTTGCATTCATTGTCGAAGTCTGATTTATAAAGCAAGTTCACATGATTTTGCATTAGCTCATAGAAAATTTGTGAGAAAATAGAGCATCAACTAAGGATTTCATGTGATGTGCATTTCTTTGCTTTCTATTTAAAATTGCATGAATTGCCTTAATTTTGTTGGATTTTGTGAAGGAAAGCTAGATAAGCAGAAAAAGGAAATATAATCTACATGTATAAAGGAGTATTGTGCTAGTCAAAAAGGACTTAAAAGAAGCAAGGACCAATGTGAGGATCACAAAAGAGGCCCATAAGCACAAGAACGGGCCAAAAAGGATAAGAATCGGCACAAAGTCGTACCCGCTCGGCGGGATTTGTAGGCCGCTCGGCGGGCCTTGCTTTAGTGGCACCCCACCTAACGAGTTAGCATGCCCGACGCCAAAACGGAGCATATTTTTTTGTTCTTAAAAACCCCATCGGGCAGGTCCAAAGCCTAATTTCTAATTTTATTTTTATTCTCAATGGGCCCGGGTTGTGCGAGACGGATCAGGTTAAGCCTCCTTCTTTGAATTTCTAGATAGGCATTACAAATAGCAAGGAGCAAAACACAGTGAGAAAGCTTGTCTTTTCTTTATTCTACCTTTGTCTCTCCATTTTTTTGTTTTTCCTTTGTCTTTAGCTTTTAGAGAAGGATTATCAGAGGATAATTGGATACTGTGAGAGTCAGAGATCGGAGCAAACCTTTTTCTTATGAAAGATTTCTTCTTCTTTTTTCTTATGTATTTCTCTAGAATTATGATATCTTTGTTTACCATGAATAGCTAAACTTTTTGTTGGGGTTGTGGTGTACTTTGTGCTTGGAACCCCTAAATGTTTAATTTTAATTGAATTCTTGTTTTTATTCAGTCAATTAGATTGCTCTACTATTTTCATTTTCTTACTCGAAATTAATCGTCCCTCGTATGGTTTGGATCGATTAATTGAATGGTGATCGCAATTAATTGGTAGATGTGTGAGGTAATCAAATTGGATTTTGTTGTATGATCAATCTTCATTCCTAATTTCTAATTAAATTAAATAATTAATTAATCCTCTTTTGTTATTCATGCCTTCCTAGGGTTTTAATATCCCATATGATCAATTGGAAAATTAACTTAGAAAAAACTATTGCAATTCTTGATCAACAATTGACAATTAAATGCGTAGGAAAATATTGGTAATTGACGAATAGTACGAGGTTTAGTTAGAATTAGATGTGAAAGAACTTAAGAGTACGAAGGGAACCATAACCTTAAGCTTATCTTCCTTTAAATTTTTCTTTACTTGCCATTGCTTGTTTCACAATTTCTATTGCACATTTATTGTTATTAAATAATCTACCACCAATTTGATTTCATCTAAACAATATATAATCTTTGAAAACTAGTAATCGCTACTTAGTCTTTTGGGTTTGATATCGGGACTCACATCATTTTGTTATTACTGTGATAAGGGTGTGCTTGTCTTTGAGTGTATTTTTAATGCATCAGAGTTTGCTAATTTTGTATGGAGCGTTTATAGGAACAATGCTGGGTATCATCTCCTTGAAGCCTCAATACAAGATCTCCATTTCTTCACCTTTTTGTTTGTTTCACTCACCTATGAGTGGCTAATCTTCCTTCAGTTAGGGTTTGATGTAACTAATCCACTCTTATGTATACATTCTAAGTTATTTATTAAAGTTTATATTTTATTCATTTGTGTCCCTACTTTTATGCTTAATGCTTGTTATGGTTTGATCTCCCATGACTTGTTTTTTATTATTTTGATCGATGTTGGAAAACTCTTTTTTTTTCATAGAACTAAAGAGAGCATCTAATAAATCTTGTCTCTAGGGATGAAACATGATTTATTAACCATTTCTCAACCTCTTTGCTCAAAGCAAGTTGTTTGGGTAAGCTAATCAATTGGTTGGTGGCTTAACCAAATAACTTAAGTCCACTCAACTAAAGAATTAGGGTTTGGATAAACTTGTGGGTTAATGGTAACGAATAGGATATGAACTCAATAGATAATCCTTATGTTGCATGAGAGGATGATTAGTATAGTCAAACCTTGACGCTTTTGTTTATTATCATTTTAATTAATATTCACAATTTACGTGTTTGTAAAAATTCCTATTGAACACTTAGTTTGCTTGAGTGAAAAACCTACTATCATGCAAGTCCTTTGGGATACGATACTTTATTCATCACTATTTACTTGTGCGAATTGGTACATTTTGCAATGGACTAACAATTGCCCACTCATTTTGTCTCCTCTGAAAATTCAAATTCAAGCCAAAAGCAACCTCCTCAACTTTTACCTTTCAGAAGCACTTTCTTCCTTTAAATAGAAACCTTTAGTTTTCTCTGCTCTCTCTCCTACCTTTGCCTAGCTTGCATAACATCCATGGAAGACAAGAACATGAAGCCCTCTGTTAGAGTCGAATGTGTTGAACTTGACAATGCCATTGTTTACAATGAGAAGAAGTTTGACATTGACGCTCTTCATAACATGGGGGTGAAGATCAAAGATAACCTTTCTCGTTGCGACATTCTGGGTACTTCAAGATGAATGAGATCATCTACCTAGAACTCATAAGACAGTTTTGGGGATTGTTGATTTCCATCCTTAATGAGCAGTTGGAATGGTTTTAGGAGTGCAAGTCGTTCTTCACATTTGAAGCATGGCCCGAGTAACTGAATGCGAAAGGGTTGGCACCTGCATTCACGACAATTAGGAAAAAAACTTTGGTGGAGGTGATACTATTGATGCTGCTATCATGGGTCTAGAAGTGAGTGGACAGATTAAGTACAACAAGCTCTCTAAGGAAGGAAAGGTCTATCAACAATTGCTGAATAAGGAGATTCTACATAGGGCTAGGTCCAAACACAGCATTACGGGGTTCATTGTTTTGCCCTTTTTCATATGCTAACTAGGTAACAGTTCAATTTGCCCCATATGATTCTTTCCAACATCTATAAGAACCTTAGAGGTAAAGGTGTCGTGCAATACATCACCTAATCTACATTGCTGAACAGGGTTTTTTGGAACTAAAATATATTTCATGAGTTTTCACTCTGAGCACACAGGAGCAAAAGTAGATTCGAGAACTTGGTAATGATATATTTACTCAGTTGTCATTTGGACGAACGAACATTGTAATGATGTGAGCTGGATTTGAATTGAAGCCTATAACCTAGTAAAGCTGTTGATGTGAAAGCAAGAGAGAAGGAACCAATGAAGCTATGTATGCTGAGCCAATTGTTGCGTCCAAGCAAACTACGTCCATGGCAGTTGCAGCATCCAAAAGGCAGCCATCCAAGGCAAGATAGTCTAGACAGAAATCTACTACATCTAGAGTAACAAAATCTTAGACACAACAAGTTGCTGCTCCTATCCCTCCATAAAAAGCTACTGTCCTAACAAAGAGAAGACTCCAACAGCAAGGGGAGTCTAAAGATGATGATGACCAAGAAGTGATTGCTTTTAGGTTGGAGAAGCAAAAAGTGGAAATTGCTATTGCACCTCCAGCCACTTAATACCAAGAACAACTAGTAAAAACTGCTGCCACAAGGAAGATGACACTAGAGTTAAGCACACTTTAAACAAAAATAAGAAGAGTAAGATTGTTGAATCAGGATCAGAAGATAAAGTTGTGCTTGTCACTGAACCAATTATTATCGTGTTTGAAGTCTTTACATAATTCCCCATCCAACCTCCCTCAACATATGAACTGTTGATTAAAAAGGCTGAATCCAAGAGGGGAGCTGAATTGGGCCTATAAAAATTTTCAAGAACCCCAAACCCTTTTTAAAGATGAAATATTAGATTTTCGAAAAACCTTGAATCAATTTGACTTGGTGATATGGATGTTGTAGAATTAGAATAACTTGTCTTTATTATGCAAACATGAACAAGATTATCATAAATTAATATGCAATCGGTAAAGTGATCAATATTCAATATATGCGAGGATTGGTATAGAAAAGAGAGGAACACATAAGATGTATACTGGTTCAATCACCACTATTGTGATCTACATCTAGTTTCCAATTAAACCGATTAGTATTATTACTGTGTAATTCAATTTGTTTACAAGCACATTGCACAGACAAAAGAAGCACACACAAACACAACCCCAAAGCCAAGATTCTTGAAAACCTATCAAGAAAACATGATCCAATTCTTGTGGAACCCTACCACAAGAAAAATCTTGAGAAAAAACCTCATCAAGAACGAAAAATTACACAAGGTAAAGGTTAGATATCACCTCAATTTGTGATGAATGTAAATAATGAAGCACAAGACAAATCTACCTAAGTGATGACTTCTCTTTATCCAGAAAGATGATCCATGTGTGAGCTTTTGATTTGATGAAAAACTTGTTGTAATGATGATGAAAAATGTGTTTTCTCGCTTAAAAATCTCTCGCAAAAGTTTAGGGATTGGAAGTCATGTGTAAGAGAGTAATGAGATTCGCAATTTAAAAAGAGAAAACTGAAATAACTAGTCATCTTATTTTCGTAATCAGTTATTTTGTTCTTTGCAATTATGGATAATGAATTAAGAGCAAAATAACTAGTTATTTCCTTTCATAACTAATTATTTGCGCAAGTCTTCCTTTCTAGGTTACTTAAAATAACTAATTACATAACTACGTAGTCAGTTATTTGCGCATGGCTTTATTTCAGCTTACTTATATAACTGATTGCATAATCAAGTAACTAGTTATTTTAGAATCAAACCAGCTTTGTTAATTCAAAACCATATTTTAAACATTTATTTTATCTTGGATTCAATTTTAAATTTATGAAAACATGTTATCACTTGTTAATCCATTAAATTTTAGGCTTGGAGCTCATCACCATCAAATCATAAAGGATAAAGATAAATCATGCGTGACACATAATCATATAGAATACAATTTTGCACTCATTAAGAGGCTAAATCATCAAAACTCAAGTAATACTCTTTGGGGGTAGGAACAATTTTTCTTCTTGCTTCTTCATGAACAACCCTAACCCCAATCCCAAACCCAAACCTAAACCTAAACCCAAACAGTTACCCAAATAGTTACCATACACCTTGAACCTCCAACCATCCCTGTAGGAACTTTAGTACTTGATCAAGATGGAAATCAACTTCTTGATCAACATGGCCAACCCATTATCCACACCCCCTTACCACCAAATTACCCTATTGGTATAGGCTAAAATTCACTGCTCCGAACCATCTTTATTGCTACCAAGAGAACCTGGTTTTGTGTGTGACATTTACACACTAGGTTTGGTAAAACTGTATTTATCCGTGAAGCCTCCAAAGGAGAATTTCGATGAAGAATGGTGCATGCCAAAACCTGTTTCTGTAATTCTCCAAGGGCCTAAAAACTAGAATCAACCTGGACAAGTCTTTTGATTTTGCTGGGTGAGTAGAAAGCTTGAAAGGAATTAAGAAGAAGTGGCCAGTGCTTTTTGAGAGAAGAAATAGGCAGAACCTACTAACGTTATTCTTATAATTGTTAGATTTGAACCCTACTTTTTGCCTGAGTACAGAATAAATTATTCCTTTGTGCCTTCCCTTCCACAGTTAGAGCACTATACGTACAATCCGGCCAAGGAGTATCAAGCACTTCCTTCTATGCCATTATCAACCTTCCTCTGAAGCTATTTGAAAGGAAAGTGTATAGCAAAGTTGTATCTGACTGTCGATTTAGTGCTCACATGCCGGAGTCATCCAACGTAAGGTTCCTCTACTAGACGAGACTCTTGCTCATCAATGCAAGGGTCCAAGAGAGCCTTCTGAAAAGACTGTGCACTTGCAGCCTGTTGAGTTAAAATTTAGGCCTCTTGACCCCCTTGAATCTGGCTTCTTTCGAACTCCTTTTAAGTAAATGTACTGTGCCCCTGTGTAAAGTTTCAAATGTATATCTCACATACTCAGCATGTCAAGGCTAGTACAATAGTTCCATTCAACCTGACCATATTTGTGGAAGACTGCCAACAGTTGATGTGAACAAAAAGAAAAAAAGTTGGTTTAGAAACCTCCATCGTTGCCACAAACATCCAAAGTAGAATTCCAGAAGCATGAGCAAATGACTTTGGAGTGGTATATGTCTAAATGAATGCTGCAAGACATGGACGCTAACAATGCCGAACACTTTTGGCATTAACATATGTGATCGTATGAACAACAAGCGTCTAGCAATGGCCTCACTGATGAAGACAAAGTAGCTATACCAACCTCAAAGACTGGTGAATACATGCAGCGTCCAACTTATGTATATCACTTTTCTGATTCTTATGCTGCCTTTGCTAGGCCTGTAGATTCATGACCTTTTTTGGGTCCGGACACATCCATCTTGTACAGTATGGTTGGAATGTCTCACTAATGGACAAAGGATGCAAACTCCTTTTCCACGGGAAGCTTTTTCCATAAAGTACAAGCATCCACGACCTAGAGAGATTGGGGTTTCATCTTCTGTGTTGATGTTAGAGTCACCTGCTCCACCTGCTCCTATTGAACCGCCTCCACCAACACCTCCTCCACCTACAACCCATGGATCACAATCTTCTGCAAGTACTCATCCATTCATAGTTTATCCTCCTCAACCTGTTGTTGAGATAGATCCCTCAGTTCGCGTATACATCGATGCTCAATTACAAGCCCCTCCAAAGCCACCTCCTCCCCAACCTTAGTAGTGACAATGATGGTATACTCGACCCTTTTTGCATAATGTCAAAAGGGGGAGTAATATTGAGAGTTTTGAGTTTGGAGTTTTTTTTTTTTTTATGTTTTTATGTTTTTGTTGACATGCATATATTGTCTATGATTATTGCTTTGATATATATAAATGTATTAAGTTGCCCTATATGTGCCATGATTTTGCTTTGATAATGTGTGTTATATGCGCTGATAAGGATATTGGACTTAAGACAAGTTTTTCTTAAGTTTTTTTTCTTCACAAATTCATGCTTTAATGCCTCATCTATTTATTTCAACATTGTATGCTTAATAAGCTCTGATATATCTTAAGCTTTGTTACAACTTGTCTTATGCTAGAAATTTGATTAGTTCACTCAATTTAATAGGGTTTGTCATCATAAAAAATAGGAAGATTGTTGGAACCAAAGACATGAAGCATCTAACCCCTCAAAGTTTTGATGATAACAAAGGTTATTAAATTTTAGAGTTTTATGACAAATGTGTTACATGCACAGAGATATCACTTTTAAGAGGCAAAGGTATATTTCTTAACTCAGATGCGTCCAACAAGTTTTTAGTAAAACTAATGTCCAATACACAAACTAAAAGTAAGCATCCATCATTTTTAGAAAACATGTCATCCAACGCGCCTATTTGGAAATCTTGTCTAATATAGGTTTTCTAAAAAGTGTCCGATGAAAGAGTCGTCCAAAGATTTTTAACTTAGACGTCTTCCATTTGGTTAAGTTTCAATAAAGAAGAATAAGTTCATTCATCCTCGTACATGTTGAATTTCATTCCTTATGCTTTTCGATATGCTCTAACGTTTAAATATCTTAGCATTTAACGAAAAACAGGATATTTTGATCTATAAGTACAGCCATATGAAAAAGTTAGTCAACTTAACAAGGCTGTAGTACAAATAAAGAGAACAAAAGAAGGAAACTACCTTTTTGATACAACACCACTCTAAGACAAGACTGCTGCATCTTTTCTCTCCAAGGTTCTCGAGATATGTATCAAGTCTTAATGTGAAGAAGTTCCCATGCATTTAATGCTGCTACAAGACGGGAAAATCAAGTTGAAGTCCTCTCTCTAAAAGGATACTTTTGAAGAGGCCATGTAAGCAAGATTTGAAGACAAATGAGCTAAGAACTATGTGCTGAAACTTACGAACTCGAATAAAGCTCTAAACTCTAGTGGGCGACTTCTTTAGTGCTTAAATTTTCACACTCTTTGCATTGCAATGTTATTGTATATTGTGCTTAAACTTTCATATCCTCACTTTGTGAGTTGATTCCTTGTAAAAATAGCTTTGTTGTTGTGAATGCCTGGAGAGACTTGGTGACTAAAGAATACTTGGGTTTTGTGATCTAGGGTTGATCATGATTTTTAAGGCCTGTGAAAAGGTTGTTGAAGGATACTCGTTGTAATTAGGATTTGGTAAAGGAAATCCTTCTAGAAAGAAGGTACTAAACATAGCTCAGTGGAGTGAACCAGTACAAAAACTCTGTGTGCTTTTCTACTTCCTTATCCTCAATCGTTTTTAACTTGAAGACCTTTTTTTTTTAACTCAAACATTTGCGAAAAAGATTTTGAATTCACATGCACACAATTCAACCTTCTTCTTGTGTGTTTCTTGTTCTTTCAATGATTTGGATGAATATTTTTGGATTGGATGAATTCTAAATATAATGTTTTTTTGTAATGTGTATGGTGGGACCTTGGGTTGTTGGAAATTAATTGGAGCCATAAAATACTTAAAACACGCAAGATATTTAAGCTTTAAAAATCCTAAGAAGAAAAATTCATGATGGACCTTATATCTTTAAGGTCCTTTTGGGAGCAACTTGATTCCTCTACATAGAAGAAGTTGAGATCTCCTAGTAATGTGCATGTCATTGCTCTTCCTTTCACTCTTTCTAGATCTCATTAAGTACCATTTACTTGACAACATTCCTAAGTTGTTGGTGCAAATAATATCATGAACTGTAGTCTCCATCCATTGGCAGATATAGAAAAGAATAATTATGGCATTATGTTCCTCTTTGCCTATGCTCATTAATGAAAATAAAGTTAGGTGAAGGTAGAGGAATAGACATGGAGGCAGTTATTCTTAGGCCAACAATATCCTAAGTGGTAGTAGTCATGGAATGTGCAACTATAGTGGTTGCAACCAAGCTCAACTATACAATCCCTCGACTGCTGCCAACCTTTTACTTAGATAGTGTTGATTCCGTCTTACTGATGCTTCCACTTGATTGTAATTGCATATGCCAATTGCGATCAGACGAAGGTGAAGGAAACTTTAGTTTGACCAATTAAAGTCATCTTGGGTGTGGCGAAATTATGTTAGCTTTGAAATTGAATGAATCAGTCGCATAAAACAATTAACGACCAACTTAGTGATTCCCGTTAGACAATTTCCCCGAGAAAAAAAAATGTTCCTTAATATAGGTTCTAAGTCACTCCAAAGAGCTTTCTAGTAGTCGTGTAGTTGATTGAAGCTATGTTACACTACTCCTAAGTGAAAAACAATAAATGAATAGCGATAAACGACTGAAATGTAAAGAAAAAAAATTATAAACAACTAGATTTAAAAGAAAGGTTGTAAATAACTAAACTATAAATAAAGATGCAAAGGAAAATAAATGGTTGGAAAAGTATAAATTTGTATTGTTGGTTGAGGACCCATTTTA
The DNA here is from genome assembly GCA_004329165.1 of Spatholobus suberectus. Taxonomy (NCBI): domain Eukaryota; kingdom Viridiplantae; phylum Streptophyta; class Magnoliopsida; order Fabales; family Fabaceae; genus Spatholobus; species Spatholobus suberectus. The sequence goes on along the minus strand of CM014732.1, from coordinate 33,673,781 downwards.
CATATGAATTTATACTATTTATACTTTTCGTTTGAAGCACAAGCATGAGCCCACTACCCTAAAATCATCCTTCCCCACATTTTCATTTTATGCAAAAGCTTTGGGGTGCATTAACTCGTCATGGGTAGTTAGCGTAACGACCCTAAAAACTACTCCTTGTTGGCTTTACCCAAGTTTTGGCTTCATGATTGCGTGCAGCAATTCCCCTTGATGCAATTGATTCGGGAAAAAATTTGGAATGTACTAAGCCCATCATGATTTAGCCCTCCTAGTCGTGTGTCCCAACATCTAAAACTAGCCCAATTAATTTTAGCGCCAATATATATGCATTTTTGGAAACCTAGTTACTCATCATGAAATTGTTTAACAATACTTTTGAATTTATTTATTTTATTAATGATGCTTTGGGCTAATAAAGTTCTTAGTTTTGAGAAAATAAAAACTATTTTGACAATTAGATAATATTTTAAAATTTATTAAAACTACTTTATTTAATAGCAACATGCAAATAACACAAGCTCAAATAAAGCTTCTTACAAGCTTACTTCAAGGCTTATTTAAATATATCATTCTTCAAGAACAAATATAGTTGGCAAAGACATGAATTGAATCTCGACTACCAAGGCTCTCTCTTGTAATATGATCATTTTTGGGTTGTGAGGAACAATGGTGGCTTGGATTTGGACCAACTAGACTCTTTCTTAAAATATGACTAACTTTACTTGTTTCAAAGGTGTGGATTGGATTTGGACCTATCAGACTCAATCTTGTGATCTATCAAAGAATTACTATGGATTGGATTTAAACCTGTTGGACTCCTTCTAAAATTATGATCAACTTTGCTTAATTGCAAAAATTGGTTGTGGATTGGACTTGGACCCGAGGGAACAGCACGTGCAATATGATAAACGTTGCCAGGTTGTAAGGAATTGTAATGGATTGGATTTAGACCTCTAAGACTCTTTCTTAAAATATGATCAATTTTATTTGGTTGCAAGGAATAGTGATGGATCAAATATGGCCCTGGTAGACTTTTCCTTGCAATGCGATCAAAATTATTAAGTTGCATTGAATTGTCATGGATTGGATCTGGACCTGTTGGACTCCCTCTTAAAATGTGATCATCTTTACTTAATAGCAAAAGTTGGTTGTGGATTGGATTTGGACCTGAGGGAACGTCATGTGCAATATGATAAACATTACCAGGTCGCAAGGAATTGTGATGGATTGGATTTGGACTTGTTGAACTCCCTCTTAAAATATGATCAACATCATTAACATCATATGCTTGAGGTGTTGTTGAGTGAGCAAAGTGAGTTGCAATTGTTATGGCATTGTTAGTGAACAATGCATAAAGAACAACTATTAGGATTGTTGTAAGAGAAGTCATATGCGAATTTGTCATCTCTTAGAAATAATGAGAATATAATTAAGGCTATGGTGAATATAAGATAGGATAGTAATATATATAGGCCCAATTCCATTCTTTTTGGTAGACATATTATTTTTCTTTTTGGTAGTCAAACATACCACATCCAATTTTGGAATTTTATTAAAATGATAAGTTTTTCAATAAATTTTATGATACTATTATTCAATGTACAATTTGTTCTAAATTTTTTTCAAAGGATTTTTTTCATTATTAATTTGACTTTTGAATTTAGAATCCTTTATTTTTTTAAGGACAAATGTCAAACATTTTGGACTGGTTATTATGAGTGTATTTGGCAAGTAATTAACTCCAAATATTGAATTTGACTTGGTTATTATTAAGGGTGGCAAAGCAGGTTGACCCACCCCAACCCGCCATTGACCCGTCACAAGCAGGGCGAGGTAGGTTGACCCGCCAACGAGAAGTGGGTTGGAGTATTCAACCTGTAACACCCTAAGGGGTATTACCGTAACCAGGTCTAGATTTAAAAAAAAAACAAACTTAACAAGGTAGAAACAACATACAAATGCTACTCATAAATGTAATTAAATATTATATAAGAACAATACAATAAAAAAAACATACATGCCAAATATAGCTCATCTATCAATCGAAGGTATCATACAAAATATAAAGAAGAATACAAAAACATAATGTAAACTAGACTACGTTTTCTTGCACATGACTCCAAGCTCCATCTACGCATGTCTTCACTTGTATCCTGAAAAAGTTGAAACTTAAAGGAATGAGATATAGTGTCTCAGTGAGTGCTCTAAGGACTCTACGGCTGGGTTAGACTCTTCTACTCAGGCAACCTTCATCATTTATTTCTTATGGCTTTAAACTCACTAAGTCTCTCATAATTATTCCAATTGTTATATTAGTTTATTTTCTCATTCTCAACCTAAGAACTCTTTCTTGCCCAAAACCCTCTTTAGTATTTAAACCCTTTATATTTAGATTTTACTTTTCTTCCTTTTGATATTTAAGGTTGTTCTCAATGGGTCAAGTCTAAGGTCATAGACAGTCTAAAATACTTTTGACACTCCCTTAACACTCACCTTAATACCCTCATTTTGTTTTCTTTTACTTGTCTTATACTTTTCATTATGCTGTGTGGGGATTCACTCTTTCTCTATCTCATTCACAACTATTATTATCCAACTAGAACCCTCACAACACTATTTTAGGGCCTAGCCTATCACTTATCCTTGAGGTAGTAAACACAATCCTAATTACAAACATACATTTATTTCACATCTTTTGCCCAGTAACTAGACATACGCATCGTTTTGTTTCGCCAAACAAGCATAACATACACGTATAACACGAGCACATATACATAATCTTGACAATTTATCACAATACACAATCATACTTTCACACGTGTACACATTACATCATTTGCTCATGAACAAGGTCACACAGATTTCACATAGTTATAACGTAGCACACTTCAAAATATCACAATGCAATAAGATACATATGCATGCTATGTTCCTAAACCATTACTTATGTACATGTGGTACTAGCCTAAACTTTTCGGAAAGTAGACTAGGAGTAAATGCAGGCCATAAGAAGCGTCATCGGTACCGATGCCTTTGGGTTTTGCACTTTCAACTAGCATGATATTCCCCGGTGACTAGTCAGGGTTACCCAGTTTTGCCAGTACGCCTAGACTCCATGGGATCAGCATGGACCATTGGAGTTTTCCCAATCGGATAACCCCCAAGGCTAAGGTTAGACAACCCATCACGGCCTCCACCAGCCAGATTCCTACATACTTTCCTGATCACATAACTCAAATGTTATGATGCATGGTCACAAATAATGCTTACAACTTTTTATAGACTTTTATCATGAAACATTGGCACAATTTCATGTCACACTCAGTTTTTTCAAGATAAATAATAATCATACAATATAAACTCAACGCGGCATAAGAAAACAAACAACAATGAGTTAAAAAATGCAAAAAGGAGTTTATAAACACAAAGAATGGAATAGCAAAAGTTGTATCCGCCAAATAGGACGAAAGTCCTGCCCAGCGGTCCAGTGAACCCGCCCTGCGGGTCCGCGCGCATAATCCAGTTTTTGAAGAAAAGTCGCCCAGCGGCTATCTAATCCCGCCAGGCGGATCCAAGGTACTAATTTTAATTTATTTTTCCTATTGTATTTGGGTTCTAAATGCTCCCAAATAAATAATTAGATTCTTAATCACTCTTTTACATTGATAATTGTTCAATCTAATTTATAAATTCCTTACTCCCTCACAATCTCCTCAAAACCCATAAAATCCCTAAACTTAGGTATAAGGAGGGAAAAAGATAAATAGATGAACAAGAACAAGGAAAGACATGGGAGAGAGCATTCACCTTTAGGAGCACACAAAACTGAGTTCTAGGGTTTGGGTTCTTCGGTTTCTATTCCTTCTCTTTCTCTTCCTCTTTTTCTTCCTTTTTCTCCTCATTCTCTCTAACTTCTTTCTTCTTCTATTTTGTGACAGCTAAACCTAACCCTCCTTCTCTATTCCCTTCTTATAACATGTGGGTGAGTATGTAGCTTAGTGGGCTTTAGTCCCCTATTAGGCCCTAGATGCTCTTTTGATTTCTATGATAATATTTCTACTGATTTATAATACTAAGGTATTAATAACAATAATAATAATAATAATAATAATAATTGCTATAACAATAACAATAAATATAATATTAATAATAATAACAAATATAATAACAATAACTCTTAAGGCATCTTTTGTCTAATAACACATGGGAAGGGCACTACTAAGAGCTACCTCGTGATCTATATTTAGTACCTGAAATTTGGGGTGTTACACAACCCTCCCCACTTAGCAGTGGGTTGGCCCACCAAGGAAAAATGAGTGGGATGACGGGTTGTACAAAAAAGTGGGTTAGCAAGTTGACCCGCTAAAATGGGTTGACAGGTTTAAAAGATGGGTTGGCGGGTTAACTCGCCCTACTTTCAACCCACCCAACTTTTTTTTAAATAAAAAACTCAATTGAATTTGAATATTTTTTGTTATCATTTAATTGAACTGGATTAAATAATTTTTATTTTAATACACATTATATAACTTTGAATCTTTGATTGTTTGACATATAATTTTATTATTATTTTAATACACATTAAATATATGAAAGATAAATTATATTTTTTCATTCAAAAGTATGAGGAATTATATTTTTTAGTATAACATTGAATTGTATTTAATTACAAGTAGAACTAACTCCAGACGCATGTGTCATTGTTGTAATTATATTTTTTTAGTATAACATTGTGCATGCAGAACATCTTTTACTTTTTTTTTATTATTAAAGTCTCTCATACAATAACTAAAGAGCGGGGAAAATTAAAAAAACAACAACTAAGTGGCGGATCATGGGTTGGCCCGCGTGGGTTTGGGTGGGTTTGCGGGTTTTATAAGCTTACCCACCCCGCCAAAAATGGTGAGTTAAGTGGGTCGAACCCGTTTTGCCACCCCCTATTTATTATGAGTGTGTTTGACAAGTAATTTTAGCTAAGTTTTAATTTATTTGACTAACTTATAGGTTTATTTGACAAAAATTGAGACGTTTAGTAAACGAAATATCTAACTAACTTATTATAACTTTTCAAACGACGTTACTTGAATAATGTTTAAGCTTATAATTTATAGTTCATCATTATATTTTTATTGCTACACTAAATACTTTTATACGATTTCCCATATATTACCTTATTTAATATTACGCCATTTCTTTAAGTAAATCCCTCCCTTAATATTTTACCATTTATTTTAATTATTATATTATTTATTTAATTTTTGAATAAAATGTTTGATCTTTAAACAAAATTACAATTCCTCACTCTTCATCTAAAAAAATTCAATTCATAAATGCCTTTATATGTAGAATCTTATTTTTACATTTGTCTTTAATAAATTCTTTTTTTGGGGGGAGGGGGGGAATGTACTTTATTTTAAAATTTAAAATTCTATGCGTAAATTTCATGATTTGATTTTTCTTTTAAAATGAACATTGAAGAATCACTTATTTATTTATTTTTTCTTTTTTGTATGCAATCTTTCGATCCAAGTCGTCAAGGAAAATATTCTTAACTTACCCACTTTATAGGAAGGTTTTTCATAGTTCCCTTACATTGTTTATTTGCATGTTGCTATTAAATAAAGTAGTTTTAATAAATTTTAAAATATTATCTAATTATCAAAATAGTTTTTATTTTCTCAAAACTAAGAACTTTATTAGCCCAAAGCATCATTAATAAAGTAAATAAATTCAAAAGTATTGTCAAACCAATTTTTAAACTCATGGTGAGCAACTTGGTTTCCAAAAATGCATATATATTGCGCTAAAATTAATTGGGCTAGTTTTAGATGTTGGGACACACGACTAAGAGGGCTGAATCATGGTGGGCTTAGTACATTCCAATTTTTTGCTAGAATCAATTGTATCAGGGGGAATTGCTGCACGCAATCATGAAGCCAGAACTTGGGTAAAGCTAATAAGGAGTAGTTTTTAGGGTCACTAGGCTAACTAACCATGACGAGTTAATGCACCCCAAAGCTTTTGCGTAAAATGAAAACATGGGGAAGGATGATTTTAGGGTAGTGGGCTCATGCTTGTGCTTCAAATGAAAAGTATAAATAGTATAAATTCATATGTAAAACGGGTCTTCAACCAACAATACAAATTTATACTTTTCCAACCATTTATTGTCCTTTGCAACTTTATTTATAGTTTAGTTATTTACAACCTTTCTTTTAAATCCAGGTCTTTATAGTTTTTTCTTTACATTTCAATCGTTTATTGCTATTCATTTATCGTTTTTCACTTAAGAATGGCGTAACATAGCTTCAATCAACTACACGACTACTAGAAAGCTCTTTGGAGTGACTTAGAACCCATATTAAGGAACAATTTTTTTCCCTCAAGGAAACTGCCTAAAAAGTGACTTAGAACTCAAATTAGTTTCTAAAGTTTATCTAAAGTGTTTCCCTAAAAAGTGATTAATCAATGTTTTAATAAAATTTTAGCAACCATAAATAAAGTTTAGTAGAAATTCAAGTTTAACTTGGGTAAATCATAAGCTTCGAATAATTCATCTAAGTATGCAATTTGGTTTTTATAATTAAGATTAATTAAAATTTAAGTTTTTAGATTCCTAATTAACTAGTTTAATATTTTATTAAGTACATAACACTTATAATATAAATTAAAATTAAAACTGTTTAATAACCAATCTTAAGCAAATTCGATTTTTGTATCCAACAATAATTAACCATAAACATTAAATGTGGTACTTAAAATAGTTAGATAAAATTTGATAGGTAAATACCTTGCCAATTTCTATGATTATTTTGATATTTAATTACATGCTTTCTAATAGTTCACATTTAAATTGTTCAATTTATAAATTGGTGTAGATATTTCTATATAAATATATAGATCCCAAACTATTATGTGAATAGAGACTAAGTCTCTGTAAGTGAAGCAAAGACGTTGAGAATGAAATTACTAGCGCTCAGACTTAGTAAGACTAGGGGAATCTCTGCTTAAAGATAAGTTTATTAGTAATGAACCATTAGTTAAATAAGCAATGGGCTACAAGATACATGTAGTGGGCATGAAACCCAACAGGGGAAAGTCACAGTTTGGTACATTGAGGAATAGATAGTAGGGACCTATTAGCAGAGGTCTTAGGGGTATGATATCAAGTGGTGGTAGTCCCAATGGCCAGAGTAGCGCCCTTGAGCCAGGATACTCACCTGACCGATCTTGATAACTCCGACAACTGCCAAGCATTCCAGGATTGGTGCAAGAGTATACCTTTGTGTTAGAGTGTGGATGTCCTATTGTTTCCTCAATGATGAGGAGGATTGTACCATGTTGATGATGTTGAAAGCGATATATGTACTCCCAATTACTTTCTAGTTTTGGTGTGATGCATTGCTCATCAATGGGGAGTATGAATCCATACAGAGTAAATGGTAGACTATATAACATAGATAAAAACCATAGGTTCCCTTCTTATGATTATCAGCTGTATCTTATCTTGCGTTCAACGATAGGATTTCCTATCATCTATGTGAAAGTGATTTTGAGAACAAATCACTTCACTCCTCTTCCTTTTCTTTTTATGTATTTTATTTATGGACGGATACATGAAGATGATAGCGATTCCTAATGATCACGCCCCTATGCTGCTCTAGATAATTCAGATACTACTCAGGCGAACAAGGAGTTGTAGGACTAGGGAGCCTTTTTTCTTTTTGGTTGCATATGGGATAGGATAGGTAGTAGACACTGTTCTGATTTAGGACCCTTTTTACTGTATATAATAGGGTAGGTAGTGTCTTTTGCTGTGTATTTTGAACATTTCCTTATATCCCATTGACCTTCTATGTATTCAGCTTTTATGTATTTGGTAATTAACGATGTTGTACTCATAACTTATTATATAAACTTTGTTTACTTATCTTTTACTTCCTTTTCTAAATTCTATTTTACTTTTTTGTTCTATTTTAAAATTTCGACGTATGCGAGACGAACGTAAACAAATGGAAAAATTTTACTCGCATTTTCATCAACTGAATAACAATAACTAATTAAGTAAATAAATAAATGTGAGTTGTGTCCAATGTGAATTGGAGTCACAAATTTTATTGAGAGCCCTCTCGTATCCCATCCTAGTATAAGACATAATCATATGAATAAAATAAGCAGGTAGCCATTCAAGCTTTGGCTGCCAAGGACGGATATCACTCTCCAATTTATTGGTCTCTACTCCGCAATTGTGAGGGTACTTAAATAGGTAGGAGGCTTCTCCTAGTTGGGTACAAATTCAACTATTGGGATATCCAAACTCAAGCCCAAATACTAAAGGTTCTTATGAACCACTATCTCGCATATAAATGCACATAATTTTATTAATCATTCATAAAATTCTACCAAAAATTTGATGAAGTCTCTTTTGTTTATTGGTACATCTCATCATACCTCTCATAAGGTATGGCAACAAAAAACACCAAGGAATCAACCTAGTCATTAATTTAGATCATCCAATACAATATGTTATCTTTATTTCCATCACAACTTTCATTTCACATTATCCAAGCAAACGTACCATTTACTTATCATGAATCAATTCGTCACAATTTCAAGACCAAAGTTTCCAATTCATATCAAAATCAATCCATATCCATCACATAATGACAATTCAAGATTTACATACACTTTACACATCAAGGCCGAATGGCCTATAAGCCACAATCACCAACTTTTAGTTTTTATTTAACTTCTAATTCCCTCCAAATACATATAATTCACATATATACATACATTAGTGAAAAGGAATACCAACAACTTGTCTTATATCTAAGATCATGGTTACACATGATTCAAGAACAATCTCAACCTAAATCTCTTAATTTCCAATCAAACCAAAACCTTATCACACTTAGTTATTTAAAACTATGAACTTTAAATTACTTAAAATTTCCTTCTTAGTCTTACTATAAACGCACTTTACCAACATAACCACATAAGGCCAATACTAGAGTTCATGTAATCAAGGTTTAAATTACAAGCTTTAACATATCAATTTACCATGTACAATTCCAATCCCAAGTCTAAGGCATGTAAGGATCAAACATCCAAGTAACGTAGCAAATTGAAAATCAAGATTTGGCCTCCCACCAAGCATGGCCGAATACGCTCCTTCAAGAAACACCAGTCCAATTGAAATTTATACACCAATAATAACATGATTAAAAGCTCTAACCATCATATTATCACTTTGATGGATTAAATCAAATATATGTATATATGCATTCTTTAAGATTCATGCCAACAAGGTACCAACTTACATTCTAACATATCAATTATCTTATCCAAGCTCACCAATGATTCCATTATACATTCTAATCACCTAATCAAGCATTAGAACAAACAAATCACACTATGTTCCTTGGTTCCCTTTCATGGACAAATTGCACACATCAAGGATACATCATCAATTTGCAAGTTTTGTGATCAAGACATGTCGTAGACACCAAAATTAATTTACCAAGCTTACAACATTAACACATACACAATTAGCCATCAATGGATACTAAGCTTACAAAGCAAACTCACCAATTAAATATGATCACAATCCAACCTTTTCACAGTCATCACAAACTCATCACCCATTACATAATTCAAGAGCCAATTGTATGATTACGACAAAGCAAGCATCTCCCCCAGTTTTTCTCAAGTAGCCGTGGGGTTATATGCAAGGAAACAACAATCTCTTTCAAATTTTAAGATAATCAACACTTTAATTCACTTAATAAATGTCCAATTGAGTATCCAAGAAGAGAAATCAAGCAAAGAACCAACAATTAGCAAAACACCTTGAGAGCACTATTCATTTTCATCTTTATCACAAATTTCATCAAAACAACACTAAATCCAACAAAGGATAGCTAAAAAGGATTACTTTCCAAACCCAAACTCATCTTTCAACTAAGGAAAAGTCACAACCTCTTCCCCCTTACCTTTGTTGTGGCGCCGAGAAGAGGAGTGGAGTTGGGAAGGTAGTGGTGTTGCTTGTGATGGCTTGAACTTGCTTGGAATCACACAAAGAAACCTTGATCTTTGAAGAAGACAAGAAAACTCGAAGAAATGAGAGAGTTTTGTGAAGTTTGGTGCTTTAAGAGAGGAAATCGTTGAGCAACACAAAGGGGAGAGGGGGTTTATTAAGTTTTTCTACCATAACAAAGTGACATGTGTCACTTAAATTGTTGATGTCTCAGATTTCGACCGCGTCAATTTTGTTTACAACTTAAATGAATGTAATAACTCCGTAGAGAGCCATGGTTATTTATTTTTGATTGTGTTAGACTCATTCCTACTCCTTTTTGACTTTTTGTTTGAGGTTTTACTATGTTTTGATTTACTGACAACAAACTTGTTTTAAAAGGATTAGTTTGAGCTATTTACATATTTGTTTTTAGAAAATTATGGCAAAGATCTCTGTTTGAGTTTCTCTTGTTCAAGTAAAGTCTTAACACATTAAGGAACCTTCTCAAATTTTTTCGTAATTTTTAAAGTTTATTTAGTGTTAACCTATAAATTGCCAAAATTTTTCTATAAATTCATGATAAAATGTTAATTTTTTTTTCCAAGTCTAAAAATTAATTTTCTTGAAATTTTCATCCATTCTATGATTTATTTCTTTTTTTTTTTTGTCTTTCGCTACACTTAATTATCTAGACAAAATCCAATCTTATTTATAAAATCACCAAAATTATTTTTATCTTCTAGACATCTTTCTAATATTATTTCAAGTTTAAAACATATTTTTATGTCATTGCTAAATATATTTGTTAACCATTTAACCCTTTTCTAGTGAATTTTAATATTTTTGTCATCAACATTAGACAGTGTTTGACCATTTCGAATTGAATCAGTCTTCATAATTCCCTAACCATGCCTAATTGTTGAAGCACAAGCACACACATCAATCATTCAATAAATAAACAAAAATCAAACACATTTCTAAAATTAGAGAATGTTACAAAACTAAATATGCGTAACTTTTCAACAACTTTTGATTTGACTTAGAAAATTACTTGAAATATTTTGGGTGCATTTCATAAAGGTTCAATATATTCAGCTTCACAAGGTTCCTTTTTTATGTAATTCTAAAAGTTGAGACATGAAAGTATATTATGCTATAATCTATTTTTACTTTTTTAGTTCACAATCAGGACATGCTTGTTTGGTATTTTGAATTTGAATTTGATGACATGATACCATTTTGTCTTGTCCTTAAATTGTTTAGTGACCAAATTCAATATTCTTAAGTTTGAGTATTCTTAAGAGTGGGTCGTTCTTAAGTTTGAGTATTCTAAATTTTAGTGTGTTGAACGTGTGACTCTTTCAAATATTCTAGAGTTTTGACTTATATAATCTTTGAGCCTTCTTAACTGTAGTCTTCTATCTTTAAATATTCAAATTTCTTAGCCTCTTAAGTCTTTCTAATTTTTTAGTACTTGATGTTTTGTGTTTATTTGATTATATTGATTTGCAAATATTTCAATTTTTGATTCTCCGAGTTTACTTAAGTTTGAATGTATGTTGCTATGAAGTGAAAAATGAATTCTCATTTTCACACTTAATACATAGTTAGCAATGTGCACACATGAAATTTTCTAGAAGTTTATCTCAAGTTAAGAATGTTATGTTTGTTATCATCAAACCTTTGGACATGAATCACTCTAAGACTTTGCTCAATTTTGACCCAACAATATTTCATTTTCCAAAATGTTAGCAAAAATATTAGAGTAAATTATATTGACACCCCTTGAAGTTTCATCATGTTTCTCCCGATACCCTTCTTTTTTTATCCCTACACTAACTTCCCTTAATTATTTGAAAAAACATTACATTGGCACCCTTTAATTATTTGAAAAACATCACACTATGTATCCCTATAAGAAAAGTTTCTATAAACATTAAAAAAGCATGGAGTTATGTGCAATAGAAACTTCAGAAGGTGTTAGTGTAATTTACTCAAAAAATATGTTTAGAAGAAAAAAATTAAATAAGACATGCTCAAACTCTTAACCAATATAGATTAATTATATCCGATTATAGTGCAAATAGATTAAGTGCTTAAAAAAGTTTTGAAAAGTTCAATGAACTTGAATTTGAAACTAGATAGTAAGGATGTCAATAGGATCTCGGTAGGCTATTATAGTACCTATTTCCATACTCGCATTTGAAAAAAAAATACTTGTACCCCACCTCATACTTGTGTGGGTAGCAACTTTAATATCATCTTTGTATTTGCTTGGTATCTATATATTCATACTACACCCATTACCCATTCACTCTATTTAAGTGTAAAATTAATAAATCAATAAAAAATATTAATTAAAAAATTACTACAATTGAATTGAAAAATCATATTTAAATCATCTAAGCATAACCATACAACATTAGGAGCATAATCATTCTTAAATGTATAGTTCTAATTCTTAAAGTTGATTAATTCTAACAATAAACTTCAAGAACAACTAATTCTTAAACATGGACTTAGACGTCATGTGCTAGTACTCTTCAAGACCCACCAAAAAAGGATATATTGACATTATTTAGTTTATAGTTATATATTATAAAATCAAAAGAACACAAATAGATAGGTTATTTTATCTCATCATTAAAATCAGTTTCTTCATATCTATGCAAACGCTTATCTCTCAAGATATTATTTTAGTCATGTAATAGCAATATAAGCTAAAACTTGACAAGAAGACTAAGGATTAGAGTATCTAATTAAAAATGACAAGCACAAATGTAATTGAATAAATAGACTAGTGCAGTGTTCATTACCTTCTTGTTCATGCTTCAACTAGCTTTGTGCACATAAGTGCTTCCAAAGTATTCTTATGAAGCTTAGAACAATGAGAACTCAACAACTGACCTCTTGTGCTAAAAGCATATTCTAATTGCGTCTTTTCTTCCAAGTAGATATCTAACTCAAAGTTTGGTTATGACTCATTTGTATTATTGACAAATGAGTCATAATCACTAAGAAAAATCCTAACATTAAGATTATTGTTAGCACAAAGGAAGAATGATATCTTTCAATTGTTTTGATTGTATCAAACTGACTAATAAGTTTCTCAATGATAATTAAATACGTGCATCAGACTAAAATAGATGGATACTACGTCTTATTACAAACGAATGAATACATGCTTTGAACTTCTCTTTAAGTGTTGTATGTTAGTCTGTTATGTTTATAGGACTTAATGCACCAATTCTTGAAAAGCTTCAAAAAACATGTCAATGTACCTACTCTATTTGCCAAAAAGAAGTACAGTAGTGTACTTGTCTAAACAAAAAGCAAACATGCTCAATGTCACAAGATGTGGTATGAGAAAAGGAAGATAAGCAAGTTGCTTTATCTTATCAGAGTCATCGATTGGTGAACAACATTTAATGTCCCAACAGACACTTTTTTCACAAAGAAAGAATAGATGAATGATTGAAGATCTCTCAATGGATACTTTTTAGAGAGCTCTATAAATACTAGTGAAGTTTTGTACAAGAAAGAGAACCTATTGCTAAAGATTAAGCATCCTAATTTTTTTTTTCTATGTTCTTCTACTCTGATTCTCATTAAGCTTTCTTGTACAAAGTGTTGTAAATTCACTAAGTGTTAAGACTTGAACCTAAACACATATCCGTATGATAAGACAAAGCTAGTGAGTTACCCTTACCATTTTTTAAGTGAAATTAGTGGAAGCCTAAAGAAGCTTTATAGTAGAGAATACTTAAGTTAATTACTTGGAGAAGCAAGTGAAATACTATTTGGATTGGCCTGAAAAGGCTTGTGGAAAAAATACTTGTAACTTTGGATAAGTCTTAATGGAACTTGGCGGTGTGCTAAGAACTGCACGTAGTCTTGGGGAGAGACGAACTAGTATAAAAACTCTTGTGTTTTTTTTATCTTTTGGCTTTTATCGTGCTTCAATAACTGACATGGTGTTTCAAAATTAGTTTTACTTTGTCTTTACAAAACAATTTGATAAAAGTTTTCATATAAAAGTCTTTTAACCAAAGTTTTATATCATCTTATTAATAGACGAAACTCAGTCTTTCAAAAAGATTTGCAAAAATCGTTTGAAACACAATTCAATCCCCTTCTTGTGTTTTCCTGTGTTTTACAATTACCCAAATCTGACTCATTGTCATTCACCTATTAAATTGAATTTTCTACTATCTTTGTGGTTTTAGTTTGCTAATCTTCAAATAATGAGTAGCATAATTTCTTGATATTATTCATTTGGTTTAAATATGTTTTTAGTCTAGGTAAAATGAGCAAGTTTTTAATTTTAGTCCTTATAAATCTTTTTCTTTAGTTTTCATCCTTCAAAAAGCAGAAATCATTATTTTTGGTCATTATTATTATGTGACACTCATTAACTGCTTATGTATTTAACAGAAGGTCAAGTGATTATCCTAGGTAACATCCACTAGTGTTTGTCATACTATGTTTGCATGTGATACCTTTAATTTTTTTTTCTAAATTCCTAAAATAAATATTATTTATCTACCTTAAAATGAACATTGAGGACAAAAAAATAGTGATTTCAAATTTTAGAAGGCTGAAAATCAAAGAAAAATGTTATATAGGTACCAAAATAAAAACTAGCTCATTTTTTAGGGACTAAAAATAGTAATTTCAAAATTTAGAAGGATGAAAAACAAAGAAAATTTTTTATAGGGACTAAAGTCAAAATTCGCTCATTTTATAGGAACTAAACATATTTAACCCTTAATTATATACATGAAATATTTTAATTATATATGTGTGTGTATATGTGTTACTCACACTCATCCTCATCAAATTTTGTGAGTAAATTTCCAACCCTAGACCCATCCCCATTATGCAGGTATTTATACTACCTATTGCGGGTATTTTTTCCGAATACCTATAAAGCATGGGTAGAATTATCATCCCTACTAGATAGGAAGCTTCTTATAAAGTTTCATCTAAACTTAAGCATATAAACCTTATTTCTTAAATTGAGTACTAGAACTAACATGAGTAATCAAAATAGATCTAAAGAAAATAAGTTCTAAGATTTTTTTTTTCATTGATAATTAATTTTTAAATTATAAAAACAAATATATCCCACGGTTACTTGTCCTTTATCATATAAAAAGGGTAAATCACATTTCACTCTTTGATAGCATTTCTCAACTTACTTCCCTATCTTTTTGTTTATTATAATTTCTCTTCAATTATAGAAACAACTCATACATACGTACTTACATAATAAACATTTATTCAATAAACACTTAATTATTTACCCAAAGACACCAGTAAATTCGGTTGTGTTATGTCGCAATCACCCGACACCATGAGAAAAGAGCCAAAATTAAAAAGTTTAAAGTCGATGTGAATCACTTTTTCCATTAAAATAAAATGATAGCAATTAGACATTTTAAAAATTATGGTTTGTACACAAGAGTTCAAGTTCTAGAGTTGATTATGAATAAGAATGTCATTACTTCAAAGTCGAGAGAAAAAGTGCAGTTTAATATCTGAATGTGTAAAACCACCGATAAAATATAGTGCGTAACAAGGAACTGATGAATTTACATAAGAGGATGGCTTGCTTGTCCAATCAAACTTAAATACAATAAACGTTTCTAACCATTAAACTTGAGCAACAAAGTTAGGAATAAACAGAAGTTTCTCTTCTACCCCATATGTATTCAGTAACTGGAGTACAAATAAAATGATCACTGAGAACATAATTCGTTGCTTGGGTCTACATTTCTTGAAGATTGCAACAAACTTAAGTAAGAAATTAGGGAATAAATCCTCCCTTATGTAGTACATGATATACAAGGTTCAAAATTTATGTATATTTCTCTCAAATATTGAATAAGTTCCATTCAAAATTTGAACGTGACCTTCTCATATTGATACAAGTCATTAGACATTTCATTCCCTCCCCCCCAAAAAAAACCGAACATTCATCCCAAAGGCACCTTATGTTTTTTCTATATAGATAGTCATTTCACATAAAGGAGTTATCCTGCAAAAAATTATACCAGAATTGATATGCGTGATTAATATTACAGCAATATGCTCAAATTGTTTCCTAAAAATACAGAACCAAATCATTCTTTAAATGATGCATCACCATGATCACTTTGCATGTGGCTCTCGTATTTATCTGCCATCATAGGCAGAGATGGGTGCAACTCTGAGCGGGGAAATAAAAGTTTCAGACGGAAAGCATCAACTCCATTCAAATAGTAGTGAAAGAGCCGCTTAGCCCTAATAAAGCCAAGGCGACCATAAAGTGCCAGTGCTCCTTTATTTGTCACTTCCGCCTCCAATGTAACCTATACAAATAAATAACCAAGAATGTGAGTCAGCATGCTTCCTCCTTTGACTTCCCAGCACTTCCCATTGTATGTAGTCTAACCATTAAGTTTGGCCTCTAGAGTCCAAATTCTAAACAATTCTGGCTCAAGTTACGTGCACACATATATGATATTCAATATAGAAGAGTGCTAGCAACACTCTCTCTTAACACACTTTTCACTATTGGTTAAAATTTCTTGAAAACTATAAAATCATGAGCAAGACTCATTAAATATGAAGTGGGGGCCATAAAATTATACGATTTCTAATAAATTTTAGCCAATAATAAAGAGTGTATTCAAAAAAGTGTGTTGCTAACATTTCTCTTCCATATAACTCTGGGTGTACTAGTCTTTTCACTACATGACATGAATCAAAATCATATCATGGCAGTAGGATTAGTTACTTCAAAAGGAATTGATCCAATAAGCTGTTGGCACTCAATAAGGAAAAATATATAAAATTTAAGAACAAGGGTTATAACAAAATGAGGGACAAAAAATATGCCATTCCAAGGGTGCTTTTACCATACAAATTGGAAGAGAGCAGAAAACAAAGAACAAAACTGATGTTTCAGAGGCAAACTAAAAAGAGGCACGGGCACTATCATAATCCAGGATCATTAAAGAAGATTGCAGAATCAGGGCATGCAGGGCACAGTTTCATAACATGGACCTGTTCTCACTGTAATATCTGATTCAACTTTAGAAACAGAAGGTAAAACTAATATCTTTCCATTTGCATATAGGTAGAATTTAGTAAACCTGTACCCTTGAATATTTGGTACTCAATCTTTCTTTTCGACTAAATATTCACAATTTCACATATTAAATCAGCAAATAGTTTTAGTCTAGTCTTTGAGCCATATACTAGTATTTAAAGAGGTGCATGCCTGCACGGAGAAAACTGCAAGAAGAAAAAGGATTTTGATATTCTTATATACATTCAAGTTATTGGCATGTCCTGCACTATATCACAGTGCCCATACCTTGTTTTCTCACATAGAACAACATCAAAGCCAGCAAAGTTAAACAATAATCATACATAAATTCTTGGTTCCAATTTCAATTTCCTTTCAGTGATTTTCCATTTTCTCTATTTGTTTGCAATATATCACAATGCAAATGATTGATAAATGACATGAAACCATGGGGGGCTGGTCACAAGATGGCGAGCCATTGACCTGCATATACAGAAAGAAAGGAAATAAATAGAAAAATGGGCCTGTTGGTGTATGAGAGAAGAGAGAAAAAGGGGGCCAGGATGGAAATTTGATGAAAGAAGGGAGTAAAGGAGTGAAGAAATTGGTTGGAAGAGGGAAATGCTTAACAGAATGGATAGCTGGCAAGAGGAGATTGGGAGGAGAGAATTGGAGAATCACAAGAGTAATGAATAATGATAAGAGAAAGAATAGGGGAGGGGGTGGAATGTGATCGGGTATCTAAGTATTTTGGGTAGCTAAGGTGGCTTGGCCTTGTCCAGGAGAGAAGTATGCGCTGTCCTATAGTGTTCATTCATCAGTCCTATTTTTTCTTCATGAGTTTTTTCTGGTTTAGTTCCTGTTTTTTTTTCCTCTGTTTTCCAGGGCTGTATTCTCTGGTTCATCAGAGATTTATATACACTGTAAGGAGCTGTGCTCCATTCCTTTAAGCTGACTATCACCCAGAATTTAGTTTTTGTCGTAAGATTAAAGGTAAAACAATGAAAACGAAATGAAGAAAAAGGAGTGACAGACAATGAAAGGCAAAAGCTAATTCTCTGCTCCACAGGTAAAGGAATAAGTGTGAATCATATTTGGGAGTTTACCATTTTCAATTTTTCATCACATCTACAGTGTAATTATTGGACAAGTACCTAAAGCATTTTAACTAAGATGCGATCATCATATAAAAGCACATGAATTATATGATAAATACACAACAATCATTCCCAAATCCTGATCCACTCAACTTTTACTGTTTAAGATGAAAGCACATTGAAATTCACATTTTCAGTTTTTCATATCAACCAACAGGGAAACTTAAAGCTTTCTCTACTTCTCTCAGCCTTCGCTCCTTCCCACATGCTTAAACTACAGAACACTGCAATACAACCACACATAGTTACATAAATACACACACATACCTCTTCACAACCTGATTCCATCATCACCTTGATAGACCTAGTAACAAGCTCTGTAGCTGCAGAAAAATTAAGCAAAGCCAAAACCCAAACATTAGCATTTAGCAACATATCACTAACACTTTTTTAGAATATCTAATAATAACATCACAGAACGGGGAATTAACACATAAAAATACCAACCATTGATGAGAAAGTCGACACGTGCATAACAAATCAAGAATTCGTTAAAAATTGGTGCATGTTTGACAACTGCTTTTTGGGAGAAATAATTATTTTATTTTCTCAAAAGCTCTTCTAGGAAATTGATAAAAATAAGCTAAACCAAACACATGCACATTAAAGGTTAGAGTAAATTATATTGACACTCCTGAAATTTTTTGAAATTGCATATAAGTCCGTGCTTTCGAATCTTTTGGATGATATATCTCCTATTCTTGATATACATCTAAACCCAATCCATACTCTTCCATTGAACTCGCACTACATATTCTAACATGGTATCAGAGCCCAAATGATGTAACAGTCCGTACCAATTAAAAAAAAAAGAAAAAGAAGATTAAAAAAAAATTTGGGCTTTTGAGACTGAAGAAGCACAAGCCCAGACGGTTAACAAAAAAAAAAAAGAAACATAGACCTAAAGCCTGTGAGGCTGACTTGAGTACAAGCCAAAAAAAAGAAAGTAAAATGGTAGAAGCCAAGTTCAAAAAAAAAAATGATATATGGTACGCAAGTCACAATTGGAACAATTTAGTTGGACTTGAGGAAGAGTGTTAGAAAATTAAAGTCTCACATTGGACAAATAAAGTCAAGTCAAAGTGTATATAAGAATAAAAAGATCAAATCCAATTGGTTCAAATATTTTGGATGATACACCTTTTATCTTTGATACATATCTAAACTCAATCCATACTTTCCTATTGGGTCTGCACTACATATTCTAACAGATTAAAGAGTGTCAATATAATGGTTTTCGAACAATTAAAGAGAGTTAATGTAGAGATAGAAAAAAGAAGGGTATTGAGAAAAATTTGATGAAACTTGTTTTTCCAAATAAAAACTAAAAACTGAGGAAGAAAACAAGACAGCATAATATGCGAATTACCAATGCCTCTTCCTCTGTAGGGCTTGATCACAACCAGCATGGCAATGTACCCTCTGAAAGTGTTACGGTGTTCCCCCATCTTACAAACCACCGTGCCCACGCATTTACCCTTGTGAAACGCCTAAAACCAAGCGCATAAAATAAAAATAAGGTAAAAACACAAATCTTAATGAAGTTTAAGTAGCGAACCACGAATTAAAAAATGACCCGGATCATAATAAAGGTGAAAAGTGAAAAGTTGAGGAACCAGGAAAGAAAGCTGAGGCCAGAGATAGACGAAGTAACGGTACGTGAAGATGGAGTAAGGTTCGCTGAGTTCTTGGTCCACGAGGTTCATTATGAGAGGGAGGTGATGCTCGCCGCCGTAACTAACGTACTCGATCTCCGAAGCATCAAATTCCTCGTTCTCGACTTCCGCTTCGTCTCTGTTGCTGCTTTCCATGGTCTCTGTCTTCGTTTCTCCTCCTTCCTGCATCCTTGGTTTTGCTTCGTGCACAACACAAAAGGGATGACTGATGAGAGTTCCATGGGCAAAATAAATGGGCCTTGGGCTTTTCTATTTGGGCCTTACTTCACCGGTCTGCTTAGCTAAAGGGACAGCTATCTTTTCCCCAATTTTCTCTAAGTTCACCCCTTATTTTTGTTTGTTTGTTTGTTTTTTATTTTTACAAAAGTACCTATGACGAAAACATATTTTTGTTATAAAAAATACACAATAAAAATGTGCTTCTATTATTGTTAAGGAGTGTGGTCTCAATACACAATAAAATAATGGTTCGTTGTGTATAGGCAAGACACACTCCTATAATACAATGAAAATACATTTTCGTTGTGTTAATTTTTTTTAAAAAAATTAATAAAAATATTAATTATGATATAATTTATCTCTTTAATATTAATCAAATTAATTATGATATAAATTATCATTTTTAATTGAAATTAAATTAATTACGATATAATTTATCCTTTTTAATAGTAGTTGAATTAATTAAGATACAAATTTTCTTTTTTAATTGAAATTAAATTAATTACGATAAATATCATTTCTAATAGCAATCAAAATAATTATAATACAAAATTCCCTTTTTAATAGTAATCAAATTAATTATGATATAATTTTAAAAAAGATACCATACAAGTTACTATTTTGAATAATAATCGAATTAATTATGATGTAAATTTCCCTTTTTAATAGTAATCGAATTAGCTATGATGTAATTTATGATACTATTAAAAAAGGTCATGTGCATCATAATTAATTCAATTACTATTAAAAATAGTAACTTGCATTGTAATTAATTTAATTTTAATTAAAAGGGTAATTTATATCATAATTGATTTGATATTAAAAGGTAACTTTTTTAAAAACGTAACTTAAATTACAAATTAATTGCACAATGAAAAAAAAAATTAACACAATGGAAACATGTTTTTGTTGACAAAGTAAGGGGTGAGAAAAAGAGAAAGAGAGAGAAAGGAAAAAGAGAGGGAGGACAAAATTGACATTTCAACCTTTTTTGATAAAGCAGAGGGTGAACTTAGCAAAAAAAGGAGTGAAGATAGTAGCCCCCTTAGCTAAAACAAGGTACTATGGTTTGGTTGTTTTAAAATTGGGATTTTAGGCCTCGTTCGGATGAAAGAGAATTAAAATGATTTTTAAAATCATTTTAACTTATTTTTGGAAATAATTTTTTTTTTCTAATTCTAGTTTTAAAATTTTGAAGTTGTTTTGTCCATTTCAAGATTTTCCTTCACTCTCCTCCACCTCCCATCCAATCTTCTCTGTCTCTTCTTTAGTCTTTACTAGAGGTGGCAAAATGGGTCGATCGAATCGACCTAACTCAAACTTTATCCAATGAAATGTAGGGATTTGACTTTAAATTTTGAGCATGACTTAAATTTAGGCTTAGCCTATAAAAGCCCACACAAATCAAGCTTTCATTAAACTTAGGCCTTATTTTAGAAGCTTGTAAAACACAGGAGTAACATAAGATGGGGGGGGGGTGGGTTAAATTATGTTATTAAAAAATTTTTGCAAAACCTTTCCAAATAGATGTTTTCGACTGTAGGATAAATATTTTGAAAAATATTTTTGAAAACAAAGATATCAATAAATGAGAGAAGCACAAAGTTTTATACTAATTCGTCTTACCCCAGAGATTACATCCAGTTCTTGGTATATTGCCAAGTCCCACTATAACTTAATCAAAGTTACAATTATTCTTTTATCCAAGTCTTTCTAGGCTTAACCCAAGTAATCTTTCACTTGCCTCTCCAAGTAAATACCTAAGTGTTTTTTCTTTATACAAAGTCTCTTTAGGCTTCTACCAATTTCATAGAGAAATGGTTGAGGGTAAGTTATTACACTAAGCTAGCGTCTTATTAGTCAAATATACAATGAAGTTCAAGAAGTGTTACAAGAGAAAGTTGTTGAAGATTACAAATTGAAAGAAAGTAAGTTTGCCAAGAGTTTTTTTTTTTTTTTTGTGATAATGATCTTCTCTTCTATTTATAGGGTTCTCCCAAAGTGTCTATTGTAAGTGCTTTTGGAGACACCCTTTGTCTAGCATTGCAAAAAGAAGAAAATAGTCATTAGAGCATTAAATGCCGCATTTAATGATTTTCACCAACCGGTCACTCTGATAAGATAAAACAGTCTACTTATCTAGCCTTTCTTGTACTCAATCTTGTTGCAATGGACATATTTGCTTTTCGTATTGACATCTGTACACAAATTCCTTCTTTCAAGCGTAAAGCTAAACCTTTTTAGGTACGTAGACATCTTTTTTTTTGAGAGAGTATGCGATTTCCAAAACTAAAAAGGTTGTTGATTAACAGAGCTTTCTGAATAAACACAAAGTTTAACATATATGTCGTCTAAAGGAGTTAGTTAACATAAAATTCTTATTTTATATAAAACACATGAGCAGACGATAATGAAAACATAGAAACGTGTGATCAGACGATTAAACATAAGACTATTTGTTATTATCAAAACGAAGTGAGGGTCATAAATTCGTCCTTTGTTCTAACAATCTCCCCCTTTTTTGATGATGACAAACAACCATGTTTTAAAGAAGGTCTCTTTTACAGAACTTAAATTTTATCAAACTACGTTTACCATGCAAAAGCTATTTAGTTATAAAAGATGCATTTACTAAGCAGACGCAATATCATGCAATAAGTAAAGAGTTTAGATTCATCAAAAAGAAGACCGGATACTGTTTGTAATTGTAAGCATAGTAGACATATCATTTATAAATAAAAACAAATTAATAAAGATAAGATATGATAAGAGATACTCCCCCTCAGATTGTGCTCCCTTTGAGGTCTTGTATTTTTCTCCCCTTTTTAGCATCATCAATCTAAAGAATCAGAATCTAAAATAGTGGTGGATGATGAGCCTAGCTCCCCTTTGAAGCGCTTTGCCAACTTTGTGAGCAATGCTTCGGCATGCTTGCACTTTCTGCTTTCTTTAATTAGAGCAATCTCTAGATGTTGAACAGTTTGTTTCAGTTCTTTGACTTCTTGGCGAAAGTCTGAAGGATTTTGAGTAGAGGTGGAGTCATTGTCTTCTTTTTCAGCTGGTTCTTCTACAAAACACAAATTGAAGATGTAGGGAACAGGAGGTCCACAGAACCAGAAATGACGAAAAGATAGAAACACTTCAAAAGTGGTTCCATTGGTAGAAAAGAAAACATAAGTCCGCGGAGAGTTGAGGGTAAGCTTGTTTGAGGGGAATGGATTAAAAGAAGGAGTAGGAGATACTTGCACCTAGTGGCCTTTAGGGCGGCTAGTTGTGTGATGGCTCAATGTATTCTTCTCCTCAACAGTCAGACCCAAAAAGTGCTTGAGAGCTTCAGCATGATCTTAAAGCCTCTTTCGGTTTGCGTTTCATAGAGTTTCTTTCCCTTTAAGTGTGGCCAGCTATGCAGGGGAGAGAGCTTTTCTTCTAATCATGAGATGTCTCTTAGGGTCTTGTTTAAATTTGGGCTCTTTGTCTTTACCCATAGATAGATTTTGGCAGTTAAATTTCTTTTGGAAGAAGATTTAGAAGGTTGTCCATGGCTTAAGTAAGAGCTTTATTCGTTTAGCCATAAGTCTTAGAGATCCCAACTCAAGATCCGGACACCTTTTCTCATAAATTGCGTGTTGAAGGGTAATCTGCATTTTTTCTCGTAGGAAATTGTACATTACCCTGCCCAGATCCCAGTCATCATCGTTAATCTTCCATTCTTCAAAGTTGGGACCATCTTCAGGGCGGATGGCGAGAGGATAAGTTTTGACCTTCCCATGGTAAAATGGGTAAATGATCTTTGGCTTGTAGTTGTATGTTCTGCACATGATCAGGTACTTAGAATAATTGCACTTGATGAGGAAGATGGAGGTGTGGCAGAGGAGTCCCTTTTGTCTCCAGATGAAGAGTCTTCAGCTGGTGGTAGACGAAATGTGATAGTCCTTGCAGACTGTACATTGTTGGGTCTTGCCAAGAGATCGGTTGTAAGATGCTAGAAGGCTTGTGAGACAAACACAGATTGTGGAACTTCCTATAGAAGGTATCTCGGTAATCTTCCTCTAAAAGCAACAATGATATATTCTTGATTAAACAGTTCTTCTTTATCATGCTCTTCGTGAATTGTTTGCAGCGAGTGCTCAATGATGAATTGAAGCACTACTTCCTCAATTTGTTCCTCCTCTTCTGTGGCCAATTTTTTTTCTTCTATCTTCTTTTTCTTCTCATCCCACTTAGATTGGACTTTGGCTTTCTTCAGTTGCCTTACCTCATCTACTTTTGTCTTTTGCTGGCTGATTGTCTTGAGCCTGTGAGACCACCTGGTTTCGTTTGCCGGGACAGACTCTTCTAGGGTAGCAAGAGGGGACACTTGTTTTTCGGATGGGTGTTCAGGGATGGCTGGGTCTTTGGGTGCAAGAAGGTCTTTGATGGGAATGTCATCATCTGGGTCAGGTTGAGGGGTAGGTTTAGATTTTAGACGAATGGTGAGGGGTTTTGTTTTTTTGTGTGGGGAAGAGGGTTGGTTTTGTACTTGTGACTTTGGTTCTTATTGGGATGGTCTTTTGATGGGTAGTTTGTGGTTGTGGGGTTTGGTCTGTTTAGGTTGTGTTTGAGGTTGTTGGGGTTTCGTCTGTTGAGTGGAGTCAGTGTGAGTAGACGGATCAACAGACGATCCTACCCTGAATGCGATTCCTACTGCATCATTAGTAGGTTCTTCCTTGATCACAGCCAATTTTGGATGCTTGGCAACGTATCTAGGGAATAGATGAGCTATCCTTATCTTCCTTATGATAGATATATCGATCTTTGAACCGTGCTTCTTCTTCTCCCATCTAGACTTATTTACACCAGCTAATTTAATGATTTCAATGAAAAGCATGGCATAAGGAATGGGGTACCTTTGTTTTTCTTTCCAACTTTCTTTGGATTTGGCAAGGCATGATCTTGAGTTCTCTAGAATTAGAGCTAGAAGATTTACTTTCTGGCCTATAAGCATCCTGTACAAGTAGAATCGGTCCTTTGAGGACACGTTGTCCTTCGAGCCTTTCCGTGGAAGGATGATGTGTAGCAAAAGGTTGTGGAGAAGTCTGTAATCCCTCTTCATGTTGGAGGAGTACAGAAACTACTTCAGAATGTCCTTGTTGTTTGTTTGGGGTTTGGGACGCCCATAGAAAGCCAAGTCAGTGGTTTCAGGGGTTATAACCCTTTCTCAATCCTCAGTAAACATGTCGCCTTCTTCCTTGCAACCAAACGCTGCTACAATGGTGTCAGTGGAAATAATGATAGCTTGGTTGTTGACGGTTTCAGTGATGGTTCTGTTGACTTCAGACTCAGAGGCCCAGAAATAAGCATAGGGCGCATCGTACTAGTGAGTCTTTTTCTGCACGAAAGACTCTCACCTAACATTCTTAATGTATTGAGTCAGAGGGAAGCCTTCATCTTCTAGTTTCTTCATATTGATCCATTTTTTGGGCACGAAATCGTTCTTAAGGAATCTCTCCATGGGGGCAAGCTGTCTTGGAGCGGCCATGAGTGCAAGTACTCTTTGAGCTCTGAGTGTTTGAGAGGGAGAGAAAGAGTAGAGAGTACAGAGAATGTGAGAGGTTAAGTGTTTCAGAAAAGGTAAAGGGAATATGTGGTTATTTTGAATATTTGAAGGTTTGCTAGTACTGAAAGGATGTGCATTTAATGTGACTTGATGGGACAGAGAAAAGTGACGCACGTTTTTGGGGAAATATAAGACGATAATGTATAAGACGATATATAGAAATGTTTATAAGATGATGTATACAAGACTTTTTTTATCATGCAAGACTTTTACATGTAAGTTTTCTATTATGAATTAAAATGATCTTCAGGTAAAGCCTTTGTAAAGATATCAGCCCATTGATGATCTGTATCAATGAACTTAATGTCAAAAACACCTTTTTGAACATAGTCACATATAAAATGATGTCTTATTTCGATATGCTTTGCCTTAGAATGCTGAATAGGGTTTTTAGATAGATTGATTGTACTAGTATTGTCATATAACACTGGAATGTTATGTTCAAAACTAGAATAATCTTCAAGTTGATAATTTACCCATAGAAGTTGTGAACAGCAATTGGCAGCTGACACATATTCTACTTTAGCATTTGATAGAGCAATTGTGTTTTGCTTTTTGCTAGTTTAGGATATAAGGCATGGTCCGATGAAGTGACGTCCTCCACTTGTACTTTTTCTTTCAATTCTGTCACCAGCATAATCTGCATCACAATATTCTATTAACCTTAAATCTTTATTTTTCTCATAGAACAAATTTAGGTTAGAGAATAAATAGACGCTATGCATAATGTCTGGTCTACTGGCAGTTAAATAGAGAAGTGAGCCAATCATACTTCTATAGACAGTCTGGTCTATAGGTTTACTTGATTTGTCCTTTGTCATGGCAACAGACGGATGCATAGGGGTACTCATAGGCTTTCATTCATTCATCTTATACTTTTTGAGTAATTCTTCAGTACATTTTTGTTGATGAATGTATATGCCTTCTTTCTCTTGTTTAAGTTGCAGACCAAGAAAGAACTTTAACTCACGCATCATGCTCATTGCAAACTCGCTTTGCATCAAGTCAGAGAAATTCTTGCACAAAGATTCATTAGTAGCTCCAAACATTATATCATCTATATATATTTGAACTATAATGAAATCTTCATTAAATTCTTTTCTAAAAAGAGTTATGTCAACTTTACCTCTCATAAAATTATTTGCAATTGGAAAACTGCTTAGTCTATCATACCAAGCACGAAGTGCTTGTTTAAGACCATATAGAGCCTTTTTAAATTTAAAACGTGATTCATAAAGATTGGATCTTCAAAACCGAGAGGTTGTCTAACATAGACTTTTTCCTTAATAAATCTATTTAAAAAGGCACTTTTAACATCTATTTGAAAAAGTTTAATGTTTTTATGAGTAGCACAGGCAAGCATTATTCTAATAACTTTTAATCTAGCTACAAGAGCAAAAGTTTCAGTAAAGTCAATACCTTCTTGTTGATTGTACCCTTATGCTACTAACCTTGCTTTGATTCTTATTACATTTCCATTTTCATCAAACTTGTTGTGAAATACCCATCTTGTTCCAATAATGCTTTTATGTTCTAGCTTAGGAGCAAGAGTCCATACATCATTTCTTTTAAATTGATGTAATTTTTCTTCCATGGCTATAATCCAGTCATCATCTGTGAGTGCTTCTTCTATGATTTTTGGCTCGATTTCTAAAACTAGAGCACATGATGCTTGATTTCTGAACGATGACCTTGTCTTGACTCCCTCTATTCATTCTCCAATGATCTAATGTTGTGGATGGTACGTAACAAACTTCCAATCTTTGTGAGTTTATTTCGTTTGATCATCAGTTTGTTGTTGTGGAGTATTTTTGATTGCTTGGCTTCGTCTGATCTCATGAGGTCAGACGATCCTATTTGTAAATCTACAAGATCATCTTGAAGATCTGATAGTCTTCTATCAGGGGTTAGTGTATCATTGAATTTAATATGAATAGATTTTTCAACAATAGAAGTTCTAAAGTTAAACACTTTATAAGCTTTTGATATATCAGAATAACCTAAAAAGATACCTTTATCAACTTTAGAGTCAAATTTTCCTAATTGATCTCTAGTGTTGAGAATATAATATTCACATCCAAAAGGTTGAAAGTATGAGATGTTGGGTCTTCTACCTCTCCACAATTCATAAGGACTCTTATTTATTAATGGTCTAATTAATATTCTGTTTTGAACATAGCATGTTGTATTTATAGCTTTTGCCTACAAGTACTTAGGAATTGAATTTTCACAGAGCATGGTTCTAGTTATCTTTTGAAGAGTTTTGTTTTTCCTTTCAACTACCCTATTTTGTTGAGGTGTTCTCGGTGAAGAGAAGTTGTGGAAAATACCATTATTTTCACAAAAGAACTTGAACTCAGCGTTATCAAATTCAGTTCCATGGTCATTTCTGATTGCAGCTATACAAAAACCTTTTTCATTTTGAATACGCTTATAGAATATCTCAAACACATTAAAAGACTCGTGTTTGTGAGTTAGGAAGTAAACCCATGTATATCTAGAATAGTCATCTATAATAACCAATCCATACTTTTTGCCGCCAAGACTAAGTCTTTGTGAGACCAAACAAATCCATATGTAATGGTTCTAAAGGTTTAGAATTGGAAACAACATTCTTAGATTTAAAAGAGGTTTTAATTTGTTTGCTTTTCTAACATGCTTTACAAAGAAGATGAGTTTTCCAAAAAATCTCAGGCAATCCTTTTACTAAACCTTTTTTATATAACTTTGAAATATGTTTCAAATTGATGTGCCCAAGCTTTTTATGCCAAATCCATCTTTCATCTTCTTTGGTCATCAAACAGGTGACATTTTGTTTATGTAGATCCTCCAGCTTAATCTTATAAAAATTGTTATGCCTTTTAGCAGTAAAAAGAATAGATTCATCATTTCATCTGACTATGCAAGATTCCTTGTTAAAGGAGATGATGAACCCACTATCACAAAATTGACTTATGCTAAGTAAGTTGTACTTCAGACCTTCAACACATAACACATTATCTGTGGTAGGAAGAGGTGGCTTACCTACTTTACCTATACCAATGATTTTTCCTTTTCCATTTTCGCCAAAAGAAACAGTTCCTTCATGTGGTTAGAGGTCTAGGAACATAGACCTTTCTCCCGTTATGTGACATGAGCATCCATTGTCCAGGTACTAATATGAATCCCTCCTTTTTCCTATTAAGGATATTTACAACATGAATAATTTGATATTTTGGTACCCAAATACTCTTGGGTCCTTTTATATTAGTCCTAATGGTCTTATTTGACCTTTGTCTTCTTTTGTGTTGACACCTTTGAGATGTTAAGAGATTAAATAAGATTTAGAAGAAGATGGTTTAGAATCCTTTTCCTTTTCAAAACCTATGCTGGATTTGTTAGATAAAGGTCTTCTATGTTTCAAGATTAATTGTAGTTTTGAAGACCTATTTGTTAGACTAATAATCTCCTTCTTTAGTGTGTTGACCTCAGATAAAAGTATAGCCTTTTTAGGATCCGTGGCTTGACCTTTTTGCATATTCTTTAGATCTTTCTTGAGTATTTTATTTTCTAACATAGCTTCTTTGTATTTCTTATACTCAAGGGAGATCATGTGAGAATTTTCAAGAAGAGTGTCATAGGACATCTTTTCTTCATCATCAGACTTAGATTCATAACTATTAGACGAATAGGAATTAGTCTTAGGGATAGATTTTACCACAGGTATTACTTCTTCAATATTTGCCATAAGACAAATGTTGGCTTTCTTTTCGTCTAAGCTGCTGCTGCTATTATCCATATCTTCCCAGGTTACAAGAAAATTCTTTTTCTTGTTCCTTTTCTTTATGCTCCACCCTTTTTTTAACTTGGGACATTTAGCATTCATGTGTCTTGATTTTTTGCACTCAAAGCATATAATTTCATTGCTTTCTACTTAAGGTGGCTTTTTGAATTTGTGGTCTTTTCTTTTGGACGAATGCTTGACTCTTCCTTTCTTCTTAAGCAACTTTTTGAATTTTTTGGTCATGAGATAAATCTCATTGTCTATAGAACAGCTTGAGCTTTCGTCTGAGTTTCTGACTCATTAGACTGAACCTTCAAAGCTTTATCCTTGGTTTTTGTCTCTGTCTTTTCTTCAGCTTTTCAACTGGTTTCACCAATCTTTAGAGCTATAGAGTCATTACTTTTGATTTTATCTCTTTTAAAGAGATGGATCTCATGAGCTCTTAGAGCTCTTAACAACTCATCAAGAGTTAAAGTATTCATATCTCTAGCTTCGGCTATAACTGTAGCTTTGAGTTCCTATACCTTTGGAAGACTATCCAAAATCTTGAGATTGTTTTGAGCTTTAGTAAACTCAGCACCAAGACTATATAGTCCATTAAGGATTGTTTGAAATCTCCCAAACATCTCATCAATGGTTTCTGTCTCCTTCATGGTGAACATTTCAAAATGTCTTTGAAGAGTTGTTGCTTTTCTCAGACGAGCATCTTTAGTACCTTCATGTGTTATGCAAATAGCATCCCACACCTCCTTTGCTAATTGCTAATTTATAGCTACAAAATTTGTTATATTTAGTTTTAGATAAAGCATAAGTTATAATATACCTAACTTTTGCATTCTGTTAGAGCATGTTAAAGTCGTCTTGGTTTTATTAGCTTTCAGGCTTTGTCACAATGAGATCTCCATGAGTGATTATTCTCCAGATGCAATAGTGAGTGGACTTGATGTACATCTCTATTCTGTCTCTCCAATAGGCATAATCTTCTCTATTGAACGCTGGAGGCCTTGACAAGTAGACTCTTTTAGGGATGAACTGTCTTTCAAGGTTTGTCATAAGGATCTTTTCCTCTATCACTAGTTAAGGTGCTCAACCCTTAGAGGTTGAGCTTTGATACCAAACTGTAAAACATAGAAATAACACAAGAAGGGGAGTTGAATTATGTTATTAATAAAAATTTCGCACAACTTTTCCAAAGAGATGTTTTCGACTAAAGGATAAATATTTTGAAAGATATTTTTGAAAACAAAGATAAGCAATAAATGAAAGAAGCACAGAGTTTTATATTGGTTTGTCTCAGCCCAGAGACTACGCCCAGTTCTTGGTATACTACCAAGTCCCATTATAACTTAATCAAAGTTACAAGTATTCATTTATCCAAGTCTTTTCAGGCTCAAGCCAAGTAGTCTTTCACTTGTCTCTCCAAGCAAATACCCAAGTATTTTTTTTATACAAAGCCTCTTTAGGCTTCCACCAATTTCACAGAGAAATGGATGAGGGTAAGTTATCACACTAAGTTAGCGTCTTATCAGACAAATATACAATGAAGTTTAGGAAAGTGTTACAAGAGAAAGTTTGTTGAAGATTATAGATTGAGAAAAAGTAAGTTTGCCAAGAGTTTTTTTTTGTGTGTGATAATGATCTTCTCTTCTATTTATAGGGTTCTTCTAAAGTGTCAATTGTGAGTGCTTTTTGAGATATCCTTTCTTTGGCATTGCAAAAAGAAGAAAATAGTCATTAGAGTATTAAATGTTGCATTTAATGCTTTTTACCAACCAATCACTCTAATAAGATAAAGTAGTCTGCTTATCTAGCCTTTCTCGTACCCAATTTTGTTGCAGTGGACATATTTGTTTTTCGTATTGACATCTATACACAAATTCCTTCTTTTAAGCGTAAAGCTAAACCTTTTCAGGTATGTAGATGTCTTCTTTTTCAAGAGAGTACGTGATTTTCAAAACTAAAAGGGTTGTCGATTAACGAAGCTTTTTGAATAAACTCAAAGTTCAACATATATATCGTCTGAAGGAGTTATTTAACATAAAATTCTTATTTTATATAACACGCGTGAGCAGACGATAATGAAAACATAGAAACGTGTGATCAGACGATTAAACATAAGACTCTTTGTTATTATCAAAATGAAGTGAGGGTCATAAATTTGTTCTTTGTCTTAACAAAGCCCAAATTGAATCTCGCCTTTTTGGCCTGACCCCGCTATAGTTTGCGACTCGTATCGAGTCCAAGACCAGCCCAACCTGAACTAGCTTAATGAAATGTAGGGCTTGAACTTTAAATTATAAGCACAATTTAAATTTTAGTCTTTTTTACCTAATCTGATCATGTCTTAATCTAGGCTTAGGCTACATAAAGCCTATACAAATCGGGCTTAGGCCACATTTTAGAAGCCTGAATTGAATTTGGGTTTTTTGGCTTGACTCGACATAACCTATTACTCGCATTGAGTATAGAATCGTCCAAGGCTGAACTTAGTTATTGCAATGTAGGGCTTGGACTCTAAATTTTGATCACAAATTAAATCTAGACCTTTTTAGCTCAATCCATCATGCCTCGATCTGAGCTTAGCCCACAAAGCCTATAGAAATAGAGCTTTCATAAGGACTTAGGCCTTATTTATAAGCCTAAATTAAATTTGGGCTTTCTTGGCCCAATTCCCATTGAACCGGCAACTAACCTAACTTAAGCATGCTTATAAAATGTTTGACTAGGGCTTTAAATTTGGCGCACAAATTAAATTTGGGCCTTTTTTGCCTGATTTAGGCTTAGCTTGTAAAATGTTTGTACAAATTGGGCTTTCATTAGGCTTGGGCCTTATTATAAAAGTCCAAATTTGAATTTGGACTTTTTGCTTGACTTGCTATAGCCTGCAACTTGCATTGAGCTCGTCATTGGCCCAACTTGAGCCTATCTGATGAAATATAGAACTTGGGCTTTAAATTTTGAGCGCGAATTTAATGAAGGTCTTTTTGACTCGATCTAATCATGGTTTGATCTAGGATTAACTCGCAAAAAACCTATATAGACAAAGTTTTCACTGGGCTTAAACCTCACTTTAAAAGCCCAAATTGAATATGGGCCTTTTGGCTTGACTTGCTATAGCTCGCGATCGGCTTAACTCAAACCCCTTCGATGAAATGTAAGACTTGACTTTAAATTTTAAGCACGAATTAAATTTGGATCTTTTTAGCTTGATATGATCATGGTCTAATCTAAGCTTAGTTTATAAAAAACTTAACTCTTTTTACTTGTTTTGCTTTGCTCTCACTCCAAATCCTCTCATTAAAGTCTCATGTGAAGAGTCTTATATCATTTTAATGAACTTTTTAAAGGAAAATTATAAAATTGACAATAAATTTTTAAAATTTACAATAAAAAAACTCAAACTGCAATCTAAAAATTGAAAACTGATTTTAGTTTTAAAACTACCCTATATATGGGGCCTTAATTTTTCAAGTTGTTTATAACTAATTAAATCTTTTTATTTTTGAAATTAAGTAAATTTTGGTCATGTTATCAGTTTTGTATTTAAAACTTTTAAATTTTCATTTTTATTTAAAATCTTCACAAATTAAATTGATAAATTGCTTTAAACATTGTTCTATACAAAATTCACCAATCCAAATATCAAATTAAATCCTAATTTTATATTTTATAAAATCCTCTAAACTTTATCAAATTATTATTAAATCTCCAACTTCTAAACTTTTAAAACCATTTTATATCTCAAACCCATCATAAACTCGCAAACACTTGAATGAAAAATAATAATTTAAAGATTTTATGTAAAAAAAAAATTGATGATAAGACTAAATTTGTTTAATTTCAAAAGTAGAGAAAATTAATGAACTTCAAAGAAAAAAAAAACTTAAGAGACAAAAATCACACTCAAACTAAAGGAACCAAAAATAAAATTAAAACTTAAGTTCTTACTATGTGAGAATTTATGTTATCAAAGCAACTTTAAATGGTGTTATAGTTTGGTTTACGAAAAAAAAAAGTTTTAAATGCCTTTTTGTTCCCTATACTTGTCACGAATTTTCACGTTGGCTTTTATATGAAATTTTTTGTAGAATCATCCCTATATAAAAAAAAAAATTGTTATGGTCCTGACTATTAGTGGTTGTGGTAACACAGTCAATCAAACTCTTATGTGGCAAATATAATGCCTAATTATCATCATTTCCTAATCCCAACTTGGATGAAGTTATCTACATGCATAGGAAAACCTAATTTCTTCTTCATTCTCGAAATTAAAGTTCTAGTTGCTACTTCATGAGAACATAATAGATAACTTGATGCCCCACTACCATTATTGCTATGGACTTAGCCACAAATATCACAAGTTTTCACAAGGAGGAATAGAGGGTTGTATTGGGATTGTGGACAAGGTCAAAATCTGCATTTCGTGGACCCTTCAAAATCTTGGGAGAAGATTTTGTAGATGCCTTAATTTTAGAGTAAATGCCACAATGTGATGACCAATTTCTAGATTTCAAATATGAGGATTTTCCATTAATGGCTCTTTGTTTTAGCAGGAGCAATGGTGTTATGATTTTTTCCAATGGGTAGATGAAGCCATTTCCAAATGTGAAAAAGTGACAACTCAAGGCAAAATACTTGGTTATATAAATGAAAAAAGAAATTAGGAAGCATAAGTTGATTTGCTTGTTTTAATGGTGCTTCACAACAATATCAGTGTTATGACTATCTGGACCTAGAAAAAGTGTTGAGTTGAAATGTATTAGTTGTTGAATTGAAGTTACTATAGTTAAGCATTAGAGTAGAGTTATAAGATTCATGTGTAATGAAAATGGTTGATATCCAATTAGGTATTATTATAAATGCACCATATTGTGTACTATGTAAATTTTTACCAATGAATGAAAGTTTTGATGTTGGCCTCAAATATATGCATCCATGCTTAATGTATAATGTTATCTTAGCAAATATAACACAAATAACAAACTATTTAGTATGAACAAATGAAACTAAATTATTTTGAACCATGTAGTAATTGAAGTTTAGAAAGCAACCAAAGTCATATTTAGTCCTTAGATAAATAATCTCAAAATTAAACTTTGTTATGTGGCCTAAATAGTAGTCCATAAATGTAGAATGTGCAACATGTAGGAGAATAAATACATGTTAAGGATTCCCGTCATTACAACCATTAGACAAAAAAAAAAAAAACACAAAAGACATTCTCATTGTTTTGCATATCCACAAGTTACATAATTAACTTTGATTGTTTTTAGTGTGGGATTGTTGGCTTGGTAAAGGTCATTGTATCCTTTTATTCACAACAATTTCAAGTTGGGTGTAGGTGACAATAGGTGTAACACCCTCTTTAGTGTCACATTTTAATAAACAAGTAAGGTTAAATAAGTTTTTAGTTCCTATAAATATGTGACATTCTTATTTTAGTCCCTAATTTTTTTTTGAGCATTTTTTATCACTATTCTTTCCACCATTACCAGTTTTGATCCTTATGCTAATTATAGTACACATGTATTATGAGTTGGATTAGATTTTTTTTAACAAAAAAATGACTTGAGCAATATTACAAAATTAATTTGGAAGATAAAATGTGTATTTGGTCCTTCAGAAGCCTTAATCTAGTTTTGATCCTCTTCTTTCCTTTTTATCCCTTTGATTATGTTCTTAAGAGAAGCCTTAATCTCTTGTTTTGGTGCCTATCTATGATGTTACGGAATGGTCCTGACAGAGGGTCACTTATTGGTGAAAGACATGTTAATGGTGAGCATTGATTCTTGCTAATGGCTTTTTATTATGTGTCGATAGGTATGCATAGAATGTTTAGTATTTACTAGTTAAGTGTAGAAGTTGTGGGGTTTACTAGTTATGCATTTGACTAAGATAAGATTTTTTTTTTATTGTTGCTGTCCTTTTTTCTTATTTCAAATATGGGATAGGGTTTGCATAGTTTTGTTTTAGGTTTTCTTTTTCTCTCCCCCTCAAATGTGGGGTAGGGTTTATTTGGCAATTTGTAATTTCCCTTTTTATTATTGTTTTCACTCTTTTTTTTTATTTAACTACTAAAATTTTCATGTAGTGATGACATTCACTATTGTCTTTCATCACATGGTATGTTTTGTACGAGAACCACATGAATACGATAAATGGGGAGAATTCATGCATCCAATGATTTAGATGTGGATAAGTGGTCCTTTTTTAAAGTTACTAGATTTGTTAAGTACCTCAATTAAAGTGAGCATGTGAGGTTGTGGTTAAAGCCTAGTAATTTGTCATTTGAGGATGGAATGAAGGATTTAATAGTGAACTAGAATGTA
The DNA here is from genome assembly GCA_004329165.1 of Spatholobus suberectus. Lineage (NCBI taxonomy): Eukaryota > Viridiplantae > Streptophyta > Magnoliopsida > Fabales > Fabaceae > Spatholobus > Spatholobus suberectus. The sequence continues at coordinate 33,637,948 of CM014732.1, read as the reverse complement.
ATAAAGCTAGCAAATTATGTAGTTGCAAACAACATTGAGATTGAAATATTTGTTGAACATAATGGTGGACAAAAGGAGGAGAAAGGTAAAAGTGTGGCAGTAAGGCAAATGATGTTAGTGGTGATGAGAAAGATAGTAATGATGAATCAATTAAAGGAATATGTTTTAATGATAGTGAGGAAGGGAAGTTGATGTTGTAGTAGATGGTGTAGAAGGTCATGAAACATAAGTGTTATAGGTGTGGAAGGCTTAAAGGGTTGTAGACGGTTGAAGTTGCCAAAAAGAAAGAAAGAAACAAAGGTCTTCCTTTAAGACAAATAAGAAAGGTGATAGATAAAGTCTTTTGAAAGATGTGGTGCCACTGATGGTAAGGGTAGTGAAGGTGTTGAGGTTAGTTAAAGGGGGAAAGTGAGGCAAATATTTTTGTTCCAATAGACATGAATAGATGCATGATATTGATCAATGTTTTTAAAACCAGGTCGTTGATTGAATCGATAATGGCATTAGTTCAAGGTTTAATGGTCTAATTATGGTTAAACTGTGGTTAAGCTAATAGTAATTAAATTTATATTTTTAATATTATATAATATTTTAAGTAATAAAATAATATAAAATTATGAGAAATTAGGATCTTAAAATTGTAAATTAATATAAATGACTAAATTATATGTTTTTATAATATAAAAAAATGATAAATATAGATAAAATAATTTATACTTATGTGAAATCTTTAAATATATTTTTTATTTATCTTAAAATATTTTAAATTAAATTAAGAAAATTAAAAAAATTGGAAAATGGAAAAATATCAGTTCAAATTAGTTTTTATACCTTTTCTCACCAATTTTTACCAATTTTCACTGGTTTGATTGATTCTCACCAGTTTTGAGATGCTCTAGTTTTTTTTTTTGAGTTAATGAATTAGTGATGATATTGGTTCCTGGTTGGATTGGGTGAACCAGCTGGTTTGATTTTCAAAATAATGATATTGATGATGGTTATCGTAGTCCAAATTGGACAATAGTTTAGAATTTGGGTTTGATTTTGATAATAGACCAGTGTATACTATATTATCACTAGAAGATACGTGCAAGAGTTTCAAATTTGAAATTGTTATGTAGTTTGCATCCCTACAATAGTTCAAGGATGTTATACTTGAATGTAATGTATTAAATGAGAGGAAAGTGAATTTTTTGAAGAATGATGTTGTTAGGGTAAAGGTTGTCTACAAACAAAAATGTGGATATAGAGTGTTTGTCAATTGTGTAGGATTTCAGTGGATATATGATGTTGTACTTGAACATAATGTATATTGTATGAGGAAGAAGAAGAAGATGATTCCTTTAAAATGAGTGAATGGGAGAAATTATGAGAGTCATTGTCATCACTTTTGCTAATTGCCATTTACTTGATTCCCATCTTAGTTTGAGGTGAGACTCAAAGAAGGAAGTGGAAAAAAGATGATTAAAGAGAAAGAGAAAGAATTTTGGAAGGAGTTAAAGGATGTTAAATTTGTTCAATTAAGGATTAAAACTTCTATTAGTGAAAGTTAAAAATCCCCCATAGTAAAAGATAATTGTTTGGAACAATTATTACCTTAGAATTTGGTTTTTAGATCATTAAAAATATAATCATTGATGCAACATCATATTCTAATGTACCATCCTAAATTGTCTTATCACTAACCACAGGCTTTTTGATGCATAACCATAAGCTTTCTATTGCGTGGTATGGTGCATGGAATAAGTTGTTTGGTGCTTGTAACTAACAACTTTCTAAAGCTAAGAATTGACTGAAACATATTCTAATGAAGCCTAATTTGTCAAAAATCATATTAAATAACTCCAAAATCATAAATCATTTCCATTTGGCATGCAACACATATGTAATTCGTTTTTAATGAAATTAAACATGTCGTCAAAAAAATGGCTTGGTAAATATATCAACTAGTTGTAAATTAGTTTCAATGGACTTTAATTCACCTTTCTGAATATGGTCACTTAAGAAATGATGCTTTATACCTATATGCTTGGATCTTGAGTATTGAATATGGTTCTTTGAGAGGTTAATGACATTTGTATTATAACAAAATATTGGGATAACATCATACCTCATAGAATAATCCTCCATTGGGTATTTGATCCATTAGACTTGAGAACAATAACATGTAGCTGAAATATACTCAACTTTTATAGTAAAAAGGGCAATATTGTTTTGCTTCTTACATTACCAAGTGATGAGGGCATCACTAAAGGTTGACAACCTCCACTTGCGCTCTTCCTTTCTACTTTGTCATTAGCAAAATTAGCATCACAGAAACCAACCAGATCAAAATTTTCACTAACTAAACCATAGGCCATGACTAGTAGTGCCACAAGATATCTCAAAATCCTTTTTACTACTATAAGATGGGACTTTTTAGGTGATGATTGGAATTGTACATATTATAGTCCTATTGAAAAGACTATGTACGGCTTGCTTGCTGTAAAATATAACAGAGAGCCTATCATCCATCTGTATTCTATTTCTGAGATAGATTTTCCTTTTTCATCTTTGTTAATGACGGGTAAAGGATGTTGAACATGACCTCTAGACATTTAATTTACTTCAAGGGTTTTGATGAAGATAAAGCTAAAGTCAAGAGAGCTTTAATGAGACCAACTCAAAGCCAAAAGTAACTCATGAAGATAAAAGTTAAATAAAAATAATTAAAGAGATCTAAGGCAAGATAATAACTATTGTGAATATATGTGCCAAAGTCTTAGGCATTCTTATAAGACTTGTTAATTCTAGCTAAGTGTAGCTCAAGGAAATACATTGGGAAAGTTAAAATGGTTAAATTACTAATTTGATCCTTTAATATATTTATTTTGTTCAATTGGGTCCATCTATTGTTAAAAGGTTCAATTAGGTCCCATAATTTTCAAAAATGCTCTAATGTTCCACTTTTCATCCAAAACGATGTCTTTTTTCATTGTGTTTGCACGTCATTTAGTGTAACAATGAATAGAAAACGATGTCATTTTGGATGCAAAGGGTAACATTGGAGAGTTTTTAAAAATTATGAGACCTAATTAAACTTTTTAATAATAGCAGGACTTAATTGAACAAAATAAATAAATTAAACGACCAAATTAGTAATTTAGCCAAAAGAAAAAGGTTTTTGAGTGTAAATCTCGTTCTAAGTTAAATATGGCTTAAGAAACGATTCCCTCAACTTGAAATTGATTCCTATAATGTGGAATTGAATGAAATGTGAGAGAATTGATTTTTGGGCGTAACTTTCTCGCAAGGAATCGATTCCATCCTTGGAGGAATCAATTCCCCTTGGTAGGAATCAATTTCCATCGATCATAATTCTTAATAAAGGAAAGATTTGGTTTAATTAAATGTGTTATCTTTTTCTAATTAAATCTTATCAAAAAGGGGTCATGAAGTTTATTGTTTTATCTCATTAATCTGTATAAAAACTAATCTTTTTTAATAACCAATTGTGAAAGTAGAGAGAATTATTGAGAATTGGAGTTATTTTAGTTGAGTTAATACTTTGAGAAGATTGAGAGTCATAGAGCTTCAATTTGTGATATCTCCATTACTGAGAGTGGTAATAGCTTTTGTTTTTGTTTTTAAAAAAATCCAGGGATAGGTTTCCCTTGTTCCAGGAATAGGTTTTTCCTAGTTTTTAAGTGTTAGTGGTCACTTAGATTTGTAGGGTAGTTTACCTTGTGGTACCCCAGGGTAGGTTTCCCTAATGGTTGGTTAGAGTGAGAAGGTGAGGAGCGTCCCTCGTTGGGTTGCCAAGGTAGGTTTCCTTAGTTGTAAAAGGCTTGCTGCAGTGTAAACTCTAATCAGATAGTAGGTAAAGCTTAAGCATTGCTTGGGAACTAGAAGTAGGTCGTGATTTGTGACCTAACTAGGATAAATCTCTGTGCACTCTTCTCTAGCCCTTCTCTTGATTGCTTTATATGTTTGATTGTCTAGTTTGTTTTTGTTTTTGTTTTAAATTTCTTGACCAAAATTAAATAGAAAGATCTATCTCTTCTTCTCTTTTCTAGATTATATTCTTCACAATTTAGGGTGAAAGTTTTGCGAAAAAGATTTTATTATAACTCAATTCATCCCCTCTTAAGTTATTGAGTCCATTTGATGAACAAAGGATGCATTGGTGTTGCCATAGACTTAGCATCTTCCATTTTAAATCTTTTCAGTAGGTCCTTGGTGTATTTTTCTTGGTGAATAAAGATTCCATTCTTTACTTGTTCAATTTGTAGCCCAAGAAAGAATCTAAGCTCTTTCATCAAACTCATCTCAAATTGTCCTTTCATGAGATTTGATAATTCTTTGCAAAGTATCTCATTGGTTGACCCAAATATTATGTCATCCACATAGATTTAAATAACTAAAAGATCATTCTTTTGACACTTTCTAATTAGTGTGGTGTTAACTCTCACTTTGGTGAAGGCATTGGTGATAAAAAAAAAGGAACTAAACCTTTCATACCAAGCTCTTGGACCTTGCTTAAGCACATATAGAGCTTTTGTTAATATGAATACATAATTTGCCTTCACATCACTGATGAATCTAGAAGATTAATGGACATAGACTTCTTCATTGAAATAGCCATTGAGAAAGGCACTTTTGATATCAATATGATATAACTTGAAGTTTTTGTGTGTAGAAAGGAAAGGCAAGTATGATTATGATGACTTCAAGTCTAGCCAATGGTGCAAAGGAATTTTTTTACTTTAAAATAAGTAAAAAATTATTTAAAAAACATGTTTAAATTTTCATGCAGATAAATGGCTTAGCCCTCTAACCTTTAACCAAACCTGTTTATTTCATGGGTTAAATAGACCAAGTAGAAAACGCCCACATTTAACGACACTACCATTTACTAGGCCTGCGACCCACGTGGATTGCAGGCTAAGTGGACCATCCATGAGCTTTAATCTATATACATAATTCTAGATGGTAAGGACTATAACGAAAATGATTTTACATATAAGGACCATTTTGTAAACTTTTTTCTTGTAGGGACCAAGTTGGAAATTAATGTTAGGTATAAGAACCAAAAAAATATCTGAATCAGCAAAATAAAATAAAATTGTAGCGTGGTTTTTAAAGTTAGGATTAAGGAGAAAAATGAAATTTAGCATTTGTTTTGACAATCAACATAATTAAGAACTTTCAATAAATTCTTATTATACAAGAATTGATGTTATCAAAATAAGTTTAAAGAATTTATTTTGATAAATTTCACTTAGAATTTTATTAAAATAAGTTAAAAATAATTTATTAGAATTACAAACTATCTTTGTAAGTTCAAATAAATTCTGTTAAAGCTTTTCTAAGCTCTTTCTTAATATATTTTATTTTACTCCTTGTTTTCATAAATTATAAAATAACTGTACCATTATAATTTATGTAAGTAGGGATAATATTACATCTCTTTTAAATATACTTTTTCTTTTAAATTTTATTTCTTTAATATATTTGTATCATCAACAAATTGACTTGATTTTGTATTTTTAATTTTTCCATATTTGGATTTTTACTTAGGGTCTATTTGGCACATAAAACTGAAATTTTAGATCAAAATTTTAATTTTAATTTTAGTTTTGTCAAGATTAGACTTAGTTCATAGTCATAATTATTATGTTTGGATTATGCACAGAATTAAAGCATGAAATTGTAATTTAAATTTAATGTAATTTATTTTGATATGTCTAATTAAGAATAGTCACATATAAGATTGTTAGGTTTGAGGAAAAAAATTATTTCTTGAATGACAATGAACGAATAGCAATAATAGTGGTGACAATAAGGTGAGAGATTAACGGTGGGCAATAGTAGTGATAGTGTTAGCAATAAAGGATAATGGTGGGAGTGACAACAAGAACGATGATGATGGTTGTAGACTAGTAATAGGAAATTGGTTGAGAGTGACAATGACAATAGTTGCAAAAGGTGAGGGGTAATGGTGGTGACAGTGATAAGAACAACAATGATTGGTGGTGGTAGTGGAGTGAAAGGGTGATAGCAGTAGTGACAACAATCTATGATGGTGAGGACATAATTTCAAGATTTAGTGTTAGAAATAAAAATAATATGAAAAAAATTATAATTTTATCATTTTTTGTATCTATTTTAATTTTTGTCAAATAAAATTACATTTTTCTGAATTCTATTAATATCCAAATAAAGGTATAAAACTTTTATGGTTTCATCATATTACATCCCATTTTACTTTATTTATCTTATTATATCATTACATTTCATATTCTATAAAATATTCCATCAAAATCACTTGTTGATTGTTGGTACTTTGTTTGGTTAAATACGTGAAAGTTTTTACACACATGCACACACTAGGCTGCATCTATTGTAAGAACATGAGAGGGGAGCAAAGAATCATTGTCATATAATTATACATGAATCCATAGGCACAAGGTAACACCATTGTAGATTATACATTTTACATTGGTTAAAATTGACATTTTACATTGGTTAAAATTTTGTTATAGAATCAAGGGATATAGAAAGTCAGGGACTTTTTAAATTGGTTATTGAACAGATGTAAAAAAAGCTTTATTGCATTGGTTACATAAATAATCGATGTAATAAAGCCTAGTACCCTACAAACCACTAAGGACGAAGCATCACTAGGACCCAAGGGTGTAAACGAGTTGAATTATTCGTGAAGTATTTGAGTTCGACTTGTTAAATGCTTGATTAAACTTGTTTGTTTATTTAAATAAACAAACTCAAGCTTGAAATCGAGTTTGGTTATTTAAATGAGTTAAGCCCAAGTTTTACAAGCCCGACGTTTACAACTTGTGAATAGCTTGATTATTTAAATTAATGAAGAGTATTTTACTAGTTTTTGTTATTTATATATTTATTATGAAAATATGTAAAACTTTGTTGAAAGCATTAAAATTAATTTTGAACTTTACTTTTTGTAGTAGTTAAGAAGTTATGAATTTTTTATTTACTAGAAAGTGAAAATGTAATAGTTTAGAATATTTGAATTCCACATACTGTATGTTAAATACATATTTTTTTATATAAATTATTATCTAGTATTAAAATATTTATTGAATACTAAATTGACAAAGTTAAAACTAATTTATTTTTTTATAAAAACAAAATAATTAAGTTATAAATGAGCTATACAAGCCAAGGTCAAGCCTTATTTTTTTTTTTAAACTAGCTAAGCTCAACCTTTAAATGAGCCAAGCTTTTTAATGAGCCAAGCTCAAGTAATCCATTTTTTTTTCACAAGTCAAGCATAAACTTTAAGTACTCAGCTCGATTTGACTCTTTTGCACCCCTACACCAAGACCAACATTCCCTAAAACATGCAATATCCACGACTTCCAAATTCTAGAAACAAGGTCAATACCTATTTTCAACCAACAAATTCATTTATACCCATCAAATGACAAATTCAACTACTAACCACATCTCAACTCAATTAAATCTATCAACCTAAGGAACTCCACACCAATCCATTTTTCATCAAATAATCACTTTATAGTGCATACACATAAATCTAGGCATAAATCCACAAACCTAAAGCAATTACACACTCACTAACCTTAATTCCCAATTCACACTAAAGAAATCATATACTTGCTTAGGCTCGAGCTTTTCAATGATGGCGACGATGGCCAGCACATCAGAGTAAGCAATGATGGTGACATTGGGATCTATGCTCAAAAGCTCTCTATAATTTATTGCTAGTGTTGGAGCATCACAAAATTGGACAAGATCTTCTTCTTCTAGTCATCAGAATCGAGGAGCAAATGGTGATGCACGTGCTTGGCATGAATATAGCATCACGTGGCCTCGAGGAACATGCCTTCATCAAGCCAGTCTTAAATGTTCACAGGCGTGTCGACGAGGTACTTCATGCAGCACGATAACGAAGTTGCTGGAGATGCCATTGTAGAAGGCTTTTATGCAGACGATGGAGTCAGCGAAGTCGATCAGGTCATGGTACTGGTTATCGACTAGTTACCAGAGCTCCTCCTTCTTGTCCTCGATCTACTTCCGCATTTCTGCCTCTATATACAAAGGGTTCAAGTGAACCCTAATTTCAAATGAAGAGGGTTGTGAGTTTGGGGCAAAGGCTTCGTCGTCAGAGACGAACTTTTGGCATACTTTTTACATTAGTTGTCAATATAACCAATTTAAAAAGTACTTTCTACATTGGTTAAAATTAAAATCAATATAGAAAAACTTTTTAGATCGGTTATATTGACAACCAATTCAAGAATTTACCACTTAATTACAAAAATACCATCGCATTTTTTTTTAAATCATTTGTTAAATAACTGATCTAAAAGCTTGTTGGACTAATGCAAGTTTCTTGTTGTGAATTGAATCTAATCTTAACTATCATTTTAAATGTATAGTCAAAATTTACTCCTTTCACTCCTATATCTCACCTAATACATATCATATATAGTGAGAAACCATATTTGGTGTGAGGGGCATATGTATCTAGTGAGAGTGTGATTTAATGTGAGAATGATGGGAATAAATATTAATTATTAAATCTTATCATGAATGGTCAAAATTAAAACGTATAAGTCATGTGAATTTTTTAAAAAAGTTAAATGACCTTTTTAAATGGTCACATAGCATTAAATCTTAATCATTTATATATGATTGTGTTATCCATATTTATGTCTCTCACTTTCACATAAAAATGACTCACTAAATTTTTCTTCTATATATATGTGTATATGAATGTATGTGTGTGATAAAATATTATCATTCATTACGAGTAAATCATATGGAAAATAACTAAATTGTTAGAGATAATGGAAAATACTAAATAAAAAAAAACACTGAAATAAATTTTAAAATTTAATAATTTATTTATAGATAATATATTTCATAAAATATATATTATGATATTTTTTTTATTCACATGATCAACTTTACCTAATGAAAAAAAAAACTAATTTAATTGTTGTTATTATTGTATTTTGAAAAACGTTATACCACTTAAGATTGAGCTCTTTAATTTTTATATTTATAATTTGTAATTGAAAGACAATTTTTTTCATCGACAAAAAGTTCTTCCTGTTTCAAGATATCAATCTATCTAATCAAATGTAAATTAAAAAGATATTTTTTAAATTAAGAAAGACATTTTAAATGAATTATGTGAATCAATACATATGATTTATTGATTTGATATTGTATGTCAAGATTTAAATTTAAATTTAAGACTGATTAAATTAAGAAATAATATTTAAAATAAATATAAAAGAAAAAAATGAGGTATTTAATTCAGAAAAAATTGCATAAGAAAGAAAAATTAATTTTCAAAGAATAAAAATTCAAATTTAATATATAAAATTTGATGGATTGTTATGAAGTGATTCCACCTAAGTTTTAGACTACGTACCCATGATTCACTAATTTCAATTGGTCAATAAGTTATTTTAATATTTATTTAATATTTTTAAGATATTATATTATCACATCAAACATGTCAATGCTAGACTATTAGACCACCTTATAATCCAATGGGTGTAACTCAGTTGGCAACACAACAAGCTTGTGGAAGAGGACATGGGTTCAATTCCCTTATAATACATCTCTGGGAAAGGGCGATGAGCTTTAAGTGTAACTAAGCCCTAGACTGAGAATTAGTCTCACAGTTGGCTCAAAAGACCGAAGCTTGTAGGGATACCTTGGAGTCCCACCAAGGAGCCAAAGGCCCTAATTATAGTAGTTACAATAAAATAAAATAAAATTAGACCATCTTATATATTTTTGGATTAATTTAATAAGAAAGGAGATCTATAGATTGTGATGCACAATTTTACAGGCTCAAAGGTGGCAACTGCTATGTCCTTATAATTTTATGGGTTAAATATATTTTAATCTCTGAAAATATCATTTATGTTAGGTTTAGTTTTTATTCATTTTTAGAACCTCTATTTATTAAAATATATGGTTTTAATCTTTTATTGAAGATTAAAAACATGTGTTTTTTATATAAGTATTAAAAATTAATAAAATTTTTATAGAAGATGTTAAAAACCAAAATTCATAAGGTGTTTAGGAATTAAAAACTTACTTAACCCTTTATTTTATAATGGTACATAAGATGATTATCCCTTTTCAACTAAACTCTCACTGTCTTTTTTGTCATTAATATTATATGCTATTATGTATAATTATCCTCCCTTCAAGCTAATTTTTTTTTCTTTTTTTGGTCTTTCTTTCATCATTAATAGACAACTTCAAGTTTTATTCTCACAATTCGCTATAGTTTTAATTTTAGATAAAAATTAATTCAATTTTTATTGCCCTAAATTATAAATGAAGTCTTGCTTCTAAAGGAGATAATAGTAGCTAGGGCCATGATCTTTTTTTTCCCACGGATAATAACTCCAATTGTAAGATATCATGTTAACCCAATCAAGTAGAGTGTAAATACCATGAGAAAAAGGCTATGATTAATCAATTATTTTGCTATAAAAGAAGGTTTTTGTCATATAGGTTGATGTCACGTGACAACACCACACCGACTTTTTTTTTCTATCAAAGTGCTAAGTGGTAGCAATCATAGAGGGTGCACTCTAAAGGTAGTTATTAGGCTACCAGTATCCTAAGTGGTAGCAATTGTGGAAGGTGCAATTGTAGTGGATGCATCCATGCTCAATTATACAATGCCTCAGCTACTGCTAGCATTTTAGTTGGATAGTGTTGATTCCTTCTTACTGATGCTTCCCCTTAATTGTAATTGCATATGCCAATTATGATCAGATGAAGGTGAAGGAAACTTCAGTTTGAACAACTAAAGTCCTACTGGCTTGCCAAAATTATGTTGGTTCAGAAATCATATGGATCAACTACATGAAACGACTAACAACCAACTTAGTGATTCCCTTTAAGCAATTTTCTTGAGGAAAGAATTTTGTTACTCAATATAAATTTTGTGTCTATTCCAAAGAGCTTTGTGATAGTCATGTAGTTTATTGAAGCTATGTTATACTGCTCTTAAGTGAAAAATGGTAAATGAATTGTAGTGAATAACTATAATGTAAAGAAAAATTGACCAAAACATTGAAAAACATTGTATCTAAAACGTTGAAAAACATTTAGTCTAGATTTTTAATAAAAATTTCCCAAGCCGAAATCTAGTGAAAAGACCATTTTACCCTTTGAAATCACTAAATTGGTTAAAAATAGATAAAAATGATTAATAATTAGAAAAAATTTATATTTAAGCTTAGAATTAGGTTTAGAATAATAAAATATATTTTTGGAAAATTTCTGGGAATTTTCTAAAATTCCCGTATGAAATCACCAAAATGCCTTTAGGGGTTAGACAAGCCGAAATAGAGACTTTTTGATATTCAAAAACCTTGAGAAAATTCCATAGACCATGTTTTTGTATAATATAAATTTTTCTAAATTTAATTTGAAATTTTTATATTTTAATAAATTAAAACTAGCTTTATGGTAAGATTTTAGCTTAAAAATATATAGATTTAATAAATAGTTATGAAAAGAAAACTTAGGAAATAAAATTTTTCTTGATTTTTCCATAATTGGGCCAATAAGTCCATGTCCAACAAGGGGTTGTGCTAGGCCTCCTTGAATAAGCCTAAGACGAAACCAAGATTTTAAATCAAAATAGAATTAAAAATTACGAGAAAGTGACATATTAATTTATTGAATTAGTTACTTAGAGATAAGTTTTAGTTACTTAGGGATGAGTATTAGTTACTTAGAGATAGGGTTCCATTAGTTAGAGATAATTGCTAAAATTTTTATTTAAATTAAATAAGTAACACCTCGATGTTTTCCCTCTAATTGATATGTATTATTATTAGTATTAATACTATTTTTTGTTTTACTCTGTTTTTAATAAAATGATATTTTGGAAGAAAGAGATATTGAGCCTTTAAAATGTGGTTTTGTAATTAAAGCGTCTTAAAAGTTTTAAGACCCTTGTGTTGGTCTTAGTTTTCATAAGCCCAAAGTTATCTTTAAGAGTCCCTTAAGTTTCTTAAAAACCTAACCTTTTGTCTCGTTCTCTTTTTGCCTTTTTGGGAGATATTGTGCTGTTAAACCGCTATAGTCAAGCAGTGAGGAGCCAGAGGAAGACGTTACTACACCGTTCGCATCCTCTTGTTGGAGATCATCTTTTTCAAGGTAAGGGAGAATGAGTTATCTCACTTATAGGTATGAACATTAATTGTGGGTAGTGGGGTTAGCCCTAGACCCTAATTAGTTGTGTATGTTATGTTTTATTTCTTTATATTCATGTTTTGATTTGATTGCAAGGGTTGTAAACACCCCGAAGCACTTTGATATTTGATAGATTAGTGAATTGGTTATTTGGTTGTTTCTTGGTGTCTTACCCTTTTGGGATTCTTGCGATTAAGTGATTACATTTGGCTAAATGTGTTCTGTGTTTATTGTAGCCATTGACATGTTTAATCCTCTCTATTATAGTCCTAATTTGTGTTGGAATTTTTGTTAAAATGCTAGAGAGTGTTTGATGAGGCTAGGAAACCCTTGGGGGGGGGATTTGAGTTCCTAAAAGCCCAGATTGTGATGTTCTGCGCGTCACAATTTGCTAAATAGGTACAGGGACAAGGGTGTGTCCTAAAAGGAATTTTTTGAGCAAAATCATTTTTCACTTTGCGAATGGGGGAAATTTGTTCGGCAAATCCCAGATCTTCTAAGCAAAATTTGGATAGAAATTGAGCGAGTTTTTGGAAGAAATTCTCTTAGCGAATGAATGCTTCACCTAGAAAATTTCATGGTCGAATTAGGCTTGAGTGTCTTCATAAGAAATGTATCCCAAGATGTTAGCTAACCAATGGCTTTGGAATCACTCAAAAATAATGTATGTAGCTCAAGATACAATCAAATTAGTGAACAAAGTTTGACTTGTCAAGATTAGGTAACGATTTCATGTTCCTTCTAATTTTAAGATAGTACACGATGAAACCAACTTTTGAGGTCAACATAAAAGTTGTAGATAATTCTCTTAGCTTTCAAACAAGATAAAAATCAACTTAATAGGATTAGTATAACTCTAGTCTTGATGCTTACACTTTGTGGAGGTTATAGTTGCATAGGAAAAATGTGATGATATGCCATGAGAATCTTAATGAGTATGATGTGTTATGTGTGACACTTTATGTATATGATGAGATGCTATGGTAGGTGCGATGAAACGAGATGAATAAGGACCTAGACCATGAGAGGTAGGATCTACTATGTGAAATGCTAAGTAAGACCATGTGCACTTGTATGAGTCATGCATCGTGCCATGAAATATATGTGTTTTTTTTAAGTACGGTTATAAGCCTGACTGGGGTGGCTAACTGGCCTTGAAGGTGGTGATACTTGGTGTGAAAACTCCATAGGCCCATACTGATCCCATGGGTTGGAGCATACTTGTAAAGCTGGGTAACCCTGGCGAGCTACCGAAGGTGTCATCCTAATAAAGAGTGTTAGTGTCAGATGCCCATGATGTGATGATTCATTGACTTGCACGTACTCCTAGCTACTTTCACAAAAGAATTTTGAATGGTATCATATGCATATAATAGTAGGAGCTAGAAAGGCATTAGACCTATGTGATTGTGACATGAATGTTATGTATACATGCGTGTGCTGTTTGACTTTCATTTTCATATTGCGAGCATGTGGTGGGACGTATCTCACTTCCTTTTATTTTGTTTGTTTTGTGTTTCCTTGGCTGAATGCTATTACAGGTGATGTCCATCGGACCTAGAGGATGATGTTGGAGAGGAGGCATAAGCCTTAGCTATATAGTGATCTATGTTTAGATCATGGAACTGTAAAGCTCTGGTAATTGTGACATCGGGGACTAGATAATCTTTTATTCCTTATGTATAGATTCAGTTTATCATTTCCTTTTTGTTGGTTTCTTTTTGGTTTTGTATGGCTTTTGCGTAACGTCGTGTTTTTCTTAATGTATGATTCAGTGGTTTAATAACTAAAAGTGGAAATTAATATGTGATCATAGTGTTTAAAACAAATAATTAATTATTGTTGATTGTTGTTGTGTGGTTTTAGTTTTATGTTGTGATATTGGAATTCCTACCTGAGTTTAGGGAATTGAGAAAAATGTGCTTAAGCCAAATTGAAAGTGTTGTAGGTATTGTTTGAGTTTTTGAGGAAAAACAGTAGAGGGGCGCTAGCCGTGAGTTTTGGAGGGTGAGTAGACGAACCCTGAGCTTTAGTGAGCCCAAAGCTGGTATGAGGACCTTGGAGAGTTTTAAGACATAAAAAAAGGGTGCCAAGCCTTTCCCCCACTTATTCTCTCATCTTTTGGACTCTCTCGTCTCTCTCGTCCCTCTTCTCTCATCTCTCTCTCTCAAATTCTCCCAAACCCACTAAGTTAGACCCCAGATTCGTAACCCTTTCCATCCATTGGTGAGGAGTAGTGGTTGCTCTGAGGACTTGGCTTAAGGTTCTGCATCCCTCACGTTTTCTCTTCCCTAAATTCAGATTTTTGGAAGCTCCAAGAGGTAAGGGAAGCTTACACTTGCTAGATTTGTGATGTATGAACATGATTGTGTGTGAATATCACTTTGGGTTGGTCCAAATTTGGATTGTATGTTGGTTGTGGTGAGATTTTAGATGAAGATGGGCTTTTAGAGAAAAATTCTGAGATTTGGATGAGAAAACTATGATTTGTGTGATGAAATGTTGAATTGATTGTATAATCTAACATGTATAAGCTTGGTTGAAGTAGATTGATGTTGTTGGGACCTCATTGATTCAAAAATCTGGGTTTGTGTGGTTGATTAGTTCAAATTTTCTGTAGAAAATTGCGTTTTTCTGCAATCTTGTCGCAGATAATCAATTATGGGAGCTTTAGAATCGATTATCTAGAGTTTCAGAAGCTGTGTTCATGTTTTCGATTTTGAAATAATCAATTATAGGGTCTCATAATCGATTATCTAGGTTTCAGTAAATTTTTTTCTTGAAACTAGCTCGGGAATAATCGATTATGAGAATCCATAATCGATTATCCTTGCCAAAAACAAATTCTGGTGCTTTTTACTAAACTAATATAATCTGTTACTATAGTACATAATCTGTTATTTCAAAACTGACTGTACTATTTCTGATTTTAAAGCTTTCATTTCAAAATGTGAACTATAATATATATATACATGTATGAAAGAGGTATTATACATTTTCAAAAGTCCTATTTGGGAATGATGGAAGGTTGTCTAGTTTAAATACGATTTCTTTAAATAAAAGAAAGTGAATTATTTTGAAGGGTTTTGTGAAGCTCAAGATTTATCGATATTCCAAATGGTTTTCAAAGAGGATCTTGGTTTTCAAATTGTAGTTGATTGTTGGATTGGTTGTAAAGTGGAAGTTGCTTGGATAGGGCCTTACCTGTTGACTATGCTTAAGGCTGGATGGGCCTGCATGGTGATTGCTAGTGGTTGTGGACCATGTGTGGTGCTGGTCGGGCCCACGTGGTGCTATGATGCTATTGTTGTGTTGCTACACAAATCTATGTTGTTTTGTGGTGGTTGAGTGTTTGTGGTATTGGGGTACATGCATCTCATGCATATGTTGTTGGCTAAGGTTGTGTGAGCTTTATGTCGTGTGCAGGTAGGCACCCAAATCGGATGGTGACCAGAGTTTATACTTAGTTGGGCCTCCAAAACGAATGGTGACCAGAGTTTATACTTAGTTGGGCCTCCAAACTTGATGGTGACCAGAGTTAATACTCTATTGGGCCTCCAAAACGGATGGTGACCAAAGTTAATACTCAGTTGGGCCTCCAAATTGGATGGTGACCAGAGTTAATACTTAGTTGGGCCTCCAAATCTAGTGCCTCCAGATGTTATGAAATCTCTCGAGAGTCGTGTCATCATGCATTGACATAGTTGTGGTGGATTGGTTGTGATATGGAGTTCTGTACTGAGAACTCTTTTCCATGTGAATGAATGCTATGGATATGTATATATGTATGTAGATGTTGAGAACTCTAGATATATAATGGTGTGCTAGATACTCATGATTGAATGTTATAAATTATTGATGATTTCCATAATCATATGCTATGCTATTGTTTTAGTAAGCTTACCCTTGCCTTGTTTTTGTTGTCATTGGATGTCTTGTTGCTGTGTTGAGCTGGTGTTCTTGTGATGATCACGTCTTATGGCGTGGGAGCAAATGGCAATACTTCAGTGGACTTGGTTGCTCAAAGATGATGGTGGAGCTACTTGCGAGTTAGCTTTTTTTTGGATGTGATGTTTTGTATTATATTCTTTTGATGGGATTGTATAGAGTGACCAGCTATAGGGAATGAGTTTTTGTATTCCTCTTCCCCGATGATGTATATTTTGATATTATTGATATGGGCTAGTGTTATCCCATAGTTATGTATGTATGACGATGACAGTTGAACAGATATGCATGTATGACACCAGGAGAGAGATGTGTGGATCTCTCAGTTGATGTGTATGACTTATATACAAATTGATATGATTTTATTCACCTGATATGTGGATAAGGTGTATTTTTAGTAGGGTTGTTTAGTAGCGATGGTTGGGTCATTACACTTTGGAAAGCCAAGACTTGTTTATAAAGTTTTATATTTATTTCAAAGTTGATTTGATATGAAATGAAAATGTAATATCTTTTATCGCAAAAGAAAGTTTTAAAGAAAATATGTATTTACTTATTTTTCACAATGATTGAGTATTTTCAAAATGTATTTGAGGTAAAGGGTGTCCCAAAATGTACCAAATCTATTTTAGATTTAGTAGCCCACAATTTTATCCTATAAATAGGCTAAGGTAGCACACAAATTTTCATTCATTCCCCACTTTCTCTTCAGCTGATCGAATGCTTTAGGGCCCCCCTTCTCTCAAAATTTTTATTCTTCTTGCTTCCATTTTGGTGGTTTGAAGCCTTGGATGTAGTAGAACCTCCATTAAAGCTTAAATCCTCAAGCTTTGATCAAGCCATCTCCATCACCAAGGTATAGGGGGAGTGAGATGTTTATTTTCTTATTGGAACGACCCTTTATTGCTACAATACTACCTACATTCTCATACTCAATTAAGATATATAGTCATTTCATTTAAATATTTTCTTATCACCGTTTTATAAGTAAAACATACATATATGATATAGAACAATTCAACATATAAGTCAGTTTATATACAACTCCACCAAAGATAGCTAAATCAAAATTCCTTATAGCTGGTCAACTTATGACAAAAACATCAAAACAAAAAAATAAAAGAGCTTTCAGAAAAGCTCCACCCAAAAAGGGCCTCAAAAAGTCTCCATCTGAGACCTCCTCTATTAGCTTCGAGAAATTGGATCTGGGAACGCCTCTCCCTCTACTCCCACGCCAAATGACGTGATCATCATAATCATAGCACCATACAACAACAACAGCAACCACAACAATCATACCAAAACAAAATAGCAAGGCAAGGGTAAGCTTACATAAAAAAAAACCAATGTATAGTATGAAATTCAACATAATCAAAATCATCAATCACACCAAGATAGAAACCAAAATTTGCCCAGAAATAGGTTTACATACATTACAGTATAGCACACATAACATCACACACTATGCTGTCAACCCCATATGTCAATGTATGAATGACACGACTCTCGAGAGATTTTCTACATTTCGGGCTATCAGTCAGGTCTTTTCCCCTACCATGGCCATACACCATTCAGGGATTGCCAAAACTCTAATCAGTTGGATAAGCTTACGTTGTCAGGATAAGTGTATATGGGTGATGGTATATTGCGACACAAGGTCTGCATTGCCTTGGCCTCCTATGGGATTACCCATCCACTTATCCCCAAAGTCCAGCTTTCAAACCACATTTCTTATCCAAGCACTAGGTTGGAGGCCTATTTGAGTACCAACTCTAGTCACCATCCACCTTACATGCCTACCCGCACACGGCTTGAGGCCCACACAACCTCAGTCAACAACATATGCATGCCAAGGCATGTATCATCACAAACTCAACTACAACAATCATCAAATCATATATATATGTATCAACATATTACCACGTGGCCTACTCAACACCACATGTGGTTCAACAATCACCATCAACCATAAATTAACCCCATGCACGCCCAAACTAGCCTCTTGCATGGTCAACAGATAAGACAATGTCCAAGCAACACATACTTTTTGACAATTCTTACACAACAAAATAGAATAACACGCTCACTCAGTGATCCATATGCTCGCTCAGCGAGTACCTTTTATATAGAGAGCACAATTTCTCTTCGAAGGTCTTTGCTCAGTGAGTATAAGTCTTGCTCAGCGAGATCAAGTCCAAGGAGCAACCAATTTTAAGGAAAAATTCTCGCTCAACGACAACAAAGGTCACTTAGCGAGTCCAGCTCACTTCCTCACCCCTTGCTCAGTGAACATGAGCTTCGCTTAACTAACCATACACAAACACTTTAGACACCCACCATTCGCTCATCGAGTATTAGACCTGCTTAATGAACCACATTTTGGAAAATTTCCAAAATTCAGATGATCACTCGCTCAGCGAACATATGTTTCGCTTAGTGAGACACTTATAACTTATCACACAATTCCTCAACAATAATGATAACAAAAAACCCAAAAACTAATATAGAAAATCATTTAAACATCCAATTAACTTAAACTATACATTTGACCTTCATATGAATCAATAAAATCATTAACAACCAACAAAAATTATAAGAAAGAAAAGAAAACTCTATTTTTCTCTCGCTTAAGGAGCAAATCCATTGCTGGGTGAGAAATCCGTCGCTGAGCGAACATTTCAGTTGCTAAGCGAGAGCTTAACTTCCAGCAACCTCAAAATTAGTCGTTAAGCAAACTTTTCCGTCGCTAAGCAAGAGCTCATATCGCTGGAAGTGATTTTCATTCGTTTTCTTCGTAAATCCAACACCAAAACCCAATTTTGATCAAATCAATCAATAACAACCATTACAAAACAATCTTAAACATTTCTAATACCTTTCTAACTGATTACATATCAATTTAATCCACAAATCACAAAACCCCTTTCCAAAACCTATTTTGTGACAAAATCCACATACACAAGATTTTCACAGAAATCAAGTGATTCCAAAGTATCAAATCAACAACCACAAACACAAAATCAAGCATTAGTAAACTTCTCTTTCCTCTAAAATCTTCCAAATCTGGATTTAGGTTCCTTGAGAATCTAATGTTCTTGAGCCAATTCTTTAAGGATTCGCCCCTTTTCTCACCACAAACACTAGACTGTGCTCAAATCTCTCTAACACCCTTTCTAACTCGAAGGATTCTAGAGAGAGATAGAGAGAGATGAAGAGAAGAGAGAGAATGAGGAAGAGGAAGAATGAGAGAACTTCCTCTCCTTTCTCCCTTTTATACTTGGACCTCCCAGAGCTCTCACACAGACTTTTGACCAACTGAGGCCTAAATCTCACCAAACCACTGCTCTTATTTCAAAACTAATTTAACTCAACTATTTTTCTCTTAAAACTCAAAATCACACTTACAACAAACCCACATTGGTTCAAGCACATATCTCAAGTTTTCTAAAATCAAACCCGAATTTCAAACAAACAACACGCAACCATCATCACATACAATAAACTATATATAACAACAATTCATTTATTTCTTTTAATACCTAGATTACATATCTAATTTCTACTTTTTAATCATCACTACACTGAATCACATATTAAGAAAACAGGTGTTACACTTATCACTTTCATGATGGGTTTCTATGAATTTATTTACTTTTATTATCATTTTAATGATGCTTGAGTTGTTGGAAACTTTGATGTTGTTCTTACAATCTTTGATTGATATGAATAGGATAGGTTAAGTTCATGGAAAACTATGAAATGTTTTTGGCTATTTCTCTTCTAGATCCAAAATTCTTTTTAAAGAAACCAAGTAGTTGTTATTATGAAAGCAAGATACATGAAATTGCTTGACAAACTTGCTTTCATTGAAGCAAAATTTTCTTACTAATCTCCCACAAAGCTCACAACCTTGGTGAGAATAATGGGAAGGTGTTGCTCAAAATTTTTGTTTCATTTAAATTTGAAGTTATTTGATCTTACAAAAAGGTTACATGAAGTGTTAGTGGTAAAATCACATCAAAATTTGAATTGAAAGTAGGTACTGAACATAGGCTATGACATTAATACTATTTGGGCATTCTAGATCTAAGGAGGAAGATGACTAGTTATTTTTCATTTTCTATAAGAATTATATTGAATAAGTACTTTATTTTTGCAATAAATTAAATTTTGATACTAAAAATAAAACTCTGGGCTTTGTTTGCTCCATTAATAAATTTCGGCCTTAAAGGCCTAACAAGTAAGGAAAGAAAAAACTTTGGGCTTAGCTTAAAATTTTAGACAACAAATGTTTTATAAAAGCCCAAAGAAGTTTTGAATTGAAATTAGAAGCCTAGATAAAGATATCTTTGTAAGTCCAAAACTTGAATAAAAATGAATTAAGCCCTCAAAAGAATAGATAACTTAAATAGAACTTTTGAATTAAAGGTATTTCTCTATTAATAAACCTATATGTGTTTTAATAGTAATGCTAATTATACTATAAGCTTTTAACCTATAACCACTTTGTAAAATTAGGTTGAGTTAAAACAACTTTTCTCAAGACTTATAGGACCATTAAATTAAATCAATAATAGTCTAAGGTTAATTAAGTAGGAAAATAGTTAGTAGAAATAGAAGTGAAGTTTGAATCTAATGATCCTTAAAAATACTTGAATCTTTTAACTAACAAGCAAGCAAATGTTAAACTTTTCTTAAAAAGTGTGTGAAATTGAAACAGAGATATTAAAATATCTCTAGAAATGTTGGATCTCTATAAACAAATGTTATTATGTCAAAAATTCTGGAGAGCTATTATGTGAATTAATTTTAGGTAAGGATGTGTCGAGTAAAAATATGAAGATCACATAATGAGATATGTGATCCAGAGATAGGGGAGTTACAGCTTGGTACGTTGCGGGATGAAGGCACTAACAGGGTGTAGGGGGTATGGTATCGAGTTGTGGAAATCCTAATGGCTAGGATAGCGCCCTAAAGCCGAGATAATCATGAAATCGACTTGATAACACTAACACCTACTCAGCACCACCAAGGTTGGTATAGCCTATACCTTAGTTGAAAAGTTGTGAGAGCTCAATGCTTGATGATAAATTTTGTACCATGATGATTAGGGCTATATGGACTCCCAATCACTTTCTTGTGAAAATAGCTCATCAGTGGGGGTATGGATCCATAATAATTATTAAGTATTGGGTAGATTAAAATAACCTAGAATGATTTATAGGCCCTTCTTACAATGCATCAAATATGTTGTGTGTTTGTGCTCATTATGAAAGTGATTTATAAAAGAAAATAAATCACCTCACTCTTTTTTTCTATTCTTTAATTGTAAGTGATGACAATGTCTGAAGATGACTTTCTCTCTGCTGATGGGAAAACTCCATCTTATATATGACCTGTCGGGGTTGTAGGAGTACCATGCCGATACAGGTGAGAATACTTACCAGGGACATGTCATTGTTAGCTTCCACTCTATGTATTCTGACGTTTTAATGCCTGTATCTACTATTACTTTGCCTTTGATGATCATGGCTGTACCTTCGCTTGACTACATTAGAGCACATGTACTACCTCTTCCATTGCCTGCGACTGACCCGTATATGATGGACTTCCAATATGTTCTAGTCATCCAATTTTACGATCCTCCGTCAACTTCACTCATGCCTACAAGACTGCAGTATATGTCGTATGAGTCTTCTATTCCTTCTTAAGTCTACCAGTAAGGAATGGAAAATGGATGGTTGAGTCTGACTCCTTCACTTACAAATGTGATGGGATTTTCAAGCACATTACAGCCAAATGGATTTGTAGACTTGACTAATAGTACCAACAGTGATGGAGAGGGGTTGTATAAGGGCTCCATCTAAGCATGACATTAGTCTTTTGTACTATATAGGTTAGTAGGGATGGGTGTAGTTCTGCTCTGACTTAGGCCCCACTTTTGTGATGTATATATGAGAGGGTACCCAATAATGTGATCCTTTTATGTATTTTGATTTTGTGATAACTCAAATGACTGTATTCATGACTTGTTGACTACTTGTAACTTGATGGCATGTAATGTACATTGTGACACATAAATGACTATGACTGACATTATGAATACTTTCATCCTTGTCTCTTTATGTTATCTGTTACGACAATTAATATAAATTAATAAACTGATCGCGTGCATAAAGTATTCATAAACAAACGATATTTGATAACAACGTAATTCCAAGTAAACAATAAGATTAGTATGTTTTATTATAATGTGATAGGGTGCCACGACAATCCCCTCTCGTGATACAAGTAATTTAGCCCAAAATTTGAAATGTACTAAGCTTAACATGATTTAGCCCTCTTAGTCGTGTGTCTCATCATCTAAAACTTGTTCAATTAATTTTAGAGCCAAATATATATGTATATATATATATGTATACATACATATATATATATATATATATGTATGTATACATATATATATATATATATATATACTTGTAAACCAAGTTGCTTATCATGAGTTTAAATAATTGGTTTGATGATGCTTTTGAATTTTTGAATTTATTTTTTTGTTAATGTTGCTTTGGGCTAATAAAGTGCTTAGTTTTGAGAAAATAAAAATTATTTTGATAATTAGATAATATTTTAAAATTTATTAAAACTTGTTTATTTAATAGCAACACACAAATAAACAAACTCAAAGAAAGCTTCTTACGAGTTTACTTTAAGTTTTATTTAATAATATTATTATTCAAGTATAGATAGAGTTGACAAAGGCATGAATTGAATCTGGACTACCAAGGCTCTCTCTTGCATGATGATCATTATTAGGTTGTAAGGAACCATGGTGGATTGGATCTGGACCTGCTGGACTCAATCTTGTGATATGGTCAACATTATTAGGTCTCAATGAATTGTGATGGTCTGGATTTGGACCTACCGAACTTTCTCCTACCATACATTCAACATTATTAGGTTGCAATGACTTGTGATGCATTGGATCTGGACCTGCTGGACTCCCTCTTAAAATATGATCAACTTTACTTAGTTGCAAGGAATAATGGTGGATTGGATCAAAACCAGCACGGTTCTCTCTTGTGATATGATCAACATTATTAGGTTGCAATGAATTGTGATGGATTGGATTTGGACATGCTGAACTCTTTCTTAAAATATGATCAACATTATTCACTTCATATGCTTGAGGTGTTGTTGAGTGAGCAAAGTGGGTTGCAACTGTTATGGCATTGTTAGTAAACAATGCATAAAGAACAACTATTAGGATTGTTGTAGGAGAAGTCATATGCAAATTTGTCATCTCTTAAAAACAATAAGAATATAACTAAGGCAACGTGAATATAACTTAAGATGAGATAGTAATATATATAAGCTCAATTCAATAGTACCTTATTAAAACTGTATCTCTTTTTGGTAGGCTTATTAATTTTTCTTTTTAGTAGTCAAACGTAATACATTCAATTTTGGAATTTTATTAAAGTGACAAGTTTTTCAATAAATTTTATGATACTATTATTCAATCTATAGTTTGACTTGTTTTGGATTTTTTTTTCCTATACCACATTCTGTTTTGGAATATTATTAAAGTGATAAGTTTTTGAATACCACATCCTAGTTTGGATTTTTTTTTTTTAATACCACATCCTGTTTTGGAAATTTATTAAAGTGACAAGTTTTTCAATACCACATCCTATTTTGGATTTTTTTTTTCAATACCACCTCTTGTTTTGAAAATTTATTAATGTGACAAGTTTTCCAATACCACATCCTATTTTGGAATTTTATTGAAGTGACAAGTTTTTCAATACTACATCCTGTGTTGGATTTTTTTCATTATTAATTAGAGTTTCAATTAAGAATTCTTTGTTCATTTAGTGACAAATATCACGCATTTTGGGTTGGTTATTATGAGTGTGTTGGAAAAATAATTAACCAAGTATTTGATTTAACTTGGCTATTACTTGAAATGATTCTTCTTGATGAAAATGTAAGATTTTTCTCTCATTTTTTTTAACTTCAATCATCTTAATCTTTTCATGTTTTTATTTTTATTATGGAACAAAAATTCATGCCTTAATAAGGAAGACATTGATGCATAAGCTTGAAATACTGTTAAAAGAAGAAGAAGAGAATGAAATTTGTTATCTAACGATAATTTTAGTCATTAGTTGTGACACTCGGTCACATTTGACACATTATTTATTTAATTAGATATTATTACTTAGTTGCTAAAAATATGAGGGAAAAAAATCATTTTTGTTTGTTTTACACTCGGTTTGTGTTTGCCACTTTTTAAAATAAGGAAATAAAAAGTAAAACAACAATATTTGAAAATGGTTGTAAAATATAAAATAAACAAGTCTATTACCATACACAAGTTCTGAATACATCATCAAAATTGAATACATAGAAAATCAAATGGGATACAAGAAAATAGCCAAAATACGTATTAAGAGACACTACCTACCCCCACTATATACAACAAAAGGGTCCTAAATTAGAGCAGTATCTATAACTTATCCCATCCCATATACAACCAAAAAGAAAGCAGGCTCCCTAGTCCTACAATTCCTTGTCCACTTAGGTAGTCTCTAAATCATCTGGAGCAGCAAAGGGGCATGATCATTGGGCATCACTGCCATCTTTGCCTATCCGTCCATAAATAATATACGTAGAAAGAAAAGGTAGAGGAGTGAGGTGATTTATTCTTAAAACCACTTTCATATAGATGGTAGGAAATACTACCATCAAACATGAGATAAAACACAACTAACAATCATATGAAGGGAACCTAAGGTCTTTATCTAAGTTATATAGTCTATCATTTGCTTTGTATGGATCCATATTCCCTTTTGATGACAAAAATGGGGGGCGGGGCATAATGCTTGTTTGTGTAAGGGGAAGGGGAATTGGTACTTTAACATGTATCATGGGTTTTGCAAGACATTTCTATACTTGCTATTAGGATTGGAGGTGGGCACGTCTTGTGCTCCTAATCACTTTTAATAAATTCATTTTTTCTTTTCAAAAAAAAAAAAACCAAATAGTTCATTACTAATAGACTTATCTTTTAGTAGAGATTTTCCTAGTCTTAGTCGGTTTGAGCATCAGTACTCTCATTCTCAATGTCTCTACTTTATTATGTAGAGACTTAGTCTCTATTCACATAACAGTATAATAACTTAGAGTTTATACATCCATATATAAATATCTAACATAACTGAACAATTTAAATATAAATTATTTAGAAAGCATGTAATTAAATATCAATGTAATCATAGTCTAAAAGAAATTAGCAAGGTATTTACTTATCAAACTTTATCTAACTATTTTAAGTACCTAATTTAAAGTTTAAAGTTAATTATTGTTGGATATTTAATAATACAAAAACCAAATTTGCTTAGGATTGATTATTAAACAAATTTTAATTTTAATTTATACTTTAAGTCTTAGGTACTTAATAAAATATTAAACCAATTAATTGGAAATTTAAAAACTTAAATTTAATTAATCTTAACAATAAAAACCAAATTGCTTACTTAGAGGAATTAAAGTTCTAGACTTTATTTTAAGACATTGGTTAATTGTTGGAATTATTTTAAGCTTATGATTTACTCAAGTTAAATTTGAACTTCTATTAAACCTTATGTACTAAAATAGGACTTAAAATTTATGGTTGCTAAAATTTACTAAAACATTGGTTAATCTCTTTTAGGGAAATACTTTAGATAAAATATAGAAACTAAATTGAAGCTAATAAAATTTTTAATTAAAAAGGTTGAAAATTTTGTCAAAATAACAAGCAGAAATTGTTTCTTTTTCTAGATTCAGTGGCTCAGTTTGATCCTTAAGTTTGAATGACTAAATGATATTTATAAAATTTGATCCACATCTTGTTAGAAATATAATTTTGTCTATTTTCAAAAACACCCAGGATCACATTGAACAAAAATCTACAAAAAAAGATACAAAAATGAAAAGCCAATGAGGTCAAACAGAATCACTGAATGACTAGCAAACTATTTTTAGTTTTTTCTTGTTTGTTTTAGAACATTTAGCAGCAAAGTGAAATTTTTCTCCAAATTACATTCAATAAGCTTTCCACATTGACCAAGATCATTAAAAGCAAAGCTCTATACGATTTATAGTATTTTTGAAAAACAGCCTTTCCAAAAAACACTTTTAGTAAAAAATAATGAACAGCCTTTAACTTCCAAAAAATAAGTAAAAATAGTAAACAATCATAAATATAGACATATTATATATCCACAGAAATATTATCAAATATAGTTTCTATTAGTTTAAAGAATTTCACCAAAACACTAACAAAAAATAAAATCCAAAATCACATTTAAACATATGCTGCCAAATCTACGTTTTTAGACAACAAAACTTTCAATAGGTAGAACTTTTTCATTTATTAATTTTTTTTTTCAAGTGATTTTTGATTCCATTATAAAGAAAATTTTGTCTAGTTTCATATAAAAAAAAAAGTACTCAAAAATAATAAATACAACTCGAGTTACAAGAAAAACAAGAACAGATGTTATATCTGGAAATTAGGACAACAACATACAAATCAAGAAACTAATAGATTTTGGGGGAAAATACTCCAAGCATCCATGTGAAAATAATTAAAGCAAGAGAACCACCCCACTCCCCCCCCCCCCCTTACCTCTCAAGCTTGGTAAAGCAAATGGAGAAGATTGGTGGTTAGAGATTGCTTCCAAGCTTGAATGATGGTAGAACTTGAAGGTGGTGGTGGAAACTTGGTGATGGAGCTTTGGAATGGAAGAAAGAATTTGAAAATGGAATGGTGGAGAGGAGGAAAGGGTACAACCAGCAAGGGGCTGAAGGAAAAGTGAAGAACATGGCTTCCAAGGGTGGGTATTTATAAGAAAAGTTTGGTGGTGAGGTGGCCATTTATGATGCCACTTTAGAGACATCCCCTTAGGTGATGTCATGCTTTAAGAGCATGTGTTAATTATGGAGTTTCATTTTAGTCCCTGAACTTGTCTCTGGTAGTTGTGCTTGTAGAGGTTTCTCAAGTCTCTGCAGTGTGATTCAATTTTATCTGGTAATCAACTGTTATCGCTAAAACTTCAATAACTTGCTTTTTATATCAAATCAATGAATTTCTACTTGAAACTTGGTACAAACATTATTTTAAGTTTAAAAATAATTTCTAAAATTTAAAATTAATATATATATTTTTTTGAATTTTTAATTAATTATTTAATATTTTTAGGTTAAAAAATTTATGGTAAATATAAAATTAAGTTTCTTACCTAAAAATGAATTAAGAATGAAGTTTTTACTATTTCTAGATATCAAACTAATACTAGCTTGACTTAACAGTCAACTAGGGGCATTTTAGTGATTTTTCACAAGAATTTCAAAAAAAAATTAAAAATATATTTTAATATATATATATAACATGTTTCTAGACCCAGAATAACATTTTACTGTCATTTGAACATTTTTCACATGTAAGCTTTTTTGTGAACAAATTAGGACGTAGTTGCCATTTTTTCCATTTCTTCGGGCCCCGCTTGTAAAAATTATAAAAAATGACAACTAACTACTTAAAATTTTGAACGCAACAACGAAAATAAGAATTTTGAGATTCCTTTACGATTTTTAAGAAATAAAATCTCAATTAATTACAAAACAGTTATAAACGAAGGTAGGAGTGTTACATTAGTCATTACATATCGCATGCTATTATTTTGTTTTTATATTTTGATGTTATTTTGCAAGTTGCTTAATTTTTCTGACGCTATTCCCAAACAAAATTATTTTGGTGATAATAGGGTAATTAGACTTATATGGAATAAATGTTATTCCTACAAATAGGAATGTTAATGAAAGATTAGAATATCAACATTAGATTAATTGTTCAATTAATAAATTAAAAAAAGAATACTAAACAAGCGAAAGATTAATTATATAAACTGTTATATAGTACTTTTAATACTTCATTCTTAGATTATTGATTATTGACATATTCAAGTTGTGAAGTGTATTGTCAACATTTTATAGTGATGATTATTGTATTTAACTATAATTTTAAACATATTCATAATATCTGTTGTGTTTGAGATGTTCCAGTCAATTTCGACTATGATCTAGTTGACTTAGGTCGAGGTTTGACTATACTTAACTGAGATTTAAGGTGAGTTGGTGGTGATGCTTTATTTAGATGCAACAAGCTACGGTGGAAATGAGTTAGGTACCTACAAAAGTGCTTCAACACTCAAGTCATTAATAATTTTGTCAGGGTGACTGAATGTAATAAATTTTTATTTGACATTGTTGAAGTTGGATGTGTTTTTAAGGTGCCTAATATGGGTTGAACTGCTTGGCACAAGGCCTAAGGCCTTTGGAAGGGCAATGTTAGGTTATTTTAGAGTAAAATAATATCAATTTACTCTAGGTCAAGGTAGGTTCCCTTGTACCTTGGTGGATTATGTTTGTCTTATACCTGAGTTATGTGTTGGAACCAAAGATGTGTTAAGTGTCTAACCCCTAAAAAAATGTTTTGATGATAACAAAGGTTATTAAATTTTGAAAAAGGACTGAGAAGGTTATATTGTAGGACACAGACGCATATGTACCAAGCGCCCAAGGAAGTTTATGTAAAAGCGTCCAATAAACGCTTTATGTACCAAGTGTCCAAGGAATTTCTTGTAGAAATGTCTTATATACATCCAAGGTTTCTCTATGTAAGGTGTCCAAAGTGCCTTGGCATTAAAAGTGAAGTTTTAAAAGAATATATTTATATTTATACATATCTCTGAACGAATGCCCTTCAATAATTAAAACCTTATGCCTTTTTAAAATACAATTAAAATATCAACGTTTATATATTCTGTTATATCTTTGAATATCTTTGGCATTTATTGAAAAGAACATTAGCTCTAAAACATGGTACTATCAAAGATCAAAAGGCTTGTCAACCAATTAGCAAAAGTATCAAAGTAGCTAAACAAAAAAGAAAAAAGAGAATGTGTTTTCGCATGTCAGATAAAACAAAGTACCTTTTTGGTACAAACTGTCACTACTACAGTCTGCATTATATTCTCTCTCCTAAAGCTTTATGTGAAGGTCTCTCTATGCATTTAATGCTATTCAGAATGAGAAAAGGCTTTATCTCCCAACGGATCTTTACATCCCATCTATATATTGAAGGTTCAAGCTGAAGAAGAACATAGAACAAGAGAGAACATGAAAAAGAGAACAAGCTATCTATCTTTCTAGACACTTTCATATACTTGTACTTAACTTTCATATCTTTGTACTCATAAGTCTTGTATCTGTACTTAAACTATATATCCTCACTTTTGTGAGTTATCCATTACATTCATTCCTGTGAAAGCCTGAAAAGACTTAGTAATAAAGAATACTTGTTGTAAAGTAATCTCAAGGCTGGGATTACAAGTTGTAAAGCCTAAAAAGGCTTCGAGAATACTTGGTAGTTGTAAGTGGTTGTTGTTGAGTCCAAACCCCTTGTGTTTTGATTATGACAAACCTTTTGAAGACAAATCATAAGCCTTTTGAGTAAAAGTCTACTAATGAATTATGGTCAAGTGTACGTAGAAAGCTGGTAGACTTGAAGCATGAAAAGAACTTATTAAATGCAGATGATTAAGAATGATCAAGGTTGTATATTGAGAACTCAATAAGCTCATTGAATAAAGAGAAAATTTTAGCCATGTGAAGGAGTCATTGGTCAAAGACAAGAAGAACATTGTTCTTAATTGAACAATTATAAGCAATCAAGAAGAAGCAACATGTGCAACAAAATATAGAACTATAACATTAAAACAAAACTTCATCAATAATATGAAAGTATTTTAAAGGTCATATATTGGGATGTAGAAATGCTTTTGAAGTGATCTTAGTGGCTATAGAAAGCTTAAAGAGATCTCTACATTTCTCATGTAGAAGTCGTGAGCTAACATAACTTGAATCATGGAAGAATTTGAACTTAAATTGAAGATGTTATTTTGTCCTAACAACATGACACAACTACAATAGTTTGAACACAACTTGAGCTTTGGCAGTACATTTGAGGTGTTTGCGGTGGCTACGGGAAGCTTAAAGAAATATCTACAACTTTCGCAAAAAAGTCATAAGCTAATATTGCAACAGTCCAAATTTTGAGTATTTGAAATAAACCATAAGGAAACCTTTTTTAGGACTCTAATATTATATTATTTGATTAATAATACTTAGGTGTTATTATTATTATATTTATTATTGTTATTATTATTATTCACTATTATTATTGTTGTTGTTATTATTATTATTGTTGTTGTTCTCGTTATTATTATTATTATTATTATTAACATTATTATTATTGCTGTTGTTGTTGTTGTTATTATTATTATATTATTATTATTATTATTGATACTATTATTGCTATTACTATTGTTTTTCTTATTCTTGTTATTATTAGTATTATTATTGTTGTTGTTGTTCTTATATTATTATTATTATTATTATAGTATTACTACTCTTGTTATAATTGTGGTGGTTGCTACTATTATCACTATTATTGTTATAATTACTATAGTATTATTAGGGTTATTATTGTTATTAATATCCTAATGATAGAAATTAGTAGGAGTTAGATAATAGGACTCAAGATAACAATTAAGGCCTAATAAGGGACTTAAACCCACCAAACCACACACCTACCCATGTTCTATAAGAAGGGAAGATAGAGAGATTAGGGTTAATCATTAGAAAATAGGAAAAGGAAAAGAGAAAGAAGGGAAAGCATAGGCATCCCTCTTAGGGATTTGGTAATCAACTTCAGGCGAGTACAGCCCTTTGCATGTTCCCCCTTCCCTATAATTGTATGAATCCTGATTACATGTATGGCTGGCATGTTTCTCCTTTCCCAAAATTATATAAATCATTATTGTATGTGTGTTTGGCATGTTCCCTTTTCCCCATAATTGTTTGCTATTATCTATCTTGCCTACCATTATAATTATATGTTTTTACCATGTGGGGATTAGAATGAGTGTTTTGTACTTGTTAATGTTTATGCAAGATTGAAGGGTATTATGATGTTTAGGAACAGGTTTGTTTCTCCCTCTTTGTTTGTGTGAATATGCATCACCCATGGTTAAGGTTTCGTGAGAGTTTTGGAATGGATGTTAAATTGTTGTGTTTAAATTATATTATTATTATTGTCATTATTGTTGTTGTTGTTGTTGTTATTATTATTGTTGTTGTTGTTGTTGTTGTTATTGATAGTATTATCATTATCTCAATCCCCATAGATAAAAGATAAAGATATAGTTTATCATATATATATATATATATATAGGGATTTGCTAACATATATACACTTGTTTTTTAATTAGAGTACGTTAGCAAATTGTAACTACAATGTATCTTAAAATACACCATGGTGTAGCTTGCTAATATACTCCAACTAAAAAATAAGTGTGTGTACATTAGCAAATGCTTGTGGGATTTGCTAACGTACACACACTTATTTTTTAGTTGAAGTACGTTAGCAAAGCCCATATATATATATATATATATATATATATAGAAAAGAAAGAAAGAAACAAAAGAAAAAGAAAATGGAAACAAAGACCTTGCCATGCCAAGGCAAGGCAAGAATGTTGGATATTAGGGTCAAGTAAAAATCTTTAAAGGGAGAAATCAGGCCAAGTTTAAGGTTTCATTTGCCAATCATAATAGTCTAAATGACTTTCTCATCTACCTTTACCTACGCCCTATTACAACCAATAAAAGACCTCTTGATGAAAGTTGATTTTTGTGATTGAAGATTTCCAAAACTTTAGCAAATATATGGTAGGAAGTGATTTTTCTTGAGATTGGAGTGAAAACACAAGCTCAAATACTTGAGTGAAACACGTTATGAAAGAATAAAAGCTTGATAATTCTTGCTTGATGATTGATTTTGTTTGTTCTTAGTGATTGTGTATAGTTGAAAAATTCTTGCTTTTTCATATTGAAAAAGTTCATGGAAAACCAAAAAGGAAAAAAAAAGAAAATTTTGAAAAACAAATGAATCAATTGAATCATGCACTTATGCTTATTGTGTAGCAATCCCTTTATGATTAATTGTTTGCATGAGAACAAGCAAAGTTCTAAGTTTGTGGTTGTGATAAATCCATATTTGATGATTTTATGTACATGATTTTAATAGAAAAAGATACATAAAAAGAAGAAAATCTATAAAACATGATAAAAATAGTTTACTTTTGTTTGTTTGTAAATAAATAGAATTTTGAGGAATTTTTTCCACATTTTTGTAGAAAAATAAAGCAAAACACTTGCATCTAGAAGTGTAGCGTGTGAAACAATGGAATGGCATCCCACAAATGCTAAAATTGAGCACAAATGCTAGGTCAAACCCTTGAAAGATTGGTATTCCCTAGTAGACTAACGTGTGGGACACTAGATAGACGTTGGACATAACATTGGAGCATGATTTCCACACTAGATGATCAACGTCCAAAACTCCACTCAGCTTGTAACTGTTAACAGCCTGTCCAATATTTTCTTCACTTTACGTCCGAAACTCCACTTAGCGTGTAACTACTAAAAGCATGTCAGACATTTTCTTCAATTTAGCTTTTCTCGACTTTGACTTCCCGTATCAAGCTTGGTAAGCCAATTTCTCAATCTCCTCTCTTTGATTTTATCCACATCAAGTTCTTGCATGTCATTGTTTTACTCATCTAAGCACAAAAATCTACTCTCTACAACCTACTGATCATCGTATTCAAATTGTTTTCCAAAACTGATGTCATTTCCTTTTTATTTCTCTCTTGGCTGAGACTTGTTGGGCTTGCATGTGGGGGTTTTGTAAATTGAACCTCACATATACAAAGCCATGGTTGCGTTGTACTCATTTTCCTCTTCAATTTGATAGGTTTTAATCGTTGAACCGAAACCTGAGGAGAAAACGGCACTGATCGAAAGTTTAGGAGCAAAACATGCGGGGAGCACAAATGAAGCTTAGAGCATGTTCAAGGAACCTCCCACTAACCCAAGGGAAAGGGGAATGAGAAGCCCTAGTGTTGGTGTACAAGTGTGAGTAAGTTAACTAAGAAGTCTTACATTGGATATAGATGGGTATGTTAAGCAACATATAAGTAACAAAGACCCATACACCTAATGCCTAAGGTTTTGGATTGGATGTGGTGTAAAGCTCACTTATGTGGTTATACTCATGGCCTATTGGTGATGATCTCTTCGATGTCTACCCCCCTCGTATTCTCAACACCTATGAATAGTAGGCATAGAGAGTGAGTTAGGAGCACCTCGCTCCCAATGACTTATAGCTTCGAGAGAGTCGATATCAAGATTTAATTTGTGTTTGGTACATGTGTGCTTGATTTGTAGAATTAATGTATTTTCTTCCACGTGTTCATTTAGTGAAGCCTCGAGGATTTCAATTAAATCCCTAGAGCGTTACGGAGCTATAAGGTAGAGTGTCCAATTGGGGTACTCTACAAACCACATTCTATATGCTTAAGAGCTATGTTTGATTTGATTGTGAAAATTGTTTAAGCTCATATGATGAATGTTGTCTCCCATTGATTCAATGAAATTAATTGCTTATAAATCAAGGGTTTATGTTTAATTGTGAATTAAACATGTGGATTGTTTGAATAGCCAACCATATTGTGAACACCCAATTTTATGTAGGTAGTTTGTAGTAATAATTGAAATTAAATAAAACTAAAAGGTGAAAAAAATATATAATATTACATAAGTTTGTTTTCTTTTTTGTACTTGTTGGGCTCAAAATGTCTTAAGCCCATAACTAACTAAAAAAGGAAAAAGAATAAGAAAAGAAGACCCATGATAAGAAAAAGAAGAGAAAATCAAATGTTAAAAATGAATAAAAATTTAAAGAGTCTTTTGTTTTGGACTTTGCAAGTTTAAAGGCCCATTCAGCAAAAAAGATAAAAACAAAATAAAAACAAAAGAAATGGAAAAACATTGGGCTAGGCTCATTATTAATAAAAGAAAACAAAAATAATAATAATAATAAGGAAAGGGTAGCAGAAACGTGAGGGAAGGACAAAAAGAATAAAAACGTAGGGGTTAACTGAAGAAACTTTCAGAAGAAGTTTTGAAAAAAAATAATAAAAAAAATGTTGAAGGAAAGTCTGAACTAATGGCTATATATAGCCTTTTGGAAGGAGTTTTCTGGCACTTACGACTCATTTTTCTCATTCACTGTGCGCTCACATACACCTTGCTGCTAAATTCTCTCCTTCATGATAGAAGCCACAAAGGTATAATCTCTCCCTCTTCTCTTCTGTCATTATGTAATTCTTTTATCTTGGCATTGTGCAATGAAATTTCTGGTTCATTTGTTCTTTATTCATCTTGTTAGTTATGTAGTTCTCTGTTGTATATATGTTTAGTCTCTTTTTTACAATTTGTTGTTGTCTGATTTCTCATCTTGTGGTTTTATTTTCTATTTACTTTTCATATACCAGTATTGCACACTCACTCATCGACGCATCTCATACACATCTCTTTGATCACTATCAACATATGCATCTCACACTTATGCATCTCACACACATCAACATTGCATCACAAATTCATTTAAGCATTTTCTTTAATTGTGCTTCCTCACATTTTCTTTTTTCACGCAGTAAGTTCCTATAAATCCAACACACACAAATTTCAATTCTTTTTTTATAGTCACATTTAATCAAATGCAAGCACAGGCACAATATGCATAGGTTATGCATTCACATACACCTTCTAATCAAATATAATCACCATATTTCAATCAACACTAGCAAATCTTTGTAAAATAATAATAATAATATAATAAATAAAATAAAATAATAAACAAAAAATTGCACTCCTTCATATGTAATGTCACCGTCATGACTCGACTTTGCGTCGGTGTTCTCTGAAGCTTCTTGATGCGCTTTCGCCATCAGTGAGAGGCGAATCGAGGTCGTGTTGCCCTCCACCATTCCTTGTGTCTCCTCGTGATGTGAAATAGAGTCAGTATCATCACATAAGATTCCCATCTTGCGTTTCCACTACAACGAAAACCAACATCGACTTTCTCACAGAGTTCCTCTATCTATTGCTATCCCACATATGGATTTGTGTAGCCATTGTTGCGTGTGGGTTAGCTTTGCCATCACATGCCCTCCATGCTGTATTCACGCCATAACCATGAGAACTAGAGGGTTGAACATCCTTCTTCGCCATCAATTCAACTAAAGTATAAGAACTTGGTGGTGGCACTGTGACTGCTCCTTAAGGCTAGCGTAAGGATGCTAAAAGGGGTTTTGCCTTTTTTCCTATTTATTGGGTTGGAAACAAAAGAAAGAACCCCACATGCCTTTCTTTCTACATTTTGTTTTGGGTTGATGAAAGAATGTGGCCCAATTCGATTTCCTTCACCTAGTTCCTTCAAGATAGGTTGGTCACATGCTAGACCTCATTCTTTGTTTAAATAGCTCTATCTTCCTTTTAATTATTGGGTTGATCCTGGATTAGCCTATTTCCATAGGACTAGTATTTTGATACCAACATTTATATTTATTATCTCTTATTATATAAAATAAACACTAATATATTATGAAAAATAAATGATCATAAAAATCATAAAATTTAAAGATGATCACTTTGGAAATACTTCCTATTTGATCATTCGCTAAATTTGACATATTTGAGTTGTACAACTTGGTGATGTCAGATTTAATAACAAAAAATAAAATAAAATAAAAATTAAAAACTAAAATTATCAACACACAAAATGTTTTTTCACAAAGAACTATGTGAGTTTAATTTCTCATTGCACCAGAGGATATGTAGGAGTAGGGGCCTACTCTTGTCGATCTCAAAAAATAATAAAATTAGTTTTTTTAAAATAAAATATTTTCTTCTTAAATAAAACCCTTTTCAATAAAAAAATAAAAAATCCTTTTAAAAAGCTATCTAATCTGTACATTTAATTAGAGGTGACTGTCTTTATGACGGACGTCGTAGGTTGTTAGCACCTTCCCTACGCGGAATCGACTCCCAAATCCATATTTGGTTTCAAAGACTATTTTTTTAAGGATTTTTTCAAGATTTTCCTGAATAAACTTTGGTGGCGATTCCTCAGTTTTTATTTTCTTTTTCGTCGTCCAATTGTGACCCTAGTTGCGACACTTTCAAAATCAAGTTTAAATTACTTTTTTCTATATAAGTTTATGAGAACTCAAGGGTGAGGAGAAACGGGAAAAACAAGGGGTTTATCTCTCACTGTATATCCATCACATCCATCTTATCTCTTAATTATCAAGGGGAAGAATGAATAAAATAAATCATGCATCATACATTTGTCCTTTTTAAAGGAGGGATGTGGTCCAGCGTGGGAAGAAGTTACCCTTTAGGTAAATGCACGCTCGTCCTTTATGGAAGACATGATTATTCCAATGAGGAATCTATCCTTTGCCTTGCTACAGGAGGATTATCCAGTCGTTAAGCTATTGAGCCATCAAGTCTTGAGTCGTTTAGTGTTTAAGTTGTAAGTTGTTAAGTCCCTTGAAGAATTTATCTTGTCCCTTTATAAGAGAGATGTGTCCCCTTATACGAGAGATGTGTCATTCCTATATGGAATGCATTCCTACCCACATAATGGAAGGATGATGCTCCTACAAAGCTATGGGTACCCCACACATGAACATGCATAAAGTGGAAAAGTAGTAACTAACTGAATCAGGACATCATGCACTACATACATCATAGACGAGTAACCAATGTTTGACATTAACTATGAATGCTTGGTGTGCTATCTGTGATTTTCTATGTCTATGAATCATTGCCTTGGTGTTATCCTTTCTCTGAACAGGCTATGCACTGTGGATTGAATTATTTGTGACTATGGTGAACTTGGATTATGTATGCTTGAAATGAGTAGTGTATTCCTATGATAAAAACTTATAAACTATGCTAGCATGCCTGTGTGTGTTGTCAATGTATTATATATTAAGACTGTATAACTTGTGATGATAGAACTGTCCAGGTGTGTGTTGATGATGTATGGATGTGGGAGTTATTGCCAATGGTGAGTGGCATCTCCTTGAGTTTGGTTTTCAGGCTCTTTGGTTGGTTGTATTCCTGCATGCTTTCTGGTTATGTGTCCTTTAGTTGAGTGTGTCCAAACTCTCTATTTATTTGTTCTTTGGCTATGGATCATACTCCTCTGTTTTGTTTTTGGTTGTGGCCCTACTTGACACCAAGTAGAAGATGGATGACGGACAAGGTCACTTCTAGATCACATTGGGAGAACTTGGAGAGTGGACAATGAAATGCAGGATGATGGAGTAAACTACAAAAACACCTTCTTTGACAAGGTGACTTTTTGGCATAAAGTCCTAGGTAGTGGTGATCCTAGGTTAACCACCCTAGTAGAGTATGATCTACATCTTTCGATGACTATAGATAATAATACCTGTGAGTTTAAGACACCAACCCCTTCCTTATCCTTGGATATATAGGTACCTAGCAAGTACAAGGATGAGAATTAAAGTTGTTACCCGCATGCGTATAGGGGTAGGTACGAGTATTTTTTTAAATGCAAGTATGGGGATGGGTACTATAGTACCCTACGCAGACCCTACACAGTACCATCCTTACTGCCTACCCTTACCCTTGAAGAGGTTTCCACCAAGGGAGTATCAAATCTTGTTTAAGATTGGAGATTTGGTGCACACTTATTAAGGACCATTCAATACAAAATTCTTCCCCACGAGGAATTAAAAAGGGTAAGATCTGTTAAAGCTTGGGAAGTTAGGAGTAAAGGAGATGGAGAAAAGAAAATTTTGATTTTTTCAACAAATTTGAAGTTTAGACCCTTGGATCCTATTGATCCAACATTCTTGATGCATTTTAAAACACACTTAAGGGCAAGTATACCCTATCGCAGTAGTAACAATGGACAAAGTCCAGATATCAAACCTAAATGAGTAATTTGCTATTACCAATTAGTTGGAAAATTCTAATTGTCTAGGTATAAAGTTTAGAAAGGGGTTTTGTTTTAGAAAAAATTAAGGATTAACAAAAATTGCAAACAGAGTTAATAAGTAGGAAGGACTTCAATGATTAACAGGCAAGGGTTGTGGTTTCAAGTATATTCTTGATTTCCTTTATATTCAATTCCAATTAAACACCATATGGCCCTTCAATTACCAAATATCCCTATGAATTTAGTTGATAATTATTGATCATGAATTATCGACGTCCTCTCTAGGTTAATCCTCTAATTGTTCATGTAAGAAGGCATCAAGAACGTGGATAAAGACTAATTGGTTAATCTATCTAATTGAATACTAGGATTAAAGATTGATTATGCAATAACCCTTAGTCTGATTACCCTACGAATCTACCCTATTAATTGGTTTGTGCATACAGGGGGTGATCAAATCCAAGAATTAAAGTAGCAAGGCAATCCAATTAACTGAATAAAAACTAAAATTGAGCATTCAAGGGTTCTAAGCATACATTACACCACAAACCTAACTACAAAATTAGTTACTCATGTTCAAAGATAGTCAATTACAATTAAAGAGATACATAGAAGAAGAAGAGAAGAAATCTTTTACAAGGAATAGACCCTTTGATCCTCCAAACCGTGTCCTCTTTGTCTAAGACTGTCCTTGTCCATTAATTAAGAGCTCTGTTTTTAGAAAAACAAAAGGTGTTTTCCTTTGCCCTTCTATCCTCTATTTATAGCCTGAAAAATTCTACTGGGCTGCAAAAGTATGCACGACTATGCTTCAAGAAGCATGGCTATGCTTTGTCATTGAAGTAGGGCGTGCATGAGGGTGTGCTACCTGCATGCGGAGACTGAATTTGGAGCACAACCGTGGTTGGGGAAGCATGGTTATGCTTTGGCTTTGCACCTAACTCTAAGTTGTGGAGGACATTCACAGTGTGCTTCTTTTGCAAAAGCACATATTCTTACAATTTTTAACTTTTTCGTCCAAGTATAGTTCTTTTTGTGTACTGTGCAAAAATAAAGAGAAATTGGTCAGCTGCAGGAATAAAATTGACTATTTAAATCTATGATGCACCCAATTCTCCTATGCCAAACACCTCAATTGAGGGTTTATCAATTCTTTCCTTCAAACTTTGATCAGTTAATGTGTAATCTTATTAAAGCTGGGGCAAAATTAAAAGATCAACATTTTGTACCCCCCTCTCAACATGTCAAAGAAGCTATAAGAGGCTTGATTCAGCCAGATAAAGTTTGCCCTAAATTGGTTGTTTTGGACATAAACAAGAACAAATTTGAGAAAAGAGCGAGAAACAAAGATGTTACTCCTTATCCAACAAGGCCTGAGTTTTATAATCATCCAAACTTCATCTTGCTTGGGATGATTGAGCAACATGTTGTTGGCATGCTTGAAGAAGAAATAAAAAAAAGCTTTTGGGAATGTGGAATAGCCAGAAGGAAGAGTCTAGTAGTGGATTAAGTGCAAAAGAGAAAAAAAGATATTCCCAGCTAGGCTATCTCTTACTATAGACTCAAATATAAGAAGGTGCATCACTTGATGACGCCTTGATGGCCTATACCAGAATTCTAACACCTTAGGACAAAAACATCATTGACTCAAAGACTACACTTCTCTATCTATTCATTGCCATGATGACTTATGAGGAAGGTCCATGGTTCAAAATTGTGAACTGCATCTTGCGGCCGCTCCACAACCGCAATGGACCATAATTGCAATGTGATTTTAAATCACGTATTTTTTCGCAATGCAACATTGTTATGTCCATAACGTAACGCAACACTCCCGTTCTGTTCTATTTTTTTGTCAAAAAAAAAAATCAAAGATTCTTCAGGAGTTGTAGAGAATCATATGCTTTTTGACCAGAAAACACATTGAAAAGAATCACAAACAAATTCATAAGTATCAGATACAAATGTTCTCACCTTACTTCGCTGTAACTTTCTTTCATGACCCAACCTAACTTTGTAGCTTCTCCAATCTCACAGTGTAGATTTGAAATCGGCAACGAGCAACAACATCCATCCTTCATTACAGATAACCTATATATCTGTCTTCGGAAGCCCCTTTTGATTTTGTAAGCCTCCTCTGTTTTACTCTTCTTTGCTAGGTTGTGTGCTTGCTCTGTATTTATCATTTTTTTGCCTCAATTTGGTCATAGGAATAGGTGGGGGTAGGGGTATTTTACGGTAACACCAAAAAATGGGTTAGTTATAGTGATGTGGTGAGGAATGGGCTTGAAGATTTGTGGGGAGCCTAGGGCGTGAAAAAATTGGGAGTTGTTGGAGCGATATATTAGATGGTGGGCGTGGGATGATGTGGTGAGGGGGGGAAGAATTCGTGAGGGGTTTGAGCCTCTGAGGTGTGAATTACCATGAAGGTGTGAAGAAATTAAGGGTTGAAGGGATATTTTGAAGGTGCAGTGGGGACGGTGATTTGGGGAGGGGGGGTTTTTCAAAAGTTTTAAAGGGTGATTAAGTCAAAAGGGGCGGGTTTCAATGTAAAAAAATGGTGGAAGAGTGAAAAATTTAGGGGATAGGGGGATTTTTTTTTTTTTTTTTGTGAAAAATTTAAAAAGGAGGGAGAGATGATTTTGTGAAGAGAATGAAAGGAAAAAAATAAATTTTTAGAGGGAGGATAATTTTGTATGGTAGAGCCATAGATGCAGCAATTTGGGGAAAATAATAATTGAAAAAAAAATTGAGAAATTAAAGAATTTTTGAAGAAAAAAATAGGTAATTGATAAAGATGAAAATTTAAGGGATTGAATTTTTTTTAAGAAAGTTCTAATTTTAGAGAGATTAATTATGAATACTCTAGAAGGAAATTGATAACTTAGAAGGAATTAATTATGATTAATTGGTAAATTATGAATAATTATCAATACTTAAGAAGAAAAATGATAAATTGGTAAAGTAGATTAATATAAATCTATAT
Source organism: Spatholobus suberectus (assembly GCA_004329165.1). Classification (NCBI taxonomy): domain Eukaryota; kingdom Viridiplantae; phylum Streptophyta; class Magnoliopsida; order Fabales; family Fabaceae; genus Spatholobus; species Spatholobus suberectus. The sequence continues at coordinate 33,596,792 of CM014732.1, read as the reverse complement.
GTAAATGATTAGACTTTTTTTTTATATTTTATTGGTATTCATTTTGGTGATATCGTAATTTGTATTTATACATTTACAATTTACACAAATAATTAGTATCTAACTATGTACTTATACATATATTAATAATTAGCTTGTTTATATTTAGTTTTATTTTATGTTAATCTATTAATAACTGCTCTTAAGTTTGAAATTTAATTAAATTATTGGTTAATATTTCATAAATTCTAAATAGGTATATACTCAATGCCATCAAATAAGGAAGAATTTCCCGTGGGAAGACTAGAAGGTGCTCCAAGTGAAGATATTGGATGGCATTTTGGAGTACCTATAGCAGGAAATATAAACAACGTCTAATGTAAACTTTGTCACTAAATAATAAAGGGCGGCATTACCAGATTGAAGCAACACTTTACACATGATAAAGGTCAAATAACAGGTTGTCCTAGAGTCAAGTCATTTGTTAGAGAGAATATGATGAAACTCCTCAAAGACAAAAAAAGAAGGAAAAAATGACCATAGAAAAAGAAAAGAAGAATTTGAAGCACGATTAAGAGGAGATGATGATGAAGATATTGATGAGAAAATATTGGTAGCCACCCAAGAAAGCATTAGATCACAACATGAATGGGAAGATAGGCAACAATTCAAACAACAAACATGTGGATCTAATAACATTTATGAATCAGGTGGAAGTTCTCATCCAAGTGTTAGTCAAGCTGCAAAAAGCTACAAGGACGAAAATGCTACTTTTGCTTTGAGATCTACAAATGTAGATCTTATAAGGAGTAAAAGCATGAAATAAACAAAAATAGGTAGAGGTTTTATGAAAACATTAAAGAAGAAGCTTGGGGAAGTAGTAAGCAAGTTTATAATTTATGAGTGCTTACATATGAATTTAACTAATTCTCCTTGGTTACATAATTTGATCGTTGCAGCTACCAAGGTAGGCCCATTAGTTAAGTGCCCCACACCTTATGAAATTTTTAATGTGTATTTGGAAGTTGAATATAAAAACATGAAAGAATGGATAAATAAGTTGAAAACTACATGGAAGGAAAAAGGAATAACAATAATGTGTGATAGCTGGACAGACAGTATAAATCATATACATATTATGAGTTTTCTAGTGTATTGTAGTGAAAGGACAATTTTCTTGAAATCTGTTGATGCTTCTAGTGATGCTACTAGAAATACTAATTATTACTTCCAGTTATTGGATAAGGTTATCGAAAAAGTGGGAGAAGAATATGTAGTTCAAATTGTTACAGATAATGAAAAAGCACTTAAAGCAGTTGGTCAGAAATTGATGGAAAAGAGACAACATTGGTATTGGACTGCATGTGCAGCACATTGTTTGGATCTTTGTTTGAAGGTTATAGGAAAAAAGAAAAATGTTCAAAAGTTATTAAGTGATGCAAAATAATAACAACTTTTATCTACAACCACATATAGGTCGTAAATCTCATGAAAAAATACACCGAAGGTATAGAAATTGTCTGACCAGGTGTTACTCGGTTTGCAACACAATTTTTGCAACTTCAAGCGCTTATGTAGCAAAAGCAAGCTTTGAAAAACATGTTCAACTCTAAAGAATTTAGATGATCTAAATTTGGGAGAGACAAAAATGGACTAGCATTTAAAGCAAGACAAATTGTTGTTGGCAATGATTTTTGGAGTGGGGCTAATGACATACTAAAGGTATTTGAGCATTTAGTAAAAGTCTTGAGGCTAGTTAATGGTGATGAAAAGCTAACAATGGGTTTTATATATGAAGTAATTGATCGAGCAAAACAATCAATTCATAAAAATTCCCGTTATTATTTTCAATACAAGGAAATAATAGACAAGCGTTGGAGATTCATGCATTCTGATCTTCATTCTGCTGGTATGTCATCTTACTTTTACTTTTGTTATAAAATCTATTATTCATAATTTATACATAAATATTGATTAACTATCTTTTTAGGTTTTTTTCTTAATCCACAATTTCAATATAGAGTTGAACATGGAACCGATGTATATCAAGAGACATTTGAAGGAACTAATAAATTGGAGAGAAATATGGGTGTTCAAATTAAAGTCTTGCAGTAGGTTAGTAATGGATAACTGTATTTTGTTCGTATAAATTATAAATTATTATTATTATATATTTATGTATTGACATATTATATAATGATTATAGTTGATATTGTTTAAAGATATGGGTGACACATTTGGTTCACCTCAAGCTCAAAAAGCTTGGTCTGAAATGAATCCAGTAAATATTATTTCATCCTTTTTTTTATAAATAAATCTACTTTATTTTTTGTATAACAAATAATTTATTTATTTTGCTTGTTCATTTAAAAAGCTGAATGGTGGTGGGTATTTGGTTCGTGCACTACTAAACTTCAACGTTTGGCTATTAAAGTTTTGAGTCAAACAACTTCAGCTACAAATTGTGAGAGAAACTGAAGCACATTTAGCTACATCCATACAAAGATAAGGAACAGAATCAAGTATAAAAAGTTACAAAAACTTGTCTTCACACATTATAATATGAAATTGAAAATGAGACATGAACTGAGAAAAAGTCAATAAGGAATTGAAGCAAGTTTCAATCCAATTAATCTTGACTACATATTTCAAGAAGATGATCCATTATCTCCATGGATTGAAGAAAGAGAAAATCTACTTTTAGATGGAATATAAAATTCAGAATGGTTGCCTCAAATTGATATTGATGATGAAGATTGGCAATAATGATAATGATGGTGATGATTTAGGTCCATCAAGTAATAATAGTGGTGATATAAAAGTTGAAGAAAATGATGGTGAGGATAGGAAGGATGATGAGGATGAATGTAGACAAAATGATCCATACGAGGAGATTCCATATAATACGAGTGACACAAATCTGGTCATTAATTTCATTACTTCTAGACCAGATATGGATCCTTCTGATCATTCATTTCCAGGTAATAGAAAAGACAGTTCACAATTTAGGAAAGGGAGAAAGAAACAAAATGTACCACTTGAAGATTTTTCTTCTTCTTCTCATATAGAACAAAGTTTTAGTAACTTCAGTATTGATGAATCTTCTCAAAGTAGTCAAGGGTACTATCCACCACTAGTTGATCAATATCCTTATTTCAATGCATACAATTAATATACAAGTGACCAAGCTCCCCCATACCACCAATCATCAATGAATCATCTTGATCCTTACTATCAACAGCAAAGTGGTGGATTTTTTTTATTATTTCTTTGGACAAAGAGCTACAGCCAAAGTGAAAGTGAAAGTTATGATCTTCCTCGCCACTCTACCATGTGGTAACAATTATCATGTGAGTTACACTTCTATTTTCTTTGTTTGAATGATTTTACTTAACTATTTTAAAATTTTTAAATTACATATAGTTCTTTATTTGTGAAGAAAAACCTTGATGCTCATATAATTTTATGATATTAATTATGGGTTTTATCATGTTTTTCTTTGTAGTGACAATGTATCCTTGAAGGGTGGCATTACTTTTTAGATAAATAATGACAATCAATCTTGAAGGCAATTATGTTCATCTAACAAACCATTTCTTTTTTATTATATCTATTTGAGATTTATTTAGTTTATGTATTTTTAAATTTCTTACTTTTGTGTTAATGAGACAATTTATTCTCAATTTATGTCAGACTAATTACTTTTGTGTTCCTGTTGCTTTTTAAATTTGTTTAGATTTATATACCTCAATTTTTATTATAAATCTATTCTAAATTATTCATTAAAATGATACAAAATTTTAAAAATGAATGAAAGTTTATACAACCTTATAAATAAAAGATATACTAATAATTATAGAACTTTTTCTATGTTCCTTGCAAACATATTTTAATTTCACGCCGCAACAACCGCAATCCGCATCACAATAACCGCAATGGCCGCAACCACAACTACAACCGCAACCGCAATTTAAAACCATAGAAGGTCCAACAGCCTTGGATAGACCATTTTTTTGGGAACAATTTTATTTTTATAGGCACTACAGAGATCCTCTCCCATGGAATTATGTCCATTCTGAACCAGTTTTGGCCCTGGATGTGCCTGCACCTATTCCACCAGAGTGCAAGCTGTTCTTGAAGTGCAAACTGTTGTACCACCTCCTCAAGATTCAACTTCTGCAACTTCAGTGCCAATGCAACCTCTTCAGATGTATCCTTAAGCGTCCACTATAACAGGTCAACCTGACTCCTCCACTCTTGATCTTAAAGCCTATGTGGATGCCAGTTTTGACCGCATAGAAGCCATGATTCAAGCCCTTCTCGTTGCCCAACTTTCATACCAACCACCTCAATGTCAACCACCTTAACAACCAGCACCTCCTCCACCTCAAACCTGAACAGTTTTCTTTATTTTTTTTTCAAATGTTTTTTTATATACATGGCAATGACAACACTCTTACCTTTTTGTCTAATGACAAAAGGGGAAGTATTTGGGAAATTTTGTGTTTAAGGGGGAGCATATATCTGTTTCATACATCATACATATGTCTGTTTGTGCTCTTTTATGCTCTAATAACAATTAATGCTTCGGCATAGATAATGCTCTGATGTATATATGTTCAGTCTTGATTGTTCTGAATCGCCTAAAAATATCTGATATATATGACTGTCATATGTTCTGATATGTGTTTGATATTTAATGCTTGATACATATGTGTTGATATATAGCTCTGAAACATACATCAGCATAAATATGATTACTCAGATATATCACTCAAATGCTCTTATATATATTTATACATTCTTACTGAGATAAAAAAGCATATGTTCAGTTAATATTGTTTTTACAAAGCTCTGATACATGCCATGATCAAAAACTCCTAGTCCATACTTGTGGGCATCCATGGACTCGGGGGGCTTGAATTTTAACAAGTCTTTCATAATTGTGCTCTAAAGAGAACGTTGTACATGATATAATCTGATATATATGTTTTATATTCATTGGAATAAAAAAAAAGTACTCGACCTCCTTAAATTTTACCTATTTTACAAATCCACCATATATATATAAGAACAGTTATCATAAACGAAAGCATTTTTAGCTATTGCTTTATAATAAAAGCGTTTTTAGTTATCATTTTTCAATAAGAGTGTTTTTAGAAATTTTTAAACCTCTTATCTCTTTTAATTTATCATTTTAAATATTTTTTGTTCTAAATTGAATCTCAATATTTTTTTTAAAAAAATTATCAGTAATTAGAAATTAACATTATATTACAATAATTATTTATTATAAATTTAAAATATATAAATAAATATTTATTCTATGTAATGCACAGATTAAAATACTAATATATATCATGAACTTTAATTTCATCTTAATTAATCGTTAAATTTTACCATTTTTACAATTAGTCCTTTTTATTAAGTTTAGATTAAATTACTAATAAAAAAATGATGTCAACTGTTTACTTACCTTAAATATCAGTCATTTAAAAAAAAATTAAAATTTATTTTTCAAAAACATTTAAACATTATAAAAAATTGGAATTCAGAAAAAACATAAAAGAAAAAAGAATAAAAAGAACTTACAAAGCATTCGTTCCCAGTTCGGATTGGTTTCTCTTTTTCGGTTATTTTTTTAAATTCAGAATTTTTATTATATTTGATGATTAAAAAAATATATTATATATAAAAAAATAAAGAAATGATTGAAATTTAATATAATTACTTTTTTATTAGTAATTTAACTTCAATTTAATAAAAATGACTAATTGTAAAAATAACAGTTTAAATAACGATTAAAACGACATTAAAATTTAAAATACCTATTTTCAAAGAAAAAAATTCAAGGAAGTTAATTGCTCTTCCATCTCATTTTGGAGTCGGGTCGGCCTAAGGATAAGATTGGTAAAATTTAAGTTTTAAGTTTATCAACCAAAAAAAATTATTATTAATTTTTATAAAGTAAAAAAGTCATATATATTGACAAAAAAATCTAACATATAACTCTTATTTAAAATAAAATAAAAAATTCTCAAATTTTGTTTTATACCTCACTCACCATTGGAGTAACAAAACTTGCTAGCTCTTTTTTTTAAAAAAACGAGCAAGGTTTTCTTTTTCTTTTTCCTTTGTCTACTAAATATATATATATTTTTATTTATTTTCAACCTCCTCTTTCTTATTTAAAAGATGATGATAAGAGTATCCTTCTTTTGATATTGGTTTCGTTCATCTTCAATCCCTTTTCCCTTTAAGAAATTCTAGATCTGCTTTATACGAAGGCATATATAGGTGCAAGGTCATCAGCAAGCTTACTAGAGAGAGAAAAGAGGTTAATTTGTTGTGTACATAGATATAAGACTAGAAGAACGTTTCAAAGAGTTGAGCAAGGTGGATCGAAGGCATGGGAAGAGGCCTCTCCCTTCTGATCATGCATCAAGGGAGAAAAGGGAAGATTTCAACTTTCCTGTTCAGCCATCTCCATCTAAGAACCAAGGGGAAGAAACTTCTCTATTCCCCTTTATACATCCAATCAACACTGGTGATGATAGCACCCCCTCTATACCAATACAACAATATGGGCAACTAAGCACCTCTTGCTTGATTGAGACGCAGGACCCATCCCAGCAGCCTTTAAATCAAGGTAAATTTGCCAGGTTCCTGCATTCCCTTTTTAACAATTTATATTATCATTTATATTTTATACAGCGCAATATATCAATAATTTCCATTCAGGATTAATATTTTTTTTTCTTTCGTTTTTTAACTACAAATATATATACAATACATTATATATATAAGGAGATCCTCAATAAAGATCTAAGTACTTATAAGCGTTTTCAAAATATTTATGAAATTATTTTTATTACTAGCCTGAGTGCAATTAGCAAATCTGAATCTCTCGTTGAAAAAGAGGGAAAAATTAGTATCTTCTTTTTTTTTTTTAAAATAAAAAAGCTTGTTGGCTTGATGCACATGTAAAATATGTTTTACCTTGAAATACATGCCAAACCAAACTAGTTGAAATGACACCCCCTTTATTATATATTTATCTCCCTTCAATATTATCGCCAGGTTTGTGTCAATCTTATAATGATGTTGATTGTTGAGACAACTGGTTCGGTATTTTCAGTGAGCAATATTTTCCATTGGCACTTTAATTTCTTAGCCTAGCTAGTTGATGTTTTCATAAATGACAAATTGGACCAAGCCAAAAGAAATGGTTTGCCTAACTAAAGCATTATTATTATATGCAATAATTCAAAGGAAATGCGAGAAAAAGACACTATCGAGGAGTTAGGCAGAGACCATGGGGCAAATGGGCTGCCGAAATCCGCGACCCTAAAAAGGCTGCTAGAGTGTGGCTTGGCACGTTTGACACGGCAGAGGCTGCAGCTGCTGCTTATGATGCTGCTGCCTTGAAGTTCAAAGGATCCAAAGCGAAGCTCAATTTCCCAGAACACGTTCTTGTTGCTCCAATATCACCTTGCAATCAAAATAATAGTCACAATAATTATGCTTCTTCGGCTCTTGCACCACCACCATCACAACCGGTTTATCAACCACAACCCTTGTTATCATCATCATCAGAAGGGTTCCCGAACCTAATGCAGTACGCGCAGCTTCTTTGGAGTAGGGATGATGATGATCTACAACGTGTTGCTTCTGGTCTTCAGAACCATCATCATCATCATCATCCCAGTGAGCCCTTTTATGATTCAAGTTCTTCAACTTTGTTCTCATCATCGTCCACTTCTATGGCTCCGTCTGATCAACATCAGATTGGAGATGACACGAGTGATCCCAAAGGGGGAGAATATTATAGTTCTTGCTTTTTTAGAGGGAGTGGTTTCCATGACAAGAATTGAACATAATGTTAAGGGGGTAATTTATTTCATCTAAACAATGTATGCAGTGCGTGCAGCAGGTAAGTATGTTGTATGCCAGTAAAAAACCTACATACCTTTACTGTATCGTTATCATAATTCAAATAATGCTTCTTTTAGTGTTATTCTGGGATCAGAATTGGTTTCATTTTCTATAATCTATGTTGATCTTTTGCAAATCCTTATTGTATTCTTTTGTCAGTTCTACACGTAAGTTTGAAATCATGTTAATGATAGCAACGAAACTATTTTAAGAGAGCTTGTTTTCAATGGACCACGATTATCTAGATTTGAAAAAAAGAAAATTAGAATCGAATGGTTTATATATATTAAACTGTATTTACAATTTTATCCTGTTATAGAACAAAAACATATTTTTCGGTTGTGATCTTCTATAATTCCTTTTACAGTAAATTAAATAACTCTAATCTTTTCGCTATGTTACACTTTTTATACAAAATTCTCTTATTTTTCTATTTTAATGTTATCCTACAATTTTTATTTTTTAATCATGTAATAATTTTAACCATTTAATATCATAGAGGCATTTAATTGCAATGTATTTTTAACCTAGGAAGAAATATGTCAAATGTTTAAGAAGTAGAAGTGATTTTGTGTAAATGAGCAAAAAAAAGAAAAAAGAAAGAAGTGATTTTGTGTAATGGGTCAAAATCTATAAGAAATTTATGGTCATTTTCATAAAAAAATTAAAGATTTTCAGTTTTAATGTAATATTATAAAAATAAGAGTTGATTTGTGTAGCATTTAGAAAAAGATGTGTTTTGCATACAAAAAAAGTATAAAATAGAAAAAACGAATATTAAAATAAATTACTCTTGAATTAAAGTTGTATATGATAAGGCCAAAATTTGTCATATCAGAGGGACAAAAACATATTAAATTCAATATATATATATATATATATATATATATATATATATAATTCAACATATGTTATAAATAAAGCGTAAATGCTTTGATTTGAAATTTATCCTATCTCAATCATGTTTGGCGGTTAACTCAAATAATAAATGCTTTATCCTCTTACATATTTTTTGGTAGATTAAAAGAAGAAACGAAAAAAAAAAACTAAAAGTTTAATTGATCTTAAAAAAATGTTTTTTTTATTTTTATTTTTATAAATAATTATAAAACTGTTATTTTGTTTTCTATTTTCAAAAATTTATATAAAAATAACAAACAAATTACTAAATCATTATGCATATAATATAATGTAGTGATAATATATATCAATTTTCTATTCTAATATAATTATTCATTAATATAATGCAACATACGATTTGCACAAACTTACGATCTATATATTAATATATAATTTAATTTTGGTAAACAGTTATTTTAGTCTCTGAAAATATAAAGTACTGTCACATTAGTCTTTGAATTTAAGAAAAATTGAAAAAAGCTCGTGAAAGTGCAATTCGTCAATTAAATTAGTTCAAAATTCAAAAAAAAATGTATGACTGAAGTGAAAATATTAACATATGTTTAGGGACCAAAATGACAATAAGTAGTTAAGTGCAGGGACTTAAATGAAACAAGTAGATATTTCAGGGATTTATTTAAATTTTTCTTAGTTTCAAGGACCAATGTTACACTTTCAATGACCAAAATAATTGTTTGCCCATTTAATTTCGGTTAACAAAAGCAAGAATAGAGACAAATCATTAGTGAATTGATATTATTTTGTCGTGAACCAAGTGTAATTAGGGGTGTTTTATAGATTGGATTGGATCAAATTAACTTTGAAGAGAAAAAATATGTAATCCAATCTTATCGATTTTCTTATTTTACCCATATAATTAATTAGTCTCTGAATTTAAATATATTTCAATCCAATTCAATTAAAACCAGTTTGGATTGAATTAATTTTTTTTCTTGTTTTACGTTTTTAGGACTTAGAAAAATAAACTTTGAAATATACAATAATATAATAAAAATTAATTTAAAATATAAAATATCTTATACAATAAGCCAATTGTTACAAGACTGAAATTAATAAATCTTATTTTAGATTTAAATTACGAAAAAGAAAACTACCGCAATATTACAACTAACATTTTTATGTTACAAACTAATTGGTTGCTTCTATTGTTGTTTATTTTTTGACTTTATAATAAAGGTATGTTATCGCATTAGTTTTTCTGTCAATTCTTTATTAAAATTTATTCCTTAACATAACACAATAAAATTACACAATAAGATCTAGAGAAAAAAAATAAATTTTAAATTAATTTACAATTAATAAACATAAAAATATGAGCATAATAAGCTGTAATTTATGTAATAAGACCAAGGAGAAAACAAATTGGCATACTAATTTTATAAATATTTATTTATACAAGTGTGAATGGTGTACGTATAGGTTTGATTTGGATTATACTAGATCAATTTTAAAATTAGATTTAAAATCTAACCCAATCTAATAAAAAAAATGAGTAAATAGTCTATGCACTAATAAGATAAAGGGTTTTTACATTGTGATCTAATCACAAAATATCATAGTAAGTTTATTAACTTTTACAATTAAAAGTTATACCAACGATGATTTTTGATAAGTTGATAGTGTAAATTTTTTCACATTGATAGTACATAGAAATTAAACTTTGACTTTTTAAATTTTTGATTTATTCAATTTTCAACTTTTCAATTTGGTTTCTTTGATTTGTATTGAGTTGTATTTGTTTATGAACACCTCCTAAGGGTAACTACCATTAATTAATATGCCCTTGCATCAACTCCTAATCATACATGACTTGGTGAAGTCTAGAGTGTTGATTCTCTTAATCTCCCATAAATGTGCAATTTTACAAACATTGAAAGATGGTTTCATCATGTAATGAGCATATTTAAGACATATTCAAAAGTGACAACTCTCGATGACTCGAAAAATGTTGGTTGGTAGCGTTTCATGACATAGGAGCTTGCCATGTGAAGAAACAAATGTTCACAAGAATCTGCAACCTCCATATATTCACCCTTATAATTAGCATTAGTAGTCTCTTTTGTTTGCTTGCTGTTCAATTAATGATACCACAACTTTGCGGCATATATGCTAGTAATATTGTCTTCCCAAATGAAGGCTTTTTCCATATGAGGTTAAGTCTAATATAATTAAGTGTTTATTATTTCATGGTAATAATTAGGTGGGAGTGTGTTCCTCAAACTATTGAGATGCCACCCATCATTGCACTGGTACTAGACACATCCTTGATGCAAATAGCAATATCATGGATGTTGAACACATCCACTTGCAAACAAAGAAAACCCATGTAAATCTAGCTAGAACTTAAACTAGAACAAGGGTTGCCCATCACCAACTCAAATATTTGTAACCGTGATGGAGAACAAGCCTTGCTTTTTGCATAGAATCAACTCTAAAGGCATGAATCAATGTTTTAGTTACAATTGATAAAAGTCGATCCCTTACTTCATATACTTAGCTAGGATAACTTAGACCCACAGTTTTTCTTAATAGTGGATGATATTACAAACCAGCTTACCAAGGAGCGCAATGTTGGTGACAACCTCCTTGTCTCTTAGGTTTAGTAATTATAATAGTCTTGTTAGTCGACCAAGTGGAGGTCCTTGTTCTTATTAATGCTTTATATGATGTTTCTTAATGTGGCATCAATTTTGTAACAAAATGCTTTTGGAACCCATATAAATTGCATAATGTTGGTTAAAATAACTAAGAGAATCAAGTTAGCAAGAGTGAGCCATGTGTCTTTCAAGTAACAAGACACATATTCATCTTTTCAATGATGAAGTTGAAGTCTTCTTTCTTGTCCTTTCCCATGATAATAGCAAATCCTAAATACTTGCCTAGATTGGAGGCAAAGTGGATAAACAAAATGGATTTGAAGGATTAGTTCTTAGGTCAAGGTAGCCCAGAGAAACAAAAACTTCTCAATTTCATTAAAAAAAAAAAACAAACTGTAGTTTAGACACGTGGCTAAACTTATCAAAGAGAAATATAAGTAATCTAACTTGGGCAATTTTTCCTTTAACAAAAAAGAGGACATCATCAACAAAATAATAAATGAGAAATATAGAGCCCACTATTTTAAATATTTATTCGATGTCAATTCCTAAGCCAAATTTCTTTAGTAATGGTTAAAGATATTTTTTATTTTGTGTAAAACATAAATAGATATGGACAAAAAGAGGTCTCTTTACCTCAACTATTTATAAGGTATAAATTCACGAAACTGACTACCATTCCAAATCAAGGACAAAAAGAAAACGTTACACATTACATATGGTTAGATTCATAATTATATAAGGAAAATCAAAATCATGGAGGATGTAATGAAGAAAGTTCCAATCAACCTTGTCATAAGCAGATTAATTTTGAACACTATTATATATATATATATATATATATATATATATATATATATATATATATATATATATATATATATATATATATATATATATATATGCATTAAATGCATGATCTCCTAGAGGGTGATGGCATTTTTCGACATGTCTTTGCCTACGAGAAATATGCTTTGCAAGGGTCCAATCAATCAAAACATAAAGAAAAGGTCTAAGCCTATTAAACAAAACTTTTGTTACAAGTTTTTACTAAACATATTGCAAAGATTAATAGGTCTAAACTCTTTAAAATAGTTGGAGTGGTATATTTTGGGGACTAAGGCAAACAAGGTCTTAGATAGTTTTGGGTCTTTTATTAAAAAGCTTTAATAACTAGGAGCCAGATGCTGTCTTCAATAACATTTTGAAACTACTTGAACAAAATTCCTTGAAAACTATCTAAAGCTTGATCGAGAAATTTTTATAAAAAATATCCCAAATATCTCGTAAACTCTTCTTGGGTACATGCTCTATTAGTAGTTGCTTTCCATTTAACCATGCTTCATCTAAAACAATTCAAAGGCATTAAATAAGATATGGACTAAAAAGTGCTCTAGTATGCTTTTTGTAAAGATTTTAGGTTATGACACCTATATTAAATGAGAGGTATTTATTAAAATTGGTCCCAAATCTGTTAAGTGTTTCTTTATTGCTTATAACCACACACACAAAAAAAAAAAGAAGAGGATACAATAATTTCACAAAGGAAAAGTGTTTGACACTTGACATAGTGTATCCCTAAAAAGAGATTTCACCTCCAAAGGAACCAATAAGAAGTTGAATAAAGAGTTCAAAGTTCGTAAAGTGGAACTGAATTGATGATGAAAAATAATTATGGTCCACACAATATTGTGGAAGAATGGCTGACAATCATTGTAATTAATACACTGATTAACTTCATAATTACCATGTTAATAGTTGTGTAGATCATAATTAAGTCATTTTAACACTTATTTTGATTAATTGGTTAAATTAAGCTTTGAAGTAAATTTTAAGCATTTGATATATTATGACCCTAATTCGGTATCTTGATCATAACTTGAGTTGTAAGTATCTGATTTTTGTGTTCTTTATATACTAGGAAAGATGAGAAAATGATATACAACTCTTGTGAGAGACTACTTTTTCAAATTTAGAAGACTAGGGGGTCAAACCAAGTTCTAAAGTCTAGTCAAAGGTGTTGTTTGCATACTCAAACCTACCTCCACTTACATGGGCATATCTTACTCATTTTAAGCCCATTGATGGGATGTGAACACTCCTTGGAAAGTTTATTTCATGGATAATTTACTAGAACAAGGGTAGATTAGGAATTCCTTAGGAATTAGTAGTCATAAATAGGCAAATTCAAAGGTCAAAATTGAACACTTGGTTGTTTAGTTTTGCTTCTTTGGATTCAAAGAGTTCTCTCTCTTGCTATCTTTTTTCCTCTCCTTGTGTTCTGCATTTTATATTTTTCCTTTGAAACTTCTCTAATGGTGATGACCATGGAAGGTTAAGAATGTTGTCAATCCAAGAGATTTAAGGAGTATTGTCTGGATTTTGAGTTCTTATGTTCTTAATTGATGTTTTGTATTCATTTTTTCTTTTCTTTTTTTTTTTTCTTTTTTTTTGCAATTCAAGATTGTGATTGGCCTAATTCTAATTGATTAGATTTCATTTTTCCCAATTGAAGAGTTTGAAAGTAAGTTTGGTTAATCTAAAATTATTTGGGGTTAGGTTAACAATTGGTAACCCATGTTAATTGAATCACTTTGAAATCAACATTAATTTTGGATTGCGATTGTAATTCAATTTTTGTTGATTGGATTCTAGGTGATTACCTAGTTAATTTTGAATTAATAGAGGTGTATACAACATGTATAATTTTGGGTGAACAATGACAGGTTCTTTTATATGAATTGAATTACTTGGATAGATGTTTAGTTAATTGATTTCTTCTCCATAAGTATTTTTTATCCTTGATTGCATTATAAACACAACCCCCTCTCGTCGCAACTTATTACTCCTAATTAGATTAGAAACATCGAATTTGTATCCTTAGGAGAATTGTCTAGATTGTGCCTGATGCTACACTTTATTTGGAAAACCTAGTTTTATTTTGGCTTGAGAAAGATACTTGTGTTAATAACACACTTTAGTAGTCCAAGGCTTGAATAATTTTGGTAAGATATGTCATCAACTTAAGATATATAATTTCTTATAATATAAGTACACATGTTTAGCTTATAGATCAAAGTGATCCTATGACTAGGGAAGTGATGCATTGCTTAGATTCCAAAATGACTTGATGATAAGGGATTGGAGCTAGAATCTTCAGTTGTTAAGGCAAAATAGTTTGATTTCATTCAGAATCTTGTGTTTATAAAAAGGTTAATGGGATCAATATTGTCCTTTTAGTGTTGCATGTGGATGACATACTTCTTATCAAACTAACATGTTTGCCTTCTAGTATATTGAGACTTGATTAAAAAATTATTTGCTCATCAAAGAACTTATAGTCTGTTTGGTATTAAAGAAAGTAGAAGGAAAGATTGAGGAAGGAGTGAAAAGTAACAAATATTAATCTTTCTCCTAGTTTTGAATGCTCATAAAAGATGGAGGGAAAAAAAAATATGATTCCCACACGAAAAACTAATCCACCCAATATTAGATGGAAAGGGGAAGGAGAACAAATTGAGTTGAGATTGCACGGAGTGGGCACTACACTTGGAGCATTATTATGCTTTTCTTGCATTATTTTTTTTGTTAATGGTTATTCCGGTGTTATTTTTATCGAACTTGCACTATTTTAAAAATTCCATGGTTATGTTTTACACAATGTTATTCACATTCCTATTAATATTTTATGAACTCTTGCACTATTGTTATTCCAATGTTAATATTTTAATATTTAAATAATAAAATTATGAATAAAATATTATTTATTAATCTTTTATTATTTAAAAAAATGATTTTTATTTAATATTTTATTTTATTTATTCTACACTATTAAAAACCTTTTGTATAAAAAAGTATTTTCTAAAAAATTATGAGAAGATTAATTATTACATTTCATTCTTTAATTATGGGTATTTATGTCATTTTACATATATGTCTACTTTCTTTCATTTCTTTTCTTTTCTATCAAATAACCTCAAAAAATCACCTATAACTTTCCACTCCTTTTCTTTCCTCTTCTTTTCTTTTCTTCCATTTTCTATCTTTTCACTTTCCTCTCTAAACCAAACATGGCTACATGTTTTAGGTGTCAAAATCTATATAGATGGATTAAAGGAATTTCTAAACCTAAGTTAAAATACATGTAAAGCCAGGATACTAAAAGGGTTCAAAATGAAAAGATCTAATAAAGGATCCTTTATCTATGTCTCAACACATAAGCCTACTTTCAAAGGCTTTGTGTCCCTACATAAAGAATGAGGATGACATCATGAGTATATTCCATATGCATAAGCAATTGGATCGATCATATACATCATGCTTGTGTTCTCATTCTTATGTCTTGTATGCTTGCAACATGATGAGCAAGTATTAGTCAAATCCTAGTGAATGCCACCAAATTGTTGTCAAGAAATATTTAACAATTTGAGAATGACAGATAATGTATTCTCAAAGGACCAGAAAAGTTGGTTATAAAAGGTTACATTACATAACTTCTAGTTTGATAAGAACATTTGATCATGATTAACTTTCGTTTTTGTTGGCACTGTATGTTGGAAGAATTCTTAGCAATAGGTGGTGGTTAATTCTATGACATAGCCTAAGTATATTCTTCACCACAAGCAAAGTCGGGAAGGCGATTTGGATCAGGAAGTTTATTATTGAACTTACCTTGGTTCTATCATTATGGAGACATAGACTTACATTTTAATGGAATCATCATACAAGTTAAAGCACCAAGATATCATTAGTTATCCAGACATATAGTTAAATGCTTCCATGGAGATGAAACGATAAGCTAAATACCAACAAATGATTGGAACAGTGAATCATTGAGGAATCCTCTTATGCATCTATAGCATGAAAGGCATACTAAGGCGTATGACATAAGAGTTATGCTTGATTTTAGAGGTCACAAGTATATTGACCTTTTAGTACACAAGATATCATATTATTCATATGAGGCATTTCTTTATTGTATTGTTTAATTAATTAATATGATAAATTCCTTTAAATGATTTGTTTGCCAATATAAGCTATTAAGTATGACTTGATAGTAAAATCATTTTGGCTTCTTTAGAATATCATTATTAAATTTTCCTAAACAAATATTACTATAAATTAAGACATTAATAATACACCAAGATTAATATGTGAGTAGATTAATGACTACATCACATAAATCATGGGCATTCATTACAAGAAAGTTTGACATTACCAACGACCAAAAGTTGTTGGTGTAAAGTCTAATTGACTTATCTAACTATAATTGAAGAAATAATTAACTATGCAAAAATAAAGTTTGCGTGATTAATAAAATATGAATTTTTTTCTTTTCAATATAAAATTAAAATCATACACATAATAAATTAAATAACAAATGAAATAAGACATGATCATTATTAAATAACGTCATATACTAAAACAAAAAAAGTAAATTTATCATGCACGTGCAGGTGCCACAAACTATCAATAAAAATAAATAAATAAATACAAGACCAAATAATAGAACATCTGGTGGAATCAAAATACAATACAACAAAATAATACATGCCCACCAAATTACATCAAGACACATCCCCAAAAAGAAAACCCCTAACGTCCTAAGTTGGACCAATTATTTACCCTCCAATTAATAATGTGAAACTCACAAAGGACTCTCCCCCTAAACTTGTAACACAAACAACTAAGTGAGGATGTGAATCTTGTACTCAAGATATGATAGAAGCCTTTTTAAGAGTATAGTCAAGTGCCCTCCATATATATTCCTTGGGCAAGACGAATTCCATTATCATGCAAACGGAGATAAAGCATGCAAGAAAATTGTACAGAAAGTAAGTGAATATAATGTTACCATTGTATCATATATGGTAGCTCACAAAATCAAATTATCAGGCTTCCCTATAAATCTTTTGCTACGTGCCATTTAATCTACAAGCGTAGTGTCCTCAAACTAAAGATAAGAATATAACAGAAAGGGTGAGCATCCAGACACAAGTATTATAGGAGTACATGCGAATAATACATAAACAAAACATAGAAATCCATGTTCATATATATATATATATATATATAAGTTAACATACACACATCAGACATATAACAACAGGCACATATGTTATGCATTTCGATATTTTTACATCAACATTTACAGCATCAAGTAGACTTAGTAGGTGACAAATATATAATGTCAATGCAAATCAAACTGAATGCTCATGCATGAGACTAACACTACTCCATGGAGTTAATAACTTTATATTTAAGTGATCAATCAGTTGTGTCCCTTAACATGGTAAAATGCTATCAAAAAACTCATCTTGGTCCAAAAGCACGACACATGCTGAAACCATTCAATAGACACACTAAACTTTGATCTTTAAGAGTAATTATAGCTTCATTAAGATGTGTAGTACATGGATAGTTGTTATTATAACACAAGGATCCATACACTCAAATTTCTATGAAATCATGCTTTTGCACGTCCTAAAAGTCTAACAATTACCTCCATTAGTCTTCCCTCACTTGTCATATGATAGAATGTATGCTCATTTTCAACAACTCAACACATGCTTATATGTGTATGACAACAACAACAACAACAATGCACACACTCATATTTATCTTTGAATCATTACTTTCAAATCTTCTAAGTGGAGATTAACTCAATCCAATTTGTGTCTGGATTTTGCCGCCTCAATATCAAAACACATAGACCACCAAGGGTCATAAAGGCACTACCACAATCATGTGGTTCTCCATTTAGGTTCAATCATCAAAAACTCTTTAATAAGAGTCTCAGAAAGTGTTATTACACTTCTTATAAGTTTTTTGTAAGTGTTTTACATTATGTGATTTATTAAGCATTAAACATAATATGCACATTATAAAATTTTATGATATAATCAATTAAAGATTCCACTTGCAAATTCTTTATTAAGGATTAATCAAACAATTAATATTTAATACTAATTATTTTGTAAAATTTCATAATTCAATTATTTTAAATTTTCTACTTTACTAGATAATCTATTACTTTAATAACATTTTCTTAACTTCAAAATTTTATTCTAAAAGATTTACGAAGATTTTTAACTTTATTCTTTTACAAAAATTCTAAAATATATTAATATTCTACAATTTTGACTGGTTTATTATTATTTGACTTATTTTAAGCCTTAAAATTAGTTTCTCTTCAAATATGACCCAATTAATTTATTTTAACTAAAATTTAATATTTTAAATATTATTTTGGTTTAATAAAGGAAAAATTACAAATTTTCCCTTAGTTAGCTTATTTCTTAATAAATATTTTTAACTACTATTTTATTAAAACTCACATTTTTTAGTAATCTTTTTAGTTAAAGCTTAACCTAACTTTACTAGAAGCTTGTTTAAGGTCTTTAATCCATCTTTAACATTCAAAAAAATTATGAACATAATATGGTCTTTCTAGAGGGCACAAATTATGGGTATTAAGGCCAAGATCACATTTTTATCATTTAAACATTATGGAGGCTTCAAAGTGTAAGGCTTTTCATTCCAAATCATCAAGAAACAACACCAACTCCAAAGTTCATCAAGATATAACATACAAGCACATTTATGCAACCAATAACACAACAAAATGTCCATCATACAATGACTTACTCATGTAGATCATGGTTCAAAACATAAAAAAAAAAAAATCAAAACGTTTTCAACAAGAACACATATTTTTCATCATAAATCACTTCACCAAGCAAGATTTAAACACAAAGATGAAAATAAAGTCCAAAAGCCTACAAGGACTTGTGTCATGAAGGTCCCCTTATCAAAGATTGAGGCTTGAACTCTATTCTCCAAGGATCTTCAAGGAAAATCCCACTAACAATTTCAACAAAACTTACCATTTAACCAAAGAAAGTGAGTAGGAGAAGAAAATGGAGAGGATAACATGGAGTAGTAATTTCGTGCAGTTTGAGGAAGAGAAAAATGGAAAAGAATTCCTTTGTTAAAGAAATGAAGAAGAAGTGAAGAGCTTGAACCAAGGAATCACTTGGAAGCTTGAAATGGAAATGAAGTTTGAATGGAAAAAATTTGAAGAAAATGGCCTCCCAATGGAGTAAGGAATGTCTTGGCCAAGGAGATGAAGAGGAGGGAGAGATAGTGTTTCTAGTGTTTAAGAGAGTGAGAAAGTGTTTAAGTGATTTAAGGTTAGGCTTTTTAAGTTATAAAGCCATAAGAAAATTAATTTAAAATTTAAAAATTGCTATAAATGATTAAAAAAATCAAAACTTCCCTCCCAATTTTTATAGGATTGGATGAATCACTCGAAAAGCCAATAGGAAGGCTTGGTTCAAAAATTAACCAAATTGGAGTAATCATTTAGCACTTTGACCAAGTTGTAAGAAATATGTTTAACCATTTTGGTGTAATATCCACATTAACCAAGTTTAATGTGCATTAGTGTCCTATTAGGCTACATAAGATAAATAAAGCATAAAATGGAACTTTATTGAGTGTGGTGAGTGATTCTAGGTGTAACTTTGTTCCAAAATTGCTCCCCATAGAATGTGCAGTCAACATTAAACAAAATAATAATATTTCATTTTAAAATTTCACATAAGGTTAATTATGATCAATAATCACAAATTATATTAAATTCTGTGAAATATTTGATTGTTTACTTGTAAAAATCAATAGAATGTTTATTGTTTGTCTTATAACACAATTTAAGTTTCAATTGAATTAACAGCTGAAACTTGCACAAAAAATCATAGAAATTCTAACTAATTAAATTTTATGATTTAATTAAGGTTTTCACTTATAAATGAAGCAAATAAAGTTAATTAAGAAATAACAGAAAAAAAATGGGTGTTATAATTTAGTTGGGAGGGTATGTGACATCCCGAGTGCATGGAAAAGGGGAAAGACATATGAATGAATCTAATACACATTAGAATGAGATTGATCTAAAGAGTATGTGTAGAACACAAAGATAACACAAGAAGGGGGGTTGAATTGTGTTATAGCAAATTTTCGCAAAACCTTTTCAAAGACGTATTGTCTAAAGGGTTAATCAAAAGATTTTTCAAAACGATATTGCAAGAAAGAAAAATGCTGAAAGAGAAACAAAAATATACACAGGAAATATACTGGTTCGTCTCACCCAGGGAATATGTCTAGTTCTTGGCAACAACCAAGTTCCACTAACTTATCCAAGTTACAAGTATTCTTTCAACAAGTCTCTTCAAGCTCAACCCAAGTAGTCTTTAACTTGCCTCTCTAAGTAATAACCCTAGTATTCCTTAAATCAAAGCCTCTTCAGGCTTCTACCAATTTCTTAAAGAAAAGGTTGAACGTGAGTTACCTTACTGGGTTTAACGCCCTAACAGACAAAATACAATGAAGTACAAATAAAATTTTTACAATCAAAATATATGAAAAGATTTCAATATCAAAGCTTTTTCGATAGATAGAGATCTTAAATAGCCAGCCAACCAACTCTTAAGATTGAGGTCTTTTCTTCCATTTATAGGCTTCTCTATAAAAGTATCCGTTGTGAGTGCTTGCAGGAGACAGCCTTCGTCTGTTGGAAAAAAGTCGTTGAGGCATTAAATGTAGCATTTAATGCCTTGCACCAACCTGTCACTTGATAGGATAAAGTAGTCTGCTTATCTTTACCATTCCTGTACTCAATCTCGTAGCAGTGACTTTATCTGCTTTTTCATTCTAACATCCACACACACATTCCTTCTTTTACGCGTAAAGTGATCTTTCCTTGAGAGTAGGTATGTAAACTTCATTTATTTCGAGGTTGTTTACGCTTTTACAACTAACTGGTGTGCAGATCATTAGAACATCATCTAAAATCTATTTATTACTGAATTTCTTAAGAACGAAAGATAGAGACAATAGGCTTAAGTAATCAAACGATAGAGAATTACAAGTGACCAAACGATTGCTTGAAAAGCTCTTTTAACTGTTTGTTATTATCAAAATATTTAAGGGTTATAAATTCGTCCTTTGTCTTAACATTGTGCTTGTATGAGATTGTACAGTTAAGAATAGCTTAAAAGAAGTTATCAATACTACCTATACTAACAATATACATCTTTTTTTGGTAACTTATAACTTAATAACTCCAAAGTTACGCATGTTTGACTTGGACCAATTTTTTGATAAGTGACCTCTTGGGAAGTTTCCTAAGAAGTAAGTGAGTGAGGACAAAACAATCTAAAAACACTTATGTTAGTTTGCGGGGATAGTTGTCACTCTTAAAAGTGGCCGAGAGTTGACAAGGGCAGGGAGTGATTGTCAATGCGAGAAGAGATGGGGCACAGACAAGGAACAACTATTAGCAAGCTTCTAGCAAAAGAGACATATGAATAAATCAAATACACACTAGAATGAGATGGTCTAAAGACAATGCAAGTATAGGATTGTGCAATTGATGGTAACATAAAAAAGAGATTAATACTACTTATACCAACAAGATGTATCCTCTTTTGGTAGCTCATCACTTAAGATCTTCAAAGTTAAGTGTGTTTGACTTTGAGTAATTTTGGAATGGGTGACTTCCTAGGAAATTTCATAGGAAGTGTGTGAGTGAAAACAAAGCATGTAGAAAAAATTTATGTTGGTTTATGAAGATAGACGTCAATTGTGAAAATGGCCAAATGTTATAATTAGTAGTTGTAAATTAACAACAACAACAACCACCTAATTTATATAGAAAATAAGCATATTAAAAAAAATCAACAACTAAACTAAAGTTGTTGGCATTACCAACAATCGTTAATAAATTGGTCCATACCAAAAAAGTCAAGTTGTTGCGTTTCTAATGGCTTAGCCATCAATAATTATTGACAGTTGCAAATCATCAATAATAATTGACATTTCAACTATTAGTAAGAATTGTTAAAGTTTTTATCGTCTTTACTAATGACTTGATCATTGTTAATCTTTTAAAAAATTGATAATAATTATTTATTTTAATTGTAATTATTTTTGAATTTATATTATATAATCCTATATTAAAATAAATAAATTTTATAAATAGCAATAAAAATAAGAAATCATATTATATATAATTAAAAATTGTTATCATAATATCCAAAAATTACAATATAAAAATAAAATAATAGCAAAAATATCTAGAAGCTCAAGTCCTCAAAATAAAATTAGTAAATGTTTAATGTTTTAATATAAAAACATAATTAACGATATCATATTGATTATTTATTTATTAGCAACATCAAATTTATCTTTGATTAATTTAATTGTAAAGATGAGATATAAAGAACTAATTTGATGTCTTGTATATCTTTAAAAGTTTAATTTTTTATATTTATTTTTCTCTCTATCACATAAAAAAAGCTCTCTCACAAGTTACATCCTCACATAGGGCACATATTTAGTAAAATGATCATTTTTATATGAGAGTAAATCTAAACCATACATAGATAGTTAAGATTCAATGTCCTACAAGCACTTAAAAAAGTCATGTGACTTTTTAAAAAACTCACATAACTTGTATATTTTAATCTTAACCATTCATGATAAAATTTATTTATCAATATTTATTCCTCTCATTCTCACATAAAAAATGTCATTGCATTAGATACATCCCTATATAAGGCCATATTTTGAGGGTCATTCGTATATGAGAGTGAAATGAATAAATTTGAATATTACAACCATACATAGATGATCAAACTTCAATGTTATGTGAGTACTTAATATATATATATGTATATGTATATATATATATGTATATGTATATATAAAGAGAGAGAGAGAGTAAGAGATGAGAGCGTGAAATGATTGAATCTCAATCATATAATTTAAATGGATAGTTAAAATTAAAAGTAAATAAATCAATCTTGATCGTTCATATATGTGTGTGTAGGGATTTGTTAATGTATATTCACTTATTATTCAAAAAGAGTCTTTTAGCCAGTTAAAACTTTAATTTTCTTAAAATACACCTAAGATGTATCTAGTGATGGCATTGCCCAACAATAGACATGTTGCCCAATGACACAACACTCAACATTGCTACATTGTTCGACAAGGAGTTGTAACTGCCAAGATAGAAACAGTTATAATATCGCCCCATAAAGGAGATATCGCCTAGCAGTGGTTACAATATCACTTGACAATGGTTACTTAGCACTAAGCAATGATCTTGAATCTTAACAGTATAAATAAGTGTTTTAACAACATTCTTAGGAGTTTTTTTTTTTTTTTACTATTTTTCAACATTTTCTTCAATTCTTTTGCCTTCTATCCTTATGAAAAATAAAAGTTTGGGACGTGAATTTTTACTATGTTTTATTGGAGAACCACTCTGAGAATGAATGTGGAGCTTCTATAAATTGCACCTTCAATTCTCCCTCAATCTTGGTTCTTGCGGTAAGGGTTTTTTATTTTTATTTTTTTATAGAGATTGGATACTATAATTCTATACTTTTTGATTCATTATTCTTGTTGTATTCTTGACTCTCATATTGCAATTAATCTTGATTCTCTATGCTTAATGCATTATCTATTTATTTATGATGGAAAGCAATTGAATGATCACATACTTGAGGTGATAATTGGAAAATTGGATCTTGAGTAGGAACATGAGAATTTGATATATGCATTTCATGAATTCTAGGGATATGAGCATGAATTTGTGTGCATCCTCATGAGTCTTTGTGCGTAAGGCTTGTTGTTAATTGATTGCGTCAAAGGAATTATGGTTCTCTCTTAATGAGCAAAGGGTTAGTTACTATGAAATTTGGATAAATCTACCTTAGTAGACTCATATGTTAATTCAATGTGATTAAGTGGGGATCTCACGAGAGTGTTATCTTGGAGTTATAAAGCAAAGAGACTATGACCTACTCTTTGAGTATTTTCTTTGTTTTCTTCTATTCTTTTTAGTAGTTAGATTTTCTTATTTGATTTACTAATACACTAACCAACTAACTTGTGAAAATCAAATTTACGATATGCTTGACTAGCATTTAGTAATGAGTACATGGTAATTGAATTTAAGTTCTTGTGAGAGCAATAACTTACTTATCACCTTATTACTTGTTAGCTCCTTTGGCAAATAATAATAATACAGTAAAATAATTTTACAATTATTATTTATATTTTAAAATTTATATTAATTATATTATTATTTAATATTACTAATATTATTATATCATTAATATTATTATTTATATTCTTTCAATTTTAAAAAAATAAACAAAATACATTACGCCTAATGGTTAGGCGTCTTTGCTTTTTTAGAAAATAATTAAAAATCCAAATATATTGTTATTTAATTTTTTTTAAGTTGTAATATAAAATTATAATATAGTTAAATATTTTTTAATTAATATTTATATTATATTTATTATATTATTAATATTATTCATTATACATGAAAATTAAAAAATATAAATGTTATTAATATTAATATTTTAAAATTTACATTAATTATATTATATTATCCCCATACTATTGTATTATTAATATTATTCATTATGTGTAAAAATAAAAAAATTAAAAACCTAATGACCTGTAATAGTTAGGTGTCCTCCATTTAAAAGAAGAACGTAAATATTTTCTTAATCAATTTAAAAAAATTACAAAATAAAAGTAATAATATATTAAAAATTTATTATTATTATTTATGACATATTTATTTTATTATTAATATATTAGTATTGAAATGTTTATTTATTATATTATCTTATTACATAATTAATAACATTATATAATTAATATTAATTGTTATCTTTAACAATTTAAAAGGATAAAAAAAAAGTGATGCCTAATGGCTTGTCTTCAGTCAAATATTTTAAAAAAATAAAAAATAAAACGTACGTTGCAGACCTATTTGGGCATGCTATTCACATTGGGTGATACTCTCTTCCTTCAACCTAAATCTCACATGGCCAAAACAATCATAAAATGATTAAAAAAAATTAAATTTTTGATAAATACTAATTTTTTTAAAAGTATTTAAAAAAAACTGTACCTTTTTTTTTCTTTTTTGAAGATGCCTTTACTTGTTACAACTTGTTTTCTTTTACTTTTTCAATTAGTATAGTTCGATGGAAATTTGACAGAAAAAATAAAATGAAAAAAATGTTACTTAATTGATTAATAAAAGAAAGAAAAAAAACAAAAGAATAAATTACAGTTGCACCCCCTATGTTTTTTGCGGATTGCACTCGATACCCTTTTATTATAAGACATTACTTTTAACCCCCGAAGCAAACGGCGTTAATTGACATTTTCAAAATTTTACTAAAATAACAAAATTGTCCCTCTCAATGAACCCCCAAACCCATTACCCGCATTCATTATTAGTTTTTGAAATTAGAAATCGAAACCGTTCTCGGCTAGAGTTTTGGGAAGGAAAATGCGAAACACCAACTTGAGGGAATTGTGTTTGGGTTAGCGCAGCGTTTGTGCGTAAGTTGAAATTGGACCAACATTGAGTGCTTGGGTTTCTAAAGTGTGAGGTTTAGGTGTGGTGTTCGTGGGTGGGTGCATAGGTTGAAGTATTGCGAGGGTTTGCTGGCTTCGTTTAAGAAAAGCGATTTGCAAAGTTACGTAATCTCGTGTTCCCGTTAAATCTTTCGAGTATGGTATGTGTTTGTTGTTGTGCCAGTGTTTGTTGTTTTTGTGGCACTTGTTGTTAAAATTGTACATCATGGTCCCTCGGGTCATCATATTCATAGTACAAGAAAGCAACTTTTTTAACCTTGTGTATTCCATTATTTTATCAGTATGGTTGTGTCATTAGGGGTTTTGGTGGGGGACCATTGTTTGTTTTAGGACCACTTGCTTCTGACGTGACCAACATTGGACCCTATTAGTAATTGGATTTTTGTTGTTTTTGTCAAATTGCAAGACACACAATGGATGACATGGCATACATGGGCCACGAACCAAGGAACGTGGATATCTTGGTCCAGGGACGGATTTACGTAGTTGAGTGTGGGGGCAGTTGCCCCCACTAACTTTTGAATTTGTTTATAATATATATATATATATATATATATATATATATATATATATATATATATATTATTGTCCCCCCACCCAATATATTTCTCCATCAAAATTGGTACCTGCCTCCACAGTCTCCCCCACGCGCACACGCCACAAGCTAACTTTTCATATAATATAATATTTTAACAAACCAAAACTTGTAACATACGTTTCATTTCTAAATTTCTGCTTCAAAAACGTTAAAAATAAATAAATTAACATTGTAAAACTTCTATCACACCGTCACATGAACACATTTTCACTTTTAGCTTCCCTTCCTAATGCAGTTCGCCTCTTCTGGCTTCCTCGGTCTACCCGTATTCACTCTTCAACAGGTTTGGCTTTCTCTTCCTCACTTTTTTTAATTCTTTTGTTTTTCCTCTTCTTATTTTAATATCTCTTATTTTCTCAGACAAATTAAATTATACTTGCAGGTTCCAATCCAATCCTATAAAATAGTATTTCTTTGGCCAAGTTTTTCTTCTAAAATCTGAAAGCTTTGTCTTATCTCCATCAACTTTTAGGTTAGTATATGTAAAGTTTTAATTTTTATAATTTTTTTTAAAATGCCTTTATGACTTATTCAACTATGTGACTATGAAGACCATTTTGTTATGATAATAGCCTTTATGACTTTGAGGTAGGACTAAATGATTGGTCTATGTTATATCTTTTCTTTTTATTCTTTTTAATGATGCTAAAATTCAAAAATTAAAAAATAATGTTATAAATTTATCATATGAAAAAGGAAGGCAGAAGGTTAATCCTTTTTTTTTTTTAGATTCTTTTTTGTAGCTTGATAATAAGTGGATTAATCTTTTATAGTTTCATTTAGTTTATAAATTGTCTTACTTTAATTTGGCTAATTTTTATTAATTACAATTATATTAATTTTAGTTCTAGCAATGGAAAGGTTTTTCAAAAGAAAATCATCTTTGAAGCAACCTTGTTCAGATCAACCATCTTCTCCTCAAACATTGGGTCCATCCATGAAAAAAAGATTTTTGGAATTTGATTTGGAAAAGCTTCCTAATGATCCTAGTTTAAGGCCAAAAATTTTAGATTATCATCTAAGTGATAGAGATGAAATTAGGAGATATTATTTGCAAAAAGGTCCTTGTCAACCAAAAGAGATAAATTTTCCTCAAAGACAATTTGGGGATCCTTTCGTAGATTTAATCTAGATTGGTATCTAAAATATGGCAGTTGGTAAGAATATAGTCAAAAGGAGGATGCTGCATATTGTTTATGTCGTTATCTTATGAGATCACATGTTGGGGAACATAAAAGCAGTGGTGATGCATTTATAACTAAAGGTTTTACAAATTGGAAAAAAAGTGACAGGTTTCAAGTTCATGTTAGAGGTCCAAGTAGTTTTCATAATCAAACATGAAGAAATTGTCAAGCTTTAATGAAACAAAAACAACATATTGAAGTTGCCATGTGTAATCAGTCTGATCAAATAAAAAAGGAATCCCGAATCCATTTGACTGCAATAGTTGTTGCATTCGATTTTTCTTGTGCCAAGGGTTAGCTTTTCGTGGTAATGATGAGTCAATGTCATCAAATAATAAAGTAAATTTTCTTGAACTTCTAGATTTTCTTGCTAACCACAATGAAGCTATTCATGAAGTGCTAAAAAATGTTCGTGGAAATCTTAAGTTGACCGCTCCTACAATACAAAAAGATATTGTTAAAGCTGCTGCTAGTGAAACCACCAAAGCAATACTTAATGATCTAAGAGATAATTTGTTTGCTATTTTGATTGATGAATCTTGAGATATCTCAATTAAGGAGCAAATGGTTGTCGATTTACATTATGTGAATAAGAAAAGGCAAGTTATAGAGTGTTTTCTTGGTCTTGTTCATGTTTCTAATACTAATGCTCTATCATTAAAATTGGCTTTGGATTCATTGTTTGCAAAATATGGGTTATGTAACACCTTCACTTTAACTTGTTTGTTTTTCTAATTATTTTATGATTAATTGTGAAAAATAAAATAGGAACCTCAAGGGTATGATTTTCATGAATATATTAATGTTAGCAAGTTCTATCTAGTTTATATTTTAATAATTTATTTGGATTAGGGCCCGAGAGCGATAAAACAACTGATTTATCCCTGAAAACTTACATAATAGGATAAAATAGCAGAAATTATCTAGGGTGGTTTAAAAATTATTTTTAAATCATATTTATATTCAAAATAATTAATAATAATTTTATAATTTTTTCGGAATTTTTTGAGATAGTTTTTGGGAAATGACCGGTATACCCTTAGCCGACTGTGAAAGCTAGCAGGAGACTTTTTAACCTCAAAAAAATTTTGAAAAATTTATATTGAGTATATTTTAATTATGCCAATATTATTTTAAGGGAAAAATAGTGAAAAGTCAAAAAATATATTTATTTAGCAAAAAATTGGATTTATTGGCTTAAGAAATGTCTTTTTAATGAAAAAAATTATTATAAATAATATGTACATGAGAAAAATCTGAAAAATTTTCGTAAAGCTTACTAAAATATACTTGAAAATTTGGTGTGGTCGGATTTTTCAAAAACCTATCCAAAATTTCTATCTAATTTTGTTGCATTAAATTAATATTTAATTATTTTTAATATCTAATAATTATATAAAATAATTTTTTTTCAAATTCCAGAAGTCTTGACTGGTCTGGGACGTTTCCCTTTTGACCACATGTGGAAAGTACAATGAAAATTGATATTGTATGATTTTTGAGTCAAAAATTAAATCCAAAATGCCTACTTTTTGACCTATAAATAACCCCATCAACCACTCTACTATTACACACTCTTTCCTTCAGATTTCTAGAGCTCTCCCTGCCCCTCCCAGCTGCTGGAACGTGCAGCACTCTCCCTTCTCCCCAAACTCTTGCAATTTTTTTCTTTCATCACCATTAAGAGCTTTCACCAAGTTTTAAAATCCTAAACTTCTAAAGCCACCTCTCCTCTCTTAATCTTCTACCAACAAGCCTTGTTTAGAGGTAAGGGGGAGTGGGGCTTTAGCCTCTAAAGTTTGTTTCTTAATGGGTGTGTGAGTGTGTGGGTTTTTCCTTAAACCCAATTAGTATATTAATCCTACTACTACTATTATATAATTATTTATATTCCTGTCATTTAAATTATTGCTTTATTATTATGTCATTTACTTTAATGTCATTTATTTTCTTGTCTTATTATTATTTCCATTATGTTGCAATTTATTTTTATTTTATGCTTTATTTATATTTTTGCCCATTTACATTATGTCATTTACTTTATTGTTTAAGTTCTTGCTATTTAAATTCTTGCTCTTTAAATTTCTTGCTTTACTTATTGTCATTTAAATTTTTTCCCATTTAAATTATTTCCATTTATTTTATTGTTAAAATTATTATTGCTATTCTATTGTTATTTACTTAAGTTTCACTTTATTGTTATTTTAATTATTGTCATTTATTTTGATGTTACTTTCATTACTATTTTGGCATTATATTATAACTTAAATATCATATTATGAATAGCTATTATGGGCTTATTTTCATGCAAAAATAGCTATTTTCTAAAAAACCTAATTTTAAGCTTCAAGATCACTTAGAGAAAATTTTTGGAGTCTATTTTCTCCTCACAAGGCTCTCGGCCATATTCAAAGAAAAGGGAAAGAAATAATTTTTTTTATGTCAATTAACTTATTAGAATGGGTTAGATGGTTGAAAAATAATAAATAAATAAATAAATAAATTTTTGACCACATAGAAAATGAGCTCAATTTCTAAAAAAGAAAAACAATAATTTACACTTTTTCTACAAAGGGCATTCGGCCCATTAAAGAAATAAATCAATGAAGAAGATGAATCTTTCATTTAGATTTATCATTTTTGATAAATACTTGAATTGATAAAAATTGGTACAAATATATCCTAAGGAAAGTTAAAGAAAATGTTTTCTTGAAAGAGCAAGTTCTACTAAGTTTTTAGAAATAGAGTTTAGACTTCAGGCCCAAATTTGGAAAAGTTTTTGGGATAAAGACCTTATTAGACAATTTTAAATTTTTACCATTAAACTACTATTTTGAACAAATTATGGCTAGTGTGAAAATAAATAAATAACATCAACAAAGGTTTTAATAAAATTGCGCGTCTTCTTGAAATTAGAAGTGTTGGTTCTTATAAGATGAATAATTCGAATTTTAGTAAAAAGGAAATAACTGAAGAGAAACTCTAAGTATGCTTTGTGATTGCAACATAGTCTGACTTTCCACATCAAAAAAGAACTTCTTTTAAAATTTTACGTCCTAGTCATAATTGTAGACAAAAGTTTTTCTCTTTAAAATAGTTTGATTTGAAAAGATAGAAAAGGAAAAGGACAAATCAAAATAATTAAAATAAGAATCGCAATAAATGTATAAACGTGTGAGAATGAATATGCATGACACTTTGGTTATTGATATTTCCTTCCCTGTGATGTTCATATTGAATTGTTTCTAAGTTCTATGAAAATGTGATGGATGAATGACATCTCTGTAATAAGTAACTCTGGAACTCTGCTGGATTATCCAAAGAGTATGTCTTGAAACTTAGAAAGCAAAGTCATAGGAAAACCCCAATTGAGTTAGGACTATGTTGAGAAGCATGAGTGCTTATGTCTGGGAAGTCACAATTTGGTACACTGCGGGAAGAAAGGCAAGGACCATTGTTCGGGTCTTGAGGGTAAAGGTATTGAGTTGTGAGCATCCCAATGGTCAGGTTAGCACCCTAAGCCGGGGTAAATCACGTAAATCGACTTGGCAACCCTGACACCTGCTCAGCATTACCATAATTGGTGTAATGTATATCCCTGATGGGCGTGTGGCCCTTTCCTCAAGGATGATGATTACGACATGGATGTCTGTACCTTGTGAAGGATTATACGAACTCCCAATCGCTTCCCAATGATTCCTGATGGTTAAAGTAAATCATTAGAGATAGGTATGGATTCATACATCTGGTAAAGGTTGAGATTGAGTTGTAATAACGTAGGTCAGACCTTAGGATTTCCCCTGATTGCTTGTTTAAATTGTTGTTTGTAGCCTATTAAGGAACGAATGAGGCTTTTATAAAAACCTCACTCCTTTCTTGTTTGTTTTTTTTCATATACGATCGTGGCACAAACAGATGGACTCTGAGGATTGGCAATGACGACTACTCTACGTATGACTTTTGTAGATTTTATAGGATGGGCTAGCCTAGTATAGACCTATACTACTCTGACATAGGTCATTTTGTTGTACAACTACAGACGGGTATTTAGGACGTACTTTTGTTGTAATTGCTGATGTATTTCTTATATATGTACTCTGATTTTGTACGTAAGACTTGATGTCTATTTCATGATCATGGTTCTCTATATAATGTCTCTTGGAATTACTAAATGTTTGTGAAAAAAAAAAGTACGTATTAGTTTTAAATCAAGCCGACGTTCTAACAAACGAATTAAGAAATAATAAAATAAAATAAAATGAATATATGTCTTACTATAGCGGGTGTTACAGGTTAAGCTTGTCAAGATTGCGTGGTCAAGGATATAATGGAGCAAGTAATATGCAAGGTGAATTTAATGGTCTTAAAAGCTTGATATTGAAAGAGAATTGTTCTGCATTCTATATTCATTGTTTTGCCCATCAACTCCAATTAGCTCTTGTTACAGTAGCAAAAAAGCATGTTGAAGTTGTATTGTTTTTTAGTTTAGTTGTTAATTTGTCTAATGTTGTTGGAGCATCATGTAAACCTCAAGATATTCTTCGAGAAAGTCAAATTACCAAGGTGAAAGAAGCATTGCAAAAAGGAGAAATCTCTAGTGGGCGTGGCTTGAATCAAGAAAGTACAATCAAGAAGGCAGCAGATACTAGATGGGGCTCACATTATGGTACATTACTTAATCTAGTTTCTTTGTTCTCCTCCATGATTGATGTGCTTGAAATAGTTGAGGAAGATGGCATAAGTTTAGAGCAAAAAGCTTAAGCATATGCTTTGTTGAATTCTATACAATCTTTTGAATTTGTTTTCATCTTGCACTTGATGAAAAATATCTTAGGGATTACTCATGAGTTATCTCAAGCATTACAAAGAAGTGATCAAGATATTGTACATGCTATGAAATTAGTTATAATGTCCAAACAAAGGTTACAAGCTATGAGGGATGATGGTTGGCATTCTTTACTCAATGATGTTTCATTATTTTGTGAAAATCATAATGTTATCATTCCAAATATGAATGACACCTTTCAAACACAAGGAAGGTCAAGGCGTAAAATGGAGAAAGTTTCTAATCTACATCATTTTCAAGTTGAATTATTCTATCAAGTGATTGATCGACAACTTCAAAAGTTGAATAATCGTTTTACAGAAATGAATATTGAATTGCTTCCTTGTGTAGCATGTTTAAATCCAAGAGATTCATTTTCTGCATTTGATAAGGAGAAGTTGATTCGTTTTGCTCAATTTTATCCTTTAGAATTTTCACCTATTGAACTTTTAGCACTAGATAGTCAGCTTGAAAATTATTTCATAGATGTATGTTCTGACAGTGCATTCTCAGAATTAAGAGGGATTAGTGATCTTTCCATAAAGCTTGTGGAGACCAAAAAACATGTTGTTTATTCGTTGGTGTATTTGCTTTTAGAGCTAGCTTTGATACTACCAGTAGCAATTGCATCAGTTGAAAGAGCTTTCTCTGCTAAGAATATCATCAAGAATCAGATGCGAAATCGTATGGGAAATGAATGGTTAAATGATTGTTTAGTTACTTATATAGAGAGGGAGATTTTTGATAGTATTGAAAATGAAAAAAATTATCCAATGTTTTCATAATATGAAAACTCGTAGAGAACAACTGTGATGTATAATTGTACTTTCAAAAATGTTATATAATATTTTCAATGCTACAAATTTATGTATATGAATGTTGCCTCCACTATTTAAAATTTCTGGATCCGTCACTGTCTTGGTCCACTTTGTGGAGATGAATATCCAACTGCGATACAGAATGTGGATCCTAATAGATTTGGCATGTTTGACACGATAGACTCGGCCAACATGGTTGCAAAGAACCTAGGTTTACCACCTTGTCATCCTTTCATCCTTTGGTATTGGTGTGGGGGCAGTGGTAAAATTCTACCTCTTGCTAATGATAAGGATATGTTAATGTTTTTTAAGAATAAAATTGTGTGCATGTTCACTTGTATGTGACCACAAGTAGAGTTGAGTTTTGGAAAGAAACAATAAATGTTTGTTTTACTGAGTCTACACATGTTGTGAATGAGGTTGCGAATGAGTCTATGAAGAATCGTGTGGATCAGCCTGTGAATATGCCTATGAAGGTAATAAAATCATAAAATTTGTTGGTTGTTTTTTCTTTTTTTAGGAATGTCAAGAAGGACATTTGGTTTAAAATCAGGCCAGTGAGATAGCAAATTCTACAATGTATAATGGGGAATGGAGTACACATTTGGTCTATCGGGAATCAATCTTGTATTTTTCACAAGGCAATACGATATACCATTGAGTTCTGTGCTAAGCTCATCCACCTGGACTGGACTATGGAGTTTTAATTATTGATCTCATCTCGGTTTTAGTCTAGTGGGTCAACTTTCATGGAGCAAACAAGCCTTAATATAAACTTATATATACTTAACACAGAAAATTCTCTAATCATGATGTTGCAATGTTAATTTCTTTTGGAGAAATAGCCAATAAGCAATTCATTTTCATAAGTTTTTTGAGCGCTCCTATTGCCACTGTTACGAATATTCTTGTTGGTCCTAGAACATAAGGGTTGATTGATGTAGAGCCATCTATGTTGCAACATGCCCCAAACTTGAAAAGTATCAAATTGGTTTCTATGACGATTAGTTAATATGCATATCCGAATACTTATTTGTGCAACAATGGTTTATCTTGTGGTTGCTCTGCATTATTATAATGAAAGTTTATCAACGATGCTGGTTTTTTTAACTTAGAATATGTTTAAAGAACTATCTAATACTACTGTCTTATTATATTAGAATGCTATTTTATTTTATTTTTGAATGCTACTAAAGACAGCATAAATGCTATTGCTTTTAGTTAGAGTCACACACTTGATACATATAATTAGAATCTCATATTCATATTCTGCTAACTAGTCTCACTTCAAACCAAATGTACTAGTTAGACCTAGAATTAATCAATTTGATTCTTTATGCAGATTTTACTGCAATCATATGCTAAACCACTTTAAATAGAAATTCATATCCTTATTATCGACAACACACTTCTAGAAATGTGTGATGGCTTATAATGAATTTATGTTCAACAAGGCAATTGAGGATATGAGAAAACTAAAAAATGAAGCTGCAAAATGGCTACTATCAGAAGATAGACCAAAACATACTGGGCCAAACACACTTTTAATCCTCTTCGGAAGAGTGATCATGTCACAAACAATGTCTGTGAAGTATTCAATGCTTGGGTTGATGATGACAAGCAAAAAACTATTTTATCCATGCTATAGTCTATAGTGTCAAGGATGATGGTCACATTTCAAAAAGATATGAGAAGGCAACTACAAGTCATTTTATGGTAACTCCCAAAGGTAGGATAGTTTTAGAAAAAACAATGCAAGATGGGAGATTGTATTGTGACATATGTTAGCAATGAAGAGTTCCAAGTTAAAGACATTTACAACAATTTTGTTGTAAACCTTTAGGATAGGGTGTGTGATTGTAAATATTGGCAGATTACTGGGTTGTCTTACAAGCATGCATGTTCTTGCATAGTTCATAACAGAGACAACATGGAGTATTACTATCACAAATCCTTTTCAAGTTTCATGTGAATGATTGTTTATTCTGAAATTATTCATCCAATACCTGAAATAGATGCTAACAACATAGGAGAATATCCCCATCTTGACCCCCCCCCCCCCCTAACTGAAAAGGCTACCAAGAAGACCTAGGGAGGCTAGCAAAAAAGTGAAGTTGGGGGGCCCTCAGGAACGCAAGAAGTTAGAAAGTCCAACACTATTCAGTGTACCAAGTGTAAGGAGTTTGGGCATAATTATAGGACTTGACAAAAGGCTGCAGTGGGGAAACCAAGAAAGATGAAACAAGTTTCTACATATTTAACAATTCAATCTGTCTTTAATAAATCCTTGGTCTTTTTTATTATATAAAATAATAGATTTTCTGAATTTTTTTCTTTAATCTTGTAGAAAAAAATCCTAATGTCCCAGCTATGAAAAATGTCCAAAGTGGAAACGTTGATACTGTGCAAAGTGGAAACACTATTGTACCTCTTTCCCAGCAATCTGGTATCAGCATTCAGGTATATTCTAACTCACTTCAATTTAATTATGATATGCTTCAGAAATCATATCCTCTTCAATTTAATTGGCAAGAAACACAAACTCGTTCCCAGGTGGCAGTTGAATCTTCCAACTAACAAGGCAACACAAACAGTAGGGCAGTTGCAAAGAAGAAAAGGATAAAACTTAGAGCAAAAAGAAAGATTAGATCTAGTGTAACTAATTAAGAATATTGTAATGGTTGTGCAAGGGAACTTTTTTGAAAAACAATTTATATGTAGGCCTTGTGTTTTGACAAATAGCTTCAAGTTTACTTAGTTGGGGAAGGGTTTTTTTTTAAAAAAAAAACAAGCCAGCTGTAACGCCTAACTACTTTTATGATGAGTGACTGTCCCCACAAACCAACACAAGACTTTTCAGCGTGCTTTGTCCTCACTCACACGCTTCCCGAGAAACTTCCCAGTAGGTCACCCATCCCTAAATTGCTCCAAGTTAAGCACGCTTAACTATGAAGTTCTTAAGTGATGGGCTATCGAAAAATAAATGCATCTTGTTGGTATAAGTAGCACCTATTAATTCCTTTAAGCTATCCTCAACTGTACAGTCCCATACCTGCACAGCCTCTAGATCCCTCTCGTTTGGGTGTGTATTCGATTCATTCATGTACCCCTCCCGCTGGAAGCCTGCCAAGAGCCGCTCATTGTCCGTGCCTCATCTTTTTTGCACCGGCGATCACTCTCCGCCCTCGTCAGCGCTCGGGATGTTACATGCCCACCAGCTTCCGCTTGGTTCGTCCTCGAACCACACCGTACTGGGAGAGAGGCCCTGCTCTGATACCACTGTGTAACGCCTGGCTACTTTCAGGATGAGTGACTGTCCCCACAAACCAACACAAGGCTTTTCAGCGTGCTTTGTCCTCACTCATACGCTTCCTGGGAAACTTTCCAGTAGGTCACCCATCCCTAAATTGCTCCAAGTCAAGCACGCTTAACTATGGAGTTCTTAAGTGATGGGCTACCGAAAAATAGATGCATCTTGTTGGTATAGGTAGCACTTATTAATTCCTTTAAGCTATCATCAACTGTACAGTCCCATACCTGCACAGCCTCTAGATCCCTCTCGTTCGGGTGTGTATTCGATTCATTCATGTACCCCTCCCACTGGAAGCCTGCCAGGAGCCGCTCATTGTCCATGCCTCATCTCTTTTGCACTGACGATCACTCCCCACCCTCGTCAGCGCCCAGGATGTTACACTAGCAAGTAGTACATAATGTACAAGACTGTTTCTTTTTCTTTTTCTTTTGGGTATGGTTGTTTGTTATTTACTATTTGCACATCATCACACAATGCTTATGTGTGGATCATATTATCAAATAAATGAAGGATTCTATTTTAATACATATTGGTCTACTCTTTTTTTAGATTATATTTGCGAAAATTAAAATGGCAATGACAACAACTCCAAATCAAAAGAATATGATCCAAATTATTACAACTCATTGCCTCAAATATTTGCCAACCTGTTAGTATAATTTCAAGTAAAATAAGTGCAAGTCAATGGCCTAATTAAGGACCGTATAATTGACCACATAATGGTATATTCGAGGAATTGAAATAATTTTAACTCCAATTGTATAATTTCAAAAACAGATGGATTACTTACTATTCCAAATAACAAATGCTTAAAATTACCATCCACTATGAGTACCACTATGACTTAAAATAACAACTACCTAAACTAAAATCCTCACTTAAATATAGTTGAAACAATTAAAATCCCAACAACAATTATAATTAACATTATGAATGTTACAACATTTAGCTTCAACCATTCATAGTTTCCTTCTACTACTGTCAACCTTGTCTTCATTCTAACAATTTCTCACTTCATGTCATCCATGTCCATCTTCAACTTCTCAAACTCATCTTCTATATATTTTTCAACCCACTCAAAATAATCACAAACAATCAACCTACAAGTGTAAAACAAGCGATTTGGGTTGGCTTCAATTCCACTAATTTTATTTTTGCAAGTCTTCCATAATGACAATATTTTCTCTTATGTCTCACCCTTATTCCACTGCCACTAACACTGGAAAAAGATGCAACTCTTGATTGTGATATTTCATCAAATACCCTACAAGCAACATCATAAAAAAAAATATTCACACAACATTCATTTGGCACAAAAAAAATCATCATACAAAGAAATACACAACAGAGGGATACAAAAGAGTGATTCAAATGCAAACCCAGCCAGAAACACATGGGAACACATTATTAAACGTGAAAAATAAAAGCGAGTTAGAGCCAAAAACTCATACCACCTATGAAAAACCTCCAGTAGCAAATACAAACACGTGCACTTCACAATGCAAGAAAGGTGTGGAGCGCTTCACCTACAAATCAGCAACGTCACACAAAATCACAAGAAGCTGAACCCTTTCCTCCTGCAAGTTGTTCCCTAAAGAGCTAAAAATGTTCTTATTTTTTGTAGCTATTGCTACAAAGAAGATAGACGC
Organism: Spatholobus suberectus; assembly: GCA_004329165.1. Taxonomy (NCBI): domain Eukaryota; kingdom Viridiplantae; phylum Streptophyta; class Magnoliopsida; order Fabales; family Fabaceae; genus Spatholobus; species Spatholobus suberectus. The sequence goes on along the minus strand of CM014732.1, from coordinate 33,558,495 downwards.
AAAATGCGACAAAAAAGTTCATTAAAAATCATGTGCCGCTTTGCGGTAAATGGAGTCAACAGCGTTACGGGGTTAGGGGGTCACAGTCTAACGAAGACCAAACAATTAGGGGGCTTTCTATAGGTCCCGAAAAAGTAGGGGTATCGGGTGCAATCCGCAAAAAAACATAAGAGGTGCAAGTGTAATTTACTCAAAATAAAATGAAGAACTTGGGTGGAACCCACAGGATACATTTCTTTATTCGCCCACTACTGAGACTTCTTGTACGACACCAAAAGGCATGTCCCTTCATCAATTAATTGTAAAGCGTAAAACAGAAGTCCACAATGAACTTCTTATATACTTTTATGGATTGCCAAATAAATTCCCATTTCTCTAGAAAATGAAAGCTACATCAATAGTGTGGTCGCGTGCCCTAAAAACAATAATGGGATCTCAGTTACATGTTGCTTTTTAATTTTAAAATGGTACTTGTAAAAATGTATCACTTAACGGAAGCTAAATCAATATAATATCAACTACAGTGAAAAAATATAAACCTACTTGAGTCCATTTAGTGATGAGAGCATTCAAGGTGTGTTTGGTTTGCTATCCTTCACACGAACATTCTCACTTTCCAAGAGAGTAAACGTAAAACGAGAGTGTGTCATTGGTATAGATGTTAGTTCATGTTGGCTAAAACTAGTTTTCAAACATACATTCATTAGTTTGTGTGAGATTTAGATTCAATTTTATTATTACTATTGTATATATAAAAAAAAACCGTAAAAAGGATAAAAATGTAGTTATATATAATTTATCTATTCTTTTTACTTATGTTTTAACTTATCAAAATAAAGAAAGAAAATATTATTCATTTTTCATTTCTAATAATGTTTTTATTTTATTTTTTCGTTCTCATTTTTTCCTCTTTCTTTTCTTACAACCAATCAGAGTGTTAATCCCTTTTACTTGATATCAGGGACGGAACCACGTTGATTAAGAGGGTGGCAGACCCCCCGCCCCCCCTAATGCACAAAATCTTTTGCTTATATATATCAAGATTATACTTTTGCCCCGTTTCTTTTTCTTGCACATCTTTCTAAATTTCCATCTCCCTCCTTTTACTGATATATAGGCCTTAATGTTACAAAAGCTATCAGTTTTTTATTATGTGTTTAGTCAAAACTTAAATACATAAAAAAAATGTTTTATCTATTAATAATATTTAGGCATACATTGGAAGTTATCTAAGTATTGATTGTACTGTTATCAAATATTGAACTATTTTTCATCCTTTATTTCACTTTTTGTTTTCTTCCAAGATTACATTCGTTCTTTATCTTTAAACAAAGTCAACTCATCCATTTTCTATCTTCGAAAAAAGAGACTGCATGAGGCCAAGAGCTTAAGTAACGTGCAATGTTTTCTTTTTCCTCTTGATGTTAAACTGTTAGTAGTGAGTCTTCTTCTTTTACAACAACTATATCATATTATTTTTTTTCTTATATTAAGATTCAGTGTTTTTTTTTTTACTTTAGGATTTAATTTTGTTTTTAATTAATTTTATAACTAATTTTACTTTCATATGATATTTGTTTTTTGATTTTTCACCAAACTAAATTTTAAACAATTATTAACATTAAAAGTTAGTTATTATTAATTTTGTTTATCATGTGTTACAATTTTGCCCCTCCCCCCAACAATTTTTTCTGGTTCTATCCCTGCTTGATATTCATAAATATGCCAGACTTTTTCAAACTAGTACGAGAAGAACGAGAAAAAGAGCCAGTGTTAATCAATTAACTAATAGTACTTCTACATACAATTTTTTTTAGTACTTCTACATACAATTTTTTTTTATCTTAATTAATATAACTTTTCCGGATAAAGTCCTAGTTCAGATCCTTTAAATAATTTGAGTAATCAAAGATAAGTACAAGAGAATATTGACTAATATGGAGCTTGATAGTGGCAGCTGAAACCTCCTCCCCCGTTGAACTCCGAAAAGATTGAAGTTTGAACTTTGAAGCATGGCATATGCAAGCGTGGGATTGAGGGCACTAAGCGACATGCGACTTCAGAAGTGCAATAATTAATAACCATGGCCTATCTACGGGGAATCAGTTGATTGCTGAAAACGAATGCTACGTGATTTGCTTTCGGCTGCATCATAACCTCCCACGTCAATTTTTGCGGCTATCATGTTATTCCCTTTTCCCTTTGTCCCCTCCACTTTCATGCACCTCTTCCTTCTTCAACAGGGTTCACATTTTCTTTCTTGTCATTGGATCTCGAAGAGACGGTGACAAAGAAAGCCATTTTTTTTCATAGTGTTTAGCAATTTATTTAATCATAAAATTGAGATTCGTTTATACTGTTTGAGGAGTCGAAATTCTCACATCGAGCCTTAAAGTGGCAATCCGAGTTGTAAAGTTTAGAAGAATTCTTGCCTTTGGTCCTCAAACTGGAAAGTTTCTTGAAATCTTGACCCATTTGTTTTGTTGGCCTCCAATCCAAATACATTTACCCATCTTTATATAACAAATAATTTAATTGAAATGTACAAATAATGTAAAAGCTTTTTACATTATCATCCAATATGAAAAATTCTAAATCTCTCTATATCATTCTCCTATTAATTTTCTTCCTTTCTTTATGGCAAGTATTAAATGTGTTTTATATTTCTAATACAATGAATATATTTATTTTTTATTTAATACTTCTTTTATAAAATAGGAAGAGAATTTGTAGAAAAGATATCATTATTCATTACAAATTATGATGCATGATAAGGTTATATGGATGACCTTTAATTGGTTGATAGTATGAAAATCTTTATACTAACTGTGCATGAAAACTCTATAATAAAAGAATCTTTTATTATGCCTTTTTTTTAATATACATAGTTTCATTGTTATGTAAAGTTTAACAATTATATTTCCTAAAAACTTTAATTATTAATTATTTTTATCTTTTAAAAATTGAAATTTCATCTTTTTCTCTAAATTTTAAATTTATTAAAATAATTAGTTTTTTATTTTTTTTATAATAAGAGTTTCAATTTTTTGTTATAAATTTAGTTATTTGCATCGTTAAATTATTATTTTTTAAACTTTTTACATTAAAATATACTCTGTCAATATCTTATGAACTTTTATTTATTTATTTGAATAAAATACACATATTTTTATTAAATATCTTTTACTTTTGATTTAATTTTAAAAATTTTACTTATATTTAAAAATATTAATATAATACATAAAATACTTATTAATTACAAATTATTTATGAAAAGTTCCTTTTACAACAGAACTGCTATTTGGTACGAAGAATAATTTTCACAAATTGTGCGAAGTAAGTATTTTAATGAAAAAGCAATGAAGTTGTCAAATTTAACGGAAATCACGGTGGTTAAATAAATAATATTAACCAATCAAAATTATTCGTCTCTTTTCGTATCATTAGTTTTTTCGTACAACTTAGCATTTTTCTTATTACACTTGTGTTGCGGAACCTTGCTTTGTGAGAGGGAAAGAAAAAAGTGTATTCGAAGATTACCATTTATTCCACTTTAATTTATGATGTTAAGCATTTTTTAAATTGTCAAACATTCATACAGGTTACTTTTATTGGATATTATAAAAATAATACTTAAATGTGTGGCTGTGAAGGCATAGCAAATCAAAAGAAATAACTAGCAATTTTCTGTAGCGTCATACCTTTCCAGCGTAACAATCAAACGCCGTCTGTGGGAATCGAACCCACGACCACATGGTTAAAAGCCATGCGCTCTACCGGCTGAGCTAAGACGGCCAATTATTTGCTTTTTGACTTTAATACATATCAAGGAATAGATCAAACGCCTCGATGCGACTTTTTAACCACAATAGTAAAAATAATATATATTTACTAAAATAAAAAAAAAATAAAATTACCAATAGGTTGTTTCAAATGAAGGGACGAAAGTATTTTAACAGAAAGCACCAACTCAGTTGGTGCCTCGCATTCAAAAAAAAAAATCTCCTACAATAGGAGACGCCAATTGGGTTGGCGCCTCGTGTTCAAAATTTTATTATTATTATTATAACAGTTAATTGGTACCTCGCATTAAATTTATTTATTTTTTACTATAACATGATGTGTTGTACCATTCCAAATTAACACATAACACAGTCAAGATGGTGATATTATATAATATTAAAATTTATTAATGAGACTACAACTCTCCACATTGCAATTCTCTCCATGCAGATATTTGGCAAGCCACCAAACCATGTAGAGTATGACTCCCATACAATCTACAAAAATAAGTTATGCATTAGATATAACACAACATATAAATTAAAATTGTGTCATGAAAATGAACTCATATCATGTCTCTTTATGTTGTCAAATTTCTCAATTGAGATGAAATTTACGATATGTAAATTCTTTTAGCTTCCATTGTTCCATGTGTTTGTCAACACATATATCAAACAAATATTAGAAGGAGTGTTTTATCTATTTATAATTTTACGTAAATGAGAAGCGCCAACTATTATATATTTAAAAAAAAAATTGAACAAAAGGTGCCAACTTAGTTGGTGCCTCCTGTTATATATATATAAAAAAATTTGAACACGAGGCAATTGGCACCTCTCATTGTAAGAAAAAAAAATTGAACGCGAGAGTTAGCGCCTCTTATTGTAATAAAAAAAAAGTTATTTTGAACGCGAGGCACCAATTCCGTTGACGTCTCCTGTTAAACCTTTTTTTAAAACAACCCATATTGGTAAATTATTTTTTATTATTATTATTTTAGTAAATGGTTTTTTTTTTTTTTACTATTGTGGTTAAAAAGCCCCTCGATGCTTTATCTTTTGACTATTGAACGCGTAGGTAAAGTTGAAAAAACAAAAAACACATTAATGATGATATTATGTTTTTAGTTCGGTAAAAAGTATCATGCATCGATGTTGGAAAATAGAAGTTATATAAAATCCAAATTACTCTTTAAATAGTTAGTACTTGTTTATATATTTTTAATTTAACTCACCTTATTTGAGTTTAAGTTTTTTTTTTAAAATTTAACTTACTTTATTTTTTTAACCTTAGTTTAAGTTGAATATGACTATTAACAGTGACAAAAAAAAATTAATGTAATTACATTTTTAGGACTTGAAATCAAACAAAGTTAAAACAACTCTTATTAGTTAACCTATACATTAGGTGGTGTTCATATCTCAAATTTTTTAAAATAGAATGATATACTTCCTTTTTTATTTTTTATGATACTTTATTCATTTTCCACAATGAGAAAAACTAAAAGGATGCTATTAGAAATTATATCAGTGAGAAGAATGTTTTATGAAGTGAGAATAAGTAACTTAAATGTATTTTATGGAAATAGAAAAATCAGAAAATAGTACGACTTTCACACACACTTTAACTTTGGTTTTTTGAAAAAAAATTCATATAAGTTGGTCTGTTTATGAACTCAAAAGTTGTTTTTTGGTTCAAACCTGTATACAGGAAACTCAACTCAAAAACTATTAACTCATCTAATGTTTTGTTTGGACAAACTTCTCTACAATCACTAATTAGATAAGAAAATAAGAAAGTAAAATAAATTGAGCTTTTTTTTATAAGCTATATGCACTTAAATTTTATAGAAGCTCTTTCATTTTATTTTTCCATAACTTGAGGTGTATAAGTTGATTTTAACTTGTGAGAGAACCTCAATTCATTTTATCTTCTTATTTTCTTCTCTTATAAGTGATTATGGAAAAATTATCTAAATAAAACCTAAATCGATATGGTCTTATACATTTTGAAGTTATATTAGTTTGTGTTAGGCCACATACGATTATTTAACTTTTCTAAATTGATTGTCCAACATAACATCACATGGAAAAGATTACTTTTAACACCATCCATTTTTACTTTTTACACCACCCTTTGTTTTTTGTAACGGTATTCCAAAAATACCTTTCAAGCCTATTTTTCTTTCCGTTCCACTATCTATCTTTCAAAATTCTAGAAACTCCATTCTCTTTGATTTCAATATCGTCCACATTATTGGCGAGTTCATTGCAATTTTCTAGTGACATCTACATCACCAACGTAGGTAAGATTTCTTCATCGCCTGTTATTCGTATCAACAATGGTCCAGTTTTAGTAGCTTTTGAATTTTAATCTAGAATTCATTGAAAAACATTTTGAAAGCATAATTTTGAAATGTATGTAAGTCCATTCTGGAATTAAAAATCTAGAATTTATTTTTGGAATACATTTACAAACATTCCAAAATTATGTTTTCAGAATATTTTTAAATGAATTTCAGAATTAAAATTCTAGAATATATGTTTAATTCTTTACAAAACACTCTAAAATTTTAATTTTAAAATACATTTACTAACAATCTGGAATTAAGTTTTTGAAATATTTGAAAATGAATTTTGAAATTAAAACTGAATGTTCTATAGAGAATCAAATATGAATTAATTCCAAAATTTTATTTCCAGAATGCACTTACATACATTCCTGAAACTTAATTTTGGAAGCTTGTTTTTATTGAATTTTAAAACTTTGCTTCCATAAGTTGTATAAATTGAAATTTTAAATTTTTAAAAGATATTTGAGTTGAATATTTTTGTTTTATATTTATGTTTTATATTTTTAACTTATTAAGGTCAGCTTAATAGTGGGAACTTGGGGTAGTTTGTACAAAGTCTTAGGATCTAACCTTATGTCATTGTAAAAAAAAATATTTTAAATTTTTTGTAGTTTTGATATATTTAATATAATTAGATGTATCTAATATAATCAGAGAAATAATCTAATTAGAATTGAAAACTAGAGAGTTGATATACTTGACACGCATTATATACTTGATTGGTAGAAGTGAAATTGTTCTCGTTATGATTTTTCAATTTCAGCAAACATATTTCTTAGCTTCACCATGTTATTTGCAACCAAAGACCTCCTTTCAACACTTAATCAACCAGCACATGTGTAATGTTTCGAAAATTTTATACGAAATTTTCGATTTCATAACAAATAAAAATTTTACAATATGTATGTTTTAAAACCTAAATTTAAAATTTTGATAGAAAATCAGGAGTTAACAATTTTCTTAGAAATTTATAATTTTAAGTTAGAGAAAACAAATTATGGCTCTGCGAATCCTTTCAATACAGAATTTTAGAATTTAGCTAAATTGTTCTGTTGCATTAATTAGTTATTTATTTTGTCTAAAACTCACTGATTTTATCATTATGATTGGTATTATCATATTTCTATTATTGTCATTAAAAATGTTAATATAGTAATATCTTTATTGATAGGTGACATTATTACATGTGGTGTTTTAGGGTTTCATCCGCCGGACCACACAAAGGTATGTTTCTTATTATGCAATTTAAGTAAGATAAGGTTCCCAAATTTAGGCGCACGTTCATTTTCGGTTTGCTAATATCACTGGATCAAACGAAGTCCAATTCATTGTTGCGGGCTGCTATTCCCACCCCAGTTTTTGCTATTTTCACCCCAACTCATGTTTGCATTTTTTCCTTATTTCAAACGTACTCCTTGACGGAAATACGTTTTTGTTATAATTTTGTACAATAGAAATGCATTTTCTTTATGATTGGGGGGGGGGGGGGGGGTGTGCATGTGTCTATATATAACAAAACCGCATTTTTGTTATGTATTTAGGATTTATACATAACGGAAACATGGTTCTATTATGTATGTATTCAAAATACATAACGGAAACATGCTTTTGTTATGTATCAATCCCAAATACATAACAAAAATATGTTTTCGTTATGTATTTAGAAATTAAATATTTATATTTATGAAATTCCTTTATTTGTTTATTTTTTAGGGACGACTTTTAATGGTTCATTGACGCATGAGCAGGACACGCATTTGAATTGATGCGATTTATACCATTGATTTATTGTGTGCAATCTTGACTGTTTCTTTTTTGACTCATAGGACATCAGTTTGAATGATTTTCTGATGCGTGAACAGGACATGCACTTGAATTGATGCAATCTGGACCCTTGATTTAGTCAATGCAATCTTGATCGTTTCTTTTTCTAATGCATAAGACATCGCTTTAAATGATTTTCTGACACATGAAAAGGACACGCACTTGAATCGATGCGATCTGGACCCTTGATTTAGTCAGTGCAATCTCGTCCTTTTCTTTTTCCGATGCACAGAACAAAGCCTTTAATGATTCTCTGACACGTGAATAGTATCTGCACTAGTATAAAAGAGATGTGGGTTCTGAAGCACTTACCATTATCTTTCTTGATAGCCATCTTCATTCCATATTGCTTCTTTTCCTTTAAAGATGGACGGATTCCTTGCGGTGGTGTATTCCAATGGTCACATGACAACATTTGAAGAGGTCATGTTTCAATGTTCTCATCGTCCTACTTTTCTTAAGGTCACTAGGGATACGACGGTTGCTGCTTTGAAAAAAAAAACCACAATGCAATCGAAAGTAGCAAAAAAATATTTGATATTCATTACCATCAACTTATATCTTTAGGAAATGGCAGTGTTCATTACAGGTCCATGGGGATTAAACACAACAAGGATGTGGCAAGGGTATTGTCCATCTTTGCCTAATTTTCTAAACTTGCACTGATTGAGTTATACACTATGTTAGGCAGATCTCCTGAAGAAATCCTGGCTCGTCTGTGTTAACCACGAACTGTCGAAGAGATCATCATGTGCTTGCATGAACCTGAGGTATCAACTAGCTCCAACGACCAAGCAACTGTTAGTTTGAATGGACTATGATGATGCACCTTGTTTACTGTTATTTGTGTTTGTACCTAATCTATGTAGAAGTGTATTTAATTTATCAAATAATATTGTTTATGATTCATTTTTTGTTTTTATTTGTATCGCGTGCTATAATTGTAACAATGTAATAGTGATACCAACAACACAATAAGTGTAACATTTATAAAATCCAAAAATATATACAATAAGATCCGTACATAATGTATAAAATACTAAAAAAAAGGTTCTAACAATAAAAGGCAAAAAATAAAAAGTCAAGCATCATAGATGGTCGTCGTCTTCCTCTATCTCCTCCTTTGATAGGTGCACCCAAAGGCCAAGCCTAATTGAGTAATGACCAATGCCTCCCAGATCATCCTATTACTGTCCGTGCCCTTAAGCACCACCCTTAAACGCAGTATGCACTCCATAAGGCCAACAACTCTCCCTCATTGTGCCTACCAAAAAAGAAATGGAAACTTTATTAAAAAATGTGTGATTGGCATTGTAAAAACACATTATAAGGAAATGGATACTTACCTCATATACATGGGTGTTGTTGGACGAAGACTCTGTCGAAGACTAATCATGCCCAGACTGCTATGGCACAGTAAGTCGTAGAGGGCCTCGTAGAGGATCTCTCGCCATTGAATGTATCAAATATGGAAGAGAAACCTGGTGGAACCAATCAAGGTAGCTATTCATGCAGGTCCATGGAGCCTTATGTGGCCCAACCGCTCTTATGTCCACCACATGTGCCTCCCAACCCTCCTAGTCATCAAACTAGTTGGTAAACAATGGGAACTCAACAGGCGGAGGGCGAGGGATCCCCTGGATATAGCCAAACTGCCTCAAGACCCTCTCTAGTAGATATGTGCGCATATGGGTACCGCAGTTGATGAAGCCTAAGAAGAGTGAGATCGCTTACAACGGGTAGACAAGCCTATATGGATCATATGGCACACCACACAACATCCTTCTTTTATAATAGGTCCAGCGCCTGCTTGGTCCCTAGTACAAGACTTGTTCCCCTAATGGCCTTTCACTGACAAAGGCGAAGAAGCTGCTTTGAGTAAGGAATGGTCGGCACTCTATCCACGGTGATGGGAAAGTACTCGTAGATCCACGCATATAATCGACAATTAATAAATTAAATTACATAAGCAAAATAAACCCTAAACAAATATAAACCCTAAAATACAAAATCATACCAACAAGAGGCTCATGTATCCTCCAAATTGTGTTGTCGATCAGAGGTTGGCAATGCTAAACTGGTTGTAAAGGTATACCAGTGCAACTGAACCCCAAGAATATCCTGGGCATGCCTGGAGCTCTTGGAAGAGGTCTAAATAGCAGACTTGGACATGTGTAGAGCTTTTATCAGTGAATATCATGTACCCGACGAGATGTAAGAGATATGCTCTCATAGCAAACGTCGTCTCCCCAGTTGTGATGCATGTGTCGTATATGTCCCTCGGCCAAGATAACTCCACGCAAGCTTCTTTCGCCATCGCAGCGTGTGCAGCAGCATGCATAGTGCCTAGCTCACTTATCAGTAACCTGATGGCGTCATTATGGTTGTAATAGTTGTGCTCGCACACCTTGCCTGTAATAGGCAAGTGCAAGAGACATGACACATTATCTAGGGTGATGGTCATCTCTCCCTACAGGTAAGTGGAAAGAGCTAGTGTCCTTACGCCATCGCTCAACAAAGGCATATACGATACCTTTGTTGGAAACAACATACCGTGCCTTTACAAGCTGGGTAAGACCCGAACTCCACACAAGTTCCACCACCTGTGGGTGCATGGGCATCGGTAATACCTTACCCCTGTGGTTGATCAACCTGATCTCGGGGCGGGGCTATCTGAGCTAAATATGTCCTATAACATGGTCTTTATAAGACCTAAGCAATGACAAGTCTATAGGACCTCCTTTAAATTGAGGTCCAACAATGAGAGATGAGCCAAATTAGCCTAAGGCTTGTTTGCCTTTGCCTTATGTACCTCAAGCTTTAGCTTGGGTACATCATCATGTACCTTCTCCTCATGCTACTGCTATTGATGCTGCCCCTTAGCTGTTGTAGCCTGTTTAGCCCGATGTGTAGATATTGTGGACGGTCGGTGCTTAGATGTGCCTGGTGTATCATTTGGTAAAGGACCTCGTCTAGGACGAGAAGCACCAAACCTCATGCGTGGCATAATGAACTTGAAATAGTAATAGCCATTTAACAATTAGTAAATAATTACTAAATAATTAAAAGACAAAAAAATTATTAAATGACAAAAAATATCCTAATAGTAAAAATAAATACATTATTAAAAGTATTCTAAAAAAAATAGTTAAAAGACAAAAAATAATTAAAGGACCAAAAAAATATTATTAAAAGACAAAAAAAATAGATTATAAGAGTAAAAATAAATACATTATTAAAAGACAATGAATAAATTTCAAATTATATAAATAATTTAAAAGACAAAAATAATATAAAATAAATAATTTAAATCAAGTAAATTAAAAGAATAAAAAATTCAAAAAATCAAAAACTGTTATGTATTGTTTTAAGATGCACAACGGAATTGCGATTTCGTTATGCATCTTGAAAAAATACTTAGACAACAGAATTGCATTCCGTTCAATCAAAAAGTAGGAAAAAAAAAGGAAAAAGCTTACCTATGATGATAAATGGCGGGGGCAAAGTGAGAAGTAAAGAAGGAGGTGAAAACGGCACTCTAACGAAGTGTGGTGGCTGTACTCTGACGAGAATAAGAGGGTGGGGAAAGGGGGGAGGCACGGGGAAAATGGCAGAGAAGGGGGAAAGGCACGGGGTGAGGTGAAGGGAAAGTGAAGAGGGAAATGGGTGACGGAATTTAAATGTTTGGGGGTATAAAAGTCATTTCATTTATTTTTGAAAAATAAGGGGGTGAAAAGAGAAAAAAACAGGGTGAGAATAGTAGGGCCTTTCATTGTTGCATGAACCCAATCCCACGGTGAGATCCATAAAAACCCAGCCTAATTACATTGCGGCATACTTTCCAATTTTTACTAGTTGAAGTACCAAACCATGCAGCTAAGGCACTTTTATTTTGGTTTGCTTATAGGCAAATCATATTTACACTTCCCTTATTAATAAATACACCCTCTTTTCCTCTTTCTCTATCAATAAATTTTTTTAAATACTCTTCTTAATTTATTCCTCTTTTTCAAATACTTCCTCTGTCTCATTTAGAAACTTTTCTTTTCAGGAACATTCTTTTTTGCTTACCCTTCTTCCTCTGCCACCCTCTTTTCTTTCATCACCTTCTTTCTCCATTCATTTTATGTTGATTTCTCTTTTTTGTGTTTTCAGTTCAGTTTCTCGGTTCCTTTCAATGGAATTCCACTTCTTTTCATTTTCTTTTAACGTTTTTTCTCTGACTTCTTGAGTCTTCCTTCTCTAGGAAGACATGAATAAACATCTCTCCTCTCTCGCAAAGTATCACTTTGATGAAAAATGTATGGTATTACATATCGAGTTTGATGGAAAATATCATATTCAATGTAAGAAATAAAATAATGGTAAAATTCTATTATTTTATAGAGAAAAAAAAAGAGAGAAAAGAAAATAAATGTAAAGGGTTTAAAGAATAATGAAGATGGAGTGCAAAAATAAGATTTAAAGAATGATGAAGATGGGGTGCAAAAATAAAGGTTAAAGAATAATGATGGGGTGCAAAAATAGGATTTAAAGAATAATGAAGATAAAGTGTAAAAATAAATTTATATTGTTTTTATTTAAAAGGGTATTTTGGTAATAAAAAATATAGAAAAAAAGGGGTATACTTATTAATTAAGGGGGTGTAAATATCAGAAGCCTTGCTTACATTACTAGGACACACTACACCTAATTCCATGTTGACTCGTGAAGATAAAGCCCATTTAGTTGTTTTATCTCCCATTCTCCTTGTTGGACACCAAATTTTGTAGATCAAAGCTCAATTGCCTTGTTGTAATTACACTAGTTTTCTTGGGTGATTGTTTTCTGCACTCTCATTTTTTCCTATTCACACTTCTCAATTTTTTTTTGTCAATTTTTATTTTAATCATGTCCTTATACAAGAGTTTGGTTTCATTATTCTAAATTTTAAAGTTTGGAATATGAAAATGGGAATGACTTTTGGAAGTGTTTTTCGTTTTGCACACTTTTGGAATTTAAATTCCAAAAGCCATTTTTTTATTGAGATTATTATTGTTGAGTTTGTTGTTATAATAGGTGTTCTAGAAACAAAATAGATAATTAGGAAAAGAAGGGTCAAATATTGTATAAGCTAAACTACAAAATGGTACAAATATTGCATAAGCAAAAATACAAAACCCATACATAAATAAAATAAAATTCAGTTATTGTGTTGGTTCTTCCTTCTCCCCTTACATGTTACACCTTCCTTAGTGTCACTATGCGATATGTTCAATACTTCTCGTGTGTTGTCCCATGCCTTAATCCATTTTGTGACCATCATCTTATCAAGAATGAATTAAAGTAGCTCATGCTCCTTTTAAAATTTGCCAACAAATAAGAATATATCATATTAAATGAACAACACAATGTCCTGAGCCAATGTGATCATCATAACATACATAGTAAGAGTAAATACATATACAATTACCAAAGAAGGATGAGAGCCACTCGAACTAAACTTAAGTATGCTAATAAGGTCTTCCAATAGGACTCTCAAAAGGTCTTTTGTTAGATTTAATTTCGCTAATCACTCTTTCTTCTTTATTTATTAAAACAAAATCTTGATGCATACCCCTTAGATCAAAGCACCACAAGGCCTATGATTTACATCATGTCAAATTATTAAGAATTCTTGATTTTCATAAATACCTGGATCCATGGTTTATTTTTGATCTAAGCATTTTTTAGCAACTGTTGTGGAGTCTTTGTGGTAATCAATCCTGAACACAAACAATGGTCTTATAGTTCTTCTTCAACTAAATCATTAGAGTTCCTCAATGAAACCTTAACTTCTCTTTAAATGGGGAGAAGAGAGGGTGAGTTTTCTTATTTGTGTATTAGGGACCATAATTGTTCATTAGCTTATTAACTGACTAGGGTTTCCAATATTCCTTCATGAGCCAGCATTAGTATTTACTCATTAAGCCTATATTAAGTTCCTTAATAGTCTAACAAACTCACTTAATTTTGACCACTTAATAAAATCTCCTTTATGATAAATAACTAATATAATTATTTTATAATATATGCCCACATAAATCATTGGAAACATATAAATTTCCAACATCTTCCTCACATAGTGGTATCAGGTAAGGGTGCAAAATGATGTGAAATCAATGCATGTATCCATCAACACATTGTGTTGGATCTGTCATGCACAGTCCTCTAGTGGCATTGTCTAGAACATGATTAAGGGTGTCAATAGGGTGGTGCGGGGCAGGGTGAGTATGGGTAGTAGTTCTCCCATAGTCGTCCGTATTTTTACGAGTACCCGTTAAGCAGGTATTCATGAATATACATATATCTGTGGGGTATCCACAATTATCCATGGATTTTTATTAAAATGTAAAATTAAAAAAAAAGTAAAATAAAAATAAATATTTTTAGAACATATATTTATACTAAAAAATAATTTTGTAACATATATTTATACTAAAAACAAATAATTTTGAAATATATATTTATACTAAAAATAAATTAAAGTAATTTACTTTATATATAATTAAGGATATTAAAATAATTATAGAGTGCGGATACTCGTGGGTACGAGTACCTTACTACCTGTTCCCGCCCCGTTAATAAACATGTATTTATTTAATTATCTATTTAATATCCATAGCAGGTTTTACCCACTAGTATGTGGGGGTACATGTTTTTTTGTCATCCCTAAACATGATCATTATAATAAAGTCACCTCTACTCAATGTCCCGATGATATATCACCACATTGGTAACCATACAAAGTGAATGAGGAATGCTCTACAAATGTTCATATTGTCATAACACCCTCTTTGGTAGGTGAGTATGCATTAGCGGGCCATATTTGATGTAGTCTGAGTAGAGAAATGTCCTAAAAAGTGTTTTGTTGTCTATGATCTGTGTATGGCATCTAGCACGCATCTTTAATCTAGCATCCATTCTCTACTCATTCTCTCTTCTTTCCTACTTCTCTCTTTTCTACTTTTTTTTTTTTTTTACCCAAACAAAGCATTAACCTATATTGTACTTTTGCATATGATAATTGAATCCCATTTAAACATTTTCAAATTGCTCGTACTCCTCACAGTTCTTATAAAGCCATCATTAATTCAAGATCCTCAATTGTCATAATTTTTTTTTAAAATAAAGGTGACGAGGTTTAATTTTACAGTTAAAATCTCATATAAACTACATAAACTCCTTACGACTATTCTGATCTTGGCAGGTTAATTTCTGCCATTAGAAATTTAGAATTTGACAGAACTATGTTTTTTATCATGCAGCCCAAATCAAGAATATGTGAATAGCTTCCTCAAAAAACAGAAAAAATGAATATGTGTAGCTTCGGTGACATTGTGCCAGTTCCGATATTCAAAAGCCAGCAACCCAAAACATTTTGGGCCAATCATAAACTTCGAACACGGTGTGGCCCAGCCCAAACTGGAGACAAAAATGGCACTGAATAATCACAGAGACATTTTTGTTTTCCCTTTTGAGAGTTTCGTTGGTCTGGTGTGCACAAGAGGCATAATCGTAGGTCGAGGAAGAAGAGAAGGCTGAAGAAGAAACATGTTGAGGGTTGCAGCTAAGAGACTTTCCTCTCTCTCCGCGTCTCCGTGGAGGGCCAACCACGCCGCCTCCGCCTTTCTCTCTCGGAGTCCCATCGCACCGCCCTCTTCCTCCGAGGAGCGCAGATCCGACCCGTTCTCGCTCCGACCCGAATTCTTTCTTCCCTTCAGAGGTTAGGGTTTCCCCTCCCCTCTGTTTCCTTGTATTGATTTATTCGAAGCCTCGAAACGCTTCGTTTCGCTTTTTTTTTTTTTTTTTGGGATCGTTCCGTTCTTTGAATCTTAGGGTTCGTCTCTGCGTGATTCACATCCTTGATTGGATACTTTGTTTGTTTTGGATGTTTATGCTTATGTGTGAAGCTAAAATTTTAATATGGTCGATGGTACTGGTGGCCGATTTACTCAAGTGGGTTTTAGCTTTCGGAAGCGTTTCGTTTGTTGATTGCAGTCTTCTTTGAGGTTGAATATTCCCTTTGGATAATAGTTTTGGATTTTTGAATTTTTTTTTTTAATCGGAAGAAGGATAGAAGATGGTGTGCGATTCGTTCTCGTATTTTCCTCTTGGAACTGTGAATTTGGATTCTCAGTTATTTTTTTGCATGTGTTATTTTGTGTTTTGACATTGTGAAGTACTTTTTTTCTTTGTCTTTTTTAAATTTTTGGGTGAAATTCGGTTTGGAGTTATTTGTGTTCTTATCTCCCATTTCCAGTTATACTTATAGAACTATTGGTTTGAACATATTTAAGCCACCTAGTTATAGGCTTGTAGCTAACTAAATGTTACATGGTCATATATTCCCTGTCTATGCAGTTTTAATTCATTCTGATGGAAGTGAAACTCATTCTGCTTCTATGATGGAAGTTTAGTTGCTGTTTGACGTCAGTGTTTATCAAAACTAGGAGGGGCATCTGTGATAGTAGACAGTTTTCTACTCCATTGAATTATGGTAAAAACAAGGCGTTGTGTTGTTCATTTAGGAAATGTAAAGAATCCCTGGTGGTGAAAGTGGAACTCTCTTTTTCATAGTGGTATGGATGTAAACTAACTTGTCAAAGAAGTTACTGCCTAGTTATTTGAATTCTTCTATTTGTGGTACTAACTAACTAGTAAAGTTTCATTTATTTTTTTAAAACTTCAAACTTGATTACAATGAAATCATGGAGTTGATTGTTTTGCACTTTCAATGCTGGCTGCAAGGTAATAAGTTTTTTTAAAATGAAAAATATGTAAATAGTTACTAAGCTGTTTAGTTGGGTGGACACTGAACATATTTTAAAGGAGCATGATTATCCTTGTGATTGTTCTATGTGTATGCCATATGGTATCTGTTTGTATCATCATTATGATTTACCACTCTTCTACATCACTGGATCAACGTTTATGCCAAAGTATTTATGAATTCTGTTACTCATTAATAACACTTATGATTTACCACTCTTCTGTAACGCTGGATCAATAATTTATAGCAATTCTGGTGGCCAGTTTGTTGGAACATATTGGTAAATAAGATGCAGTTGCATATTATGTTACTTTGGGGATTTGGTTTTGTAGTTTTTAATTGTGCATATGTTAATTCTTTGGGTTCTTCCTATAGTTTGAGGTCCTCTCTTTCTTTGGATTAATTGATTCAATTTGATTTTGTCCAGGTTTTGCTACTGAAACTCTGATCCACACAAAAGAAAACAGCATTATTCCTGAAATTCCTGCAACTGTTGTTGCTGTTAAAAACCCTTCTTCTAAGATTGTATATGATGAACACAACCATGAAAGATTTCCTCCTGGTGACCCAAGCAAAAGGGCTTTTGCCTACTTTGTTCTGACAGGTGGTAGGTTTGCTTATGCCTCTCTGGTCCGTCTCCTTATCCTCAAGTTTGTGCTCAGTATGTCAGCAAGTAAGGATGTTCTTGCTATGGCTTCACTTGAAGTTGATCTCTCCAGCATTGAGCCAGGCACTACTGTGACTGTTAAGTGGCGTGGAAAGCCTGTATTCATCAGGCGTAGAACAGAAGATGATATTAAGCTGGCAAACAGTGTTGATGTTGGATCTCTTCGTGATCCCCAGCCGGATGCAGATAGAGTCAAAGACCCAGAATGGCTCATTGTGATTGGGGTTTGCACCCATCTGGGTTGCATTCCCTTGCCAAATGCTGGCGACTTCGGTGGATGGTTTTGCCCATGCCATGGTTCACATTATGATATTTCTGGCAGAATTAGGAAGGGACCAGCACCATACAATCTGGAGGTACCAACTTATACCTTCTTGGATGAAAACAAGTTGATGATTGGTTGAAAACCTCCGGCTGCTTCCTAGTGGAACGAGTCCACAATTTTTTTGATTTATTGGATAATGTCGAAATGTGCCATGGACATCTTTGGCCTTGGAATCCTTATTTTTTATGTTTAGCAAGTGTTCATGTAACTCGGAAATTTAAGGATTACTGCTTGACGAGACATGTATCAATAATCGCCTGACTTTTTGGTTATCATATGAATGTTCAAAATCTGATATGCCTTCAGGCATATTGCATTGTATTTTGCATATCATGAATAACATTTGGAAATCTGCTTAGCAAATAGGTTGGGGCACATGGCAGTTTGCTTGTGCGTACAAGTACAACATTGTTTTGTGTAGTTACAAAAATGGTGTGACAGGCAAATTTCAAAACTGCCAGCTGGCTGCTAGAACATAGCGGTTCACAACATTTGTTCAAGGGGACCGGCTGTGACCATTTCTATACATCCAGTCGATCATTCCTTTACATTATGTTCTTCCGTCTGGCAAAATGGGGTCATCTTTTGAAGACACCTTTAGACGTAAACCATGCCTTTTTCACTAAACTGTACTTCATTTCTTATTTGTTCGATATGTTGGTCAGTGCGACGATATTTGACAAGGTCCCATCATTTTCGATTATCAGTCCCGACTTTATCCGTTCTTTTACAGATGCTCGAGTCCAGTAATAAGCGCCCCTGCGTAAATTTACAAAGCATCAGCACCTGTAGATTTCAGTAATCTCTGGACTACCTCTTCATTCTACCCTCCAAAAAAGGAAAAAAATAAAAGCATTAATAAGTCTAACGTAAATGGTTAATGCCTTAACTTAGCCAATGGACTGGAGATGGTAATCCAGAGCCAGTTATTGCCAACATCCAGAGTGGTTAAGTACTAGGGCTACACTTGCAAAATTCAGGTGCAGAAAGTTAATAACACTGTTGGCGCCTGCTGGGAACCGTAATGCCTTCAAACCATTGTAGAAGAAGCATGGTAACTTACATTAAGGAGTGTTTGGTTTTTCATTCAAAAGTTTCAAATGGACGTTTACTTCAATGACAATACACCCATGGATTGGGTTGAACGTACTTCGGAATGTGTGCAAACTAAAAATCAAACACACACTTAGAGGTCTACCTTCATTTAACTTGGTGATTAAAAAACCAAATAAGGAAGAGAGGGAGATTGCAACTTGATTGATTAACTCTGGTAAATTGAAAATCAGACTCTTTTGACATGAAAAGAAACGGTTCTTTAACTTTGTTTCTTTCTTAAACCGTCTCTTATGACATCAGATAATGGCTATAGTATAAGAATGCAAGGATTATTTTAGATTAGTAATTTCTTACCAAGAAAAGGAGAAGGATAAGATTAGTAATTTCCAAATGTCATTGAGTAGTTAGAATATATTAGTTGATTTCACTAATGCTTATATGGAAAACCATCTAGTTATGCAAAGAAAGGGTATAAGAAAGCTAGATTAAGCAATTGGATTGAGAGATTTGGATAGTTAGCCTAATGACCCTAAAAATTGCTCCTAACTGGCTTTACCCATGTTCTAGCTTCATGATTTGGTGTAGCAATTCCCCTTAATACAACTAATTTAGCCCAAATTTTGAAATGTAAACCCAACATGTTTCAAACTTCTAAGTTGTGTGTCCCAACATCTAAAATTTGCCCAATTAATTTTAGCACCAAATATATACATACTTGCAAACCAAATTGCTCATCATGAATTTAATAATTGGTTTGATGATCCTTTTGAATTTTTTTTTAATAATGATGCTTTGGGGTAATAAAGTTCTTAGTTTTGAGAAAATACAAATTATTTTGATAATTAGATGATGTTTTAAAATTTATTAAAACTAGCTTATCTAATAGTAACATACAAATAAACAAGCTCAAATAAAAGCTTCTTACAAGTTTATTTTAATTCTTATTTAATTATATCATTATTCAAGTATACATTGAGTTGGCAATGACATGAATTGAATCTGCACTACTAAGGCTCTCTCTTGCAATATGATCATTATTCGGTTGTGAAGAACTGCATTGGATTGGATCTGGACATGCTAGACTCTATCTTAAAATATGACCAACTTTACTTGATTGCAAGGAAAAATGGTGGATTAGATTTGGACCAGTTGGACTCTCTCTTGTAATATGATCAACATTATTAGGTCGCAATGAATTGTGATGGATTGGATTTGGATCTTTTGGAATCTTTCTTTAAATATGATTAACATTACATGGTTCAAGGAATAGTGGATTGGATCTAGGCCACCTGGACTCTCTCTGGCAATGTGATCAACATTATTATGTCGCAATGAATTGTGATGGATTAGATTTGAACCTTCTGGAGTCTTTCTTAAAATATAATTAACTTTACTCAGTTGCAAGGAAAAGTGGTGGATTGGATTTGAACCACCTAAACCCTCTCTTGCGATGTGATCAACATTATTAGGTCGCAATGAATTGTGATGGATTGGATCTGGACCTTTGAGAGTCTTTCTTAAAATATGATCAACTTTACTTGGTTGCAAGGAATAATGGTGGATTGGATTTGGATTTGGACCTTCTAGACTTTCGCTTAAAATATGATCAACATTATTAACATCATATGCCTGAGAAGTGATAAGTGTCAATCATGCATATCTTTTTGACATCTATTTGTGCACTTATTATCCATTTTTTCGAATTTAAAGCTTTGTTCAAACCCAAATTTTAGTCATTGTAAGTAAGTAGCTCCTAGGAATAGAATTATACATTTTAAGCATTTTACTGCCAGTTTGATGATTTTTTGCAGGAAGTAAAGAAAAAGGATTGAAGTAAGAAAGAAGGGCAAATAAAGAAGTAGTTGGCTGCCAATTCTCACTGAGTGAGCAAAGCACTCGCCCAACAAAATCTAGTCTAGAGAGTAATCAAGGCTCTCACTCAACGAGGCATTTATTCACTGAGCGAGCAGCACTCTAGAGACTATGAAATACAGACTCTCGCTTAGTGAGAACATGATTTATTGAGCGAGAAGAGTGCCACCTCATTTAATGAAGAAGCGACAAAAAGAGTAAAAGAGGCAACTTTTTACATATACGATTTAGTCTGCTATTCTTCATCTAAAGGCTCAAGGAACAATGCTGGGAAGCTCTCCTTGGTGCCTCCATCCAAATTCTTCATTCCTCCACCTTTTTGCTTGGTTCACTCTTCAATGAATGGCTAATTCTGCCCTAGTTGGGGTTTGACATAACTAACCTACTCTTATGTATATATTTTAAGTTAATTATTGAAGTTTATATTTTATTCATTTGTGTCTCAATTTCTATACTTAATGCTTGTTATGGTTTGATCTCCCATGACTTAATTTTTATTGTTTTGATTGATGTTGGAAAACACTTTATTTTCATAGAACTGAAGTGAGCACCTAATAAATCTTGTATCTAAAAATGGAACATAGTTTATTAGCCATTTGTTAACCTCTTTTCTTAAAGTAAGTTGTTTGGGTGAGCTAATTACTGGATTGGTGGTTTAAACAAATAACTTAAGTCTATTCAATTAAAGGATTAGGGTTTGGATAAATTTGTGGGATGATGGTAATGAATAGGATATAAACTCAATGGATAATCTTTATGTTGCATGAGAAGATGGTTAGTGTAGTCAAACCCTGTCACTTTCTCTTATTGTCATTTAACTTATTCTCACATCTTACATGTTCGTAAAAATTCCAAATAGAACATTTTATTTATTTTTGTGAACATTTCTCTTTATAGCATTTACTGTGAAACACCTAGTATCACACAAGTCCTCTGGGAGACAATACTTGTACTTATCACTAACTACTTGTACGAATTGGTACACTTACCAATTATTTAACAAGATATTGTCGAGTCAGCAAAGTGAGTTACAATTATTATGGCATTGTTAGTGAACAATGAATACAAAATAACTATTAGGATTGTTGTAGGAGAAGTCATATGCAAATTTGTCATCTCTTAGAAACAATAAGAATATAACTAAAGCAAGGTGAATGTAACTTAAGATAAGCTAGTACTATATATAGGCTCAATTCAATACTACCTTCTTAAAATCGTATCACTTCTTAATAGGCATATTATTACTCTTTTTGGTAATCAAACATACCACATCCATTCTTGTCAAAAAAATACCATATCCCATTTTAGAATTTTATTAAAATGACAAGATTTTTGAAAATTTTATACTATAATTCAATCTACAATTTGAATTAATTTTTTATTAAAGGATTTTTTTTTCATTATTAATCAGAGTTCCAACTTAATTTTTTTTTTTTTATGTGACACGTCACACATTGTGGACGGGTTATTATGAGTATATTTGGAGTAATTAAGTCCATGTATTTCTATTTGACTCGATTATTACGAGTGTGTTTGACAAGTAATTTTAGCTAACTTATAATTTGAAGCTAATTTGACAAAAATAATGCTGTTTGATAAACAGATTTATCTCACTAACTTACTATAACTTTTTGGACGCTACTTGAATAACCTTATCATTATATTTCTATTGCTACTCTAAATACTTTTATAAAATTTCCCATATATAATCTTATTTAAGATTACACTATTTCTTTAAATAAGTTCCTCCCTTAATATTTTACCATTTATTTAATTTTTGAATTAAATATTTGATTTTAAAAAAAATTGCATTTCCTTAATCTTAATATAAAAAAAATTCAAATCACAAATGCCTTTGTGCATAGAATCTTACATTTGTCATTAATAAATTCTTAATCCTTTTTTGAAAAAATATACTTTATTTTAAAGTTTAAGATTCTATATTTCATGTTTGATTTTTCTTTTAAAATGAATATTGATGAATTGTAATTTTTTTTACTTGTTTGTATGCAATTTTTCGATCCAAGATATCAAGGAGAATATTCTTAACCTATCCACTATTGTTAAGACAAAGGACGAATTTATAACCCTCAAATATTTTGATAAAAACAAACAAGTTAAAATTATATATGTCATCACATAATTGTTTGATCATTCGTTCGCATGCAATCGTCTAGCGTTTTTAAAATTGAATATCGTCTTATCTTTTGATTAGATAAACTTCGTAACTAACAAAAATCTTATAGACGATGACAACGTTATAAAATGATCTGCACATCAATCAGAGCGTAAGCTACCTCGAAACGTATTATACCTATACACCTATTCTCGAGGAAAGTCAGCGAAAAAGAAGGAATATGTGTGCGATTGTTAGAACGGGAAAGCGAACCTGACAACTGCTAAAAGATTGAGTACAAGAATAAAAAAGATAAGCAACCTACTTTATCTTATCATATGACAAGTTGGTGAAAGGCACTAAATAATGCTCCAATGACTCTCTTCATCAAACGAAGGTCATCTTCTGCAATACACTCAACAGATTCTTTTTAGAAGCCTATAAATAGAAGAAAAGACCTCCTTCGAGCACGGCGTTATGATCATAATTGTTGCTGATATAATTGCTGCTGATTCTGAAAATTCATAACTACTTTAAGAAAAGAAAAATCTCTTCTAAACTCTGTTTGTAAAATTCTTTTTGTACTTCATTGTATATTCATCTAATAAGACGTTAAACCCAGTAAGGTAAACTCACATGTAAACCTTTTTCTTAACGAGATTGGTGGAAGCCTAAAGAGGCTTTGATTCAAAGAATACTTGGGTATTTGCTTGGAAAGACAAGTGAAAGACTACTTGGGTTGAGCTTGAAGAGACTTGTGGAAAGAATACTTGTAACTTATAAAAGTTAGTGGAACTTAGTTGTTGCCAAGAATTGGACGTAGTCTCTAGAGTAAGATGAACCAGTATAATTTTTGTGTGTTTTCCGGTTTTGTCGTTCATATTTCGTCTGTCTTTTAAAACATTTTTGAAAATCCTTTTGATCTTATTTCAGACAATACGTCGTTCGAAAATTTGATATAACACAATTCAACTCCCCTTCTTGTGTTATCTTTGTGCTCTACAACTTTATAGGTTTTATAGCAAGATATTACTAGAAAGTTTTTCCATAGTTTTCAAGGTTTACTCGAAATGATCAAAGTCAATCCTTTGATCATGAGCTAAATTGAGTATATGTCCAATTAAGCCTCAAATCCATAATTAACATTTATCTAGTTGAAGTTGAAATTGTAAGAGATTAACTGTGGTTGACGATTAGATTGAAGCATCGTATTTCATACTATATTTGCATAGCATTTAGTTAAAGTAATTTGCATTTTTCTACCTTATATAACTTAGTTTCTTGTCATTTTTGTTGTTTTCCCTTTTTTTTTTTTATCTTGTTACGGTTTTAGGTAGGGGTGGCAAAGTAGGTCAGTCTAGTCTGTTTTGGCCCGTCTCGCTAAGAGCTCGTAAAAAACACACTAGGGTGGGCTGGCCCACTTGGGATGAGCGGGCTAAAAGTTATAGCCCACCTTGTTTATGGGTGGCCTGCCTACCAAAAAAAAGAAAAAGTTAAAGCCTTTCATTTCAGAACAAAAAAGTCATGCAACCTTCATCATTTTATTGAAAATTACTAAGCCTTGATTCATACATGAGAATGTATGTTAAAAGAATAGTTGATACAAATGAATGAAGCAAAAGAAAATCATGAGAATGTATGTTATTTTTTCCTTTAACCAAAGTGGTCCTTAATACTATATTTGTGTATAAATTGAGTTTAAATTGAGTTAAACTTAAACTACCCAAATTATATTTAATCAAGTAAGAAATATGAGCTCTTATCCGCGCATGTTTCATTGTTCCTTGCACACCAACTCACTCAAAATGTATTTTTTTTTCATGACTTTTTGCTTGTAGTTTCCATGTTCCATGTATTGAGTTTTTGGTGAATTTTCTAAAGTTTTGCCTTGATTGAAAATATATGTTAATGTTATCTAAATTAGAGATAGTTTTTTAATCATACATAAACTTGTAGCCACAAATTGCTAAAACTTATTGAATATCAATATGATGGAGTCAATATACATGAACCATGATTGTGTTCTCGTCTGTGTTTCTAATTGGTTATAGTTATACTAAAAGTAATAAGATTTTAAAAAAAAACTAATAGCCTGGCAGGGCAACTGCCAGTGGCCTATCGAGTTGGCAGGGTAGGCTAGTGGGTTGGGCCACCTAGCCCACCCCACCATTTTTGGTAGGCTAGGCGAGTTGGTCCACCGGGCTCAACCTGCTTTGGTATCCCTAACTTTAAGTTTGTTTTGATTTTAGTAAAAAAAATAGAGAACACACAAGAAGGGGGTTGAATTGTGTGTTCTAAAAACTTCTTTTTTTAACCAAATAAAACAGAGTTAATATAAATGTTTAATTAAAGCGTATATATGGATAAGGGAAAGAAGGCACACAGAAGATTTTATACTGGTTCATTAAACATGAGCTACGTCTAGTCCTTTCGTCCTAAAGGTTTTTTACTAACTAACCTATTGGTTACAAGCAAATATTTTTCTCTACCTTTTCAGGCTTTACAAAGCAACCAACCGAGATCACTTAACCACCCAAGTATTCTTTAATCACAAAGCCTTTCCAGGCTTTCACAACGTGAAACAATTGTTTAAATAAGATTAACTCACAATGTGAGGATGTAAAATTTTTAGAGCAGTACAAGAACTTTTCTACACAAAGAAAAAGAATTTGATAATTTCTCAAAGCTGTCCAGGTAACACAAAGTTCGTCTTAGTTCTTTTGTTTTTCTTCTCTTCTAAACTTATATATATATCGCCTTTTAGAAGATAACTATAGAGGTTTTAGGCTTCAGTCTTCAAGAAAGAGAATTCCAATGCTTCTTTTGCATGTATGCGCGTATATCGAGTCTGTAGCAAAGACAAAAAAGTAACTTTTGTTTTGCACTAATATAGAAGGTGCAGTTCTGCATTCCGGAGCTATTTTTCTAAACATTCCTTATTCGGTTTGATAGCTTGATAAGTTGACTTCTTTTTTTTTTTTGCAAAGTTTTGCTTATACGTAAAAACATCCCATCTTTCATTAAATGCTCAAACATTTGAACGTTAGATCATCTTTTTAAAAAGTAAAGCACTAGACTCAATGTACATGTGAATACGCAGAGATAAAGCATTTTAATACTTAGTCGTTAAAGAAAACTTATCATATGGACGAGTATCATACAAGAACTCATTGAACGCTTGCTATATACTGGCGTGTTAGACGCCAGATATCATAAACGTAGTGGACGCTCGAAAGGCCTTTTTTTAACAGAAACCCCCTTAGAAAACTTAAAATTTAATAAGTTATTGTTATCTTCAAAACTTGAGGAACTAGACACTTCATACATCTTTGGTTCCAACATTTAAGAATTGCCATTCTATGGATTTTGGAAGCATAGAACATGAGTTGAGGTTCAGTGAAAGCATTATTGAGTCTGAAAGTTGGCATCAGATCAAATTAGGAGTATTGGATGCAAGGAACTAGAAGAAAGAACCAAAAAGGTGCATTTTGGCCTGATAAGACAACAAGGATCATGAGCAACGCATGAAACACCCAACCATCCGTGAAGCAAACAAGACATCAACAATCAGGAGCATCTCATAAAGCACCTTGCTGCTCGTGAACTAGTTTGTTTGATGCACTAGAGATTTGGACAGAGGCGTTCACAGGTAGGACATGAAACAACCTTTAGCTCGTGAAACTCCCTTGTGATTGATATGTGTAATTTTGCATTTTTTTTAATTTGTGTTGGGCCCAAACCTTTATTAGTCCAACAGTTTAAATAGGACCTTTAGGTTATGTTTAGGGGATTGAACCCTATAGAGTCATCTTTGTTCTAAGATTGGGGTCTAACCCTTGATAACTATTGATGTTAATTTAACTATCTTAATGGTCTTTCGATTTCTCCCATTGATTCTTTCTTTATTGAATTTCTCTATGCAAAATGATAGGCCTATATTTTTCATAATCTTTGTTAAGACAAAAGACGAATTTGTAGTCCTCAAATATTTTGATAATAACAAACAGTTAAAATTATATGTCCTCACGTTATCATCTGATCTCTCGCTCACATCATCATCTGATCTCTAGTTCGCATTATATCGTCTGACGTTTTTCAAGTCAATATCGTCTCATCATTATTTGTATAAAACTTTGTAACTAACAATGCTTACAGAAGATGACAACGTTCTAAAACGATTTGCATATCAATCAGAGTGTAAGCTACCTCGAAACATATTATGCCTATACACCTACTCTCAAGGAAAGTCAGCGAAAAAGAAGGAATATATGTGCGAATGTCAGAACGGAAAAGTGGACAAGACAACTGCCAAAAGATTGAGTACAAGAATAGAAAAGATAAGCAGACTGCTTTATCTTATCAGATGACCAGTTGGTGAAAAGCATTAAATGCTGTATTTAATACTCCAATAACTCTCTTCATCAGAAGAAGGTCATCTCCTACAAAATACTCAACGGATACTTTTGGAGAAGTATATAAATAGAAGAAGAGACCTCCTTCAAGTTGTTGTCGAATTCATAAGTGTTGTTGATATACTTGCTGCTGAATCCATATATTCATAACTGCTTTTGAGAAAAGAAAAAGTCTTTGTAAAATCAGTCTGAAATTCTGTTTTGAACTTCAATTGTATATTCGTCTGATAAGACCTTAAACCAGTGAGGAAACTCACACAAATCTCTTTCTTCACGAGATTGGTTGAAGCCTGAAGAGGCTTTGTTTCAAAGAATACTTGGGTGTTTGCTTGACGAGGCAAGTGAAAGACTACTTGAGTTGAGCCTGAAGAGGCTTGTGAAAATAATACTTGTAACTTGTAAAGTTAAGTGGAACTTAGTTGTTGCCAAGAACTGGACATAATCTCTGGGGTGAGACGAATCAGTATAAAATCTGTGTATCTTTCTGTTTTGGTCTTTCTTCTTTCGTCTGCCTTTTAAAAACGTTTTGAATATCCTTCTAATCTCTCTTCAATAATTAAGTTGTTCCTTTTTGAAAAGAAAACAAAAGGATTGAGCAAATTGATTGTAACATAATTCAATCCTCCTTCTTGTGTCTAATTTGTGCTTAACAATCTTATACGCTTAGGAAAGAACTAAAAGGTGAAACCATAGGGGAGGAACTTAGGCTTTGAATCACAAAAGCATGTTTAATCCTTCAAGGATAAAATGAATTAACAAAGAGTGTAATGAGTTTAATTGAATATAGTTACTACAAAGTAAGGGTTTATTCAGTTAGATACATTTTCATATCTTGAAAGGGAGTGGATGTTACATTAGGT
Source organism: Spatholobus suberectus (assembly GCA_004329165.1). NCBI lineage: Eukaryota > Viridiplantae > Streptophyta > Magnoliopsida > Fabales > Fabaceae > Spatholobus > Spatholobus suberectus. The sequence continues at coordinate 33,530,436 of CM014732.1, read as the reverse complement.
TAATTCACCTCCAAAGAGAACCAATAAAAGCATAAAGGTAAGGAAATTATTACAATAGGAAATCATTATACAACCCCTAATATTATCTAGAAGTTTTCTCATATTTGGTTTCCCCCATCCTTGATATTCTTTCTTTATTATAATTTGCTTCTACTCTTTATTTTACTCTCAATATTCTCCCTTCTCAATCAAATAATTATTTCTTATTTTATTTTCTTGGATCACGATAAATTGATAATCATAAAACACAGTCCTTGTAGATACAATATTTTTATTACTTGACGACAATTGTACACATGTGGTTTTCCCACATTAGAGATAAACCAATTTATCTTAATGACATAAGATTAATCATGATGTAGATGAAATTAAGCTAGGCATTCCATAATATACATAAGACTTTCATAAGACGAGGAGATTTACATAAGATACATGAGGTAATGTGTTAACATGATGATGATTATGGATGAATTATGATTGTGATGATAACATTGATGAAATATTGTGTGAACATGATGATGATGTTGATAGGCCCTAGCCTTGTGTTGTTATTGATAATGAATTGTGTGTCACTCATATGTATCAGGGTGAAAGATTTGGTATTCACTTTGTCTAATGTGGTATGAGATGCATTGGACATCGTAAGCAACATAAAGTATGACTTAGGATACGTTGTGCATTACAGGAATATTGTGTTTGTCTCTCTTATTGGTTGAGAGTGTGATGAATTGATAACTATGATAGCAAGGGTTGTATAGCCTGAGACACATGGATGAGTTATGTGCAACTCAATTGATGAAAAGCTCCTATATGAATCGTGATTAATGATTATGATAATGATATACATTTCAAGTGCATAGATATTATGAGAATGAAGGATGAGCTACATTATGTGATGAGAGTATGGGTGGTGCAGTGGAGGTTGTTAATAGACGTTGAGGATGTACAAGCATGAATCCCACATAGATACTAAGTGAAAGCATCCATGTATCGTGGTAATTAACCACCCCTGCTCGAGAATCTTGACAAGTCGCCATGACATCCAAGATCAATTGCAACATGTTCATCAAATAGTTTTTGACACGTACCACCATGAGAATGATGGTGAAGGTCATCGATTATTGATATATATGATGTTGCTATATTAAGGGACACAATTGATTGTAGCACTCGAGATTATGAATTAACTCCATAGAGTAGAGTCATTGGTCACATGCATGTGCATCTACTTGTCATGTCTAAATGTTGTTGACATATTTTCTAGTTATGTGGTGTCCATAGTCGAACTATAAATTGAATGATCTACCTTCTTGATATATATATATATATATATATATATACACGGTCAGGATCCGTTGACACCAAGTGTCAAAGTTAGTCAAATTACACATTCAATAACTTTTTATATAATGAAAATTTAACCAATCCAACCGTTGAATTTGGTTCTTATCAATTAGATTAAGTCTACAAAATTTCACACAATTCTAAAATTATCTAATAGTTCATTGCATTACTTTATTTTAACGTATAATAAAAAATTAAAATATATGTAAATATTCAATGTTAGATGACATATCTAGAAAAGTCTAAATTATGTGAAATTTGATATACATGATCATGAAGACAATATCACATAATTCAACAATTGGATTCGTTAAATTTGCATTATACAAAAAGTTGTTGAAGGTGTAATTTGACTAATTTTGACATCTGGTGTCAATGGATCTTGACCCATATATATATATATATATATATACGTTAAAACAAAGGACGAATTTATAACCCTCAAATATTTTGATAATAGCAAATAGTTAAAAATATATGTCCTTACATAATCGTCTGATCATACATTCGTATACAATCGTCTGATGTTTTTAAAATGAATATCGTCTTATCTTTTGATTAGATAAACTTCGTAACTAACAAATCTTATAGACGATAACAACGTTCTAAAATGATCTACACATCAATCAGAGCGTAAGCTATCTCGAAACGTATAAAGCCTACATACCTACTCTCAAAGATAGTCAGCGAAAAAGAAAGAATATATGTGCGTATGTCAAAACGGGAAAGCGGACATGACAACTGCTACAAGATTGAGTACAAGAAGAGAAAAAATAAGCAGATTGCTTTATCTTATCATACGACAAGTTGGTGAAAGGCATTAAATGCTGCATTTAATTCTCCAATGACTCTCTTCATCAGACAAAGGCTGTCTTCTGCAAAGCACTCAACTGATCTCTTTTTGAAACCTATAAATAGAAGAAGAGACCTCTTTCGAAAGTTGTTGTTGTTGCTGATCATAAATTACTTTAAGAAAAGAGAAAGCTTGTGTAAACTCTGTAAAATTATTTTTATCCTTCATTGAATATTCGTCTGTTAAGATGATAAACCCAGTGAGGTAACTCACGCGTAAACCTTTTTCTTAATGAGATTGGTGGAAGCCTGAAGAGGCTTTGATTCAAAGAATACTTGGGTGTTTGCTTGGAGAGGCAAGTGAAAGACTACTTGGGTTAGGCCTAAAGAGGCTTGTAGAAAGAATACTTGTAACTTGAAAAAGTTAGTAGAACTTGGTTGTTGCCAAGAACTAGACGTAGTTTCTGGGGTGAGATGAACCAGTATATATTCTGTGTGTCTTTTAGTTTGTCTTTCAGCTTTCGTCTGTCTTACAAAACGTTTTTGAGAATCCTTTTAATCTTACTTCAGACGATACATTGTTAACAAAAGATTTGCGAAAATTTGCTATAACACAATTCAACCCCACTTCTTGTGTTATCTTTGTGCTCTACAATTTGGTATTAGAGCTCAGCCTTTAAGGGTTGAGCACCTTAACAAGTGTTAGAGGAAAAGATTCGCATGGCAAACCTTGAAAGACAGTTCATTCCTGAAGGAGCCTCTAATTCAAGGCCTTCAACCTTCAATGGAGAAGATTATGCATATTGGAAGGACATAATGGAAATGTATATCAAGTCCACTCACTATAGTATCTGGAGAATCATCACACATGGAGATCATGTTGTAACCAAGCTAGAAAATGAATATAATCAAGATGACTACAACATGTTACAACAAAACGCAAAAGCTAAGCACATTATAACCTGTGCCTTATCAAAAATTGAATATAATAAATTTTGCAACTGCAGAACTGCTAAGGAAATGTGGGATGCTATACACATAACACATGAAGGCACGAAAGATGTTCGTCTCAAGAGAATAGCAACTCTCCAAAGACATTATGAGATGTTCAGCATGAAGGAGACAAAAACCATTGATGAAATGTTTAGAAGATTTCAAACAATTCTAAATGGACTTCAAAGTCTTGGTGTTGAGTTCTCTAAGGCTCAGAACAATCTCAAGATCCTGGACAGTCTTCCTAAAGTATGGGAACCCAAAGCTACAGCCATAGCTGAAGCAAGGGACATGAAGACCTTAACTCTATATGAGTTACTGGGAGCTCTAAAAATACATGAAGTGCATCTTTTCAAAAGAGACAAAGTCAAAAATAATGACTCAGTTGCTCTAAAAATTGGAGAATCAAGTTGAAGAGCAGACGAAAAAATTGAGACAAAAGGAAGAAACAAAGCATTGAAGGTTCAATTTGAGGAATCCGAAAGTTCAGACGAAAGCTCCAACTGCTCAACAGATGATGAGATCTCCCTCATCACCAGATAATTCAAGAAGATGCTCAAGAAGAAAGACAAATTCAAGCAATCTTCCAGAAAGAAGGACACTAGATACAAAAAGCATCCTCAAGAAGAAAACAATGAGATCATCTGCTTTGAGTGCAAAAAGCCTGGACATATTAAGGCTGAATGTCCCAAACTAAAGAAGGGATGGAGTTCAAAAAAAAGATACAAGAAGAAAAATCTTCTAGCCACTTGGGAAGATATGGACAGCAGTAGTAGCAGTTTAGACGATGAAAAGGCTAATATATGTCTTATGGCAGATACAGAGAAAGTAACATCTGAGGTAAACTCTGATTACAATAACTTTATGCATTAGTTTGATGACAGTGAATTTGAGTCTGATGACGAAGATATGTCATATGACACTCTTCTTGCTAACTCACGCAAGATTGCTCTTGAGTATAAAAAATATCAGGAAAAATATCAAGAAGCTATTTTAGAAAATGAGATACTCAAAAGAGATATGTCGAGAATGCAAAATAGCCTAGCCTCAGATCCTGAAAAGGCAATTCTTTTTTCTAAAGTTGATAGACTAAAGAAAGAGGTCATTAGTCTGAAACACGATCTGACCAAATTTGTAGACGGATCTTCAAAACTTCAAATGATTTTAAAACATAGATGATCTCCGTATTACAAGTCTGGGATTGGATTTGTAGAAGACAAAAGTGATAAACCATTGTCTTCTAAATCTTATTCAACCTTCTATAACTTTTATGGCAAATTTGGACATTCATTCCAAAGATGTCAACACAAAAGGAAACAAAGGCCAAATTAGATCATTAAGAATAACACTAAAGGACCTAAGAGTATTTGGGTACCAAAATCTCAAATAATTTTTGTTACAGATATCCTTAATAGGAAAAAGGAGGGATTCATTCTGGTATCTGGACAGTGGATGCTCACGTCACATGACGAGAGAAAGATATATGTTCCTAGACCTCCAATCACATGAAGGGACAGTCTCATTTGGTGGAAATGGAAAAGGAAAAATCATTGGTATAGGTAAAGTTGGTAAGCCTCCTCTTCCATCCATAGATAATGTCCTATGTGTTGAAGGATTAAAATACAATCTACTTAGCATTAGTCAATTTTGTGACAGTGGATTTATTGTATCCTTCAACAAAGAATCATGTATAGTCAAAAGAAATGATGAATCCATTCTCTTTACTGCCAACAGACATAATAATCTATATAAGATTGAGTTTGAAGATCTAAACAAACAAAATGTTACATGTCTAATGACCAAAGAAGATGAAAAATGGATTTGGCATAAAAAGCTTGGGTATATCAATTTGAAACATATTTCGAAACTATATAAAAAGAGTTTAGTAAAAGGATTGCCTAAGATTTCTTGGAAAACTCATCTTCTTTGTGAAGCATGTCAGAAAGGGAAACAAATCAAAACCTCTTTTAAATCAAAAGATGTTGTTTCCACTTCCAAACCATTAGAATTACTGCATATGGATTTGTTTGGACCTACAAAAACTTAGTCTTGGTGGGAAAAAGTATGGTTTTGTCATTATTGATGACTATTCTAGATATACATGGGTTTATTTCTTAGCTCACAAACACGAGTGTTTTAATGTGTTTGAAATATTTTGTAAAAGAGTGTAAAATGAAAAAGGTTTTTATATTACTGCAATTAGAAGTGACCATGGAACTAAATTTGAAAATGCTGAGTTCAAATCCTTCTGTGAAAATAATGGAATTTTCTACAACTTCTCCTGACCGAGAACACCTCAACAAAATGGAGTAGTTGAAAGGGAAAATAGGACTCTACAAGAGATGGCAAGAATCATGCTCTATGAAAATTCAGTCCCTAAGTACTTCTGGGCAGAAGCTGTAAATATAGCATGTTATGTCTAAAACAGAATATTGATCAGACCAATATTTAAAAAGACTCCTTATGAACTGTGGAGAGGAAGAAAACCCAACATTTCATACTTTCACTCTTTTGGATGTGAATGTTACATTCTCAACACTAGAGATCGATTAGGAAAATTTGACTCTAAGGTTGATAAAGGTGTTTTTCTTGGATATTCTGACACATCAAAAGCATTTAGAGTATTCAACTCTAGAACTTTTGTTGTAGAAGAATCTATTCATGTTAAATTTAATGATACACTAACCCCTGATAGGAGACTATCAGATTTGGAAGAAGATTTTGTAGATTTACAGATAGAATCGTCTAATCAAATAAGAACAGACGAAGCAAAAAAATCAGAAGAAACTTCTCAACAACAGATCAATAATCAGACAAAGGGATCTCACAAGGACTAGAAGTTCGTTACCTATCATCCTCAAGATTAGATTATTGGAGAACGAACTGAAGGAGTTAAAACAAGGTCATCACTAAAGAATCAAGCGTCTGGTGCCTTAGTTTCAAAAATTGAACCTAAGACGATAGAAGAAGTACTAACAGACGATGACTGGGTGATAGCTATGTAAGAAGAATTACATCAATTCACAAGAAATGATGTTTGGATTCTTGTTCCCAAACCAGAACATAAGAGCATCATTGGAACAAGATGGGTATTCCGTAACAAGCTCGACGAAAATGGAAAAGTGATTAGAAATAAAGCAAGGTTAGTGGCTCAAGGTTACAATTAACAAGAAGGTATTGATTTCACTGAAACCTTTGCTTCTATTGCTAGATTAGAAGTTACTAGAATTATGCTTGCCTTTGCCGCTCATAAAAACATTAAGCTTTTTCAAATGGATGTAAAAAGTGCTTTTTTAAATGGTTTCATTGAGGAAGAAGTCTATGTTTGACAAGCTCCTAGTTTTAAGGATCCAAACTTCACAGACCATGTTTTCAAACTTAAAAAGGCTTTGTATGGTCTTAAACAAGCACCTCGTGCTTGGTATGATAGATTAAGCAGTTTTCTTATTGAAAATGGATTTATGAGAGGCAAAGTAGACACAACTCTTTTTAGAAAGGAATCCAACAGAGATTTCATTATAGTCCATATTTATGTAGACGATATAATCTTTGGTGTTACTAATGAAACTCTATGTGAGGATTTCTTAGATTTGATGCAGAGTGAATTTGAAATGAACGTGATAGGAGAATTAAAATTCTTCCTTGGCCTACAAGTTAAACAAGAAGAGAATGGTATATACATTCATAAGCAAAAATACACAAAAGAATTGCTTCAGAAATATAAGATAAATGAGTCAAAACCTATGAGCACACCAATGCATTCGTTTATCGGTATGACAAAGGATGAATCAGGTAACCCTGTAGACTAGACTATCTATAGAGGTATGATTGGCTCACTTCTCTATTTATCTGCTAATAGACCAGACATCATGCATAGCATCTGTCTATGCGCCATATTTCAATCTGACCTTAGAGAGTCTCATTTAAAAGCTGTTAAGAGGATTTTTAGATATCTTGTTGATACACCTAACCTCAGTTTATTCTATAAGAAAAACAAAGGTTTCAAGTTAGTAGGATACTGTGATGCAGACTATGTAGGTGATAGACTTAAACGAAAAAGCACAAGTGGTGGATGTCATTTCATCGAACCGTGTCTTATATCCTGGACCAGCAAGAAGCAAAACTCAATTACATTATCAACTGCTGAAGCTGAATATGTATCTGCTACTAGTTGTTGCTCACAACTCCTATGGGTAAAGTATCAACTTAAAGATTACTCTAGCTTTAAGCATAACATTCCTGTGTTACGTGATAATACTAGTGCAATCAATTTATCTAGAGACCCCATTCAGCATTCTAAAGCTAAGCATATAGAGATAAGACATCATTTTATTCGTGACTATGTTCAAAAAGGTGTTTTTGATATTAAGTTCATCAATACAGACCATTAATGGGCTGATATCTTTACAAAAGCCTTACTTGTAGAATGTTTTAACTTCATCTTAGAAAATTTGCACGTGAAAGTTTTGCAAGAATAAAACGTCTTACATGCATAGTCTTATTTGATTATTTAAGTTTTGTCTTACTCTATATCGTCTTACACTTCATTGTATTTCATCTTATTGACACGATCATCTTTGAATATGAAAAGTTTAAATTCATTAATTTGATATTTCCCCTAATGATTACTCTCGATAACCACCTAAGAAACGTGCGTCGTCTCCCCTACCACATCAAGATGTCATAAATGCACGTCTCTTCAATATTTTCGACCTTATCTTTTATTCAAAATAACCACTTTTTTCATCACTCACACACTAAAAACTTCTCAAACTCTCTGAACTCAAACCCTATTCCTCACATTTTCTCTCAAACCTTAATCTCTCAAGCCAAAACTCATGGCCACCTAGAAATAGCTTGTGCCCATGGAGAGATTTGCAGAAAATGATTTTGTCGCCAGAAAATGGGTTGACTTATAGAAACTTGAAGAATAAGGATTCCTTCTGCAAATGTATATCAAAAATGTCGGATGGGAAGCCTTCGTGCAGAAGAAAACCTCTTAGTACCATGCACCATACGCCTACTTCTGGGCCTCTGCGTCTAAGGTTAACAGTACTATCACTAGAACAGTTGACAATCAAGCCATCACCATCTCTACTGACGCCATTACAGCAGCGTCTGGCTATAAAAAGGAGGGTGACCTCTTTACTGAAGACTAGGAAAAGGTTATCACCCCAGAAACTGTCGACAAGGCATTGTATGGAATGCCCAGGCCTCAAACTGAGAACAAAGATGTTCTGAAGAGGTTTTTGTACTCTTCAAACATGAAGCCTATCTGCAGATTAATTCACAACGTCTTGCTGCACATTATTCTGCCAAGAAAAGGCTCAAAAGATAATGTAACCTCCAAAGACAGATTCTGCATATACAAGATGCTGACTGGTCAGAAGGTCAATCTGCTTGCAATAATCCTAGACAACTAGAGATCCTGTCTCTCCAAGTTAAAGGAATGTGCCTAGAGCAAGCAGAAGCATTCTATTCCCTACGCCATGCTCTTCACCGAAATCATTTGTCTGGCGGGAATAAAAGAATCTAGGTTGGAGAAGATGAAACAAGGTTCTGAGATCGATATATCCATCGTCAGGAAGATGAGGATTGCACATCTCTTCTCTGGATACATTGCCAAACATCCAGAATTGGCATTGATTAAGGAAGAACCACCAAAAGAAGTTGTTGGAACTGCATTCAGAGTGGGATCGTCTGTTGACCCCTTTGTTGGTACTGCCTCTACTCAACCTCCACTATAGACAAAACCCTAACCATCTCAACCACAACCCAAACAGACCAAACCACAAAAACCTAAGTTACCTATCAAAAGACCTTCACAACCAAACCCTCAACCACAACAAACCAAACCCCAAACCCCATCGTCTCCACCTCACAAGAAACCAAAACCCTTAACTAATCGTCTGAAATCCAAACCAACTCCCCAACCTGACTCAGATGATGACCTTCCCATTAACACCCTTCTTCCTACTCCAAGCACAACCATTCCTGCCCCTCCATCAAAACAACCACCTCCACCACCTACATCTACTAAATCCACTCCATTTGCTCAACCATCTAAAAAGCCCTCAAAATCCAAAAAGATTCTAGTACTAAAAAAAAAAAACTCAAGAAGAGAAGCAGCTTAGGAGAGCCTGAGCTGAATCAAAATGGGTTGAGAAAAAGAAGAAAGAAGAAGAAGAGAAACTAGCTGAGGCTGAGCAAGAACAGATTGAGGAAGCAGTGCTTCAATCTGTGATTGAGCACTTGCTACAAACAGCCCCTGTAAAGCATGAAGAGCAAGAGTTGTTGATTCTAGAGGACTTTGTTGCTACCTTAAGAGGTAGATTACCTAGATCTCTTTTCTGGGAAGTTCCACAATTTGTTTCTTTATCTCAAGTCTTCAATCGTCTTTCTGTAGACTTAACAGTGACACCTTGTGTTGATCAGCCTGCAAGGGCTGTTTCACTCTTTGTTTCCTTTGCGGAACCTGAAACAGAAGAAACTTTGTCTGGAGGAGTTGCACCTATGATAGACGAAACAGGACCAAAAGATTATTGCTCTGAAACGCCTTCGTCTGAACATCTCCAAAGGTGCACAATGATCTACTTTGAGCAGTCTGAGTCGCGTCAGACTAGAACAACAAAAGAATATCAATTACCAGAGCCCTTCGACCTAGAGGAACTTCAATCTACAGTCAATTATGAACTGTGCGAAGTAAATAATCCAAGGATGTGGACGATTCTCATCAATGAAGAATGGCCACTTCTGGTACGCCATGGGTACGCTGAAAAATTTCTTGATATTGAAGAAGAAGCTACCCCAATCATGTCTTATGAGTCGCACATCACCCTATACGTCTGGGAGGAAGGATATAGCATCCTGTCAGATGCTCCAATCTTCGTCTATCCACCCTCAACCAGAACAACATTTCTAGCTGGATATGAAGTTTAGAGATAGCGTGGGATTCTCTGTCACACCTCTCCTTTCATGCTGAAATGTAACTATTTAGAGTATCTGATCATGTGCAGAACGTATCATTACAAGCCCAACATCGTATATTCGTTCTGTCATAGGATGATCAAGACTTACCCCTTTGCCATCCGTCTAGAAGATAGTCCAGATTTTGGAAAATGGCAGATTGGTGATGATGACTGGGAATTAGGAAGGGTGATGAATAACTTTTTGCGGGAGAAGATGCAAATTTCCTTGCAGCATACAATCTATGAGTGAAGGTGTTTAGACCTTAAACTAGGCTCACCTAGATTCATGGCTACTCGGATATGGCTCCGCATGAAACCATGGACTACCTTTCGCATCTGCTGTCAAAAGAACTATCCGTGCCAAAATCTATCTATAGGGAAAGGAAAAGAACCAAAGTTCAAATGTAACCCCCGAAGGCACTTGATGATCAGACAAAGAGCTCTATCATCTGTACAACTGGCTAAACTTAAAGGAAAAGCAACTCTTCGAAGCACAGACCGCAAAAGGTTGCAAGACCATGTTAAAGCACTAAAACACTTCTCTGGTCTGTCTGCTGAAGAGAAAAGTCTGCTAAGCTATGAAGCTGCACTCCGTCCATCGGGTCACTGGACGTAAGTCTCTCTATCTCCCTCCAACTGTACATCCAACCCCCAAAACCAACTATCCATAAACCTACCACAAACCTATACCTTTTTCTCCTTTGAAACCTTCACAATCTCTCTACCTTGCGGCCACTTTTGGTTCTGTGGTCCTCCTGTACCCTATGTTTTCAATTTGTGTTTTGTAAAAGAACCCAGTGATGAAGCAACTACCAGCTCTGCACCTGCATCTTCAGACGACAAACAAGCTTTCAATGAATTGAAGCAAACTGTGCAGCGTCTTGAAGCTGATCTTAAGAAAGAAGGCAAGAAACGCAAACAAGTAGAAGTTTTGTTAACCAAACTGGCCAAGCGCTTCAAAATGACCTCGGCTCATCATCTACACCTTCAGACTCTGAATCTTCTAATTGATGATGCCAAAAGGGGGAGAAAAATAGAAGACAAAAGGAGTATAAAGATATCAATCTCAGGGGGAGTAATTTTTTTTACAATAATGAATTACATATTGAATGATATCATCTAGTTTCCTCCAGTTACCTCTTTATATATATTGCATCTGCTTAACTGAAGTACACATATATAAAATGTTTTCATAGAAAAAGCATTTTCATAGAAAAATGTTTTACAAGAACTATAATTGTTTGTCATAATAAAAAAGGGGGAGATTGTTAAGACAACGGACGAATTTATAACCCTCAAATATTTTGATAATAACAAATAGTTAAAATTATATATGTCCTTACATAATCGTCTGATCATACATTCGTATACAATCATCTGATGTTTTTAAAATGAATATCGTCTTATCTTTTGATTAAATAAACTTCGTCACTAACAAATTTTACAAACGATAACAACGTTCTAAAATGATCTACACATCAATCAGAGGGTAAGCTATCTCGAAACATATAAAGCCTACATACCTACTCTCGAAGATAGTCAGTGAAAAAGAAGGAATATATGTGCGTATGTCAGAACGGGAAAGCGAACATGACAACTGCTACAAGATTGAGTACAAAAAGAGAAAAGATAAGCAGACTACTTTATCTTATCATATGACAAGTTGGTAAAAGGCATTAAATGTTGTATTTAATGTTCCAACGACTCTCTTCATCAGACGAAGGCTGTCTTCTGCAAAGCATTCAACGAATCTCTTTTCGAAACCTATAAATAGAGGAAGAGACCTCTTTCGAAAGTTGTTGTTGCTGCTGATCATAAATTACTTTAAGAAAAGAAAAAGCTTGTGTAAACTCTGTTTGTAAAATTCTTTTTATACTTCATTGAATATTTGTTTGTTAAGACGTTAAACTCAGTGAGGTAACTCATGTGTAAACCTTTTCCTTAACGAGATTGGTGGAAGCTTGAAGAGGCTTTGATTCAAAGAATACTTAGGTGTTTGCTTGGAGAGGCAAGTGAAAGACTACTTGGGTTGAGCCTGAAGAGGCTTGTGGAAAGAATACTTGTAACTTGAAAAAGTTAGTGGAACTTGGTTGTTGTCAAGAACTAGACGTAGTCTTTGGGGTGAGACGAACCAGTATATATTCTGTGTGTCTTTCAGTTTGTCTTTTAGCTTTCGTCTATCTTACAAAACTTTTTTGAGAATCTTTTTTATCTTACTTCAGACGATATGTTGTTAACGAAAGATTTGCAAAAATTTGCTATAACACAATTCAACCCCCTTTCTTGTGTTATCTTTGTGCTCTACATTATATATATATATAATTGAGATAATTTGTTTATGGTTTTATTGTTGGGCTTAATTCCTTTTGTTTTTAGAACATTAATGGTGTGTGTAGCTATTTTACCATCATGCACAATTGAGTGTAGATTTATCACTCTCTACTATTATTTGTCTATTGTAATATTTTGTTATTATTATCGTTGAACGAGATCAATGTTCCAATATGTTGACTGCATCTAACTTGTCACTCATCATCAACTTCAAAAAACATAGTTGGTGGTTGGATTACACAGCTTGATGAAGTATCTACAATGAGAAGTTGGTGATCGAGGCGCAACTCATCGGAGATTTCGAATTCATGCACTGATGGAGTGTAGATTTTTCACTCTCTACTATTATTTGTCTATTGTAATATTTTGTTATTGTTATCGTTGAACGAGATCATTGTTCCAATATGTTGACTGCATCTAACTTATCACTCATCATCAACTTCAAAAAACATAGTTGGTGGTTGGATTACACAGCTTGATGAAGTATCTACGATGAAAAGTTGGTGATCGAGGCGCAACTCACCGGAGATTTCGGATTCATGCACTGATGGAGTTATAGTTTTCACTCACTAAGGAGGTCGTGGGGGTAGCAACCCATCTAGTAAGGGTTTCTTAAGGGAAGCTTATTGATATCTTCATTTTATCAAATTCTCTTTCTCAAGAGATAGAGCCTCCACATGTGCAGTTTGCTTTGTGAGAGCCTTTGTGGTTTTCTAATTTGAACTTGAATCGATCAACTTGTAGTTTATGTGGAGTTTGTCTACTATATTTTCTTTCTATTATTATTATGTATCATGGATGTATTCATGACTATTATTCATATATATGGATGGTATCTTGCTAATTTAATTTGAGTATTTATGATTTATTGTCTAATGAACATTTTCTATGTCCTTGTCATTACATTTGAGATAAAAGTATTTATGAACAATTTTTAATTTCTCTTGATTTTTTAAAACAATTTAGCAAAAAAAGATCTTTTTCTTGTTAAAAAATTGTGATGCGAAGAAGATGTTATAAAAGGGACACCGGTCAATATTGAGGGGATTGCCACATCAAAATGTGACAAAAATTTTACAAAAATCAAAGAGCCTTTCCACCGTGACCTACATGATCTTGCTTAGCAGGAAGAAGTAAGACTAGTTATGGGTTTATGTAACGAATACATGAAGGCTACCATCTAATGCATGGATTAATTGGCATGGAATTGTTCCAACTTAACCAATAGTATTGAATTTGAATCTTGGGTATACAATTGTATTAAATACTTGGAAGAAGAGCTTTGTCACCCATAGTAGTCTCACTTGACTCGAGCAGAATTATTTTTTGTAAAAGATATTGGTGGTATATATATATGGAAAATTCTATGGTGGACCATCAAATAGGTGGTCTACCAGTGGACCACTAATTTAAATCGCTAGATATATGAATAAAAAAAATCAACGATTAAGATTTGTTGATCTGATTTCAATTTCAACTGTTAATTTTTTTTATTCATATATATAACAGTTTAAATTAGTAGTCCACCGGTGAACCATTTGATGTGGTGGTTCACTGTAGAAGCTGCCTATATATATATATATATATATATAACAAAATAGATGAAGACTAAAGTTCTTCACATTAATTATTGATATATCACCATGTTTTCATTGTTTTTGTTTTCAAACTTCACCAAAGAAAACGTTGGAAACAAATTCTACGCATTTCCAAAGTTGAGCTTCATTAAGAAAATGTTTTCTCAAAAAACATTTCCTAAATGTTAAACAAATATATTTTCAAACCTGTTTTCTATTTTTATTGAAATGAAATAGAAAGTAAGAAAAGAAAATAGACTCTAATGTAATTTTTTTTTGGTTAAATAAAGATTGAATAAACCATTAATTTGGTCCCTTAAGTATTATCCTCTCTCCTAAATAGTTCTTAAAGTAATGAATTTATATAAATAATTCCTAAAGTATTGCAAATCCATCTATTTTGTCCATACGTTGATATATTTTATTAATATTAAGAGACTAATTTGAAGATTTTTTTAATACTTTAGAGACTATATAGTATGATCTCTAATGCTTTAAGAATTACTTATACAATTTTATTACTTTAAGGACTACTTAGGAGAAAAAATAATATTTTGGAGACTAAATTGATGGTTGATTCAATAAAAATTAGACAAAACCTTTATTTGGTACAGGCACCATATCAAAGTATGTGTCACAAACAAGGATTAAATTATCATTTTAACTTAAATATTAATTTAACTCTTTGAGTTTTTTTATTTTGTTTTCTAAACTTTTATATTTATTTTTGTTCTGGTAAAATACTATTGATTATTGATATAATATTACCCATTTAGATTAAATTATATCAACATGCTAAATTAACTTGGGATAATTTCATTCTTACATAATTTTTATAATTTAGGAGATGTGCAGGAAAATAAAAGAAAGAAGTGTAAAATAATTTGAGTTATCTGATGGAGAAAAATAAAAATAAATTATAAAAAGTATTATAAAATTTTGGCATAACTCATTAAGACACTTCGTATTCATATAAATGTCAATAATTTTCTTTTTCTTGCTCAATTTTCTCTTACATTTATGAAAACGAATTCAAATGTGACTTTTTTTTTTTTAGAATCTGAATGCTGATGCCATCTATTTTTTCTTTCCAGTTTAGACACCAACAATTTTAATGTAAAAAGAAAATTGTTTTTTCTTAAGCAAAATTTGTAATATTTTGTAATCTCATCAGTTTCTTACGAAGAAAAAGAAAATCTCAGCATTTTTTTTAGATGATGAATTAATGTAATGATAAGAAAAGGCAATCGGCAATATATCTTTCTTGCACTTAAAGTTCTGTCCAATCAAATTCAATGACTCGACCGACCGACAGTGTGTCAATAGAAGAAGACAAAAAGAAAAAAGAAAAAAAAAACATTGTTATGAAAAAGAAAAGAAAAAAGAAAAACACTGGCAGAGTGGCAGTACTATTTTTAAGAATTTAAAAGTAAAAATAACGTTGAATAAATCAAAGAGTATAATTTTTAAATTATAAATTTTCATGAGTCTCACTTTAATATAATGAGTCTCTCTCTTAATTTTATAATTTTTAATAAATTTTAATTAATAATAAAGTGTATTTTAAAAAGAATATGTTATTAACATTCTTTTTATTATATATTATTAGTTAGTACAATTTTTTTTACATTATTAATTAATAAAAAATTATGATAAATATGATTTTAAAATAATTATTATAAAAATTAATAAACTTATCATATATAATATTTATTATTAGATAAAAGAATAAAAATGATTTACACTTAAATGTATTCTTATTTATTAATGTCAAATTTTTTATACCAATAACCAATAAAAAATCATGAGAATTATAACTATTAAAGTAATTATTATAAAAGTTATTAAACTTATTATAAAAAAATAAGAAAAAATAGTACATTCACTTATATTGCAAAAAAAATTTATATTTTCAACTAATCAAAAATTATCATACGATAATCTTATTAATTTTATAATAATTATTTTAAAAATTATTTTTAATATAATTTGTAACTAATTAATAATGTAAATTTTTTTTATAGATTTTAAACTAAAAAAAAATCTGAAATAATAATAAATTTGTTCATTTTTACTGTAAGTGTAAGTATTTCATGATTTGTGTCTTTGAGATTAAGTTTTGGATATATATAAAAAAAAGGAAACAATTTATCAAAATTCAGTATTGGATTAACGCGCTAGTAACGAGTAAACTTCGTATCCCCTGGAAGTTGACTCTATTGAGTGATGAACAATCGCTTCTCCATCTTGAAGTAGAGTTTCCAACTCGCGAGGTAGCGAAGAAACCGAAGTTTTGTTTGGTCGAAAACGCACGCGGTGTGACCCACCTTCACCTAGGAGTGGTTTCATCACTTTAATTGGTGGTGCGGTTACAGCACTGTGAAGCGTGAATATGAATTGATGGGTTGTGTAAAACTGGAACTCCTCTGTTTCATTTAATCTTCACTGCACTGCACCTACCCTTTTCCATAGACCCCATAATATCATTCCTTTTCGCCTTCGTTGTTCCGAGTTTTGGTTTTTTTTTAGGGAGTGGTGCTGAAACTACGAAGAGGGTAGCTAGAAATTGAAATGGCACATTTGCAAGGAACGGATCAAAAGAAGGGTGACGTTATACGTTTAGAGCGCGAATCTGTCATTCCAGTTCTGAAGCCTAAGCTTATCATGACACTGGCCAATCTTATTGGTACTGCTTTTGTTTGAACTTATTTGCTACAACCTGGCACCTAGAATTTGTCTCTATGTTGTTGTTGTTTTTGTTTTGGTAGTTATAAAAACATGTTTGGGGAGTGTTGGCACTTTGTGGTGCTCTTATTGTTTGGTGATTGTCCTTGGAATTGAGGATTATTTGGGGGGTGGGGGAGGAATCAGTGTTGCTTTTCCCCTTTTAGAAACAAAATTGGGATGAAATTTACTGCTATTTCCGACCCTTTATATAAATTAGTTTTTGAGTGTTGTTTTGGAGATCAAATTTTGTATATATTTTTTAATTTAGATGAAGAAATTTGGCTAGTTTTTCTCCCTTTATTCTTTGTGGCATGAGTTTTTTGGGTATTATATGCAGAGCATAGTTCTGACCGAGCTGAGTTTTTGAAGCTCTGTAAGAGAATAGAGTACACAATTCGAGCTTGGTATCTTCTACAATTCGAGGACTTGATGGTATTATTCATTCCTTGATCTTTCTGATATAGTTATAGATACCTTGTGGTTGTGGAGCTTGATTCCTGTATGCCTTCAGCAACTTTACTCCCTCTTTGACCCTGTACACGGGGCACAAAAATTGGAACAACAGAAGTTAGCTCCTGAAGAAATTGATGTGCTTGAACAGAATTTCTTGACATACCTATTTCAGGTGCCATCTCTACGTCATGCATTTGAGTGTTGATATCTTGGGGCTATTGTTACTATAATATAGACTTGAAAACCCATCGCGGATTATGAATGCTCTAGTCCTCCAATGATTATGATGCTGCCACATTAGTCCTTTAAAGATTTTTGTCGCCAAATTAGTCCCTTGAAAAAGACTAACATCTTACATTAATCCCTCAAAGATTATGTTACCAAAGTAGTTCCTCCAAGATCTAAAATGTCACCACATTCATTTTTACAAAGTACTAGTTACGTTTTAGATGAACAGCCTGAGTCACATACTCAGCTGAATACATTTTATGTATATGGATTCAAAAGTCTCCAAAAGTCTGAAAATACAGAGAGAGAAAAAGTACAAAAGGAAGTAGGGCAGCTGACTCTACTTAGGCTAGAATGGCCTTTTCAGAAACTAAACAACAACAACAGCTTTTACAATACATAAAGAAAGGATAGAAACTTCTATTCTTAACAGTACTAAAGTGGTGACACCAAATGGATGAATTTGATAGTTATGTATCTTTTGAGGGATTAGTTTGGTGACAGAAATCTTTGGAAGACCAATGTGGTGACACTCTAATTTTTGGACAACCTAGTAGATTTGCTCCAATATAAAGTAACCTACGTTATTGATGAGGGATGAGGTAGTATAGGGATTGTTGCTACAGAGTCTTGAGTTCACTTGTGTTATTAGGATGACAGAATGAAAAATAAAATGGCTACGTTATTAACATAGAGTAACAGTGTTAAAGTTTGTTGTAGAGTACACACTGTAGGGTCATTAAAGGGTAAGGCTAAAGATATGGGTTTTAGCTTAAGATAATCATAACAGATCTCATTTTCAAGAACTACATCCAAAACAAGGAAGAGGTATTTGGTAAATAAAATTTACACGACTTAGGGGTGGAGTGAATGAAAGTATCACTACATATATCTTTTAAATATTTTTTCTTATGTTATCTGAAGATTCTTTGATTCTTTATGTAGGTCATGGAAAAGAGCAACTTCAAGATAGTGACTGATGATGAGATTGATGTTGCACATTCAGGCCAGTATCTTCTAAATCTTCCCATTACTGTTGATGAATCTAAGGTTTGTGCATAATATATGCTCCTTTAATGGCATATGGTACTTGAGATGCTTGATTTTGTTACTAATAGTTTTTGATGTCTCTGTATTTTTACTGATGAAGCTTGACAAGAAACTTCTGAAGAAATATTTTGAAGAGCATCATCATGATGACCTTCCAGATTTTTCTGATAAGGTATGGCTCTGAACCTAATGTAGGAGGTACTTATCCATGAAGGATTTCTTGGTTATGTGGTGTTCATTATTCTGTTATCTGGGTTGGGAATTTCTCTCTGTGTGCGTGTGGGTGGGGGTGGGTGGGATGCTGTATGAAAGTGCTGAAATTATTGGTTATTATTCTAATGTCTGTTGGCTCCCCACCCCCTTTTAGTTATTGAAGCATCCTTCTAGATTCGTTATTGGAAATCAGAATCTTTGTTGCATGCTGATTAATTCACTAAATATTCATTTCAGGAGAAATACCTTTCTTATTTAAAATGAAACAGTGGGGGAGAGAGGTTGATGATGCCTTGATACTTGTTCTAGTTCTATATGTTTCTTTCATGACAGTTGTCAAACTGAGCTTCTAGAATTAGAATATTGTCTTCTAAATTTATAATGTCTTGTATCTTTTTTTGTTACAATGATGGACATTCTACACACTGTCTAAAGTCCAAACCCCTCAACACTAGCCCACTCCAAGTGGCTTAGAATTTTTATTGAAGTATTGGTAGTCCATCCTTGTTAGAGAAACAGAATCTTAAAAATGTTGATGAAGTTTCACTGAGTTTTGGCAGCAAATCATGAATCACGTTGATTGATGTAATAGACTTTTGGTAGTCATCCAATCTTGTGATGTTTTGTTAACTGAACTGAAGACCAGAAGTTTCTAGATTAAGAAGGTTCATTGTGTTTGTAGACATCAAGTAGATATTATTATTGTAATTGTTTGCATTAGATTGGAAAAAATGTAATTCCTCAAAACAAGTGAGCTGAACCTGCAAATACAAACACCAATCTAAAGATTGTTGTTTTGTTCCTTGAGCTTAGTCTGTTTGTGAAATGGCAAGCTAATAAATCATATTATTTTAGTATGTTATCTTTCGGCGTGGCATTGGAATTGATCGAACAACTGACTACTTTGTCATGGAGAAAGTGGACATGCTTATTGGACGGTTTTGGGCATATCTGTTGAGACTAACTAGGTAAGCAAACTCTCACACTGGAAAATTTAGTAGTTGATGCTAAATTGCTAATGAATAATATATTATGAGAAATCGTGATATTGATTATTATATTAACTTGTCTCAGCAAGACATGTAAAAGGCCAGTGTAAAATAATTTATTGTTTGCATGGATTATAGTCAACATGAGCTTCATCCGTGTAGTGAAAGGCCATATTTTTTAATCTATACATATGAATGTATCAGAGTATACACAGCATGCTTATTAGGCATTTTTTTTCCCACCTAGAAACCTTTTAAAGCTGTACTGCTTGCAGGTTGGAAAAGCTTTTATCCAGAAGGTCAAAAAGGCTTAATAAGAAAGATCCAAAGAAGGACAATGAAATTAACTCTGAAGCAGATGGGCAAGACCTTTATGTTGAACGGATACGTCTTGAAAATATGCAACTAAGGTCATAAAATGCTTCTTTCTCTCTCGCTCTGCATTGTTGTTGTTGTTGCTACTATATTTATTATTATTTTCTTTCTGGATGAGGATCAGTGCCTTTATATAACATTATTACTTGTAATAGACGCTTTTCTGATGAATTTCTTCATGTAAGATTGACCATTATCTGCAAGTTGAATATTACTGCTTCTGAATCTGATAATGTGTAAATCCTGATTGTTGGCAGCTTCTGTTCAACTGAATATTTAAATTCTCATTGTCTGCTCTGTACCACATAAAATTTTGGTACCATATATTCATTACTTTGGAATTACAACCATTATAGTAGTACAACCTCAGTCATCAACCAACTATCTCAAAAGCTTTAAGCTGTTAGGCGAAGACATATGAATGGTTTTATATTATAGTAACACGTCCCTCACTTAACACTTTTGGGCTTGTAGTATCAATAATGCACAGGTCAACCTACCTTATACTGAAATTCAACTTTTTATTAGAAGAACAAGGACAATGAAGATTAAACTCTAGATCACATGAACACAGAGACTCTGATACTTTGTCCTGAACTAACTATCCTAAAACTTGTTAGGTGACTGAACTATCTTAGAAACTTATGTTTTTTGGTGAAGTCACATGAATGGTTTTATATTACGTCTAACAGTTAACAATGGCCATTTCCAAGATAATAGTCAATATGAATGAGGTTTTTGATCTTCCTTAAGCTTAAGTACAGGTGCATGAAGAATTCTATTTTGGTGAAAGTCTAAAACTTAACTTATATATAGAAAGGTTGAAAAGTATGGGTTCAGCAAATGATTCTAATGCTGATTTGTCTTAGAAGCACATGATGTTTCTTTCTCACCAAAAATGCTATGCTCATGCATCTTTGTTGCATAAATTTTGAATGTGTGATGATCTGGTCACTCATGTGATGGTTTGCTGCAATTGCCAGTTTTCGTAATTTGCTGGGCAAGACCTTAATCCAAGAACCGACATTTGATAGGATAATTGTTGTCTACAGGTAGATCTGCCTTACATAGTTACATCTCAAACTTCTTTTGAAATTTTGAAATCTAAGAAACAATTTTTTTTTCAGGAGAGCCAATACCAAATCAAAAGAAGAACGTGGAATATTTGTGAAGCATTTCAAAAACATTCCAATGGCTGATATGGAAATAGTTCTTGTGAGTTTTCTCATTTGTGAAATTTTTAAAGAACATTCCAATTTTTATTACTTAATTAACTTTTCCCCCAACAAATATGAGTAATGACCTTGGTCAAGAACTTCTTACTTGACAGCCAGAAAAGAAAAACCCTGGATTAACTCCAATGGATTGGGTCAAGTTTCTTGGATCAGCTATAGTTGGGCTGGTTAGTTTTTAACCTCAATTTAGTGTTTCTGTTTTAGTGTTCTTGTTTTTCATCATCCTGAACTAATGCATCTAATGTTCTTCACAGGTTGCTGTAGTTAGTTCACTTGAAATGCCTTCAGCTGATTGGTGGGTCATCATTGCTGTTCTCTCCACAGTAATTGGTTATTGCGCTAAGACATACTTCACGTAAGTATATTAACTGTGTTATATAGTTGGAAATATATGCTATGCAATGATTATCGTGAAAATTACCTGCATATGATTCTGAAACTTGATCTATTTTTTATGGACAGTAATTTAAAGAAATCTCCCACTTGTTGACTTATTAAATTGTTGTCTCTTCATTAAATCATTCTTCTTTTTCTACTAATTCGTGGTTGGACTAGTCATTATTCAATAGTCATGTTGCTTACTGAATATTGTTCACATTATCATTGTCGCATTCCACTAGTTTGTGGTGTATAGAAGTAAATGCATTTAAAAATATATATTTAACCATTGTGGCCACTAATTTCTTTTCCCCATAGGTTCCAACAAAACTTGGCTCAATACCAAAATTTGATTACACAGTCAATGTATGACAAACAACTTGACAGTGGAAAGGGTACACTTCTTCATTTGTGTGATGATGTCATTCAACAAGAAGTAAGTGCCGGCTTCATGCATTTTACCTTCTTTTTTTTTGGAATGTATTTACAATTGCTCAGAATGTAGGATAGGGCTGGCCGTTCTAATGATACCCTGAAACTGGCCAACTTATTCCTGCTCAACCCTCAATTCTTTCTTGCTTTGGTTTGACTCTGGCTGATCTAGGTTGTGGTTGAACTCTTGTTTCTTCAATCTGTTTGTTTTGAAGTGGTGGGTGCTTACTGATTTTTTTTGCTTCACTGCTTGCTGGTTTGTCTGTATAATTGTGCTCTGTTTTGGTGTGTGGTTCTCTTTTGGTTGGATCGACCTGTTCTCTGGTTTTGCTGGTATTAAAATGTCATCTAGTGAAGCTGTTAGTGTGAAAATGTCATTGAGTTCCAATTTAAGGCTATTTTGATTATTTATGTTATATATATATATATATATAGGGAGGGATCAAATGACACCGATGCAACTTACACCAACTATTACACCATTTAATAACTTTTAATTGAATAATTTTATCCCAAAACCCACCGTTGGATTAAAAGATCCTTCAACATAGATCATATGTACAAACTTTTATATTAATCCAAAATTATCTGATACATTATTCATATAAATCAAAATGGACGTAATATATACTTTTCAAAATATAGTAAAACATGAGTCATTTGATTACCTTCTCATTGTTTTTCAATTTTGACAAAATTTGATATAAACAATCTTGGTAATATAAAATTATAATTCAACGGTTGAATTGATAAAAATATATTCTATATCAAGTTATTGAATGGTGTAATAGTTGGTATAAGTTATACTGGTGTCATTTGATATCTCTCCTATATATATATATATATATATATAGGGAAGGGATCAAATTACACCAGTGTAACTTTTACCAACTATTACACCATCAATAACTTTATATAAAAGGTTAAATTTGTCAATTCAACCGTTGAATTATAACTTTATATTACCATGATTGTTTGTGTCAAATTTTGTTAAAATTGAAAAACAATAAGAAGGTGATCAAATGATTCATATTTTAGTATATTTTAAAAAGTAAATATTACGTCGATCTTGATATGTAGAATGAGGTATCAAATATTTTTGAATTAATATAAAAATTTGGATATATGATCTATGTAAAAAAAACTTTTAATCTAATGGTAACATTAGCTAATTGAAAGTTATTGAAAGGTGTAATAGTTGGTAAGAGTTACACTAATGTAATTTGATCCTTCCATATATATATATATATAAACACCATAAAGAAAGAGGTTGGGTTCAACTGATATGATGCCGATATAAGATGGGATGTATGATATTCAACACTATGTATGTTTTATCAATCTATCTGGAGTCATGCAAGATGTTTCTGAATACTGAAAAACTCATTGGAATCATTTATGTGTTTATTTGAATACTACATTGTTAAACCATAAAATTTTGAAATATTGGTTTTAAAATATAGAAATTTATTTCTGATTGTTATGACATTTCTTGACGATAATCCACATGATGGATGATAAAACACAGGTGATAAACTGATAAAACATATTACTGAACACAAAAATCACACACAATACAGCAGTAAACTTGCTGTCCCAGAGACTAAAGTCTCATACATGGAGTATTCTTTGTCCACAAACTGCAAATAACAACACACTTACCTAATTAGTAATTACACACCCTACTGTCACATTTACTCCCCATATATATCTGCCATCAGTTATTTTCTATTCATAACTGCCATCAGGCAGTTTCCTAACATCTCAGACTCCAAATACCACTAGTTATTTTCTATTAGTAAAACTGACATCAAGCAGTTACTCCTTTTGTTTCCTATGCCTCATAGTATGCTATACATCTTCCAGTTGGGTGGCTTGGCTGGTTTGTGAACCAATGGGTCTGACTGTCAGTGGTCCCTATTAATGGAAGCTTTTAGTATGACAAAGGTTTTGTAGCAAATTCTTTCTTTACATTTGTCATTCACTCTAATTATATAATCAAATACTTGACATTTTGGTATGTGTCTATCAATGTTGAGAAACATTGATGTAGTAGAGATTGTTATACCAATTCAACTTCTTGTTTGTTGTTTGACACACACTATTGCAGTCTAAGAATCCATTGCATACAATGATTTTAATCATTCCAACTGTTGGATTTAAGCAATTGTGTGTGATCAGGTGTCCTCTGTTTAAGTATTATATGTTGAGATGTCAGGATGGACTGATGGAGTATTAAATAGTATTGGATAAGTTTGATAACAATCTTTCAAATTGATATGTGGATTTTGTGAGAAATTCATCTAATGATGTGTGTGCGCTTATGTATGTGTATATAGCTTCTTAGCTTTTGTGAAGTACTTGTGTTACCACTTCTTTTAACAAGTATATATATATGCCTATGTTTTCCTGCAAAGGAGGAAAACGTGATCCTCTTTGCAAGCAAACTAATCATATATTGGCTGTTACTTCCTAATTGCTCCCCAGTATTCATATAATCTTTTAGAAATAGAATATTTAAAAAGGTGACCTTTAAAGACTTAGAAAGATGCTTGAAAGTATTGGAACACATATCATTTACTGCACTGTTACCTTATATGGACAGAAGCAAAGCTTGAAAGCTTGAAGAACCTAATTTTCCCAACTACTGTAAACAATCCCCCTCTACCAAATGTTCCCATACAGAGTGAAAAATGTAGTGTGATACTGTTTTGTCGACGAGCAAACAATATGTTGCCTTTTACTTCTCACATGGTCCTCACTTTGCAACTCATTTTTTAGAAGTCTAATAATTTAGGAAATAAAAGTTTTAAGACTTGGGAAATTCATCTGCTACTTAAATAGTATCAGAAATGTGTCAATTTCTGAACTGTGCATGTATCTGAAAACTTAATTTGGTTGCATCAACTGTTATTTGGGCCTAGGATTATGCTACTTTATATGTGATAATCAAGTGTACTGGCAAGCATGTAACCTTTTAAGACTGAAGTGAGTGATTAGGTTGTTGGAAGATCATTTTCTAGACTCTAGTTGCTACTTACAACTACTAAGAGTTTTGGTTCGCTTTCGATTTTTAAGCATGTAACTATGTACCGGCCAAACATTTAATCTAATGGCTACTAATCTGTAATTATTTTGATATGTAGGTCAAAGAGGTAATAGTTTCATTCTTTATTCTGATGGAGCAGGGCAAAGCTACTAGACAGGTATATACGTGAATAAGAGTTTTTAACAATCTTTTTTTTTTTTTCTATGCCACCTTTTTTTATTTAAAAATTCTATTTTATACTTGGAAAAACAAGGTTTCTATTATTGTTATCTAAGTACTTATATTAGCTGTTTGGTATCATGGGTCAGGATCTTGATCAATGGTGTGAGGAACTAATCAAAGAAGAGTTTGATGAGGAATGTAATTTTGATGTGGATGATGCCGTTCAGAAATTAGAGAATTTGGGAATTGTTTCTCGGGTGAGATTCTAAAAAATATTCCCGTTCTAATATTGGGTGATTATATCTATGAAGTATATAATACTGCATGTCTTTAAAGGAAAACTAACCTTTTTATCCCCGTAAATTTTGTTTTATTATTTCCATTCTTTTTATCTCTCTGTCTCACACTCTTTTATCTCTCTACAGTTACATTTTAAAGTGAGATGAGTATGTTAACAGTAGTAGGAAATTTCTTTAAAATAAAAAGCAAATAGTAAAGATAACCTTTAGGTTGTGTTTCGATGGGGAATTTTAAAATTTCAAAGAATATAAAATGCTTGAAATTTGAATTGCTTTAATTTAAATTTCTTTCATTTATTAAATACTCTGTTTGGATAAATCAATTCAAATTTTTAAAATTTTAAATTCTAAGTTTGGATATGACATTTTAATTTCCACCATATACGAAATTTAATTTTTAAATATATATTTAAAAATTAAAATTTTAATATTAATTTTAATTGAAAATAAACATTAGTTAATTTTAAATATTTAATAATTCACAAATAATTTTACTATTAAATAATATTTAATAATTCAAAAATATAAATATTGATACATTTATGTCAATATTGATAAAGAGAAGAGAAAAGAAAAAGAGGGAAAGAAGAGAGAGATGGGAGAGAGAGGAGAGGGAGATGAGATAGAGGGGAAAGAGAAGGGGGAGAGGAGAGAAGAAAGAGAGTGAAGAGAGGGAGAGGAGAGAGAAAGAAGAGAGAGAAAAGAGAGAGGGAGAGAAGAGGGGGGAGAGAGAAGAAAGAAAGAGGAGAGAGGAGAGAAAATAAGTACGAAGAATTTCAAATTCTTACCTTTTTTATGGAATTTGAAATTCTACAATTTTAGGTAATTAAAATACTTTTATAAATTACTAGAATTTCAATTTCTTACTAAATACCCTATCCAAACAACATATTTAACTGCAAAATATTTTAAATTTCTTATAGAAATGAATTACCCCCTTAAAATTCTTCATCCAAACACAAGGTTATCGTCTAAACTTTTGTCAAATGTGTTGTCTGGAAGCAGTTGAAAAAATAATGGTTGAATTTTGTGCCCCGTTTCCGGTTAGGGATTCATTCTTGAACACATCAATTATCATTTTATAGATTTTATTAAATTTTCAGGCTGAATGAGAGCACCAACAAAAATTGAAACTTGTGGATTTTTTTATTTTATTTTATTTGGTCTTGGTTGCTATGTTGGTATCTTCAGTAAAAGCTACTACTAGATTTTATCCAATAGTTTATATCTCTTTGGGTTGATGGAATGGTATGCCGGTATGATTACTAGAAGATTATTTTCAATCAATGTGACCCTAAAAATTTTCTCTGAAGATTTTGATTTCTTTGTTGACTGGAAACTTACCTTGAAATTCAGGATTCTGTTGGTCGGTATCAATGTGTTGGGCTAAAACGGGCTAATGAAATCATTGGCACCACCACTGAAGAGCTTGTCCTCAAGGCCAAACAGGGAACCATTACTCCTTGATGGTGTTTGCAAAAGGTGCTGGTCTGTCTCATGTACATGTTTGTGTTGGTTGATAATGATATTCCTGAAATTGCCTAAGGTTAGAATTTTCCTTTACACAATCCTAGATTGATGTCCCATCCCTTAGATGGAAGTTAGTTTTTGCTTTCTGTTTACAGTCTTCTGTATTTTTCATGTAAGTCATTGTCCATGTTTTGTCTATATTTTATTCTTTTTTCAATAGTTTGTGTTAATAAAACCTAGTCCCTGATTGTGAAACACACTCAATTACATTGTTTGGACTAGTTCATTATTTTCAAGCCTTTGCATGTAATTTAGTGTAATTACCACTGAATGTTTCCCCAACACTGATTAAATGTTGAATCAGTTGAGTCAGCATGGCTAAGTTTTTAACTTAGGAGAATAAAATAAGAAGTTAAAATGAATTAGCCTTTTCCTATAAGTTAAAATTAGTTTATGTGTAAGCTAATTTATAGAAGCTCTTTCATTTAGCTTATCCAAAAGCTAGTTTTAACTTATGCATAAGTTAATTTTAATTTATGAGAAGAGCTTAATTTATTTTACCATTTTATTTTCTTTTTTTATAAGTGTTTGTTGAGAATTTTTATCCAAATAGGACCTAAGACTGGTGTTCTTCACTCATACATGTCTTGCCGGTCAATGAAAGATATAAATTATGGGGGGAGGGACCGGAGGGTTAATAACTACTTATATTGTTTCAACTTTTTCTGTCACAATTATAGTTAAGTATTGATGGTGGGTTTTACAAGTTGCCATGTAATGGGAAGTACTTTCAAAATTGAGAATGTTAATATATATGTCGGGTAATCATTATTAAAAAAATTATTTGTAAAAATGGTTTTACGTCTTGTACGAATTTTTAAGGCTTTGTTTTGTCTATGTAGGTTAGAAGAAAAGAATGGATGAATAGAATCCACGTGTCTGGTACATATAAAAAAAATGTGTCAAAGAAAGTGATTTGAGTTCGTTGCTGTTGGACTCTGATCTAGTAAATTATGCTCTTTTGGGCCTTAGACAACCGTTGTTTTGTGTTAGGGAGTACTTTTAAGGGGTGTTTTTTACAGAGGAAGTTTTTTCATACATGAAAATCATGTTTCCTGAGAATTACAAATCCTAGGAATCATGATTCTTGGAAATAGTTAAAATTTATTTGATTAGTTATAAATATTTTTAGAAATATTTTCATATGTTTTTTGGGAAAGCTAGATTTGGTTTTTTATATAATTAAAACTTTCTTCTCTGGTCAGGAAAGTTAGATTCCCAATCCTCCCTTGGAATATTTTTACAGGAAAGTGGGATAAAAATAATTCCTGAAAAACAATGTTTTCTGGGAATGTTGTTTCTAAAAATAGATACCAAACACGGGAAATCAATATTCCCAATTCAAGACTTTCAGGAAACTAAAAACTTTTCTCCTACCAAATTTCCTCTTGGATTTTAGAAAT
Source organism: Spatholobus suberectus (assembly GCA_004329165.1). NCBI lineage: Eukaryota > Viridiplantae > Streptophyta > Magnoliopsida > Fabales > Fabaceae > Spatholobus > Spatholobus suberectus. The sequence continues at coordinate 33,501,908 of CM014732.1, read as the reverse complement.
TGCTATGAGAAGTTCTTTCAAAATTGAGAACATTAATATATGTGTAGGCCAATTTTTATGAAAAAAAAATTGTAAAAATGGTTTTATGTCTGTTATAACTTTTTAAGGCTTTGTTTTGTCTATGGAGTAATGGAAGTTAAAAGAAAAGAATGGATGAATAAAATTCACGTGTCTGGTGCATATAAAAAATCTTCATATCAAAAGAAAGTGATTTGATTTCGTTGCAGTTTGACTCTGATCTAGTAAATTATGCTCTTTTGGGCTCTAGACAACCGTTAGGGATTAGTTTTCGCATCTCTTCTCCCCCCCTCTAAGCACACACCAAAATTGTTCAACATTTTAAAAACCAATTTTCGGAATATAAAGGGAATCAATTCTGAAAATTAATTTTCGAAATATAAAAGGAATGTGCTTAAGAAAAAGAGATCGAAATAATTGAGCCCTTTCGTGTTTAATGTCATAAGCGGGAAAACTTTTCTTCGTTGCAATTTTTAATGAAAGAACTTCCTGCAATAAATCAGATGCGGTTTAAAAGTACCGAATACATGAGTGGAAGATAAGCAATATATATATATATATATAAGGACAGGATCTGTTAACATCAGGTGTATGAGTTAGTCAAATTATACTTTTAATAATTTTTTGTATAATGTAAATTTAATCAATCCAACCGTTGAATTTGATGTTCTTATTAATTAGATTAAGTATACAAAATTTCATACAATTCTAAAATTATTTAATAGTTCATTAAATCACTTTATTTTAACGTATAATATGATATTAAAATATATGTAAATATTCAATATTAGATAACATATTTAGAAAAGTTCAAATGATGTGAAATTTGATATACATAATCATAAAGATAATATCATCAAATTCAACGGTTGGATTAATTAAATTTGTATTATACAAAAAGTTATTGAGGTGTAATTTGACTAACTATTACACCTGGTGTCAACGGATCTTGCCTTATATATATATATATATATATATATATATAGGGAGAGATCAAATAATACTGGTGTAACTTATATCAACTATTACACACACACACACACATATATATATAGGGAGGGATCAAATAATACTGGTGTAACTTATATCAACTATTACACACACACACACACACACACACACACACACACACACACATACATATATAGGGAGGGATCAAATAATACTGGTGTAACTTATATCAACTATTACACACATACACACACACACACACACGCATATATATAGGGTCAAGATCAGTTGACACAGGTGTCAAAGTTGGTTAAATTGCACATTCAATAACTTTTTGTAGGATGCAAATTTAACCAAACCGTTAAATTGTGTGATATTATCTTCATGATCATGTATATCAAATTTCACATAATTCAGACTTTTCTAAATATGTTATCTAATATTGGATATTTAGATATATTTTAATATCTTGTTGTGCATTAAAATAAAGTAATGTGATGAATTACCAAATAATTTTGAAATTGTATGAAATTTTGTATAGTTGATCTAATTAATAAAAACATCAAATTCAACGGTTGGATTTATTAAATTTGTATTCTACAAAAAGTTATTGAAGGTATAATTTGACTAACTTTGATGCTTGGTGTTAACGGTCTATATATATATATATATATATATAGTTAAATAAAACATAATTAAGCATAAGAGGAATGTTAACAATATATTATCTAACACACACTCTCCCATTGGTAAAAATTTATTAAAAATTGCAGAATTAGGAGTGGTTCATTAAATAAGATGTGGAACCCATAAAATTTTGTAATTTTCAATAAATTTCAACCAATAGAAGAGAGTGTGTTTAAAAGAGTATGCCAGAGAGTGTGTTGCTAGCATTTCTCTAAGCATAATATGAGTATTATGAATTACATATTGTAAAACCATAGAAAATACACGGTTTAAATTAAAAGAATATGAGTTTTAATAACTGAGTAACACTCATTCAAATCCATTAAAAAATGTATCACATAATCTTGTTCCCTATATTTCTTGGAGTCATAGTTGCAATCTATCATAAGGCTGTAATTCTCTAATTCTTCCCAATACACAATGAGTTCTGTGAAGAAATCTATAATTGAAAGATAGATTACCTTGCTTGAATGAATATAGCTCTTGCTGTAATGTGGCAACTCACACCACATCTCCTTGAGAGAAACTTTTTCTCAAATTCTTCCAAACAACAATAGACAATTATACATGAATTATACTCTAAGCAATTGATGGTGAAACGGAATTGACAATCCAAGAATGAATCAAGTTGTTGAATCTTTCCCAAGCATCATAATTTGGGTCAAATTGATCTGGAATAGGCAGAGATCCATCCAAGAACTTCCACTTGTTCTTGGAAATTAACGTATGCTTCATCAATTTTGCCCATGTATAATAATTCTTTCGATTTACAAAAGACTCACAAGTGCAACAGAGGGATTTTCTCCGGGATGAACATAATAATGGCTCAAAGTGTTTTGGGTAGGATCACTCACCAAATTGGATTGAATTGTAGAGGTAGAAGCAAGAGAATTTAGATTTCTAGGCATGGTAAATACAGGGCAACAAAACTGACAAGGATCGCTAATACTATAAAACCAGCTCTAATTGAGAGAAAATGAAGAACGAAACAAAAACTTTGCAAATGATTCCTCTTGCTTATTTAATTGATACCAGTAGGTATTTATAGGTACAAGAGGGAGTGATTACTTTCTAACAAAATTTACAACAAAAATAGAAAGTAACTTCCCCATGATAGTACATCTAACTAACTTCCAACTTATCAACTAACTAACTATGACAGCTCATCAACTAACTAATTGCAGCATTATGTAATTCATAATATGAGCATTAAAATATATAAAGATATCAAGAAACTAGTAGGGACCTAATGAAGGTTGGATGCTCCATATAGTTTTAAGAACATTCCCATTCTAGTATCCTTTTTTAATTTTTTTATATATCTTAAATGGGTTTTATCATTATACATAATTTACTTTTATTTTTTTTACAACTTAAGCAATTTTTTTCTCTAATTCAACAACTTAAAATTTTTTACTATATAGGTCTCACAAATAACTATATCTTTACATTTCATCAACACTAATTTTACAAAATTTATTATTATTATTATTTCATAAAAAGTTTATTGTTGAGCCCACAACAAAAATTTAGCACCAATGCTTATACATAGGGATGGCAAAAAAACCCACGCCCGCGGATATCTGCAGATAAAATCCGCCACGGGTAGAAAATGGGTACCTTAAATGGATACCTGCTGATATTTTAAATGGGTATATCCGCTACCCGTTTATAAACGGGGCAGGTATGGGTATCATGATACCCGTACCCGCAGATACCCGCTTCTCGTAATTATATATTTAGTTAAATACTTTTATATATTAATATAGATAAAATTATATAAATTTATCCAAAATTTTTAAAACAATTGTTTATTATAAGAGACATCTTATACAATTATATTACAAGAGAAAAAGAACATAAATTTGTAAGCATTTAAACTATTTTTTTTAAGAAAAATTGTTAGAATAATTAAAAGTTATATTCAAAGTGATTATTTTAAACAATAACTCTTTAATTTATAGATTTAAATTTATAAATTTAAAGTGATATTTATAGTATTTTATAATTTTCCACAACATATAAAATAATTTTATTTTATTTTATTTTATTTATTTTTTGAAAGTATCCACAGATACCCGCAAATATTTTTCGCTTAATGGATACCCGCGTGAGTAACGGGGTGGGTACGGATACGGATTTTATTTGCCGGGACGGGTAGCGGGTAGCTACTACCTGTACCCGCCCTGCCATATTGACATCCCTACTTATACAAGTACCTAGTGCTTCACATATTTTTATTAAGCTATCACTCCAATAGACAATTCTTATTTAATTCCAGTGCTTATTAATTGTACTCCTCACAAACACCTCCATTGGAGGTGCTCTAATAAACGTCCATGATGTAGCTACCATAGATCACCGGGAAATTTTGTTAACCCAACAATGACATTATTCGAGAAATGCTCAATGATGAGCTTTGTATATTTTATTCAAAATGTTTTAATAGTATATTACAAAATTAAAAATGATCATAAGCAAAGTTTCTTGGGAAAAAAGTCAAATCAAATAAGATTTCTGTTTTTTAACTTTCAAAACTTATTCTCATTATAAATTTTATGAAATAGGTTTTTTGCATTTTAAAAGCTTCAAAAATGTTCAAAAAATAAGTTTACCCGAATTTTTTTTTTATAATTTTATTTGAATTTAATGGCTATACACTGTTAGTATAAAAAGTTTTACACTGTCAACCAATCATAATTAACCATTGTTATAACTTTTAAAGTAATTATTATAAAAGTTAATAGATTTGCCATACATAGTGACTTGTGATTGGATGACGGTGTAAAGCGGCTTTACATTGTTAGTACATAACCTATTTTCTTATTTTATTTTGTGGAATAATTTTTAAAAATAAGAAAATAAAAAAAGAATCAAATAGGTCTTTAGTCTCTCGTACTTATGACATCCTTTTATTACCGGGTGATTACGCTATTTTATGTTTGACAACTCAGTCATTTGTTTTTTTTTATTTTTTATTACTCAGTCAATGATGTTTTACTTGATAGAATGTAGTAAAAAATAATTCAATTATAACACAAATTATCAAGTGAAATGATAAATATAGAAATATAAGCAATACAAAAAGATATTGAACTAAAACTGAGCTATTTCCTGAAAATGGCTTCAAATATATATATATATATATATATATATTATTTTTTTGTATAGACCACAGGTATCTTCTATTGAAAGAAATCTTGCTCGAACCGGATAAGACTACTGAAATTGGCTTCAAATATTGTTAATAAGGTTATTAACTACTAATTGCAAGTTACAGACCAACTAAACTAAGGCTAGTCACTAGTATTATCTAAGTGCTAGACTACGGAAAGTTTTAAAGAATCTAAGAATTCTTTGAAAAAGACTAAAGGCGGTCACTAATGACTTGTCTCCTGTTATGAATAAATAGAGTATTTAATACCTCCAAGTTATTAAGACCTTATAAGAGTATGAGAAATATTAACAACACATTTTTTTAAATATATTTTTTGTATTGGTTGAAATTTATTAGAAATTACAAAATTTTGTAGGTCTTACATCTTATTTAATGAATCTCTCATAATTTTATAATTTTTAATAATTTTTAACCAATAGTAAAAAATGTGTTAAAATGAGTATATTAGAAAGTTTATTGCTAGCACTCCTCGTAAGACTTGTATGGTAACCATTTCTTGTATTCCTTAAAATCTATACTATTGTGATTGTGCTATGTGTCTTTGATGGTTCTTGATTGAATAATTCTATATCCGGCTACAACATTTTTATTTATTTATTAATTCTTCTCTATTTGTATAATAAGTATTGAATGCTTTTTATATTTTCAAGATATTAAATGTATTTATTTTTTTATTTAATTTAATTTTTTTATAAGGTGATAGGAGGATTTGTAGGAGAATTAATAATAGGACATAACGTTACTCTTATTAATTTATTTCTCTCCATTATGCACATCGTCTATTTTCAGATTTGGTCTCGTGTACTGAGGTCAAGCTTACATTTATGAGGGAATGCTGAAGATAATTGCCCCTCTCCTTAAACTTGAGGTAGACGGTGGTAGTCAAGCAGAATTAATTGTATTTCTTCTATAAATTCGTGTGCTTGCCTTTGTTAACTACATACATGCTTGAGTTAAATTCTCTTCAATGCTTGTCATCGTTATTGTAGCTATGCAACTTTTATAATCGCTTCAAAGGAATTTTAATGCTTTAATAGCCCTCTATGACAATTTTAATATATTTGTTTCCAAGAATTCCTCCCAGATCAAATTATTTCATTAATGTTATTAACAACTAGTATTTTAACTCCTACAAATGCACATAGTAGATATTTGTTATATACAATTATTTAATTATATAAATTAAAATCACTTTACTATATTCTTTCAATTAATCAAATTAATATAAAAATAACATCTAATATGATTTAAGTTTGAAGATAATTGTATAATTACAACAATTATATTTTAAAGACAATAAGATTTGTTGAACTTAAAATAAAATATGATTTAATTTGAATTCAAAGATAATAACATGCTCATAGTAGCAATAACACATTTTAGTTCAAATTTTAAAAAAAAAATTGTTATAATTTAAAATAAAAATATTTAATTTAAATTTGAATTTGAAGATAGTAATATACTTATAACAATAATAACTTAAATTTTAAAAAATTGTAAAATCTTAAAAAATTCAATTCCACTCTCATAAATTGTTTGTGGAGATCACTATGTAATAAAAAAAAGAGAGAGGATATAAAAAGTGAGTTAAATGAGAGAGTGAGAGTTTCATTCTCTAAAGTGCATATTTAAATTTATAATATAGGAGTAAATAACTTTAGAGTGTGTTTGCCAAATTATTTCAATTAACTTATAACTTATTTAACTAGCTTGTAAATTTCTTTAACCAAAATAAAGGTGTTTAGAAAATGAACTCACTTGACTAACTTAGAGTATTTTTTTAGGCATTGCTTGAAATAGTGTTTCAACTTATAACTTGTTATTATTTTTTTATTTTTGTCCATAATATTTTAATAAAATTTCTCATTGTCCATCCCCTTTAATATTAAAATGTTTATTTTAATAAAATTCCTCTTTTAATATTATACTATTCATTTTAATTTTTTAATAAAATATTTGACCCTTAAAAAAATGATAAGAGTTTAAATTAACTAAAAAACTTAAATTAGCAAAAAATATATTCTTCGTTATAAAATAAAAATAATTTATATTAAAAATCATTTAAATATGTCATTTGAATTATTTTAATAACTTTTAATTTTTCAATTTTTATTTAAATTATTAGTTATTTTTGTCAAAGATAACCTTCATATTTTCAATAGTTATGATAACATTAGTAATATACATATCATTAACTTCAATATTACTATGAAACTACCTTTTGTTGGTGTTCTTTCATCAGGACTATTAGGCGAATTTGCTTCTAAAATGAAGGTAGTAACTTCAGTATTGCCCTTTTGTCGACTTTGTCCCATTATTTGGTTCTGAAACTTTCTTGACGTGTCACACATCTCCACACTATTTAAACCACTGTTGTGAACCCTTTTTAACAGATCAAATGATGATATTCAATCACCTGGTGCTGGTGAAAACATTGTATTTACTACCCTATATATCCTCCAAGGAATGAAAGCAATTCCCCCTGGGAATATATGGATAATTTTTATCACTAATCCCACATGTTTCCACTCATAATTAATGTTGATCTAAAGGAACAGAAACCGCAACGAGGCAGTTACTGGACATAAAGCAGTCATATGCAGAATTCGATTCTACTGTGTTGTTTGGCCATCAAATTGTCCCTTGCAGCTAGAACATTCCTCATCAGTTTCCATTAAAACAACAAGTAGTCCTACATATTCAGGGGCGGCTTCTGAAGTGAAGAAGCATATCAAATGGTTCACCGATGGACCACCTTTTTAAATCGTTAAATATATGAAAAAAAATAAAATTAACAGTTGATTTTTTTTATTCATATATCTAACAATTTAAAGAGGTAGTCCACCGCCATAGAATTTGCCCATATTCAAGAGTCAACTTAATAAAATATAAAAATCATTCTTGAATAGATAAAATAGTAAGGATTATTCATTCATCCGAGAGTCATCAAAATTTGTCCACTAATTGTGACATATTCTCCAAATTTTCGGCCACATTTGCAACTTGCATTTTCCTTCTAGTAGTTCCTATGGTCAGTATTCAAAGTTGCCTGCAATGATGAGTGAACAATAAACAATTCCATTCTTCGCACGTAGTTTGTGGTGTATTGATTTGATAATAATACTATCCGAAAGTCTTTGACTATGTTGATTTTATTTTCATAAAACAGTTTACTAATTATTAACACCGGCCCGCTAGAAATAATATGATCACAGTCAATTGCTTAAATTTTAAGGACCCATTTGTATTGATTTTTAGTTGAGTTTTGAAAATTTCAAAATCTGTAATCAATTTTTAGTTTTTAAAATTTTGTTTGACCTCTTTTCTAATTTTTGGTTTTAAAATAAACACTTTGAAATTAATTAGTTTAAAGAGATGTTTGTGTAGTGATGGCAACAGTGGTAGTAAAAGTGACAATGACAGCAATAGTGATAGTGATGACAACGGTGGTGCCGACAGTGGCGGTGGAGGTGGTAGTGGTGTTAATGGTGGTGGTGGTTTGTGGCGAAAATGTTCATTGTCAAATGTAATGAGAGTGTATTTTTTTAAAATTAAAAACCAAATTTACAAATTTTTTTTTTTGTTTTGAAAATGGATGTAAAAGCATCTTTTCATTTCAGTCATCTGTGAAAGCAAAAATAACACAATTGGAAAATTGTTTTTCTGCCTACTTTCTATTTACATGTTGGAACAAAAAATTAAAAACATCCTAATAGGTTTAACGTCAATATGAATTGACTAGAAATTTACACCATTCGGTAGATTTTGACAAAGAAGTGGCTTGCACTTTTGGCATTTCTCTGCAGAATGATGACAATTGTTTGCTTCGTCCCTATGCCATTAAAGAACTTTGGATCTTCCAGAGGTCCCATTCGGTCACGCAAGAGACCATCCAAAATGTCAGAAAAATCATAACGGCACGCACAGATGACTTCATAGGATGCAAATGAGATGATGGTATTCACAAACATCCATCTAGCCATTACTGCACATTTTCAGACAGTGTGAACACTAACATAGGCTTTGTAGTAACAGGAACAGCTCATGTGTTTGCTTGCCACTATGATGAGATTCCATGTGGCAATAAACAACTGATCATGATAAGAGCTTTGCAGTTGCCGAAACTGTTAACATTTTGCACCTCATCTGTCCAACACGTATAAAATTGAAAGTATCAATAATTGAAGTTTAATATGATCAGTACATTAAATTATTCACAGTATGTGCACAATTGTTTGTTTCTCTCATAACTGCAATAAATTGTTAAAAATTATATTCAACTTTTGAGAGTATCACGGACCAGCCCATTATCAAACACTGAAATCAGATTTAGGAATTTAACAGTGCAATAATCAAGACAAACTGTCAAATACTTAAAACTTCTTTATCAGTTTATCCCCCTTTAAAGATGATTGATGTTCGCAGTGTAGATTCATTACAGCAGAAGGGGAACAAAAATAAAACTAGCGTGAGAGATTCAGATCAAACTGGTTGAAGATAACTATTAGCATGCGATAAAATAATTAGAAAAACAGAACAAAAAGAACAAGTATCTTAGAGGACATTTGATGTCACTTTTGTCAGGTGAGATTTTTATTGATTCAAAATACATGAGTGCAGTTAAAGGAGGTGAATGGTTATTCTTTCCCAAGAAGTTCCATGTGTATATGGATCATATTGAATGATTTTTTTAGCTGCATCTCATGCAAACACAAGCAAACATTAGAATGATATAAGAAATTAGCAGAAGTAGGTTGTTGTATCACTCACATCAGTCCAGGATTTTCAAGCAAACAAAAGCAGCATCCCATTGCTGTTCAGTATGACTTGCAGAAAGTTTTCAACTTTTCAATTGTTTCAACTTCTCAAGAACCTGTTTCATTGACGGTCGAATAGAAAGAGTCTCCTCTGTGCATGTTAATGCCAGCTTCAAAATCCCCAACAATTTTTCCTTAGGCCCTGCTTCCCACAAAGTAGATGAAAATAGCTCGGAACAACGGCCTTCGGTCATTAGCAGCTCTGCCCATGGTACGATATTGAATCCATTTCCATATTCAGAAAATGATGGATCAAGTGACTTTCTTCCTGACATCAATTCTAACAACACTACACCAAAGCTGTAAACATCTGCTTTGTCAGAAACCCTGCAAGTGGTGGCATATTCTGGTGCAACATAACCAAATGTGCCTGCCACATCAGTGGTGGCATGGGTTTCGGATACCTCAAGCAGTCGTGCCAAGCCAAAATCGGACAGGTAGGCATTAAGATCTTCATCAAGTAAGATGTTGCTAGGTTTGATATCCCGGTGAACAATGCGAGGAACACAAGAGTAATGAAGGTAAGCAAGGGCATCTGCTATGTCTTTTGCTATTTTGTAAATAACTGGCCACTGCACATTTTTCCCTGATCTGTCGTGTATGAAAGCTTCAAGGTTCCCACCAGAAAGGTAGTTGTAAATTAAGAACATTTCAGCCTTTCCTACATAATAGCCAATAAGAGTCACGAGATTCTTGTGTCGAATTCTCCCTAATGTCCTTATTTCTGTTTCAAACTGTTGAATGCCTTGAAATCTACCTATGGACAACCTCTTTATGGCAACAAGAAAACCTGGGGACAGTTCTGCCTTGTACGTTGACCCAAAGCCACCTGTGCCAATTAGATACCGGATGCTGAAATTTCCAGTAGCTGTGACCACACTGTTGTAACTCAGTTCAGTTGGAACATCTTGAAAAGTCACTACCTGTCGCCTTCTAATACCGCTAAGCCGACCAAATTTACTCCTTCCAGAAAAGATCACCAATACTATTCCCAGAAGCGTGCAGAGAGCCACAGAAGCAGAAGTGCCCAGAGCAATAACCAATGTCCTTAATTTCCTCTGTCTATGCGCATGCTGGATTTCAAGGGGGACTGGAAGAGAAGCAGGTGAATCAGAATATGGATCGGGGCAAGAGTGCAGGTGTGCATTTCCTTTATAGGAATCACAATCACTTGAGTGTTGAAGATGAGGAATATGACCAGAAAGATTGTTAAAAGAAACATCCAGTTGAACAAGATTGGAAAGAGTAGAAAAAGTCAAAGGTATTTCTCCAGAAAGGTTGTTGTGATCTAGCAACAGAATTTCAAGACTTTTGGCATTTGACAAACTCACGGGAATTGTTCCCACTAGAGCATTGTGAGACAGATTCAAAACAGCAAGGGAAGTCAATTGACCAAGTTGGAAAGGAATTTCCCCTGTTAGATTGTTTCCTCCCAGAAGCATCCATTTCATGTTTTGTAGTTTTCCCAGCTGCTTAGGCAGTGATCCAGATAGTTTGTTCCCACTTAAATCAAGATGCTGAAGCATCATCAAGTCACCTATACCAGGTCCAATTGACCCATCAATCTGGTTGTATGCTGCTTCAAAATCTGTCAACTTCAGGCACCCCAAAAACGATGCTTGGGAATTCCCACCGGATAGTTGGTTCACACTCAAGTTAACTGACAAAGTCTCGAGGTCATCACAGTTTGAAACTAACTGATACGGTAGAGTTCCATTGAACTTATTATTATTGAGAGACAGTGCATAGGAGACTTTATGAGTCGCACTAAAAAGATTATCTCCAAGAGAGAACAAAGGTAAGGATCCCACGAAACTGTTCCAACTGAAATCATGGCTAACAACAATAGTATTAGTCTCTTCAAAACCCAATCCAATGAGAGCATTCTTTTGAAACCTCCAACCAGGAATATTAAAGTATGCATCATCATTAAAACCATCCAATTCTAGGAATGAAGGGTCTAGTGCACTCACACGACAGCTTTCTTTCCTAAACCCTTGAAGAACACCAGATATATTATTCCTGCTGACATTGAAGTACATCATACAAGGCAATGAAGGCAGATACCCCACCAAATTGTTAGAACTCAAGTCCAAGAAACTTAAATTTCCACACATCCCCAACCTCTCAGGCACAACACCAGTAACATAATTCTGCGCCAAATTGAGCACCCTCAGAGAGCAAAAATCCGACCAGCCACTCGGCAGCCGTCCATCAAGATTCGCTCTCGGCGCCCACAAAACCCTTAGACTCGAAAGCAGCAACACTTCATGAGGTATGCTCCCAACAAAGGCATTGAACTCTCCTCTAAATCCATCCTCCAAGCCTCCCTCATCGCGATCCTCGAACAAATCAGTAAGCACAAGCACAGACAATTTCACACAATTGGCCAACTCCTTGGGGACCCTTCCGGTGAGGGAGTTTCTAGAAACATCCAGAACTCTAAGTTCCACAACACCCCCAATCTCAGAAGGGATTCTACCTTCCAAGATGTTCCCATCAACCAAAAGGGTCCTCAAGTTTCTACATTTCCCAATCTGGGGTGGAATCTCCCCGGTCAAAAAGTTATGGGACAACCTCAAATGCTTCAAGGAATCACAGGTACCATTCAACGGAATCGCACCAGAAAGCTGATTATTCGATAAATCAACGATTTTCAAACTCCCAGTGCCAACCAATTCACCCGGTATAGAACCAGAGAAGGCATTGCCAGAGAGGTTAACAAAACGAAGAGATTGAAGAAAAGCAGAACTCATCTGGTTGAGGACTCTCCCCGAGAAGTTGTTCCCTTGCAGCTCGAGAACCTCCAGAAACCGGAGATTCCCTATGCTCGCCGGAATCTCGCCGGAGAACATGTTTCCGGCGAGGGACAGGATTCGGAGCTGGGACATGTCTCCGACGGAGGGCGACAATTCGCCGCCGCGAAGGCCGGTGACGTTCAGGGCGGTGACTCTGCCAGAGAGGGTCCCGCCGCCGCACGCGACGCCGCGCCAGCGGCAGAGGTTCGGGGAAGAGCGTTTGGTCCAGGCGGCGAGAAGGTTGGAAGGGTCGGAAGAGACGAAGCGTTTGAAGCTGAGAAGGGGCAATGCGTCGCGAGGAACCGTGGCATTGAGGGCATTTGCGTGAGGGAAAGTGAAGAAGAAGAAGAAGAAGAAGAAGAGAAGGGACCGAAGAAGAAAAAGAAGATCCATGTTTGAGAGGGTGGGTGTGTGTGGATGAAAAATGAAAATGAGTTGGGTTTTTCTTTTTTTCAAAGATGTGAAGTTTGTTCGTTAGCCATGGTGCCGGACAGATCTCGCCGGCGGAGGTTGGGCCGGAAAATGAAGCTCCGGCGGCGAGTGTGAGTGAGAGAGAAAGAGGTGTGAATGTGAGTGACTGGCAAAGCAGCGAATTACGTTGAAAAGTTATGTCTCATTTGGAGCGAAAACGGTAACATTTGTCTCTCTCTGATCTCTATCTTTGATTTCTGTAAATAAATATATGAATTTAATTTTATTAAATTTGTTTTCCGCAAACAGAAGAATGCATAGGCGTTCTTTTCATGGACTTAACTTTCATTCCCTCGCCTTCAAAAAAACTTTCATTCCCTGCGTTTCTTTAGTTTAAAGTTTAATAAAAATTATTTTAATGAAATTAATATTAATTTAGGCTAAATTATTTTTTAGTTTCTCAAATTTTACGTTAAGTTTATTTTTGGTTTCTCAAATTTAAAAGTGAATTTTTTTTAGTTTCTTAATTTAAAAATAGCCCATTTTTTGTCTTATGGAGGCTAAAAAATCACAAAATAATAATTAAAAATGGGTTATTTCTAAATTAGGAGGATTAAAAAATCACTTAAATTTAAGAGACCAAAAAAAAAAGTTGACCCAAATTTGAGAAACCAGAAAGATATTTAAATATTTAATTTATTAAATATGATTGTGATGTATATTTGAATTAATTTTTTTAGGAAAATTTAAATAAAATTGAATTGTATATATTTATATTAAAGTAGAGTTTAATTTTTATGCATGATTAGTATAAAAAAATTTATATCTTTAACCAACCAAGAAATTATATGTTAGATGTGACTTTTAATGCATTTATTATAAAAGTCAATAAATTTACCATATTAACAGTGCATTTAAATTAAATTCACTAATATATATATATATATATACATATATATGTATGTATTAAAAATACAAGATTCTATTTTTATGTATTATTTTTACACTATCAACTAATTAGAATTCATCCTAAATATAATTTTTAAAGTAATTATAACAAAAGTTAAAAATATTATCATACAACGCAATGTGCAATTGAATGAATGCGAAAAAAATATACTATCACTGCATTCTAATTAAATTGAAAATATAATTTTTTAAAATTTTAAAACAAACACTAATTTATATTTTTTATTATTGAATAAAAAAATATGATTATATTAAAAATATATAATTTTTATCGAATAATAATAGAATTTAATAAATATGTATCATCAATGTAAAAGTTTTTACATTATCAACCAATCAGAAATCATAATTAATATGATTTTTAAGATAATTATTATAAAAATCAAAAAAATTATATATATACTAGTTTGTGATTGGATGATAATGTTATATTATTTAATCAAAATAACATACAATATTTAATTACCATATTGGTTAATTATATTTAATGAAAATTATATCTACTACTTTCTTGAACATCATGATTTTCTAGAGTGTGTTTGATACACACTAAAGTACAACACAGAGAGAACAATACAAGACAAATGCTTAAGTTACATGACAACTTTTTATCATGTGCATTGTTTCATGGATAATGGACAACACAAACAAAATAATGTAAAATTTATTACAATACCTTTTTTAATATAAATTATCTTAATCTAATTCATATTAATTAACTTAATACGACGACAGTGGTGGTGGTGTCAACAGTATTAATGGTGGTGGCAACAGCGACAACAATGGTGAGGTGATGACAGTTGTGGTGACAACAACAACAACAATAGTGATGGTGGTGGTAGTGGTAGTGATGGTGATGGAGACGATGACGACAACGACAATGGTAGTGGCGGCTATAACAACGATGGTGGGGCTGATGGCAATGACGACAACAATGGTGGTGGCAGCTACGATAATGACAATGGTGATGGTGGCGGTGATGACGACGAAAAAGGTGGCGATGGCAGCTGTGATGATAATGGAGATACAGAAAAATATAATTATAAATAACAAATAAAAATAAATATTTTTGTCTTTTGAATATTTTGTACTTGAGACAAAAGGTTGTCCCATGATTTATTGAGTAACAAAAAAGTAAGTTTTTGATCTGTCTATCTTCCTTCTTTTTATGCTGTCCCATAATATCTTTTAAAATCAAATAAGGTCCAATAACACTTGTGCTATTCAATACCTTGTTATATAGCAAATCAAACGCACTCATTTATCTTCTTGCTTGTCGTTTACCCTCGTGCTCCAATCACGTGAATGTTTCATTGTTTTTTGGTGTTATTATATATTTAATTTCTAAAAACAATAAACAATCAATGGCAAACCCGTGCCTGCCGCTTTAAACATTTTTTTTGGGACTAAAATATTAGCCTGTGGCTATCGTTGATGGTATTGTGACAGCCGATAACAATAAAAATTATGAAGGACGTTAGCCCATCTTGTCTAAATGAACAATAATTATGAAGATTCTACGTAGGTTTTAGTTGTTATAATTTATAATTTATTTTATATGTATATTTACGGGTTATTTATAATTATAATTATTTAATTTAATAAATAATATTTATTTTATGTAAATTTGAATTAATGTTTATTTTTAAACAATATAATATAAATATTTTTTAAACATAAAATAAAAAATACATATAGAGAGAGAGAGTTTAATGACTATATTCTGTTAGTGTAAAAAGTTTTGTATTATTGATATGACTTTTAAGATAATTATTATAAAAGTCAACAATCTTACCATACATAGTGATTTGTGATTAGATGACAGTATTAAAGTGCTTTATATTGTTAGTACATAGTGTATATATATATTATTACTACTATCTTATAATAGTGTCTTTTATAATATGAAAAGATAATATAATTTTTACTCTATTTTTATTTTATAATGTTATCTATAATTTTAATTAGAGAAACAAGTCATGCACTGATAATGTAAAGTAGTTTTACAGTTTACATTGTCATTCAATTACAAACCACCATTTACTATAAATTTGTTGATTTTTATAATAAATATTTTAAAAGTTATATCAATGGTGATTTCTGATTGGTTGATAGTATAAAACTTTTTATAATGACAATGCATGATCATTAAACTCTTTTAATTAAATCTTAACCATGTTTAGGTAATTATTTTTAAGTGTCAAATAATTTTTGAAAAAAATATCACTACAAAAAATCAGCCACTGCCAACAGCTCAGTAATGAGCAAAATCCAATAATAAAAAATCATTAATCGTTATACAATGGCCAGAAATTTGTTAATAATATATTCACGGCCACATATCAAGCTGTTCGTAAAATGACGTAACTTAAAAATAAAAAATACACATTTTGGAGGAACAAATTGTCAGTAATTTACCAATAACTTACTCGCGGAAAGTTTATCAACGGTCAAAGAGTCAATAAATGATACAGCTATTATCAGTGAGCTAAAATAGTAATATGTACATACTTTGTATTTTATAAATTAAAACATATCATTAAATAATAAATAAATAAATAAATAAGAACATGAATAATATAAATAATTAAAAAATGTAAACTAGTGTTTTTTTTATAACACTTTAGATGAGAGCAAATAATGTAATATAATATTTGAAAAAAAAAATGGGGTCAAAATTTGGCAACTAATCATTGTTGATGTGCCCCTACTGTTGCCGATCAGGAGGCAAGGGCCATTGCTACTAATGAGGAGGTAACAATTGCTATTGTTATTGCTATTGCTGCAATCTTGAAATCTCTCTTTGCTATTGCTTGCTAGTTCCATGAACTTTGCCGATTGCTCCGACCACTTTTGAGAACTAGTCAAAGCCAACAATTCTTAAGTGAAGTGGGAGGTTCCTCAATACTGTAGTAATGGGATTTAAAGTCGCCATTATCCTAAATACATCCCTTCTTCGAGTGTGATAAATATGAGCTCTGAGAGATGATTTAAAACCACCTACAATGTATGATAAATGTGAAACATTACACAATAAAATTGTAAATAATTAATAAAACTTTAAAAGTTAACATACCATAATTTTTCGAGTGAGTCTACATACAAACCCGCAAATTCTCCTTTTGATATGAGTGTGACAAAAGAAAAATGAAAGGTTAGGAAACATGAAAATATATTTTAAAAAATAAAATAAAATAAAAAGGTCAAGATAATGATAACCAAGTCATTGACAAACTTTGACTGTCAAATTTTTTAATAAAATTTCCTATGATCAATTTGTTAGCAATATGCTACTCTATTGGTAACCAACACTATCACCTTCAACACCCGCGAAATAGCACAGTTGCACCGAACTTACTCAAGGTTTAGTCGTAGATATTTGCATTTACCAACTATCGATAATTAATACAATATTTACAGATGGAACCTTGACTCCCAATAAAAAACTGTCAGTAATTAAAAAAATGTTGTAATATCTAAATGTGAATAATTTTGTGTCAATATTTTACAACCTCGATAGTCAACAAAAATTAACGTACATACATATACATAACGTGTCATTAAATACTTTCAAATTAACTACTTTTCAAATGATAGTTAATAATTAGTATTGTTACTAATGTTTACAAAGTCAATTTTGCTTAATTTCAAAAAAAAAAAAAAAACAGAGTCGATTTTGCTTATATAAATAAAAATAATAAATCCACCCTATATATTAAATCAGAATAGCTATCTTGAACGAGAGTGTTTTTAGCTACTATTCTTTAACGAGAGCGTTTTTAGCTATTATTCTTTAATGAGAGTGTTTCTAGGATTTTTAACTTATCACTTTCAATCTATTGTTTTCAATATCTTTAGTTCTAAATTGAATTTTAATATTTTTTAAAAGAAAATATCAATAATTAAAAATTAACATTGTATTACAATAATTGTTTATTATAAATTTAAAATATAATCTATATGTTCAAAAATATTTATTTATTACAAAATTTAATTATTATATAATTTTTATATTTAGAAGCATTCATTTATTATAAATTTAAGTTATATAAAATAAATATTTATTTTGTGCAATGCATAGGTTAAAATACTAGTTATAGATAAATCAAGAGAAGAAAATTGAAAAACATAATTAGGCGTATTATATAAGAATGACTTTTTTAAGTGAGAATGAGAATGACTAATTTCAACTGTTAAATTAAAATGGAAGCCTAAATTAAAACACTTAAGAATTCAAATTTAAACCCCATGTAACAATTAAATCTCTAAAAAATTGACCAAACAAAAATCAAATATCTAAAAAATATCAATTATCATGTACTAAAATATCTCAATTATCACGTCATTCTTTTTCAAGATTATCATTAACTTATTGCCATCACCATCGATGGTGGTGGTGGCGGCAGCAATAGTGATGGCATCAACAGTCATGATGGTGATGGTGGCAACGATCATGGTAATGGCGGCAACGGTGGTCATGGCGGTGTGGTGATGTGTTAACACCATGACCATTGTCGTCATCGCTGTCATTGTCGTTGGTCATGGTATTGGTGATAGTAGTAGCAACGATGATGGCAACGGCAGTGGCGGTTATGACGATAGTGGTGGTGGTCATGGTGGTGATGAGTTAACGACAATCTTGAAGAAAAGTAAAATGATAATTAAGATATTTTAGGATGTAATAATTGACATGTTTAGATATTTGATTTTTGTTTGGTGAATCTTTTAGAGATTTGATAGTTACATGATGTTTTAATTTAAATTCTTAAGTATTTTAATCTAGGCTTTCCATTTTAATTTAACGATTGAGATTAATCATTCTTATTCTCTCTTAAGAAGGTCATTCTCATATGATACACCCCATATATAGAGAGAGAAAAGAGAGAAAATAGGCTATGCACTAACAGTGTAAAACAGTTTACACCCAATCACAATCCACTATGTATGGTAAGTTTGTTAACTTTGATAATAATCATCCTAAAAATCATACTAAAGTTGATTTTCGATTAGTTGTCAGTGTAAAAATTTTTACACTCGTAGTGCATAACAATTATATATATATATATATATATATGTATATATATATATACATATATATATTATATGGGGTATTTATAACATAAGAATGATGTAGTCAAAATCAAATTTAAAAAAAAAAAAAGATCCAGCCTCTTTAAATTTTGATCTTTTACAGATTTTCATCACAAACTTTAAAATTATTTTAATTATTTTTTAGATTTAACTATAATTTTAATAGATTTTCCATTTTACTTTGGTTAAGTTATTAAAAGTAATTTATGAACTTGTCTTTTTTAGAAAATAAGTACATTTCAGAGAGCACAACATATATTTATAACTTTGATTTCGTTAAATGTTAATAACTATTCTAAAGAATTAAAAACCAAAAGTTTTTATTTAAAAATATAATATTTGATGTTATCAACAATAGAGAAAACAAGCCATGTATTAACAGTATAAAGTAGTTTTATACTGTCATCTAATTACAAACCACCATTTATTGTAGGTTTATTAACTTTTATAATAAATACTTTAAAAGTTATACCAATGGTGAATTCCAATTGGTTGACAGTGTAAAACTTTTTACACTGACAGTGTATAACCATTAAACTCTTAACAATAATATATGTCCATCATAATTTTTAGCAAAAAAAAATTATTTATAAATTTTTTAATCATTATTCTCAAAATAATAATTAATACTACCATTGTAATTATTTGGATTAATGGTGTTTTTAGTCCCTAAAAAATGTCTAAATTTTGGTTTCAGTCTCCAACTTTTAAAAATCAATAATTTTGTCCTTATATCTTTTAAAATGTCTAAACTTTAGTTTCTAAAACTAACACTTTTACTCCCACTGTAAGGATCAAAGTTTGGGTATTTCAAAAACAATAAGGACTAAAACTATTGTTCTAAAATAGTGTACTAAAACCAAATTTTGAAAAATTTTCATAGACTAAAAACACTAATTTATTATTTTTATGAACAAAAGAAAGCAAAGCCTGAACAAAAGAACAAACTAACACCTACCCACCTTACTTAAAAGGATGTTACAAGAGTCTTAATACATACAAAAAGAAAAAAAATATAAATAAAAAATAAAATATCTAATTTCAATTGGGATGGTATGGGCAAAATTAGCTAATCTCTCAACAATAAAATTATTTTCTTTGAATAAATAGTATCAATGAATGTCCTCAAAGAGATTTAAGCAATCATAGATCTCTCCATTTAACTCAACACAAGCATATGTATCAATGCAACCAAGAACCAAAAATCTTAAGGCATATTAAACTCAACAACCAACTTCATGATTTAGCCAGTCTAATGCCAACCAACTCGATAATCGGTTGACCTAATCATATTTGTGAGGTTGAAATGCAAGTCAGCCTAAGGTCTAAACATTCAAAAAATTTCTCCCAAGACATTTAGTATTTGACAAATACCGATCAGTCATTTTAATCTTATAACAATGAGTTAAGATTTCTTGTAACATTTTGGAAACAATTAATAGTATTCATAACTTCATTTACTACCCAATGATAAGTCAATGGAGTTATATAAACCTCAAATTCAACATTATGAAATATGTATTCACTTTGATGGATCTCTTGACTCTCTCTATTGACTTAAGCCTTGAAGTTCACATAATCCCCACCATTGTTGACATTGGGAAGCTCTTGACATTTACCATCATAGATCATCGTCTCAATCCGACCATCATATTTGCTCACAGCAAAGGACAAGATATTCTTTAAAATATTAAAAGAACAACAACAAAATTAAACTTGTTTGCAAAAAACAACACAATTTTTGTGACACCACAACAAATCTAGCATGAACCTAAATAATATGATCCCACCGTGTTTAACATATCTGCTTCTCCTCGCATTAAGATTAATTTCCTGCTACTACAACCTGTCAGCCAAGAAGAAGTTAAACTTTTTCATATAGGGATTAATATGTGACCACACTTGATAAGTTTTCCATACCATCCCTATATGGCTGGTCGTGTGCCTTTTATAATCTTTGAAGTTGGTGTATTAGCAAATCGAGGGAGCGCTACCTACAATGACTCCGATGCTAAAGTTAATAAGAGCTAGAGTCAAGAGATGTAAGGAGTATCAAATTCGTAACTATTTTCTACTATTAGGTCATATTGATTAGGAGAGATATAGATTATCTATTATCTTTATGGGGAATTGTCTTTTAAGTAAGAAGATAAGGAGGGATTCGAATAATGGCTGGCTCTCCGAGATCTTGGGGAGGTTATTGATCCTTAGTTATATCTTGTGGAGACTAAACTTGTCAGGTCGAGATAGATTTGGAGTGAATCAAGTCCAAAATAATAACCTTTTAAAAACTAGTGGTTGAATATCAGATAAAATACGTACATGTATATTTAATTAGAAAATTTCAAAAGTATATTTTATTCGTTCTTTAAATAAGCAATAATATTTTTACACTTCATCTTATGAAATATATCATCCACTTAAAGAAATAAAATTCTAAATCCATATAAAAGACATGGTTATTCCATCTAAATTAAATCTAGATTAATGTCATTTTCTAGTCATTCAAAAAATTTAAAAAAAAATGCTATACATCCTTCTCATTAGAGGTGGTACTTCATTATGTTTAAGGGGTCGTGGTTCCCTAAACTTTTTACAAAAAAATTGTGTGTGTGTGTGTATATGTATATAATTAAAAATTATCTATATTTTGAGTTGGCACCAAAAAAAATTTCTAGAATATTTTTTAAAGTTTTCAAGGGCTAGTGGAGTAGTTGTGACTAACTAAAACAATTTACGATTTAAACTTGTGCACAACAGTATTAGGGTGGCTCCCTGTTCTACCATGTTTGACCTTGTACCAAAAAAATGTTTATACTTCAATTATTAATGATTTTAAGTCATTAAAATAGCATAGAGCAACACTTTAATTGAATGTCATATTTTAATCATTTTCTTCATCGTCGTTGTTGTTGTTGTTGTTGTTGTTATTATTATTATTACTATAGACAAATTTATGTCAATATTATATTTTAAGTTTATTTTTTAAGAATAGACCACATTATCCTCTTGACTCGAATTTGAGATCACTAGTTAAACTGAAACAACTTCACACCAATTGATCTACGCGCTTAATGGTTACACTTTAAGTTTTTGCTTTTAATAACATTAGCTCTTATGATTGATTTTACACCATAATAACACTTTTTATACGTTAACTATTTCATTAATTAATTGTCTTTTCATAATTAAAACTATTTCTTTTTTGCATTTATCAAACTCGTTTTTCTATGACCTTTATATCCTCATTATGTATGGAAAACCTTATACAATATGAGTTGAATTTGCAGATTTTTCTTGCGTGCGGATTTTCCTTGTAAATTTTTCTTAAGTTTTGTGATTTTTTTACGAATTTTTTCTACAATAATTTTCTACAAATTTTGTTATGATTTTAGTAAAAACATTATTATTTTCTTAAATTTGATGAAAAATTCATTGAAAATTTTCATTTTTTTTAAGTATTCTCACACATTTAGTTTTTTTTTTTTTTTTTTTATAAATCTTATCGTTTCTTGTAGACTTTTTAAAAGAAAATTGTAGATAAATTCTTCATTTTTTTAATTCATTACAGACGGGGATATAAAAGTTGAAAAGAAAAAAACCATGAAAAATATTATTAATAAAGTAAAAAAAATATTTTAATATCACAATAAACAATTAATTAAAAAATATCTAATATTTCAAAAAATATCATTAAATACTTAAAATACCCATAAATATAATGAGTTTAATGACTATGTACTATTAGTGTAAAAAGTTTTATACTGTCAGCCAATTAAAAATTATCGTTAGTATGACATTTAAGTTTGTTATTGTAAAAATTAATATATTTACTATATATAATGATTTGCGATTGAATGACAATATCAATGCATAACCTATTTTCTCAATATAATATTATCAAAATTATAATATTTAATTTATAAATTATAATTTTAATTACTTTAACTCTTCCAAAAAATTTCTCAGACTACGTGTTGCTTCTCATATTGTCGAATGATCATTTTTTCTATCACACATAATTTTATTTTATTTTTTTGATAACTCTATCACACTTAATTTTTCAAGCACCGTCAAGTCCCATTCAAAATCTATTACAATCCAGAACTTCAAACTTATATCTCCCAACACAGCTACATCCGACCAAACCTTCCAAATTTTGATAGCCTAGGAAGAAATGTGGCAATATATGATTCCTCAAAACAATGAACATGGAAATATTTTTTTTTTCCAAAACAAAATTATGTTTATCTCAAATTTGGGGGAAAGTCGGTAAAACTATGATGAGGGCATTCCATATCCGGCTCACTGACATTCCTATATGACCTTGTGTTGGGTCGTATTGACGGTGGAGGGATATTTTTAGAATAGCATACTAAATTTATTCCCAAAGTTATACGTACAGGCGATTTACTCTTGAATATGACTATAAAAAAAATAAATTTAATTTGTGATTTTCATAATTATCTTTCAATTTATTTTTAAAAATTAAAATCACCAACCAATTTGTC
This sequence comes from Spatholobus suberectus, assembly GCA_004329165.1. Taxonomy (NCBI): domain Eukaryota; kingdom Viridiplantae; phylum Streptophyta; class Magnoliopsida; order Fabales; family Fabaceae; genus Spatholobus; species Spatholobus suberectus. The sequence continues at coordinate 33,478,477 of CM014732.1, read as the reverse complement.
TCTAATATTACAAAATCAATTAGTTTAGTTTTTGAATTTGACAATTATTGTTAATTTGGTCCTTCTATTTTACAATTAGTTGATTTGCTCCCAAATGTTAGTCACTAAATTGATTGATGCACAATAAATTTAAAGACTAAATTGACTAATATACATCAAGGCAAAAGACCAAAATGATGATTATTATTTATCAAAGTCAAGGATTATATTGACAAATCCTTGTTATGGAGCATTCACTAGCCTTGTTGATGACAAATATTTGTAGGGGAATTTAATTGACTACCTTTAGTGGAGTCTCCCCTCCTAACTATATTTTTTCATCTACAAACCTCAAACTCAAAACTTGTTTAAAGAATCCGAACATAGTTCTACTCAAACTAATGACATGTTGGTCCTTAATATTAGAGCCTAAAATGACTTATATATAGTTGCTAATTTCAAGTACTAACAATTCTTTCTCATAATTATTGAGACAAAATTGACTAATAATTATAATTTTAGAGACTAATTCGATTATTTACTATTTTTTTTCAAAATTTATGATAGTTGAATAATATAACCATTAACACAACAACATTTTTTCTTCCTTCTACGTGTATATATTATTAGTAAATAGTGTATGCACTGATAGTATAAAGAATTTTTACACTGTCATTCAGTCACGAACATTTATGTAGGTAAATTTGTTATCTTTTACAATAACTACCTTAATTGTCATTTCAATGACAATTTCTAATTAATTGATAGTGTAAAATTTTTTATAATGACAATGCATAGAAATTATTCACCTTCAAAATCTATTTCCTCTCTCGCTTAGTTTTCTTCTCATGTTCTTTTTCCACCATTCTCTGGTCTTGCCAATACCCATTGTTAACTAAATGGCCAATATAACTTAAGGGGGTGAATTGAGTTATTCCAAAAACATTTTTGCAAAACAATTACACCAAATCGTGAAGAACAAAATCATGAAAAGAGACAAAGAGAGAAACCTCAATTTTAATCGATAATAGATATCAGAGTAAAATTGCAGCGAATCAAACAAACAATCAAATAAAGCAATAAAAGAGTAGGGTTAGAGAAGAATGCACCTAGATTTATACTGGTTTGGTCACCAATTATGACCTAGCTACATCCTATTCCTAAGCCTAGCTTGAGATTTCTCCACTACTAGATTAGAGTTTACAATGCAACAAACTTTTTACATTCAAGGAACCCTATCTTAACAACTCAACCCGTGAAGCTCCTCACTATATTACTCCAAACACCCACTAGGGATCACACACCCTAAGATACCATAGGGAAACCTACCCTACAAACTTAAGAGAATTGTAACTTTCAAAACCTAGTTAGGAAAAACCCTTTCCAAAAACCACTAAAGGAAGTCTATCCTTGATCTTGCAACAGGCAGGTCAAAAGCTATTAACCACCCTCAAAGTGAAGATAATACAAATTGAAGCACTCTTGATTCATAATCCTAACCACTGGCTCAAGAAAGTAGAATAATCCTAATTAATCTTAATATTTTCTCTCTTGTTTTGTTTTTGTGAAAAGCCTTCGTTATATACGGATTTAAAGGATAATAACTTTTTAATTTTGTACTCCCTAAAGGTATAATTTGATAGAAAAAGATATAAAGGTCATTTTAAATTAAATCTTTTTTGCAAATTTGATTTTAGCCGTTAGGAATCGATTCTTCCAGTGGAGAATCAATTCCTTTGCATGGGAACTGATTCCTTGAAAGAGGAAATTGATTCTTTGTGAGAAAATAACGCTCAAAATCGATTCTTTCACTTGTTACTCAATCATTTGTGTTGGAATCGATTCCTTTAAAATTAATAAAGTTGTTTAATTACAAATGCAATCGTTTATAACCTTTAAAATAACAATAACAAATTATAAAAAATATTAAAACAAAAATTAAATTATACTTAAATATTTTGTCTAAAAAAATAAAAAAAATATATAAATATCTTTACCATAAAGATTATAAAAAAGAAAATAGAATATTTATATAAAAAAATATCATTATTTTCGTGATAAAAATTATAAAAAAATAAAATATTTTGTTAAAAGTAAAAACATATAATTGAATATCATTATTATCACAATCAAATCTCCCAAATAAAAATATGGTTTAATTACCTTTTTGGTCCTTATAGTTGCGCAAATTTTACCTTTTGGTCCCTATAGTTAAAAATAATCTATTTTAGTCCCTATACATGCACTTTCAATATTAGTTTGGTCCCTGCTGTTTTAGATTGTCACAAATTAAATAAAAAATGCCAAAAAAATGTCAATTTGTAGTGGTTTTACATCGCCATTTTTCATTTGTGATGATTTTATTTTACAGAGTTAAGACACACTTGATAGTAGGAACCAAATCGATATCTAAAGTATATGTATAGAGACTAAAACAAATTATTTTCAACTATAGGGATCAAAAGGTAAAGTTTGTGCAATTATAAGGACAAAAAAAGGTAATTAAACCTAAAAATAATTATGTTAACATACATATGAAAAATTTTAAAATTATAAATAATTAGGGGTGCTAGGCCTCACTTATCTAAGTATATTAGTCCCTAATGCTCACGTTGATAGTGATATATATATATGAGGGGCGTTTCAAATGAGAAATTTCTTAAAATGAGAAATGAGAACTATTATTAGTAGTCATTGGATTACAATAAAAATAATGAACAGCTGATATTAAAACCCAATTAAACACATCTTATGAGACCATCATTGTTGCCACTTCCACCATCTCTGCCACTACTATTGTTGGTGTTGTCACCATCGCCACTACAACCATTGCCGCCACCATTGTCACTACAACCATTGTTGTTGCTACCATCATTACCACCGCCTCCACCACCATCGATGTTGTCGTAGCCCCTGTAACCGCCATTACCACCACTGTCATCACCGCTGTTGCTGCCATCACCACCACACCACCACCACCACCGCCTTTGGCGGTGGTGATAGTGATGGTGGAGGCAGTGATGATGATAGTTTTATAAAAAGTGATTAATTGAGTTTTAATCTCAATCATAAATTTGTTTTAATTATAATCTAAAGACTATCATTAAAAAATTTTATTTTTTCATTTAAAACATTCCTTTTATATATATATATATATACACACACACGCGCACACACACGTGTGCGCGCGCGGTCAATTAAATTTCACCTGTTAATATTCATTTCCAGAGTAACATCTTTTTGATGTGGAACAAATAGGCACGGCAATTAAATTTCTACACATTTTGTAAGCACGACACGATAGCCCAGAAGCACGCACTAATTTACTCGTGATTGGACAAATAAAACCATAAATCATGTTACGTCGCATCAGATCATGCAAAAATTGAACAGCGCTACGGGCACTGGACTTTGTGCCATTCTCTAATTAGTAATTACTCACATCATTAACACTGGGCTTGATAGAAAAGAAAAGAAAAAGTAAGTAAGAAAAAAATATATTAGAAATAAAAGTTATTTAATTAAAAAAATAAAATTAAAAAACATTTTTTAACTTTTTTGTAATTTAAATACAAAATTGCAAAGATATTTATCTACCCTTCTTCGTTTTATATTTTTAACGGTGTTATTAAAAAATTGCATATAATATAATCGAATATAATTGCTTATATTCAATTATATGGGCACTTCATGGCATTTGATTATCACATTCCCCATATTCGATCATATGACATGGGGGCCTCTCAGTAATAAGGCAATAATTGAATATGTGGGTATCATAAAAAGGAGGGTCATAATCGATACTTCTACTTCCGTTCACTTCCTCACGGTTTTGAGGTGATAAAAAATGTTGTAGGACTCACCAAAATTTTAAGGGATTGTTTAGCTTATTCTAAGTAAAAATAAGGTTAAATAATTTCATTCAAAATGATTATTCAATTAATACCTACAACCAACCATCTTAAATTATGTCAAAAAATTGCACCAATTATTTTGAATGGGATTGTTTAATCTCATTTTTACTTAGGGTAAATTAAACAATCTCAAATTTTAAATATTTTTCACCAACTTCACCTCTACCAAACTAAGAGAATTTATACACTTCTCTTCCTTTTCCTTCCACTTCACTCCTACCAAACAAGGCGTAAGACCATGTAATAATATACTCCTAGTAATTTTGTGTATGTGGTTTACTTTTACTTATACATCGTTTGTTTTAAAAAATAAATTAAAATTATTATATTTGATGCAGTTGCATCCAGTTTTCCATATAAATTTCTATTAATTGCTCTCTTCCGGAGACAAATGTCAAATTGAGTTGAACATTATTTTATTAAAATTTATTAATAATATTTTAATTTAATGTATGAGTTTCAATCTTTTGATCATTTCTGAAGAAAAAAGTCATAATATATTCTTCATTAGTATTATAAATCTTAATGTAATGTTTAGATAAAGAAAAAGAAAATATTTTTTTAAAATTTTATTTATTTTACTTTTTAAAGGAATAAAGGGTAACTTATTTGACATAAAATATAAATTTACTTTTCATCTTTTATATTTATTTGGAGTTTTAATTAATTAATTTTTTTAGTTTCAATTGGTCCTTTTTTTATCAATTATGAAAGTTTTTAGCAACAAAAATTATTTTTAACTGTTACTAAAATTAATAACTTAATATAAAAGACTAATTAAAATCAAAAGAAGATATATGTATATATAAAAAAAGATAGAAGACTAAATTGAAATTTTAAAGAAATATTAGATTAAAAAATAAATAAATTTTGAGCTGACATATAATATTTGTAATTATTTTTAAAATTTTAAACTATAATTTTAAAAAATTACCAAAGATAAGTTAAATCATACTAAACGGGTATTTGATTCAGTTGGAGAAATAATTAATATTATTTTGATGTACTTACGTTGTTTAAATATTTTATAAGTTTACAAGTTATAATATATGAATAAGCAATTAATTAAATTAGGAATTTGATTATTAATGTTTGCTGCAAAATAGGATATCTACTGCAACCCCAAAACAAATTATTGTAATTTAATTTAACTCTACAAAGATAAACTTATACAACAAACGAAAGACCAAGTTACTTAATTTACATTAAACCTAAAAGATTTTATTTCACACAACTAAAATAAAAATATTTTCTTGCTTTCGTTATTAATTAATAACTAGTTTATCAGTTGTATACTTTTGTGTGCTAACCAGCCGTATAAGTATACTTCTAATCTAACTCTTTACATGCTTGGGTTCTTACATTGGTTTATATCTAGAGCTAGGTTGCAACAATATGGTTAAGTGATGCTGACTTGGAAAACCACATTCAATACGGGAAGGACTCGTCTCTATGTATGAATTATACTCAAATTCTTATTCTTGTATGAAAGAAAAAAGAAGAAGAAATATATGATATAAAAAAAAAAAAAAACAAAGAAATATACTCAAATTGGGTCCATATCCTGGAAAGTTTCCTGGAAATAAAAATAGATGAAAACGACTTTACCTTGTCTTGTCTCATACTGATATAGGGTCTTGAGCGTGTCCTCGTGGCGTGGTGATGAATTAAAGACCATGATCCTGGAATCATGCTGAATGTCTGTCACTGTCAGGTTTCCAATCTTTTATCAATTTTTTAAAATTTTGAGTTGTTTTCGCTAAATTGTATTTTTACTTTTTTTATAATTCTTAATTCACAATTTTGGTTTTTTTATTTTTAATTTTGTAATTTTAGTTCTCTAATTTTTAAAAATTTACAATTTTGGCATCTCTATTTTTAATTCTATAATTTTAGTCATCGAATTTTTAAAAATTTACAATTTTGGTCCCTCTAAAATCTCAGATTTTGTATTTTTTTTTTTAAATTTTTGTCTAAAATTGAAAGACCAAAATTGAGAATTTTTAAAAGTTGAAGAACTAAAATTGCAAAATTAAAAATAGAGAGATCAAAATTATGTATTTTTAAAGATTGGAGGACTAAAATCATGAAATTAAAAATAGGAGGGACCAAAATCACAAATTGAAAATGATAAAGGGACCAAAATGCAATTTAGCCAATTGTTTTTTATTCTTATATATTTATTTTTAATTTAATTATTATAAAAAAATTAAATTTCTGTACATACAACCATTTGTAAATTCATTTTCTCGTTTGTCATTATTACAACACAGGAAAATAATATGGAGTTATTTTAAATTATAACGATTAAATTAAAAATAAGTATCTTGTATAAAAATGATAATTGTTGTATTTTTGGTATCTATTTATGATATTTGTTTTCAATTTGATATAATTTTATGTGAAAACTAAATTCGACATTTTTTTTTATACAATAGTCGCACTGAGGTTAAAACCTATGATTTCATGTATATTATCTCAACCCCCCATCATTAAACCGACTATAGTGGGTTAACTAAATTGAACATTTTTATGTTTATGAATCAATTTAAAAATAAATTTCACTGGTTAAAAATCTACTCATCTACTATAAATTAGAATACACATATTGAAGAGTGAGACTAGTCTTATTTTTTTATTTTCTCAAATAGAAATTCTTTATATTTTCTCCCTTCTTTCTTTTAGAAGTGTATTTCATACACTATTTAAATTCTATTTCTATCATTTCAAATACTTAATCTTTTTAATCGTCTATTCTTTCACTTTATTCTTTTTTGTATTTCTAAATTAAATTTTAATCATTTTTTAAAAGAATTTGTTAATAGTTAAAAATAACCTTATATTATATTTTAAATTATTCATTATAAATCTAAAATATAATTTATATATTCAAAAAATATTTATTTATTATGAGTTTTAATTATAATATAATTTATATATTAAAAATGTTTATTTATTATAAATTTTAATTATATAAAATAAACATTTATCTTATATAATGCACTACTATATTTTACAATTTTTTTCTCAATTTTTGACAAGGGTAAGTGGGTAACAGAGGACTAGAAGCTTTGCAGTTGTCTCATTCCAATTTTCTAGTAGAGTCCCTTCTTTTCTTATGGTTTCTCCCTTGTTATTATTTGACATTACTGTTGTTTTGGGCTTAGCACGTCACTCCCCATGTCTCGACATTGGAAAAGCTTTGGTAACGAAAGAGACTTCTATTAAGTACGCGCTTGGCTTTTGCGAAGAGAAAATGGAATTATTAGGTAGCAGTGGATCAGAGCTTCTTGATGCTGAAAGGAACGTCTAGAATTAAACGTTAACGCGTTACATACCAACTACTTATTTGGTATCCCAAGACAATAGTCATGTTCTTTCATTCACATGGGTCAAAAACATTACGGTTGCTTTCATTGTTTTGTGCTACTTTCTTTTCTTTTTCAAAATGCGTTTTCTTAAATTTGAAATAAAAAGTTTACAGATTAAATTTTAATGGTGTATAAAGTTCACTATATCTCATCAATCATTAGGCGTGGTGCAAAAGGATATATAAAATAGGAAAAAAATTAACGACTATGAAATCAACTTGATTTCTCACCATTTTGCAAATTAACACCATTAACCTTAAAATCTTTTTATTTTATCATTAAATCACAACTATTAAATTAATTAGTCTTTTAAAGGGCTAAATAATTGTGTAGGTTGTGAGTAATTGGATGAAATTTCATTTAATTACTCATACCCTACTAACAATTTTTATGCAACTTGATCTTGACCTTTAATTAATGAGTTAAATGACTATGCACTGTCAGTGTAAAAAGTTTTACACTATCAACCAATTAAAAATCATCGTTGGTGTGACTTTTACCTTGTGTTTGGATGAGGAATTTTAAGAAGATAATTCATTTTTATAGGAAATTTAAAATATTTTGTGATGAAATTTGTTGTTTGGATAGAGAATTTAATAAAAAATTGAAATTCTAATAATTTATGAAAGTATTTTGATTACCTAAAATTGTGAAATTTTAAAATTCTTCATACTCACTTTTTCTCACTTCTATATCTATTTTCTCTCTCCTCTCTCCTTTCCCTCTTCTTTCTTTCTTCTCTTTCGCTTCTTTCCCTCTCCTCTCCCTCTCTTCACTCTCTTTCTTCTCTCCTCTCCCCCTTCTCTCTCCCCTCTGTCTTATCTCCCTCTCCTCTATTTCCCGTCTCTCTCCTTCTTTCCCTTTTTCTTTTTCTCTTCTCTTTATCAATGTTGACATAAAAAGTATCAATATTTATATTTTTGAATTATTAAATATTATTTAATAGTAAAATTATTTGTGAATTATTAAATATTTAAAAATTGACTAATGTTTATTTTTGAAAAAGTTTAATATTAAAATTTCAATTTTTAAATATATATTTAAAAATTAAATTTTGCATATGGTGGAAATTAAAATGTCATATTCAAACTTAGAATTTGAAATTTAAAAAATTTGAATTGATTTATCCAAACATAACATTTAATAAATGAAGAAAATTTATATTAAAGCAATTCAAATTTCAAGCATTTCAAATTATTTTGAAATTTTAAAATTTCTCATCCAAACACAACCTTAATATAATTATTGTAAAAGTCAACAATCTTACTATATATAGTAGTTTGTGATTGGATGATAATGTAAAACTATTTTACAACGTCAGTGCATAACCTATTTTTTCTTAATTTATATGAAATCTACACCTTAATTTTTAAAAAATGAATAAAATATTAAAACTCAATATCCTTTTTTTTTAAGAACATAGCATGCTGAAGTTGTTTGGAATAACCAATAAAATTCTATACAAGTAGCAATTTAATCCTAAAAATCTTCCTATGTAAGGAGAAATTATTGTAAGGTCAAAAACTATCACATATTTATGATCGCGACTAATCTCTATGTGATACATAACTATTAAGATTTTTAATTTACGAAAAAGAAGTTAATAAAACTTAACTACATATTAAGTGGAAATTAATTAAGACCACATAGCTGCTTGTTATTCCCATAATCGCAGACATACTTCCCTGCTTGAACAATAATAGATTTAGATCCTCTACATCACTCTTCTCTCCTTCCCCTCTCCATCCTCTCTATCTCTCTCTAATTTTTTTTCTCTCTCTATCATTTGCCCAATTTTTTAATATTTTTTCTGCTTTAATAGACTCCTTTTTTTGTGTTGGAGAGGATCCAATTTCAACAATAACTAGGGTATCCAAACTACCTCCAATAATAACTTGCATGTGGACACCCGCTTGAACCACAAGACGAATGCAAAGTTTCTTGCTAAGGCTAAAGAAACTTGGTTTGCAATTTGGGTGCGATTTATAGAGATCTTTAATAATCTCATTGGTGACATCATAAGGCTAACAATTTAGGTATGATTTGCAAAAGAAATTGAATTAGTGATGCATTAATTTCAAAATTATCCTTGGCATTTTGTGATCCCTTAGCTTGGTATGCAATTTGGGTGTAATTTATATAAGGGCTCCTTAGCTTACGAAAGGTTTAAACTGCTCATGCTCTCACAGATAGACACCAATCACCTTATATTAATTTGCAATAGAGATCCTTGTTGTGTGGCAAGGATATGTAAAGGTTCTTGCCAATATTAAAACCAAAATCAATCATGCTCTCCTTTTTGCTTGAGAACAATATGATATTCAAGGCTAGCTTCCTCATATCCATGGTCATTGAACTCGTTACTAGGAATATGTAGAAAAACTGAACTAAATTATTTTAAAATAGAGTCGAACTACAGAAAACTAACTCGTTTGAAAAAATATTGAACTAAACTATTTCTGTAAAACAAGTTCAATTTGAACTAAACCGTTTTTGTAAAGTGGTTCAGTTTGAATTTTTGAAAAAAACAGAACCATACTAGATATAAGCAAAAAAAATTGAATTGAAACATAAAAAATCAAATTGTTTAAGAAAAACCAAACAGAACCATTTCTGTAAAACAAGTTCAGTTTGAACTGAACCATTTTTGTAAAATAGTTCAATTTGATTTGGTTTAGTTTTTTAAAAACACCAAACCATGCATAACCCTACCTATCACAACCAAAACCAACACTAGCTTCTTCATAACCAAAGCTCTACCCGTGGAGTTGGGAGACAAGGAGGGATTTTATTTAAATTTGTGAAAAGGATATGATCCTCTTAATTACACCTTACTTATTTGTTTTTAACCTAGAACTCATGATTAATATGAAGGTAAATAACAAAAACTTACTTACTCCAATCCTCCAAAGGAGGCCTGACTATATCACATATGTTCTTTGGCGAATGACATCATCCTTTTCACTAGGCCAAAACCTTTTAGACTTGTTTGGTATAGTGGAAGTGTCATAATACTTTTGTAAAGCCTCCATCCAAAATGAAATGAAAATATGAACGACATTCTCCTTAATCTTATTTTGAGTCAAATCTTAGAATTTGGATTTGGGCCTAACTCAATCCCACAAAACCAGCTTATGAGGTGAGAGTTGCTTCCTACTTATATACATTAATTTGGTCATATCATTAGTCGATGTGGGATCTCCAACACACTCCCTCATGCCAAAGATCAGACATCTCGAGTGTAAAATTTATAGAATTGGATATCTGCGGGTGGTCTAATAACGGCCCAATAACAAGTGACTAGATAGGCTTGACCTAATTTAACCCTACAAAACCGACTTGTGAGGTGAAAGTTGCTCTCCATTTATATACAGTCATATCACTAGTCAACAAGGGATGTCCAACATCGAACCCCACTGCTTAGACATGTCTCCATTTTGTTGCATAGCACTTTAAATTCAAAATTTGTTCGTTTAAATTGGACAAAATCAGTCCATTCTGTTAGCCTATTCTGCCCAAAAAATAAAAAGCATTTACTTTAGTAATTGACGAATGACTCTGGGCAATCTTTTGTTGAAATGATTATATTTGTTAGGTAGTGGAGCAAATTAAAAAGGCCATTGGTCATATCACTCGTGTTCAACAAGAAAATTATTGACCAAATTACTAACTCTTCACCATTTCATTTACTGGAAAAATGAGTTAGTTGAAATGTAAATGGTCAAAATATACATAATTGCTAGACGGTGATTTCAAAGCATTGAATTGAAAAATAACACGTTAGTCATCAAAAGCCATTTTATTATTATTTACGTTAATGTTTGGATGTATCTTTCTCTGTTACCAAATGCATGGACCAAGATTGTCGATTGACAGTTAAAGTCTTAAGACTCACAATATTTAAATTATGTTTATCGATTCTTTTTGTTATGAAACAAAATTATTTTAAGGGTCAAGGTATTCTGGATTCCAAATGGATAGGATTGGTGGAAGTTTGTAATTAGTGGCACAGGGAGAGGCAATTATAAGAGGAAGCACTATTGAAGAAAATGTGTGTAGAAGTGGCTACAGAAAAGCGAGACACATACATACAAAGAAGGGTTACGTAGTGACAGCTTCACTGACTACCCTCCTCCAAGAGGACCTTTCCCCTCAATGCATCTCTTGGACAATAACATCTCAACTTCTCAAGGACCCCACATGTCAACCATATGAACCAACCATGCATCTCTGTGCGTTCATATTTTCGTAATGAACACGAAATTAGATATAGAAAAACCAATTTTAAAAAGAAGTGTAATAAACTTGAGTGCAGTATTGCTATGACGTGTGTGGAAGACAAACTAGAAGACTTGTATAATGTGTTTGGATATTCGTTGCTAGAGCTCAAACGGACATTCAAGCTAATCCATCGTGACACATACTTTCTTGTTTAACTAACTTAGAATATGTGCAAACAATATACTAAACATTTGAAAAAGAGCCATTTTATTGTAAAATAAGTTGAAGCATAATTAATCTATTCAAAGAATTCGGAACAAGAACAACAAACATGCATGTAGCAGAACAAAAGCTTTAAACATGAAAAATCAATCTACATTGGTCTCAAGACTCAAAGTTTTTGGAGACTAATGAGGATTGGGAATCAAATTAGTAATAATCATATAACTTGATCTTTAATAACTTTTTAGGTTTTTTTCTGTGTTAACGGACAACTCATCAGTTCATTCTATTGCAACCGTTGCCAACTCAGATCTAACTAACTTAACTAATTCTACATAGTTATCCAACTAACAAGGAGCTTTTATTAGATGTACCCGCTTGTACAATAGTTAGCATATACTCATCTACTACTTTAAGTCTGAAACTCTATCTATTGTAATATTCATTTTTCAATTGAATCAGATTTTCGTCTCCCTAATCTTAACTTCATTTTTATCTGTTTTCACATTACTTATGATGGTATCAAGGAATAGAATTAAGATTGATTGCCCTGTATTGAGACGAGTCCAGCAATAGAATTTCTTGATGCATGTGCTGTTTTAGACTTTTGAACCTAATGCCTGGATTAATCTTAGGGGAGCTAAGGAATTATAACCCTAGGGTTGGTTTAAAGGGGCCACTTGCTAAAGAATTGGACTTAGCCTAATTTAGCTAATATGAAATTTAATACTTGTGGATGAACTTGTATTGGATTGGGTGAGATTACAAAAAGAGGATCATAGAAGGATTTGAACCCTAACCATTTTCATAATCGATTATCTTACCTTAAAACTTAAAAGTCATAGACAATTGATATTTTATATTTAATTAGTTTGTTATTATTTTGTTGTTTTTGATGTTTCATTTTCACTTAACCCTGTAAGTTCAAATAGTAGCAATTTATGAAAATTAGGCATTACAGCAACCTCTTTGGAAATTATATTTATATTTATTAGTTTATTATTTGTATGACCAATACACTTACTGAATGTGATTGTACCCATCTAACACTTGCTTCCGAGTATCCTCCAAGTTAGTTTTCGTTTTTCCTTTTAGGTCAACAGGCTAACTCTTGATGTAGCTCATAAATATAGCCTCTATCGGTTTCACAATCACTTTGAGTTATAGGCCCAAACATAATGGCATAGTAGAAGCAACAAACTGTGGACAGCGCTTAGGTAGTAGGTACAATGGTTTCCATTATACAGACCGCTTACATGATACTCAATAGGTGATGTTATACTAGCATTCTCCTATATCTGTATTAAAGAATATTTGCCAAAGCAGTAGACACTATACATTTAGAAATTTCCAGACAAAGCAGCTTAAAACTTACAATTGACAAATTGGTGCTGATCAGAGGGCGATTACTTAAAATTGAGACGAAATATAGACCCTACGCAGTACCAGAAACAACAACTACATAGGACGTGCTGCTCTGATCAACAACAACAATAATAATAATAATAATTTTAAAAAAATGAGATTAGTTTGAAAAAACAATGATTATTGCTTTTTTGGTGTTGGAAGAGCCAAATACCATTTGAAACTGCCAACGTCCTTTCCACTGTAATTATGCATGGATCGTGATTCTCTGCGGTACAAAAAGGAACTGCTTGACATGCGGTGCCCGGTGCAGCAATTCATCTTTTAAAAGTATATGTTATAATATATTTTTAATCATAGAATAAAACTTTTTATGGTGGAAATTATGTAGAGTTTTAGAAAATTTGTTGCCGATCCAAATCACATATTTAGGTACGAGCCTGCATGTTTTCCAAATACTCCTTCCATCCCATTTTGTTTGATGTTTTAGCAAAATATTTTATTTTATTTTAATTATCATTTTAGAATATCAATAGAGCTTGAAATATTTTTTCCTATTATATCTTTAAATATTTACTATGGAGTGAGAAAATAAAAAGGAAGTATAACGGAAAAAGAATCTACTTAACATGAAAGATAAAGAGTATATTAGGAAATTGCATATAATTGTTATGGAAATCTAAAATATTAATTGCATTCGTTAATTCTTGTACCAAAACCTTAATCGTCAAATAAAAAGGGATGGAGGAATTACATAATAACGATGGTTGCAGCATGTTGGATCTAGTTTTTTCCGTACAATGCATTTTTTGCATATTTATATAATATTTTTACATTGATATACAAAACTGCTATTTGGTACAACAATTTTTGAACAAATATCAATGTTAAAATTCATAATCAGTCACAGTTAATGAAATAGCAAAAAGTATATGAATAACATAAGTATTGTTTTCTCATTTCTCTTTTCATAGATTCTCCGATGAAAACACCTTTATATCATTTAACATTTTTCTTTCACATAACACCGCTGTGGTAACCTGGTATCGGAGCAAGATTAGCTCCAATCTCGGGGTTCATTAAAATTTGATGGAGTCGTGGAGAGCAGGCTTATTGGCGCTTGATTAAAAGGAGGCGTTCTCAAGTTGTGGCTTGATCGGAAATGGTGCAACTAGAAAGAGGCTTGGTAGACCTTTGAGCAGACAGTGCACAAACGGTTCCACCCTGAATATGATCTAGATCTATTGGTATCCGTTTTGGGATGAGAAACAACCATGGGTGCAAGAAAACAAACACGAAGATGAAAATCTACAGATCAAGAACCAGAACCATGGCAAAACAAAATTTGAACCATTGGCTCTCGGGATGAGAGCAAAGCACCGGCAGCTTGGAGGCTACAAACAGATACAAAAAATGTTATCCAGGCAGAGGAAACAAAGAAGAAGTAAAAGGGAGAAATGCCACACATTCTGTTGCGCTTGGACTTTCGCAGGGAGGTGAATGGATCTTCGTGTCATAGCCATGTTAAGTATTAGCAAGGAAGACATATGAAACAGAGGGAGTAAGGAGGGGCAGGATTGATTCCCTGGCTAGTAATAAGCCACGTCCAGCAAGTCACACTACATGTGGTGATATATTAGGTCCACTTGGCGATGTAGATTTTGAAACATATGTTGCAGACATACATGTTGGACATCTTTAGAAGTTGAATACCAGAATAATTAGGAGATTAGAACTTTTAAAGAACAATTTGCAGATTACTGGTTGGCAATGGGAGTTGATAACATATGGTTGTGTAGATATTAGTCTTTCCACCATAGGAGGAAGGGAATGATGGACAGGTATACTGCCGTAATGATCAACCCTGTGCTTCCAGACCCTGATGCTGTTAGCTGTGCAAAAGATATTTCCGTAAACTGAGCAAGAAGGAGGGGAGTATTGTTCGATACTTGGCCAAAATTTCAGCAATTGGTTAGTTGGAACTGACTCAATAAGTCCACGAAAATATCAATAGTCAGTTATTTACAAATTATAATAGTGGAAAATGCACATAAAGAACAGAAGCGAGATAATAGAAGATAGGTTTTGGACTTGGAATAGGAATTTGGGGAGGAGTGATAATATATAAGGTTGGGATATGATACTACAATATTCGTCCTCATACCTGCACTGTAAAACAATACTCATTTCTGGATTCATATTCATGTAGGTAACTAACAATTTCAATACCTATACCCTTACCCAGTAGGTACTTATATACTACCTGGATCTACAACCACATTTGAGTTAATTTGAATATGACAAACTAATAAAACACGGATATTATTAGAATACTAAGATTAATGATGAAAAAACAAATATAAAAGGGCATTGACTAAAAGTAAAATATGTAACTTAAATGAAGAAATATTCAAAGATAACCTAATTCCTAATTATAAAGTATGCACATAAAATTCTTTAGCTTAATAAAAAAATATTTAAAAACTTTTACAGTCAGTTTGGCAGTAGTGAAATTGTAAAGAAATAGGATAGAGATGATGAAAATGAGTAAGTAAGAAATAATTGGTGTTGTTTGGTAGGGATGAAATAAAAAGGCGAGAAATGAAAAGTGGGTGGATCCCACGGCTAAATATTTCTTCACTGAAATGGTGAGAAATAACAAAGAAAAGGAACACTGATTTGCAGAAGACAAAAATACCCGTGATGCACTATTGGAACATGCTGACAATCGACTATCCAATTGTTAATAATCAATTATCATCGAATAGTGATCCATGTCTCATGTCATGTGATACTAACTAGGGCAGTTAATTCTAATCCAATTCGATTGACATCATATTCAAATACATAGAATGCAAGAATTTTACAAAAGTAATTTTAGCCGTTAGATCTTAAAATAAATAAATAAATAAATATATATATATATATATATATATATATATATTTATTTTTTATTTTATTGTTATTATTTTATTTTTTTATTGCATCCAACTGTTTTAAAACTACTACTTTTTTCACAGTAAGTTCTTCCAACATCAATCATTTTACAATTTAATTTAAACATTCACTAAATAACTGCATAAACTGGCTTGTGATCTAAACCATTGAATATTGTATCAAACAAACAGGATTGTTACATATAAGTTGATCCCATTCTATCACGGTCTAAGCTCACCTGCATAGTAACATTTGGTTAGAATCTATAACTAAAAAAGAGATTCATCAGACAGACAATACAGTTAAAACTTAAAACACAAAAGGTATAATCCCAAAGGAACTTCATCATTAGCCAATCAGCGTTTTAAAAAGAGCCATAAAAAGATAACATGGCAAATTTACATTAATTAACACTCCAAAATGTGTCATGATGCATAACAATTAATTACATACCATATATGACAGAGCACACGACCCTAATCTCTTCCTGAAATATCGACCCTATTCAAAAAATCCTGCATTTAAGATTTTAAATTTGATGGCAAGTAAAAGGTTATCGAATGGTGAATACATGCAAACAAAGCAAGTTAATTTGGAGTATATAACTATATATCATATAGAGTCAGTCTCACAAATTTATATACAGAGCCTATACCTTTACTTGAGGGGTCAGTAATGCATTCTCGCACGAATCAAGAATCCGTGCGATCATCCCATAAAAAACCGAAAAGATTAGTTGGAAAGGAATCAAGGTTTTAAAAAAATAGTCTGCGACCACGATTTTGGCCGCAACTTCAAGGTTTTTGGGGTCTCTATGACCACAAGGCAACCACAATTGCAACCGCGACTGCGACCACAATTTAAAACCTTGAAAGGAGCCTAACTAGAGAGTTTGGTGAAGGCATATCTCTTTGAGGAGAGCATATCTGGCCTTGTTAACACTGTAAAAGCAGAAGTATATATGCTGCTCAAGATCCCCGAGCAACTGCTCCAAAACAGGTTGGTTCTTTCTAAGCTGCTTGAGCACCTCCTGAATGGGGTGCCTCTCCCTTCCCCTCTCCAACGCAAACCGAACGTAAGCCTTATCGCCTTCCACCGCGGTTTGTAGCCGGTCAACGAGACTATCAATAGTGTTAATATCATTCACCACGAGAGTCCCATTCTCCGCAGCCTCGAGCTGCTTCAACCTCGCAAGCTCCCTCCTCCTCGGCCGCGGGACGCAGAACGGCGCCGCAGCAAGGGCACTAAACCCTACCGCGGCGTGCGCGGCGACGACGGCGGCGACAACGACGGTACCGGCGGCCGCGGCAATCAAACAGACGGCCGAAGCTGCCGCAGCGTGGCGGACCATGCGGATCCGCGAGTGGCACCTGCGGAGGTCGCGCTGGATGTCGCGCTTGAGGCCGGAGAAGCTGTCGCGGAGCCGGTGGAGGCGCGAGAGCGCGAACGGGTTTTCCTCCTGGTCGAATTGGAGGAAGAGGTCGTAGGCGCCGTCGCATTGCGGCTGCGAGAGGGGCGGCGCGTCGGCGGGGAGGACGGCGAGGAGGTCGGAGAGCGGCGTGTAGAGGCGGCGCGCGCGGTCGATGCCGCGGCTGAGGCGGAGGCAGAAGTCGGAGGCGGTTTCGCTGTGGTCGAAGTAGGCGGAGACGAGGCGCGTGAGGGTGCTTCTGGGTTCGGCTTTGGCCAGTGCTTCACGGACGCTGTGTGAGTCGGGTTGGAGGACCTGGGAGAGAACGTGGCGGTGGTGCGAGTCCTCGTCGTCGAGGTGGTGGGCCTGCGGAGGGGCCTGGACCACGGACCGGATCTCGTTGTAGGAGTGGGCCTGCACGGCCCGGTGGAACTCGCGCGAGACGTTCGGGCTTGTGGCGGGAGTGCCTTCTTCTGCTTCCGTCGAGTTCCCTGGGAAACAAAGCGAACACTCGGTGAGACATTTGTGCGAACAGGTTCGGGGCAGAATAAGGGGGTTTCGGTTTCGGCTTTGGTTTTACCTTCGGAATGGGAAGGGGCAGGGGGAGGAAGAGAAGTAGTGTTGGTGGTGGAAGTGGACGACTTGAACGAGACGCATTCCAGCATTCTATTATTCTGCGAGCACGTTGAATACCATATGTTTCTGTGTGCGAATAACCGACGAGAATTGAGGGACGAAAAAAGAGAGAGAGAGAGAGAAAGGGTAATGGCAGCTTTAGGTATTGGCCTTGTTGAACGATCTTTGGACTGAAGGGAGAGGGTGGACCCGAGATAGATAAATTGGACAATTCTTCCGAATAATCTTTGGGGGATGCGGATTGTCTGCGCTCAGAGTAAAGGAGGTTTAATGTCTGCACTTAATTTTATTTTTCAATTTTTATAAAATTCATAAAATATAAGAAGAAAAAATTGCAGCGCTTAAATCATGATTGTGGAGTCAACCGTATTAAAGGTGACTACAGTCTACAGGCAATATAGTCTTTGTGACTGATTTGTTAGAATACTTGTCCAAATTATGGGTTTTTCACTTTTGTTGTTCATATTTGTCTGGGTTTTTTACTTTTGCTGAGTTAAGGAGGAGGCTGTTTTAAAATATGAAGGTTTAAATATGTTTTTATTTTTAAAAAATATTGTTTTTATTTTTATTTTTATAAAATTATTTTTTTAAATAGTCTTGTAAAATTTATTTATTTTTGTTTTGGTATTTTTGCTTTGTTTTAATCTTTTTAATATATTTATTTTTTCGTTTTAATTTTTATAATATTTTGTCTATTTTGGATTAGTTCCTTTTAAAAAATTAATAGGAATTAAAAACAAATTATTTATATATTATAAGGATAAAAACAAAAAAATATTACAAAGATCAAAATCAAATAATAGAGACTAAAATAAAAAAAAATTATAAGAATTATTTTAAGAAAATAATTTTATAAGAATTAAAATTAAAAAAATAATATATTACAAAAACTAAAAATATATTTAAACCTAAAATAAATAAAGCTTAAATATCATTTTCATTTTTTATAACAATTGAAGGCGAAAATTACTAAAAATAAGATATTTAAACCAATGAATAATTTTTGTCTGCACACACTTAAATGCTTACGGTTTCCTCAAAATAAAAAGAAAAAAGCTTACTGTTTACTTCCCGCTACTCCAAATTTTCTAACACTTTCATACTAGACGGATTCTACGGTAGATCATTAGATTAAGTGGTTCACTAGTGGACCATTAATTTAAATCGTTAGATATATAAATAAAAAAAATCAATGATTGAAATTATAATTAAATTAACAAATTTTAATTATTAATTTTTTTTATTCATAAATCTAACGGTTTAAATTAATAGTTCACCGGTAAACTACCTATTTGATAATCCACCTATTTGATAGTTCACAGTAGAATTTCCCTTCATACTAATGTGACGTAATGAATGACGGTAATGATGTGTAACAAACTTCTTTTAAAATTTTGGATAAATCATTTTAGTCCTCAAATTATTACTTTCTCTTTAAAATAATAAATCTATGTAACCCATTAAATATTTATTATTTTAGTCTCTAAATTAATATATTTTATTAATATTTAAAGACCAATTTAAAAAGTTTTTTAATATTTAGAAAATTATTTAACATGATTTTTAATATTTAGAGATTGTTTATATAGTTTTTTTTATTTGTTTTAGGAATCATTTAAAAAAAATAATACTTTAAAAATAAAATTGATTATTTATTCTCAGATTTTCAATAAGTTTTACAAACGGCTAGTGATTTCGGGCGCAGCTTTTGAGTATACCATGACAGTTGCAATTGTGGCTGCATCAATTATATTTGCTCACAATTTTCTTCAATGTCAAGGATCATAACAAAATTGGGAATGCGACCACACACTTTAAAATCTTGATTTTTCATAATGAATTTCAGTGTCGGCTGCTTCGAGTTGAGGTGTGCCTCTCTTGCTGCTGAAAAATGAAGACCGGCATTGCATTGCCTACAACTCCCGCCAGCAATTCCCAGTCTTTTCAAGAGCTTAACCCATCCCCATCTCCTTCCCAAAAGGAGAGAGAACTGCTTTGTGAAAAATGGAAAACATAGTTTGAATTTGAGTTGTGGCATAATTAATGAAATGGGAAAATGTGGACATTGGACTGCAGGAACACGTAAAAATGATAAACACTAAATAGTTTACCACACCAACCCAATCTTCACTGTCATATTAACAACAAATAATGGTTTACAAGAGATCTCATACATTTATGAAGAAAAAAATCAGGAAGAAAAAAAGAAAGAAAGAAAAGAATAGAGCTTTTCACTGACCCATGAGAAAAAAAAAAAAGAGAGAGAGAGAGAGAGAGGGGGAAGGGTAGGGGGGATACAACTGCTCTTTATACACTTAGGAAGCAGCTGGCCCTATTCTCTGGTATTCACTGGGGGAAAAAATGAGAAAGCAAATATGTAATGCACAAATATAATATATATGATAGGTAACAATGTAAGACAACAATACCCTTTTTTTATGTTGTTGATTTGAATAAATGACTTCCAAGAATCACAGTTGGGGTTCCTTCGCCCATGATTGTTGTCAAGTTCATTTCCTTCTCTAGGATCCGATCAAGTTCCATTTGCACAGAGCTCATAGCAGGTCGCCTTTCACTTGAAGGATCTAAGCATCTAATTATGAGCATGATGTAATCTTCCATGCCTTCAGCCGTAAAACTACTCTCCAATCTCCGGTCAATGATGTAAGACATCATGCCACGGTCTTGATTACTTAGCACCTTTATTATAGAGGAAAAAAAGAGCACAAATCAATCACATGGCAGCACATGGACTTTACATATAAGATTAGCCCAAAGCAACATGAAAAGTTGCTATGACACCCTTTTAACATGTGTCCCCAAAACCAAGTTGTGTGAATGTCACCTTGCATCTATGATGTTAGAGAATAGAGTAAATAGCATATGTATTAACAGTGTAAAGATTTACAAGGTCAACCAATCAGAAATTGTCATGTATAATAATTTTGTTAACTTTTACAATAACTATCTTAAAAGTCATCCTTAACATAATTTTTGATTACTTGACAGTATAAAAACCTTTTACATTGACAGTACATAAAAATTAAATTCTAGAAAATAATCACGTACCCATTCAACCAGATTTTGATTAGATTCCAGAAATGGTGATTCTGTTGCTTCTTTCCCACTTAACAATTCCAGCAAAAATACCCCAAAGCTGTATACGTCACTCTTTTCAGAAAATCGTCTGAACTCTCTCACCCTGCAGGGCATGGTGTGCACAAATAAAGAAAAATAAATGCGTGCACAGCCAGAACAACACAAATCATTCATGAGCTTTAGAGCTATATATTACTCTGATGCAAGGAATATTTCATCTGTTTCCACTTGAGAAGAGGAGCCTGCAATGTCAACTCTCCCCAAAAAATTGCGAAGTCCAGCATCTGCCACCTTAGCAATGAAGTTTTCATCCACAAGAACATTAGCGGTTTTGAAATCCTTATGCACCAAACGGGGACTCAAAGAGTGAAGATGAGCCAAACCTGCATAGAATAGTATGAATGAGCTTTTGAAAGTCAGGAACAAGTTCCTCATGGCTTTATGCATAGAGAATGTATTACCAAATAACTGAAAGTTTTAGGATGGCTTACAAAAACAATTTGTGGGATCCATTAAGATACTTGGGTATTTTATCTAAAAGAGAAGAAAACTGATACCAGGAAAGCCACAAATGCTCACTGATTTTGCAAAGGATCACCTTTAGCTGCACCTTGAGCTATTGAAAGCCTGTGCTTGAATTCTAGCTTCTCTCGCGATTGTTGACCAGCGCCTGCAAAGGAAAATCAAAGTCACAATCATGAGCTTTAGGAAAGGATTCATTTAGTTAAAACAAGATGCAAGAAATTTTATGTAGTGTAATATAATGCAATTCAGTTTTGCATGCAAGCAGCAAAGCATGAAGCACTGGATAACAGAACTATCAGTATAACTATGAATCATCTGAATAGAGATAAAATCCATAATTAAGCTTTGCAGATAAACAGAAATTTACCATACAAGTGACTGGAGACGCTTCCATTAGGCACATATTCATAAATAAGAAACTGAAGATTGTTCTCCTGGCAGTAGCCTAAAAGATTGACGAGATTCCGATGGTGAATGGATGAGAGATACCGTACCTTAAGTAAAACAAAGTCATGTTAGATCAAAGCAAGAGAATGAACCCTAAGGGATACCTGTATTTAAGAATATATGATGTATGCCATTGCCAATCCTTCAGAATTATGATGTGAAAATGTTTTATGCTCACAATCACAAAGTCTGACTAGTTTAAAATTTTCAACATAATAAAGCCTGTCTCACAAGAAATGAGATAGAAATACTGATTATGCTCACATATATTTATAAAGATTTTATTCAGATATAACTGAACACATTAGAATGAACTAATGGGCAAAGAAAGATTCATCTTTCTGAATCAAATGATATATGAAGTTAAATGGCATTTACTACAGAAATCTACTCTACATTCTGAAGCAGAAACACTCAAGCGTCAGAAGAAGGGCTTGAGAAGTAAGATATGAAGAGAAAGGGGGCATCCTTTTAAAATTATAAGAAACAGATCAAAGAGAATAATTTTAGTGAATATTCATCTCTAAAGAAATTCATCAAACGACTTATATGAAGTATCCAGCATCTCTCACTATTCCACAGAATAGGGCATGGGAAGTCACTTCACATCAATTATACATTTCATACTCATAGCATCTCATACTATGAGAATGAAACTGAGTATTACCTCATCAACAAATTCCTGACTGGCAAGTCCACGGCGTTTTTTAATGGCTACGAGCATTCCATCTTGAAGTAAACCCTTGTAAACCTCCCCAAATTTCCCTTCTCCAATCAAATTCTTATCACTGAAATTTTTTGTGGCCAGAGACAGCTCTTCCATTGCAAAACGCCTAGTATCTTGTATAGGCAACTCAATTGCACCAAGTCCTCCCACTGCATGTAATGGAATTTATTTGCATCACTAGAAATACTTTAGGAAAATTATTCATTACAGAATATACATGTCTATCCAATAAATGCATGAGATGTAACCTTGGGAAGGATCAGACGACCCCATCTCTGAAGTCCTAGAAACATTCCTCTGACGAGACAAACAAAACCATATAAGTATTATAGCAATCCCTACCAATGCCACGGCTCCTGCAGCTCCTCCAAATATTGCTGCAAGAGTACTTGACATCTGGTGTGGGAATCCCTTCACTTATGCTGTACAAATTTATATGAACTATTATTATACATGAAACCTGGAGTCCAAAGAAAAGCAAAAGATCACAATCTGTGAAAATGTGCTTCAAAAGAAAGGAGATACAGTTAAGAATGCAAAAACTTAAGAACCATAAGTGACTTAGAGTTCAAACTTAATGGAATGTTGACACAGGATCCCAAAGGACATGACTTAGCAGAAGGCATGCAGTTAAGAATGCAAGTAGAAAAACTAAGTAAATAGTGCTAAGCTAATATCGCCAGCACAAATTGCAACAATTTTAGGAAACCCAGCAAAATGCATGCATGTTCTAAATGTCATGCAGGCTCATAAAATTGGATCTTGCCTAATAACATTGCATCTTCCCTGCACATAGTTGAAATCTAAAAAAATAAAAATAAATAAGTAAACAAAGGCAGAGAGGAATGGAACAACAAATAGAATAAAGTGGTTACTTTTTGTCAAATCTCCAGACCTATATCACGAGATAAATAATGAGGCAGGATCTCAGAAAGCCTGAGCTTCATTTACCAATGACACTTTGAAGGAGCTTCCAATGCCACTCACGGAAATCAAGATTGACCCACAATCCCCCTCCACCTTCCCTCATATGAACCAATTGTCCACCCTCAACACAAATCTGACAATCAATTCAAAATGTTCAAGGCTTCCGCACAAGATGCAAATATAGAAAGTGGGGTTTTGGGGCATCAAAATCAAAAGCAACCTAAACCGAAAAAAAAAAAACCCTTCAGATCAGGAGCAACTCTTGAAGTCTCAGTTGGCTCCAAAGACAAGGTCAAGGCCTGATATGAATATGCTCCCTGAAAGGTAGTGCCACTCTGTAAGCAATGAAAACTCAGAAGTAAAACCTCTCTATCTCGTCGTACTTTTATTAATTTTATTAGGAAAAAAAATACTCTTTCTCTCTCTCTCAGCAGTGTATCATCGTTGGATGGTGGATACAGACAATGCCGACAGAAAGTGACCTTGCGCCGACAGACACAACACACTATCAGGTTTATTACCACCTCCACCAAACACCCCAATTCAAAATCATCACCATAAATATACACACAGTATATATATGTATGTACATATAAACAAACCCACAAAAACAAGGGACCCTTTATATTCTTTTGATTGATGGTTCCACTCCAGCTGAAGGGAAATTCAATTCAAGCTGACTAAAATTGAAGCACAAGACTTAGGAGGGGAAGTGCAGTTGGAGAGAGAAATAGAGAGAGAGAGAGTATGACAGAGAACGACCGAGAGAGGAGCCAAAAAATAATCTTTTTTTTAATTTTTTGTGGGCTGTAAAGTGGCATAATTGTTGTCTGGTACCGCAAGTTGAATGGGATTTATTTTTCTGTGTCTTGTACAGAGCATCTAAGCTGTAACAGATTCACACTGCTGCAACAGCACAAACAGAAAGAAAGGGAGAGCCAGGAGACACAGTACATTGCAAGAGTAAAATCACTGGGATCATGTATCTACGTATTTATTTCACATTTGATATGCACAGGCACAAATAGGATACCAGGACCACCTGGATCAAATGTGTCGAGTTGTTTCAGTTTAATCAGTAATATCGAAGTTAAAACTTTGAGTTTCACTCTAAATATGCAGCTGTATTAAATATTTATAAATTTTTTTACCATTTATAATGATCTTACGTGGCTCCAACAGGATTATCTCTGCAAATGATACATGTGGTTTCGTACAAAGAAAAAATATACAATACCAAAAGGGTGAAAGAGAGACAGAGAGAGAAGGAGATTCAAAGTTGTAGCTTGTTCTTTGTGGGGTTGTTGTACCCCACCAGCCAGCTATGTTGACGTTGCTCCTACTGAGTATTTTATATGTGTGTGTATAATATAAGGATTATGTTAGTCCTACAAGTGAATGAAATTTAGGACAAAAAGCAAGGAATATGTAACGGCAAACTCTACGGTTCTGCTCCTTTTAGCTTTTGTTTATTCCCGTTTCTAACAGCAACACTTCTTCGGATTCTTATCAATTATTCTTTAATGTCATTTGTTCTTTCTCATTGCAATGGAAACATATATAATATGATGGGGTGATGATGATTACATGATTACAAGAAGTCAAGAACCGCTCGGAATTGAAGCAGTCGAGGCCGTAGGGGTTGCACTAACTACTAAACCAACCAACCAAGAATTCACAAGTAAAACATTAACCTGGTTCTTAAAATTGGTATTTACCCATCAATTTGATTCAGATATTACTAAAAGGAAAATTCACTCTGTCAACCGTCATTCAAATTGTTCTTTCAAGTTGACATTATGGTCAATTTGATTCCTAATGTTATCAAACCAGATAGTTTAGTCTTTAAGTTTGATAACCATAATTCCATCAACGAATTTGATCTTGACATTAAGAACAAAATTAACTTATGTACCTCAAAATTAAAGATCAAATTAACTATTAATTAAGGAACAGAAATGAATAACACTTTCCAATTAAAGAAACTAATTTTCTTATCTCAATTTCTAGAATACAATTGTCATTTAAAATGACCGATCACTGTATTCTTAACTTTATTTTTAATGTTTTGATTTCTTCCGTTTCGTTTAATATGCTTTTACCTCTTCTTTTGTGAAGAAGGTGACAGGGCTGGCCAAAAACAAAAGAACAAGCCTGCGTGAGTATTGGCAACAATGTGAACGAAACAAATGACATGATTAATTTTGATTTGAAAGATTCTTGATGAAAGCAAGACAATAGGGACGCAATGATATGATCAATAACACATAGAAGGGTAATAATGCGGTAACCAGTAAGTAAACCACCGTCTTTAATTACATAATGTCAACGTCCAAAATTATTGAGGCACAATGATTTAGTACCCTTTCTGCTCATCAACTGATCAAAGTCCATTTTTGCAATACAAACTAAATAGTTTAGGTTTGGTTTGGTCTCTTTAAAACTGGCATCACTGGCCTAGTGTCAGTATATTTATTTAACTGGTTTTGCCTGATATAGATTCACTAGCCTTTTGCCATTCTGTGTCACACGGCTCACCTAACAGCAAATAAACTCAATTGACATTATTTCCTCCAAACTTTTCAGACAGTATAATCGGCACAACCCCACAAAGATCACATCTTTAGATCGGTGACGTAGAATACCAGATTACCCGAATCCCTTACACCCAGTGAGGAAACCCAATTTACTAACCTGTCACTGTTTTCCCTTCTTCCTTTTTCCATTCACATCTTTGCAAGTGTTTGAATTGATGCCCACAAGTCGCATAATGCGTTTCCACCATTACAAAGTGATGTAGCTTATGTGGAGAACCTCCTTCACACTCAAATAAAAAAGATGTGTATTATGGAGTTGAATGACTGAAAATTGATGCTAAGTTGGTGTAACCCATTTTAATATTGGTTTACTATTAACCAATCACATTTATTGGATGTATTTAAATGAAGTTGAAACTGTGAGCATTACTTTATGTACCAATTAATGACTCATCAGAATCTTAGATGAGACCTCACTACTACAAGCAACATTATTCCCTTTCATTACGCTCGATGATTGCTAGCTAGAAGCCTTTCTTCTATTTTATTTATTTTTCCCGTTGGCTAGGTTGTTGAAACTTAGAAGTCATTGAACATAGCTGTATACCAAAAAATCGTGTCACATGAATTGAGATTCTATGTAGCTGGAGAATCAGAGGTGTAATCCTAACTGGGACCTCAAATCAGAAGGCTTTGTTGTGGAAATGCGGCTGTCCTACTAGATTATACTTCATAACATCTCTGGCACCAAAAAGTACAAGTTTAATTTGCTGTAAACTATTGTTGGAGACCCCTTTTAATTTGCTTGGGCCTGTGGATTGGGTAGTGCTGAAGAATAATGGGCTGGAATAAACAGTTGCGATTGCTGGCTTTGAGTCAGTGTTTTATTAATTATCAGGACTAAAGGTTTCTAGTGGCCCAATGAAAAAAATATTGGATGGTTTTTTGTATGCATGGGAGTTGATAGTGCACAACCTCACTTTGGGCTAAAACAATTTATCATCCCTTTTTTTTTCCCTACTATCCAAGAAATTGTTTAAAGTTATCCTTATTAGCCCAATATGTACTATTTATGCTATTATTAGTCGTACAGAGAATGAGTAATATTTTCTTCACTTTTTATTTCTAAGGTATAATTTATTGTTTTTGTTTTCAATTTTTTTCTCCTTTTAGTTACTCATAGGTATCTTCCGTTAAAGTCAATTCTATTTGAAATATGGTCAAGTACTAAATATAAACCTCTTCCATTGGAGACTTGAAAATTGATTTGCAATATTGTAAGGGACTAGTCTCCTTCACTAAACTCAACCCTATTTAGTATCTTCAAATTCTTTCACTTAACAATATTTATACTTCTTTTTTCTGTTAATAGAACACAAAAGTTATTGAGAGTAGGTATTTGGTGTTTAGGAGATGTAGAAAGCAAATTACAATATGATTGTAGAAGAATTTATTATCTATTTTTTATTATATATCATAAAAAAATTGTTGTTTGCAGTCATATACAATTTTAGAGATATTCATTTTCTCGCATTTCATCATTTACAATTCAACAATAAATAAATAAATATAATTACATTAGTTTTTGCATATTTTATAATAATCAATCAATTAGTTTTTTAACTTGAATCAAACAATTAAATTATTTGAATTAATTGATTGATTAAATTTTTTATAAAAATTATTAATAGATTAATTTCCATATTTTCCAAAATTTTCAGCAATAATTAGTAATGTATAATTACATTAACTTTAGCATATTTTATAGTAATTAGTTAGTTAGATTTTAATTTGAATCATTCAATTAAATTATTTGAGTTAATTGATTACTTGATTGATAAAAATTTCCTACATCCATGATTTATGAAAATTATTAACAAATAAATGTTTGGAAAATTAAAAAATTGAATAAAAATTTGTTCAATGGTAACATTTGGATTTTCCAAATGCGTATATAATACAAACACATGCATAATAAACTATGAACTTATTAAAATCTTAACTATTGCATTTTAATTAGTAATTATAATTAACTACACATTATGTATATTCTCCTCACTTTATATTATGAGAAAACAGGTCATGTATTGACAGTGTAAAATAGTTTTACACTGTCATCTAATCACAAACTACTATTTATTATAAGTTTGTTGACTTTTGTAATAAATACTTTAAAAGTCATATTAATGTTGATTTTTGATTGGTTGACAGTATAAAACTTTTTACATTGACAGTGTATGACTATTAAACTCTTATATTATTGCTAATTTTTTATTTTGACAATAAAGTAGTGGAATTTGTTGGTAAATATTAGTTATGGATAATTTAATAACTTTTATTAATTTTTTATTTAATATATTAAATATTAAATATTTATTTAATATTTTTGCTATTTAAATAGTACTCCTTAGTCCTTAGCAAATTCTTTAACCTATTTTAAAAATTAGTTTTCTATTTTTTAAAATATTTTTAAAAAACTTTACCTCTTTTTTTTTGTTTTTAAAACCTAAAATTTATAATGAGATAATAGATGGAGAACCACCAGGGTTTTGTTTTCTCTACAAGTACCTCAAGTGCTTCAGGCTCAAGCAACAAACCTTCGGACGGCAGCAATGGCATTCATTGTCTTCCGAAAGCATCTTTTATGCTTTGTTTGATTGAGTGAAGAGAAGAGAAGAGAAGAAATTTTTGAATTTTTAAAAATTTAGGTGGTTTGGTCGAGTGGAAATAAGTTATAAATTTTTAAATTTTTTGGTGGGTCCCACTAGGTACTATTACTTCTTTTTATTCTATTTCTCGTTTACTTTCACTCACCTCTTTATCTCTTTCTTATTTCTTATCTATTTCTTTCCTACCAAGTAACCTAAAATTTCAAATTATTTCTTATCTACTTTTTACCTCTAAACTTATTTCTTACCTATTTCTTTCCTATCTATTTCTCTCCTCTCTACCAAACAAAGCCTTAAAGAAAAAGTGATGGAAAATAAGGAGAAACCTTCCACTCATCCACGAGTGGACCTTTTGAAGGAGAATCTTGCTAGTATTGCCTATGAAGATGGGAATCCCCTAAAGCCTATGATTCACATTGCAGACTCGGTCTTTGAAGGCCTTTGTGCAAGTTGGCAGGATGCTTTAGTGGTGAAGCTTTTGGGCAAACGTGTTGGTTTCCAAATCATGCAAGACCATCTCCCTAAGATTTGGAAATTACAGGCAGGTTTTTGACTTGATGGACATTGGTAACGATTTCTTTATGGTGAAGTTTGACTTGGAGATGGATAGGACTTGTTTAACCATTACCTAACAGTTCAGACGTGGTCTCCAAAATTTGTGTCACCTTGAACCACTATTGATAAGACCATGGTTTGGATAAGATTTTCGAGGCTTAATTTGTTAGTTTATGATGTAAGCATCCTGCTCGTACTCACCTCAACCGTTGGGAAACCAGTACGAGTCGATGCGAATATGTACTCTAGATGTAAGGAGAGGTAGATTTGCCAGGTGTGTGTTGAGGTGGACTTGAACAAACTTGTTGTAGGACGGGTTTGGTTGAAAGGCCACTGGTACCGCGTGGAATGTAAAGGCTTCCATCGAATTTGCTCAATCTACGGCTATTATGGTCATCTGACATAGGATTGTCAATTAAACCTTAAACCGGTGGTAGAAGCCAGTGCGACATCCAGACTTGGTGATGGAACAACATCAGTCAAAGCCTCCTACAATTAATGGCCTATGGCTAGCATCACAATCATTGGATAATAACGAGCCTAGCAATTATGCGGTTGCCAATGACGAGCCAATCCATGGGGATTGGATGGTGGTTAAAAGAAGAAACAAAAAGAATAATGCCGGGAAAAAATAGAAAGAGCGCATTAATTCGAGACTATCTGTGTTAAATGTCGAAGAGGGAGATATTATTAGATAGTTTAAGATTATTAAGTGTTTATAGTTTTAGTCAGTGTATTTATAACACATTTAATTTTTACAATTTAAAAAAAAACTTAGTAACACTTAATTATGCAGATTAATAAAAGCTATGGTATCTAAGACCACTTAACAATTTTTCAAGAAAAGGGAGAGACAGGTAACACACAATCAGGTAATAGTGGTGCAAAATTTCTGCGCCTTTCACCAAGTGACCACGTGGGCCACCATGCTGGTCAACACGTTGATAATAGTGGGAAGTCCATTTTTTTTCTAAAAGGAAAAGGCCTAGAAAAGACCCGAAAATCAATATCCAGCAATTGATCAATAATTCCAAGCCTCTTGGGCACGTGCAAACGTTGCATGGGCACAAATCCCAAGACAGGCAGCTGTTGCAACAGGTTAAATACAACAGACTCCCAAAGATTTATGATGTTGGAACGGGAGCCAAATCCACCGTCAACATCCAACAAGTGTCTTCATGTCAATATGCCATCTTCATGGACACCGAATTGGACGATAAAAACGAGGACATGGACGCCATTCCAACTTCACAACCAGAGTTGGATCATGCCCTTCCTATCCCATCTGAGGCTGTTCCCTAGGGATGGGTCGCTTGGCATCCTCTTATTCTTCATGTTTCCTTATGGAATTGTTTACTGACTTTTCTATTCTTTCATGGAATATAAGAGGTGCTACAAGCAAGAGCACTTGACATCATCTCAGAGAGATGATTAGGAGGTTCCATCCTTTAGTGATATGATCTATGAAACTCATACCCCTATTGCTACTACTTTTAGCAGGTGGGTCTCGGCTGGTTTTCAAGCTTTATTTATTTAGGAAGCTAGGGGGCACTCTGGGGGTCTTTGGGTGCTCTCAAGTAGGCAGGACGTGGAATTTTCTTTGGTGGTCTTTGAGCATGCTAGAGAGAGAGCTCTAACGCCGGTATGATCTTGTGCTAGCCTAGGAAGAAATGCTTTGGTTTCAAAAATCACGGGAACAGTGGATTAAATTTGGTAACAAAAATACTAAATTCTTCCATTCTCAAACAGTGATTTGGAGAAGAAGAAATAAGGTTTCTGGTCTTGTGATCAATGGTAATTGGTGCTCAGATGAAGAAGTGTGAAGAGAAAGACCTATCTTTTTTTCAAACAGCTTATTCAAAATAGGAGTCCCTGTGATCCAGGTAGTCTTCTTCTTAGTAATATCAAACTATCAGTCAAGATTTATATGACTCCTTGTTACAGCCAGTGGCTATGCCTGAGGTGAAGGATGCCATTTTCTGTATGAGTTCTTTCAAGGCGCCCTGCCCGGATGGCTTCCAACTGGTTTTTTTACGGACATATTGGGACACTGTTGGTAAGGATGTTTGGTAGCGAGTGCCTTTGCTATTGGGGATGTTAATCCTTTTCTTGTTGAAACACTTATCATTCCTATTCCTAAAGTGGATAATCCGCAATCGCTTAAGGACTTCCGGCCAATTAGACTTTGCAATGTTTTGTTTAAGGCAATCTCTAAAGTCCTTGTTCATCGCATTCGCCCTCATTTGGATTCGCTGATTGGTCCATTCCAGAGCTGCTTCATCCCTGGGAGGTAGTAGAACAAATTACTAAAAGATTTATTGGCAAAGCAACCACACCTATTGTTGAATACCCTATGGCCATAGAAGAAGAAAATACAACCCAGATTGAGGCACATGAGGAGATTTTGAATAAGAGCGTGTTTCAAGGGAAAAATATAAAGAAAAAGTTAAGGAGAAAACAATAAAAGAGTGATAGGTGCTTACAATTAGAAATTCCATAAGAAAGTCTTCCACAAGTCTTTTTCCACCAATTAATTGACAAGGAAGAAAGGTGCAAAGAACATGATAAATTCTTTGATGCCTTTACTGCCTTGTTCATTAACACTCCCCTTGCAGTGGTATGGAAGCCACTCCATGGATACCTAATCTTCATGGAATTTCTAATTAAGAAGTAAAAGTGCAATGAGAATGTCTTCTTTGTGTCCTTCACGCCACCTTGGAAAAGAGTCAACTCATCACTTCAAGCTCAAGACGTTAAACAAACGTTACTTGGAAGGCAACTCAAGCGCTCTTACCTTTCCTTCATTCTAATTTTAGTTGTTTTAATTTTGGATTGATTTTCTTTTCTTCTTAAGAGTTAATAGATTGATGAGTATGATGATATTTCACGTAGCTGCTTTCTTGGTTTTCCTCTTTTGGATACTCTATGCTTACTTAAACCAAAAAAGTCGTCTTTGCTTTACACACTTAGACAAATTTTGAGTATGCCTATTTATGATTGAGTAAATTGTTATTCTATGTGCATTTGATCTGAGAGTATTTCTTCTTGTTCACCACGCCTTATGCACATCATACGTAGGTGTTTCCTTCATCTTTTGGCACTTTCTATGAAATTGGTTGCCACTGTCTCTTGACTCACTCACACTTTAATGTTTTTCATCTTCTAAGTAATGTTTGTTAACATTTGATAATAATAAAATTGCACATGATTTTCATGTTTCCTTATTCTTGATATTTTGTGAGATTTTGGGTCTAAACATATATAATTATTTAGTGTATTTCTTCATTGCATGATTATTTACGTTAGAACTTGACTCGATTTTTGTTATTATTGCATTTCTTGTACACATACACGTTAAGATCAAGATGGTTGAACTCTCAGTTTTAATGATAATAAATAAACATAAGACTGTAGGTCTTTTAAATGAAATTGAATATTTTGTCTTACTTACAAATGTCTTATGTGTATCATCTTACATTGGAAAAAGCCTTTGATAAGCAAACATACTTAAGAAGCTTCATCAAAAATATCCAAGTTTTGAAGAAACAAGCTAAAGGAAGTCTACCAACTCTCGTACCTTAAAAATTACAACAGTAAGGACAAATAACAAGACAACGCTTTAGTAAAAGTAGCATGCTTGTATCAAAAAGAAGAAAAGAATGCATGAAGTACCACACAAAGATCAAAAAAGAGATAAGCAGAAGACTTTATCAACCTCTATGTGACTAGTTGCTGAAAAACATTTATTGCAACATTTAATTCATCAACGTCCATATTTTTAGAAGTTTGGAAAGAAGTTTCAATGAATATTTTTTTTTCTCATTCCTTATTAAAAGCTCAAGAGAGGACAAGTTACAAAGATACTAGATAATACTATGAACGAACATCCTTTGTGCACACTATTTCTTATTCTCTTTACTTATTTTATATTTTCTAAGTGCTTAGGTTAATATCTTGTACGTTAGTTTGATAGGACAATAGCCTGATTATCTTACCCTTAAACGTTTCTTTGTGAAACTGCTAAAAGCTTGGAGAGGCTTGGCTAATAAAGAATAGTTGTCTTTTTGCCTAGAAAGACAAGTTAGAAAAAATAGTTGTATATGAGCTTAAAGAGGCTTGAAGCAAAAGAATATTTGTAAGAGTAAGTCTCTTAGTGAAATTATTGGTGAGAAGTTAAGGACTAGACATAATTTTTAGGTGAGATGAACCAGTGTAAATATATGGTCATTTTCTCTTCTCTCTAATCTTGTTATTTGTTTAACTAACTCAAGAAATTAAATTACTTGCTTTATGTGACGCTTACAAAGGATTGATCACCAAGAAATTGAGGCTAGTTACTTTAGTGTATTTGAATTTGATTCAATGTGTGAGGTTAGTGTTGCAAGAGTGTAATCTAGAAAAGGATTAGATGATCTTGATCCACGTTTTCCACATTGAGTCTTGCGTTCTTGAATCTTTGTGTCTTTTCATAGTTTTTTCCTCTCGCTAATAACCAATTTGTGACAACTTTTTTAACATTTAATTCGCTTGACAAATAGTTAGGAATCATTACTTATTAACCAACCAAGTCTTCTTAAAATGATACTTTACTAATCACTCTATTACTTATTTACCAATACCGTTACCAAAATTCCACCAATATCATTATCTTACATATCTAATATCTTCATCTACGATCTTATACACTCATTTTTATTAAGTTCATTTAGGTTCAAAACTATAATCCAAACAACATTAAGTCTCAATCACACAACCAACACCTTGTAAATGAGCACTTAATAAAAATATTTTTTTACATAATCTTACTGCAGATAAAAATTAATAATACGTCAATATTTTTCTGACTCATCCATTTAAATTAGCTATACCCACATTTTAGAAAAAAAATAAAAAATCTCTCCACGTGTTCTACTTTTAAAGACAACGACATATGCACAACAGTGTTCGATCACTTCCCATAAAGGAACCTTGGGTACGGCAACGCCATCCCAGTAACGCTGGGCGATGCCATGGATCACGAAAACAAGTACCAAAATGAAATTCAATGCGGAACTAGTAAGGACTATACATTCACAAATACGATCTAAGACATTCTCCTGCAACACTACGGCCCGATAAACCCATAATTAAAATTTAAAACTACCGTAACAGTAAAATCACATCACACTGTTCCTCCAGTTTCTCGAGGTTTCCTTATTAATTACCAGTACTACTTTAGCTTCCCATACAAACCAGTGGGCCCCACCTCATGTATCAACCCTCCAAGGGAACGCTGTGCAGCACAACGGTCTCAACGGTCAGACCCGGCCCGAACCCGAATAGCACCCCCCACTCTAACCCTTCCCCAGTGGTTCCCTTCCCTTCCTCCTTGGACCTCTTCCTCACCTCGTCGAGAATAAACAAAACGCACGCGCTGGACATGTTCCCGTACTCGCTCAGCACGTGCCGGGTGGACCGGAGCTTCTCCTCCTTGAGCCGGAGCTTCTCCTCGACCTGGTCCAGAATCGCCGGTCCGCCCGGGTGCGCGACCCAAAAGATCGAGTTCCAGTCGCTGATCCCAATCGGCGCAAAAGCTTCCACGAGACTCTTCTCGATGTTCTTCGAGATGATTCCGGGAACGTCCTTGAGAAGATGAAACGTCAGCCCCACCTCGCGGAGGTGGCCGTCGATGGCGCCCTCGGAGTCCGGCAGGATCGTCTGCGCCGCCGAGACGAGCTCGAAGACCGGCCGCTCGACCGCGGGGTCGGGGTCCGCGCCGACGATGACGGCCGCGGCGCCGTCGCCGAAGAGCGCCTGCCCGACGAGCGAGTCGAGGTGGGCGTCCGACGGGCCGCGGAACGTCACGGCGGTGATCTCGGAGCAGACGACGAGCACCCTGGCGCCCTTGTTGTTCTCGGCGAGGTCCTTCGCGAGGCGGAGCACGGTGCCGCCGGCGAAGCAGCCCTGCTGGTACATCATGAGGCGCTTCACGGAGGGTCTCAGGCCCAGAAGCTTCGTGAGCTGGTAATCTGCGCCGGGCATGTCCACCCCTGAAGTGGTGCAGAACACGAGGTGCGTGATCTTTGACTTCGGTTGACCCCACTCCTTGATCGCCTTTGTCGCGGCCTCCTTCCCGAGCTTTGGCACTTCAACCACCACTATGTCCTGCCTCGCGTCCAGCGACGGTGCCATGTACGCGCACATGTTCGGGTTCTCCTTCAGAAACTCCTCCGTCAGGTGCATGTACCGCTTCTTTATCATCGACTTCTCACCTGCAAAATTAAAATTAATTTCAGTGAGTCCCGTGACTATAATAAACCCAAACTTAACCTATTGTATTAGTATCATCATCTGGACCCTCCCCAAAACTACGCCGAATATTCCATTAGTAATTCAGTCCAAAGGGCCGAGCACTTTGATAATGAGTCGGCTTAAATTGATTAATTCTAATATTTAATAATTTGAATATATAAAAAATACATGCATGGATGGTTAGACGTGTGAACTGCACACTTTTCAATTTTTTTCAAGCAGGGAGAATCCGTGCTCTAATATCCGTCTCCGTGGATCAGGTTGTCTGCAGATGCACATAGTCGGACCAAGAAATAGCTGGGCCATCAGCACTAATCCTAAATTTTCCTAATTTTCTCGACTAGGACAACCTAACCAAGGGACAACGATTGAAAAACATTGGGTGGAGCACTATTATTGTGAATGTTACATATTACATACACATGCGCTTGAATTTTTCTTTGAGGTCGGTCTTGTGTTCGCTGTTAGTTATGCGGAAGTAGTAGTCGGGGTAATCGGCTTGGATGACGCAGTTGGAGGGAGTGGCGGTGCCGAAGGCCAAGATGGTGGCGGGGCCATGGGAACGCTGGGCGTTGCGGATTTCCTCCACGGTCACCATTTACTCGGGTTAGTTGGTAACAGTAGGCAACGCGGGGTGCTGAAAAGGGTACAGTGAGATTTGCTGAGGTGTGAGGAGCGGAAGAATTTGGAAGATGAATAAGTGGGTGAGATTTTTGACGGATTGGGAGAACTGGGAAGGGGTTATAAATAAATATATTTTGCGCTGAGAAGAGAGATTCGATGGTGCAGTGAAGAGGGCGAGTAGGTATGAGGGACGGGCAGATGAGAAGACACGTGGATTGGGGGTAGGCTGGTTAACCAGCGGTAGATTTGGCGCCACATATCTTTATAAGAATGAAACACACAGGTTGCACGTTCTGGGGAGTTGATCGTACGATAATACTTTTCATGAGAGGAAAATGTTTGGTATACCGGTGAGAAATAAGAAGATACTATGATGGAAGTGATAAATGTAATTGTTGTATGCCATGGAGGATCCAAACTCGATTAAACTTTACATGAAAAAGAGAGATAGCGAGAGATGAGGGATGTGAAATGGGTACCACAGTTAAAGTGTTTAATTGTTTATAAATTATAATGAATAAATTAAACAAATAATTTAGTCTCTACATATGTCGTGAATTCTCAATTTAGTCTTTATAAGAAAAAACTTATTAAATTGATCCTTATACGTGTTGCGAATTTTCAATTTAGTCTTTTTTGTTTACAAATATGTGCAATACATTCTTAATTTGGTCCCTATACGTGTACAACGCATTCTTAATTTGGTCCTTGTACCAAATTAAAAATGTATAAACAATATAATGATAGTAAAGACCAAATTGAGAATTCGCGAAATGTATAGGGATCGATTTAATAAGATTTTATGTACAAAAACCAAATTAAAAATTCACAACAAGTATAAGGACTAAATTATACGTTTAATCTAATGAATAACAATATATAGATACTTACATAGTATATATAATTGGCATTTTTTATTTTTTTATCTTTATCTTTTTTATCATATTATATTATTTATCACACACACACACACACACACACATATATATATATATATATATATATATATATATATTCTCGATTTCTTTCTCTTGGTGTTGATTAGTACAAGGGGTTTATGAATCAATTTTTAATTAGAATTAGAATTGGTTCATAAAGTAATGTCTATCCTTTACATTTACCTAACAATTCATTTTATATATTAAATGAGAATAGCAATATTGAATGAGAGTGTTGTTAGCTACTATTCTTTAACGAGAGCATTTTTAGTTGTCATTCTTCAATTAGAGTGTTTTTAAGAATTTTTTTAACCTCTTATATCTTTTAGTCTATCATTTTTAATATATTTAGTTCTAAAGTAAATTTTAATATTTTTTTAAAAAAATTATCAATAATTAAAAATTAACATTGTATTATAATAATTGTTTATTATAAATTTAAAATATAATTTATATGTTCAAAAATATTTATTTATTTTAATTTTAATTATAATATAATTTTTATATATTCATGAGTATTTATTTATTATAAAGTTAAATTATATAAAATAAATAATTATTCCTGTGTAATGTATAGGTTAAAATTACTAGTTTTTTTATAACCAGAAGAAAGAGAAAGAGAGGGAAATATAAAATGAGAAAAATAAAACAAAGTATTAATTATAAAAAAAAATCTTATAACAAAGTTAAAATAACATTATTCTTTTTCTTTTTTGATGGGTACATTATTCTTTTTCATGTACATCTATGCACAAATTCTTTCTCTTTTATACTAGAGCAAGAAAATTTTGCCGGCTAAATATTTATATTATCTCCATTTAATAACAAAATTACTACCAAATGGGTGGTAATATTGTTGGAGAGTCTATAAACCAGAATTCTTTCCTAAGGTAGTGCTTATTTTTCGTTTGTTTTACGGGATTCTGTTTCTGTCCTTGCCTTTTTGATTTCTCAATGTACCAAAAAAATTTCTTGTAACAATTTTTATAATAATAAAAAAGAATAAATAGAATAAAATAAGTGATATAATAGATAACAATTAAAAGTACTCCTTTCGTTTTTTTTTATTTGTCAGTTTTTTATAAATTTTTTGTTTTTATTTATCTGTTATTTTCAAAATTCAAGATAACATTAATTACTTCTTGGTCAATTATATACTTATTTCTTACCTAATTTTTAATTAATTTACACATTTACAATTAGTATGTATTTATTGTGGTGTAAAAATGAGAAAGGATATAGTAGAAAATTTTAAAACTATTTTATGAAAAACAAGAAAATTTATTACATTTCTTAATTTGTATATAAAAATCTTAAACATAAAAAAAGAAGGTAGTATTATAAAAAGTTTTACAAAAATATGAAATTAAAATTATATTATTCTTTTTCACACGCATCTAAGCAAAAATTCTTATTTCTCTTCTTTTTCATAAGTACTAGTATTATAACCAGCGGTTTATTTGGAGCCACGTATTATAAAAATTTAAACAAAGAAGTTGCAAATTCTCGGGAGTTGTTCGTACGAAAGCATATTTCATATGGGGAAATTGGAAAATGATTGGTAGAAATACCAGTGAAAATAAGAAGACATCAGAGAAGCGATCATAAATGTAATTGCTGACAAAACATAGCAAAAGAGAGATGGGGACTTTATCAAAAGAGAGAGAGAGAGATAGGGGCAGATTAGGGATATGAAATGGGTATCACTGTTAAAGTGTTTAATTGTTTATAAATTAAAATTAAAATTGTTAATTTCATAAAGGAATACCTATTTTCCTTTACATTCAGCTAACAATTTTTTATAACTAGATAAAAAAGAAAGAGAGAAAAATATAAAATAAGTGATATGGAGAAAATAAAGTATTATTAAAAAATCTTATAAGAAAATGAAGTTAAAATAACATCATTCTTTTCCATATGCATCTATGCGCAAATTTACCAAGGGGGGTCTAGCTTAGTTGATTAAGTAGTTTGCGTGAATTGTTATAAATTTTTTGGTACCGGAGTTCGATTTCTCCCTTTGCATAAAAAAATAAAATCTATGCGCAAATTCTTTCTCTTTAATATTGAAAAAAATTGCCGGGTAAATATTTATTTTGTCTAAAATTTTTTTGGTAGAATTATATTATCTCAATTTGATAACAATACTTGTATCAAATGGATGAATAATGTTAAACACGAGATTCTACCTAAGACTTTGAGGAAGGTGAAAACTTGTAATTTGAGGATTGTAACTCGGATCGTATGATTTTATATTCTTACTTAAAATGCAAAATTATATATATATATATATATATATAGCAACATAAATTTAAAAATTATAATTATATGTTACCTAACCAAAACAAAATAAAAGGAAAATATATTTTCCTCTCTTAAAATATATCTAAATTATATTTTTCTCAAAAGATGAATATGTATTATATTTGAATTCATTTATTTATAAATGAATGTTTTTGAGATTTTTTTTCTAACTATAATTCTTAACGTGATTGATAGTAAGTTTTAAACATTTATTATCAATTCTGTAATGTGAGAAGATGAAAAATATTTTAGATGCAATTTTAAAGTTTATAATAAAAATATTAAAAAAATTTGTTTTAGGTTCTAAACGCGCATCGAAGATCATAATCCCACTACGATATCCTAGTCATTGACAATCTTAGGCGCGATCCAACAAGGCAGAAGGAGGATGACTTGTAGCAACGGACTGTCCCACGCAGTGACTCGTAATTTTATAACAACATTGGTAATATTGTTGGACTGTGTCAATAAACCAGAATTGTTTCATAAAGTAGTGCTTAATTTTCGTCTACATTCTTGTAACAATTTTTATAAAAAGCAAAAATAGAATAAGATAAGTGATATGATAGATAAAAATAAAAGGTATTATAAAAATTTTATAAGAATATGAAATTAAATAATGTTATTCTTTTCTCATGCATCTATGCAAACATTCTTACTTCTCTTTTTTACTAGATCGAGTAAAGAATATTTTGCGGCTAAATATCTATATTATCTCAATTTTATAACGATATAAGTATATCATCTGGGATAGTAAAACTAGATTTAAAATAGCTAAAAAACTTAAATATGTTAAACTATATTTTTTAATTTAATGGAGAAGATATTACGATAAAAGAAATCTAATGAAACATAAGATAAAAACATATTTATAATGAGAAAATAATTTATCAATAAATAAATATAAAATATTAAGGTAAAGTGTAACACAATTAATAAAAAGATTTATAATTATTAATTGTACCGCTCGGATTTGACACCCCATGATAAGACCGAGCGACCACCTTGGGGGCGGATCGGAGTGTCATACTGAGCATGATTTGACCAAAGGTAAGTAAGGAAACAAGGCAACAAGGTTCGCAATACCAAATCCTACAAATCACAATCATGATCTCCACATTTATGGCAAATAAATCAGGTAACTCAGAGAGTTTTGCACATGTACATCTACCACCCAGGTCCACATTTTCTAACCCTAATCTCATCTCACAACCCTGCATCCTTTGACTAGACCTCCATACCTGACTTGAGTGTCGGAATGTCTTTACAGGTGTCTTCCACCTACGCGATTTGGGAGCAGGGAAGGAGGAGAGCCACCTAAAAAGAGGAAGAGGAAGGTCATTCTTGTGAAGGCTACTAAGAAAATTAGATTTTGTAGGAACGTTTTGGTGCCCATCGTGAGGTCGAGTAAAACTTTTCCCTCGACCACCACCCCTGTTGCTACGATGGTGAGGACAAGGAGCATGACGACAAATGACAAGAATGGCAACCATGGTCATGGCCCTCAACTGTCGCTAGAGGATCATCTTTTGATCCATCACTCCGTCAAGAGGTGGAGAACATGCGAAGGAAGAATGAAGAGGAGTTAGACAAGTTAAGCAAGGAAAATATGGAGATAAAGGAGTAGTGCAAGCAGTTGGATAAGGGGAACAAGCATAACCCAACCCCAAAGGACAACATGTCGAAGAAATCTAAGCATAACACCCAGCACTTGCGCTCCTAGACCAGCCGGCACAGCAAGATGCAAACACAAATGGCCATAGAGTTTCATCCAAAGACCTTAGCCAAATCTCGACCTCTGACCGTGGGTGGAACTATTCTTAAACACCTTTTTATGAACGAAATTATGGAGACACCTCTTCTGCCCGGTTGGAAGAGTTTGAATATCGATTTGTATGACGGGACAATCGACCCCAATGAGCACATCGACACCTACGTTATACAGGTAAACCTCCTTACCAACGATAATGCTATTCTTTGTCGAGTGTTTCCAACCTCCCTGAAAGGAGCACATCGACCGCATCAACTCACTTCGATCGCCCTAATGAACTTGAGGCAGGAATACAACGAGTCATTGAGGGCTTTATAGAGCAATTTGCCGAAGTGTCGATGAAGATTCGAGATTTGAATCCCGAGGTGGCCTTGCATTCCATGATCCTGGCATGGAAGTTAGGGCCCTTTTCTGACAATTTGTGCAAAAAGTCACCAACAAATATAGGCGAGCTTCGAGCCTAAGCTTCCTAGTACATACAAATGGAAGAGATGGCAGAGTTTCAAGATCGAGTCTGGGCAGAAATGCAAAAAAAGGTAGGAGAGCGGGACAACTTAAGGAATGGTTGGGAGACAAGGCACAAGAGAGATCATGGGCTATCCAGCCCCAAGTATAGCCATTACACTCCCTTGAACACTCTTAGAGCTTGGATAATGGAGGAAGCATGTAGTGTGGAACTCTTTCCTTTACCCCCAAAAAGCAAGTCGTTAGAGGGGGCTGGAAGAAACAAACATTGCAGGTATTATGGAAACTATGGGCACTCAACACAGGAGTGCTAGGCTCCCCAAGATAAGATTAAGGAGTTACTTCAGGCCGAGCACTTCCGGAGTTATGTTCAAAGGTCAAACAGCAATCGGATCAGTGGCTATAGGAATCACTCTCGTGGACGAAAAGGAGGTAGAGGAGACGAGCAGTCATTAGAAATAATGAAGAAAGGAAGGACCTGACACTTGTAGAAACTCGCATGACGGGATTAATCAACATTATTGTTGGAGGCGAATCATCCAACTCACCCTGAAAATGACATTTGAGGATAGTTCAGTCTATTAATGCAATAGGGAAAGCCCTTAAGAAACACCTCCTGATAACGTTTATAGATGCTTCAAGGCTGTTAACCTCAATCAGGATGACCCCATGGTCATCACTGTGGAAGTGGCTAACTTTGTTGTTATGAAGACCTTAATCAACCAGGGGAGCTTGGAGGATATCCTATACATGGACACCTTTAAGAAATTAGAGATTCCAAAAAACCTAATACATCCATACCTCGAGCAACTAATAGGGTTCATGGGGGAACGGGTTGACACTTGGGGCTACATAGACCTGCTTACTACCTTTGGCAATGAGATAACCTTTCGTACCATTACTGTCAAGTACCTCTTGGTCAATGCGAAAACTTCATACAACATACTAACAAGGCAACCTGCGCTGAACCAACTGGGAGCGATCATCTTGACCTTCCACCTAGCCATGAAGTTTCTTTCAGCAGAGGGGCAAGTTATCATTGTCCGAGCCAATCAGAAAACTGCTTGCAAGTGTTACATGAAAGAGTTTAAAGGTAGGGAGGTGTGAAAGGACACCGAGTAGAAGGCCGGT
Source organism: Spatholobus suberectus (assembly GCA_004329165.1). NCBI lineage: Eukaryota > Viridiplantae > Streptophyta > Magnoliopsida > Fabales > Fabaceae > Spatholobus > Spatholobus suberectus. Next base: position 33,435,414 of record CM014732.1, on the reverse strand, counting down.
GTGCTTCTTCTACCCGTATAGCCCAATTGAACTCGTCGAGCTTCACCCCAAGACGGAAGAACAAAGGGTCGAACCTATTGAAGACTTGCAAAGGTTCTAGCTAGGGAGGCACCCTGAGCAATGTACTTAACTCGGACTCAACTTGAGTTTATAAGCATTCAGAGAGATCACTCGGTTTTGCTCGCCAACTCCTATCTATTTGCCTAGACAGCGGCCGACATGCCTGAGATTGATTCAAACTTTCATTGCCATAGGTTAGCTATTTGTCCCAAGGCCAGACCAATGGCCTAGAAGAAAAAGAAGTTAGGAGAAAAGAAAAGGCAAGCGATGGAAAGAGAGACAACAAAACTGATAAAGACCGACTTTATAAAGGAAATAGAGTACCCCACATGGTTAGCTAATGTTGTACTAGTCAAAAAGGCAAATGGAAATGGAGAATATGTCTTAACTACACCAACATTAACAGAGTACCCCTTTACCAAGTAGTGCTTAGTTGGTTGACAGTGCTTTCAAGTATAAGATGCTAAGTTTCTTGGATGTGTACTGATGTATTGCATTTCACACCACATTTTCATGACATTTTAGCTAGGATTTCATGCATTCTTTCCTAAGTTTTTGTTAAACATCGTTCGATTTCATGTTATTTTCCCATTTGTAGGACATTTTGCTTGTTTCTCTTATTTTTGTTTTAAGTGTCATTCTCTTTATACCATTATTCACTTAGAAGGTTGAAGCAAAAAAGTATCAGTAAGAAAGGAGTCTAGAAAAAGAGTTTTAAAAGGAGAAATTCTACTAAGCCTACTAGAGAAAATCATGGGGGTGTGATTCTAATCACGCCCTTGTGACTAGGAGTTGCATTGAAGACTTGTGTGGGGATCACACTCCCTATGACGAGTGTCACGAGGGCATGAGGCACCCCTAGAGATACTTGCATGAGGATCACAGCCTTGTGACGCGGGTCACAAAGGCGTGACAGGCATGTCTAATAAATTTTAGATGAAAAATTGATAGCTAAGTAACTTAAAATTATTTTAGAAAACAATTTTTTAAAACAAAAAAGTGAAAAGAAAATCAAATAGATCTTAAATTATCATAATAATTGCATTATATGATAGTATATAGTTGCACCAAATTAATTAAAAAAAACTTATTATAAAATTTAATCAAAATTAAATTCATAACTTCAAATTATTTGAACCAACAAGATTAAAACTTTGAATTTAATTTTGCTACACTATCAAACAATTAAATATCACTTTAAACATAATTTTTAGGAGACAGTTGGGGAGATTTTAGTTTCCAGTGAATCTAAAATTAACAATGTTAGCTTCGTATACAGTTAAAAAAAAATCCTAGAAAACATTAATTCCTATGAATGCTTTTGGCATATTTTTTAGAAAATTAATCTCATGAAAAGGGGTGGAAATCCAAATTTTCTAAGTTTGAAAGAAAATTTTTATGATACGAAAAGACTATAATATCTTTATTAGCTCATTTAATACATCTATATATAGTTTTGACACATTTTCTTATTAAAATAATAAATAATTAAATTTAGGAAAAAAAATACTAATAAATATTCTCAATATATTTATTATTATAATAAAACTATAAATTGTTTTATAAAATACATTGTTTTAATTTTTTAATATAGTAAATATTATACTCTTTAGTTTTTTTTGGTTTTTTAATTCTTTAAAATTGTAAAAAAAAATAATTAATAAATTGAATAAAAATATTATTGTCACGACATTCAAAAAAAAAAATCTAACCCTATACTATAAATTTGAATCCTCAATCTTGAAAAATAGCATTTTGAAGAGTTATTATTGAATGAAAGCGTTTTAAAAATTATTCTTGAATGAGTCACATGTCCAATCCTAATCCTATATGTTGAGCATTTAATTTAATTTTTTTATTTCTTTCAAATATATTTCTTAATTTGAATTTTAAATTTAATTTGGTTTAACAATTAGCCTAAATTTTTTTTTTCAACCATCTCAGATCACTGTCATTTTATCTTTGTTTGTATATTTGATTTTCTTAATCGTTTTTCTCTTTCAATCTATCATTTTGATCTTTATTCTTAGGCTAAAATAAGTTTTTAGTCCCAAATTTTAGGGGTATATTCGCCTTTGGTCCCTAATAAAAAATTGCTCACTTTTTGATCCTTAAAGAATTTTTTATTACCAACTTTAATCCTTCCATTAATTTAGACTAACAGAGTGCTTATTAAGCATTGCCACCTACACCAACACTATGCCACATGACACTTTTATTTATTATTTTTTCTGAATTAGCAAAATAATGAAAAAAGAAAAAATATATATCCCAAATCAATTTTTTCCTTGTTCATTTTCCCCTCCAACTCTTCGTTTCCAAAAATCAAAACCCCTCATGCCCAACATTCTCTGAAGAGATGAGGGGAGATGTGATGGTGCCAACACTACAACAACCGCCTTATGTAGTGGCAACGTCACCGACGCTAAGAAAAGAAGGAGGGGATGCTATGTTACCGAAATTTAAGGTCGAAGATTCTAATCCAAAGGAGAAATTTTGGTTGAGATTTCCTACGGAAGGGTCCAACTTTGTGAGAAAGTCTATTCACAAATTATGCATGTGTACTCTTGTTTGCATATTCTTCTTTTATTTCCTCTTTGTATTCTTTATTTCTTTTTTGTGGAACTAGTTATTTCATCCTCAATCCTAAAGGATTATAATGTTCCTAATTACTTAGGACATAAATTTTTGTCTAACATGGTGGTGGTGCTCCCATGTTTTTGAGGTGGAGATGTGGAATCAAATTATGCCAAGTTAAATTATGCATCAGATATTTTTTGTTGTAATAGGAATCATCAAATTTAAATTGTGCATGCTTTGGGATTTTATTTTTAATGATTGTTTGTTTGTGCTTCTTTTTGGGATTTGATTGTTTTGGTTGCAAGAGCTTTGAGGTGTGTGATCGTGGTGGTGGCGCGGTGGTTCTATAATGGTGGCAGAGATGTGGTAAGTTTAAACGGAGAAGAGTTTGATTGAGTAGACAAGTGCTCTTTTAATGAGTTTGAGCATCTGGTTTGAGATTTTGGGGACGAAGCAAAGTTCTTTCTATGTAATTTTTAGTTAGTTGTGCATAGTGAGTTTGGATTTTCAAAGAAAATTGGGCACGGGGGGTTTTTTATTTTTTCAAACGAAGAGCTGGAGGGGAAAATGAATAGGGAAAAAATTGATATGAGATTTTTTTTTTCTTTTTTCATCATTTTGTTGATTTAGCAAAAAATAAATAAATAAAAGTGTCACGTGGCACAATGTTGGTGTAGGTGGCAATGCTTAATAAGCATATTGTTAGTCTAATTTGAGGGAAGGATTAAAGTTGATAACAAAAAATTCTTTAAGGACCAAAAAGTGAACTTTTTTATTAGGGATCAAAAGCAAATATACTTCTAAGATTGGAGACAAAAAACATATTTTAATCTTAGTTTTAAATTGAATTGCAATAACTTTTTAAAAGAAATTGTCAAGTATTAAAAATAATCTTATATCATAATATAAATTGTTTGTCGTAAATCTAAAATATAATTTATATGTTCAAAAATATTTATTTATTACAAATTTTAATTATAGAGTTTAATATCTATGCATTGTTAGGGTAAAAAAAATTTTACACGATCAATTAATCAGAAATCATCCTTTGTAATACTTGTAAGGTAGTTATTATGAAAGTCAACAAACTTATCATACAAGCCAATTTGTGGTTAGATGATAGTGTAAAAACCCTTTACACTGTTGGTGCACACACTATTTATTTTAATCATAATATAATTTATATAGTTAAAAATATTAATTTATTGTAAATTTTAGTTATATAAAAATAAACATTTATCATATACATTGCACAAGTTAAAATACTAATTTTAGTAGAAACCGTAAAAAGAATCCAAAGTAAAATGAATGGAAAATTTTGTGACGTTAAAAGCTAAATAAAAATATTAATTAACCACACCAACATCTTTTATAATTTTAAAATTTATCAATATTATTATTTGCATAAATAGTTTTTCACATGTTATCTATATAAATAATTTAGACAAAACTAATAATTATAAAATTTAAATAATTTATATAAAGAAAATGCTAAATAATTTAAATAAGAAATGAAAATAAAAATTACATAAATTTAATTCTTATAAAATAATTTAATTATTATCTTATTAAAATTAAATATTTTCTAAGAAATAGATTAATGATAATCATTTTTAATTCACTTCTTATTTGGTTATCGTAAAAATCGTGTATTGTTTATAAATGTTTGAGTGACATGATAATTTCTAACTTTTTCAAATTATAATGGATAAGTTGTGTGAGAACCATTTTTTATCAACTTTCTATTTAGTCATTGTGAGAATTACATAATTTTGATTTTTCTATTGTATTGAGAACATGTAGCAGCAAACTGAACACCCTTGTTAAGTTAAAAACTATTTTCATAAATTTTTCCTTATTTCAAAAATAATAAAATTTATTTTATGTAATAAAGATTATCTTATGATAAATAAAAGATATTAAAAAACTTCAAATAATAAAGTTTTAAAGTAATGTATCTAATAAAGTTCTTTTATTAAAAGGTTATTTTTGAAAAAAAAATATTTACTTATATGAAAAAATTCTATTGAAACTAAATATAGGAGCATATGTAAATATTTTCTAAAAATGTTTATAGTTAACCAAATGGACTTTAGCTATGCTTGAATTACCGTTACACCTCTTTCAAAAAATACGATTTAGAATAAATGATACAAACAATATCATTCTCTGAAAGAACCTTCAACACCCAGGTTAATTCAATATGGTTATCCAAATATCAACTTTAACTATTCCCATAAATTATGATACCCAGAATTCATAATTCGCAAGAATCTCAACTTTTCGGTATGAAAAAATTTCCCCTATCAAATATATGCTTAAAGTAATTATTACAAAAATCAATAATCTTAATATAAATATCAATTCGTGATTACATGATAGATTAGTGCAATCTGATTAAATTCTAAAATTTTAGACACCAACAAAGTTTAGTTGGTGGATTAAACTCTATCGTTCACAAAATTATCCCAACTACCAAATATGAACTCTTTAAACCGTTCACGCTTAGGTATTAGCTACCGCCCTTCATAAAAGTAAGATACTTAAATACATTATTCACTAGAAAAGTAAGGGCCTTATTATGATACATGCGTAAGGCACAAGCGTCCACGGTTCGTGGCCACCAAAATTTAATGATACCACGCTCCATTTGTACAAACCTTTTCAATTAAAGCGATTTTTATGTAAAGCTTTATTATGAGATCCATGAATTTCGTAAAAGGGCCGGGATTGGGACCTACTCCGTATTCCGATCGAGTATATACTAGTAATGTTATCCGTCAGGTCAATTATGTGTTGGAGTTTAATGACTATATACTATCAGTGTAAAAATTTTTACACTACAAATTAATAAAAAATTACCATTAATATGACTTTTAAGTTAAAAGTCAACAAACTTATCATACATGATGATTTGAAATTGAATGATAGTGTAAAATTGTCTTAGCATAGACTGTTTTCTCTATGTTTTGTTATAAAATATTATATAACTTAATTTGAATATATTGAGAACATAAATGTTTTTATACTATGATCTAATGATAGATATCATATAACTGGAAGTTGTTAACTTTTATAACAATTTTTTTAAAAGTCATATCTAAGACTATTTCTAATTGGTTGATTGTATAAAAATCTTTATACTAATAATATATCAAAATTATACTTAATGTTATAAACATTTATTAAATTAATAACTTTTGTTTATGATAAAATGAAAAAAATAATTATGTTGACTATCTATAAATAAATATTGTAATATATAATTAATAAGTAAAAGTTTAAAATTAAGTGAATTTTAGTTAACAGTTTTATAATATACCGTGAAGAGTACTGCATATATATAAATTACAATTTGTATGTGATTATTAAAGAATAAATACATAATAAAATGAACAACATTTATAGATATAAATATCACTTAAAACAAATTAAATACAAACGTGATAATAATATTCATAAGTATGTTTATTATTTTTTTAAATAATAGCCAACTTTAGTTTGTCTATACTTGTATATAGGTTATGTTTAGCAAAACTAGCTGAAAAGTTAGTTTGTAGCTAAAAACTAGTAGTTGGTAGCTAAAAGTTGTTAAGTTAGTTTATTGAATTATAAGTATTTTATAAAATTATCTATTGAAATAGCTGATAAATGTAAAATGACAAAATGGACATGTTTATATGATATTTTTATATAAATTTTAATTTTATTTTATTGATAAAATATATTTTGGGATAATTATAATTTTAGTTTTCAATTAATTTTAAACTATTGTAATTTTTTATTTATAGATTAATTATTTTCAATTATAATTTTTAGTTTCAATTATAATATAATTATGCATTCTACTATTAATTTTATATTGTATCTTAGAATATTTTCAACCAAGTTTAAAATAAAATAAGTTAACATACACTTAAGTAGATGTTATACTTTCATTATGTTGATTAGTGTAATAGTTAAAATATCTTAAAATACAATGTTAAAATAATATAATAAATCATGCAAATAGTATAATGGTTAAAATAAACAATGTAAAAAGAGAAACAAAAATAATAATAAAATTTTACGTTATACAAAAAAGGGTAATAAGAAAATTTAATAAATATTATAAGGATAAAAAGAAAAAGAATATAAAAAGCTAGAAGTTAGCATTTTAAAAAACGCTACTTGAAATAATGTCTCAACAAATGTTACAAGCTACTAAAAAAGCTTGTTTACCAAACACTATTAATAAGGTCAAATAAGTTTTTTAGCTAGTAAAAAAAACTAGAAGCTAGCTAAAATGGCTTGCCATTCAACTTAACAAAATTAATAATAAATCAATTAAATACATGAGTTTGAAATATAAAATAATTTGCATTTTAATAGCGTGTGTACTATAAATAAACTTGAAAAGATTATTTAATGATAATTACATTGAAAATATTCTTAACAACAACTAATTATTATATAAATAAAAGAAGAATATTATAAATACAAATAATACAAAAAGAAAGGTTCAAAATGTAACGTCGTATATCAAATGCAACATTCATTATATTTTATCAGTAATAGGAACATTTAAGCCGCTTGCTGTGGGATAGTGCGGGATCACTTCCATAAGCCAATTGTGGCGTTAATTTGCTTGGAACATGGAGTCCTGTTCAGTCATTCATGCGAACATATGGGCGGTGTTCTGTAGCCACAAGCTGATTCTCGACAGGGGTTACAAGGATACTTGTGTATAGAGTTCGATTCTGCTTTGACAGTTCAGATGTCCACACCCACAAATGTTATTCTCTATTGAATAGCACAGTAGAATTAGCTTCCAAAGTGCAAATGGTTAGCTGCCAGCATATTTTTCGAGAAGCAAAACAAGTGGCTGATGCCTGATGGACTAGCGAAGCGCAGCCTCACTCTTGAAGTTGGAATGCATGTATTTGAAGCTACCCCTGCCTCGATCCCGATTCAACTATAACTATTAGTTGACGTTTTGTCTGTACATTTCTATTGTGGTTGTTAGTTTGTTGGGCACTTAGCCTCGTTGTTTCACAAAAAAAAAGAAAAAAAAAAAGAATAAAGAATAACTTATGGGAGTAAATGTACCCAAAAATACCATGAGAAATTTTTTGCAATGATAAATAATATAAATCATTTAGCACATCTTATGAGAATAAACATAATTTATATAACTTGAATCAAGCATAAGCTTTGTACATCAAAATAAACATAGTAAGGTCACGGGTTCCATATGCCTAGAGAGAGAAATAACATTTGAGTGTCTACTCCTAGTAGTCTAGTTTAATTAGACTTAAACTATATACACACAAAAAACAAGAGTTAGTAATACATATATCAAACACATGGAACAAAAAATAAAAGTTATTGCATGATAAAGGCAATCAAACAACTCCAAATTATTCCTTCTCCATAGTAAATGGACTCCTAAGATGGCAATAGTTAGGAGTGAGCAAAATTTTTCCACCCGCCTGAGAGCCAAACAAACCAAACACAAATCAAAGTTTACAGATAGATTATGACAAGTGAGCGAGTAATCCAGTGAAATGAAAGAGTTTGAAACAAGTATATACGGTCAGGCTCGGTTTAAATATTTTTAATCCATCAGTACCCAAACCCTGACTGATTATGTTAGTATAACACAAGAGAAACCCTAAGTATAAAAGCTATTGTGATTGCTTTAGCTTTCATTTTACGCAGTGTCGCTCTTACCTTCTTTCTAATCTCTTCCTTTCTTGAACTTTCTTCTTATCTTTCTCTCTCATCTCTTCCTCTCTTCAACTTTCTTCTTATCTTTCGTGACAACCTACACCTTCTCACTCTTTAATCTCTATTATTTTCCTTAACTTTGATCTAAAAACTAATTCTTTCCTTCTTTGCTTGGAGATTACTGCAGGTGTGCAAAGGAGGACAAAGTTCAAGACATAAAATTAGGCAAAGGGATCTTCGTGTATGCATTAAGCTTAGAAAATGGATGGAGGCTGCTCTGCTTATGCTACCTTCAATCTGTTTTAAATACATGGAAGCTTATTGTTCTTTGTCTTGTTCACCATTAGAGCATTAGGGGTCTTTTTTTACAGGAAATTTGGAGTTTTTATGTGTTTTTGTTGTTTTGATTATATTTTTTGCTTCTATAAAATTAATAACCCCAAACCCTCATCCACCAATCTATTATGTTTGTGTTTTGTGATGTACTCGGAGTTAAGAGGTGATCTAGAGGCCCATGTATGTGTTCTACATCTTGTTCTCCATGATTGTGATTCTGCGTGTTTGAAAATTGTAAGTTTTGTCGTTGCATGTTGATATCTTGGTTTGAAGACTCTATTTTGAGCATCACCCATGAGTTGGATAAGTAATAGGATACTAATCTATCTTCCACTAATAAAAATTAATAGGTACACCACAAGTCCTCCTAGAACCACCATGGATCAACAGAAAAGTAATGTTCACCAATAGGGTGGATAACAACACAATAAACCCATTGACATGTATTTAGTTAGGCAATAGAGAGAACCCAAAATACAAATACTTCGGTACTAAACTAAACCTCCCACTACTAGGATCAACACATTTGAAAAAAGAGCACGAATTTCTTTTTCTTTACACACTACTAATTCATGCCTTTTCTTTCTTCAAATTTTCAATCTTCTCTCTTGGTGAAAAAGGAAACTGAAGAGGCACATTACACACACCTAATTTTTTTTTTCTCTTTCAGTGGTAATATAAGACCCAAAGAAGCAAAACCTTTAAATTTCCCATTTTACTCTCTCAATGGAATATATTAGAAAACTAAGAGGCGCCACACTACTTTTTCAAATTTTCAACTAATGGACTTTGTAGGCCTTTGGCCTTTTACTAAAAAATTGATGATACCTTTTCCTTTTTTTTTTTTTCAATTAAAGTCAATGTGGGTTCAACTTATTGGTGACCCATTTGACAAATCTCCCCTTCACCAATCAAGTGGGGTCATAGTCAACCAAACTTGTGTTCTCTTTACAGACAGCAAAGTTTCCCATAGGTAAGGTCTTTGTCATCATATTTGAACCATTCACATCACTATGAATTTTCTTTAATAATAATTGCTTCATCTCTAGCACATCCGGTATCTATAATATTGAACCTCAATGTGCTTAAACCTTGAATGAAAGATCGAGTTCTTGCTAAGATGGATTGCACTTTGACTATCACAATACAAACATATTTTTCCTGTGAAAGTCCCAATTCTTGTAGGAATTTTTGCATCCACAAGAGTTTCTTAGCAACTTTTGTAATGGCAATATATTCTGCCTGTATGGGATAGAGCAACACATTTTTGCAACCTGGACTACCATGACACTGCTCCTCATGCGAAGATCATCATATATCTAGATTTAGACTTCTTGGAATCCACATCACCACCATATCTACATCTGTGTAACCATTCAACACAGATGTACCACTCCTAAAACATAAACAGACTCCATAAACCTTTGAAATACCTAAGTATCCACTTCACAACTTGGTAATGCTTTTTAGCAAGATTAGAGAGAAAATGACAAACAACGCCAATAGTATGAGCAATATTCACCCTTGTACATACCATTGCATACATCAAGCTACCAACTATAGATGCATACAAAATCTTCTACATTTTTTCTTTATCTTTCTCACTTATAGGACACTGCTTAGAGCTCAACTTGAAATGACTTGCAAGTGGAGTACTAACAGACTTGGAATTGCCCATATTAAAATAACTTCTCAATATACTTTTTCTTTGATATCCACAATTTACCATTCTTCCTACCACGAATAATTTTCATGTCAAGGATTTGCATTGTAGAGCCTAAATCCTTCATTGCAGAAGACTTGTTCAACTCTTTTTTAAGATTTTGAATCTCTTTCATGTCATGACCAATAATCAACATTTCATCCACACAAAGCAAGAGAGTAATAAATTTTCAATTAGGAAATTTCTTCATAAATACATAATGATCAGAAGAAGTTTTATCAGACTTGTGATCCATCATAAAGGAATCAAATTTTGTATACTATTGGCTTAGAGCTTATTTGAGCCCATACAAGCTCTTCTTGATTAGCCAACAAGCTTTTCTTTATCTTTGACTACAAAACCTTCAGGTTGCTCCATGTAAATCTTCTCCTCCAGGTCATGGAGGAAAACTATCTTCAAATCAAGTTGCTCAACCTCCAAATTCAAATTAGTTGTCAAGCCAAGCATAACTTTGATTAAAGACATCTTGACTATGGGTGAAAATATTTCTTCAAAATCAACTCCTTTCTTCTGACCGAAGCACTTCACAGCCAACCTTGCCTTGTACCGTGGCTGTGAGCAATTCTCCTCTGGTTTCAACTTAAACGCCCATTTATCTTTTAGTGTTTTCTTGCCTTGGGACAGCTTCACTAACTCAAATGTGTGGTTCTTAAGTAAGGTTTTCATCACTTCTTTCATGGCTTTATACCATTCATCCTTTTCCTTATGTGACATAGCTTCTTTATAGCCCTCTAACTCTCCCCCATCAATTAACAACGTATACTCATGTGGAGGATTTTTGTGACGGACAGTGCTTTCTGGCATATCTTCTTAACTATGGCTCTATAGGTGGTTCTAAAGGAATTGGTTCATTGACTTAAGGCTTAGACATATCAATTATATTCTCCACATCTGCATTCACATCTCCCTCATTATCAGTGACCTTGGTAAAAGGTTTTAGCTTAACATCAATGTACCCATGAACAACCTATTTTGGGTTCTGATTCTTATTAGTATCTTTAATGGTCTGGTCTTCAAGAAAGGCTGTTGGAACCAAAGACGTAGAGCGTCTAAACCCTCAATGTTTTGAAGATAACAAAGCTTATTAATGTTTGTATTTATGTGTATAAACTAACCCTGTCACAGCAAAAGACGAAGACTCGCCAATAATGACCGTCCAGTGGACACTTTAAGGACCGTCCAGTAGATGCGATCAAGACCATCCAGATGAACAGACCGAAGGCGATCGTCCAAATCCCAAGGATCATATATTCAAACGATCAAGTTTTTCATTATAAAAAACAATCATGGCTATCCACCTTGAAACCTACACAATACCACTTCAGTGAACCAACGTTCAAAACGGTTTGAAACATCAACATCAAGTCAGTACAAAAGCACAGCAGAATGGATAAAGCAAGTCAACTTATCAAGCCGACAAGACAGATGAAGAAAGTTCAGAAGAACAGACTGTCAGCGCAGCCCTGAAACTTCTATTGAAGTGCAAGTTTTCAACTGCCACGCCTTACTTTTTTGAAAAGATAGTCTGCACGCGCCTCATTGCGTGAAGAGTCAAGTTATATGTAATGGATCTCTTTCCTGAAGACCGTATATATATACGAGCATCAACAGAAAGCGAAAACAAGAAGAGAAATAGGCAAAAACTTGTTAAAACAACAACGTACACATTCTTTCTGTAATATTCTGTTAAGAGCGTCCAGTGGACGATAGCCAATTTTTTTGTGTAAAAACCCTCAAAGTGATCCTGAGTCTAAGCTTTCAAATCCTCACTACGTGAGTTGATCTTTTCTCTGTAAAACTCTTGAGCATTGTGAAAGCCTGGAGAGGCTTAGTGTAAAAAGAATACTTGGGTTAAGCAATTTGGGTAGATTGCGTTGTAAAGCATGAAGAGGCCACGAACAATACTTGTAACCAAAGATTGGTTAGTAGAAACCTTCTGGGTGAAAGGACTGGACGTAGCTCAGTTTGAGTGAACCAGTATAAAATATTTTGTGTTTTTCCTCTCTCTACTCCTTCATTTTAAAAACGTTCTTGTTGATCTGTTTTTAGTAAAAATTTAAAACGCACAATTCAACCCGCCTTCTTGTGCGCCCTTTTCACACTTCAAAGGCAACATCTTAGCTTCTAATAACCTTCTTATCAAGAAAACTTGTAGCCAAAATCATCATGACTATAACCCAAGAAGATACACTATTTAGACTTACCATCAAGCTTGGACCTTGCATCTTTGGGATACAAACAAATGTTGTGCAGCCTAACACCGTCAAATAAGGGTGTAAGTAGGTCGTGATCGACCCATGAAGTCAACCAACCTAACACAACCTAAATACATTTTAGGGGGTTCGATTGAGTCATTGGGTAGCGTTGGGTTTGTAACACCCCTACTTTTGTATATTAAATCATTCTATATTTATTTCTAGAAAACCGAATGGGAATCTTAAAAGTTTGATCCATATGGTTAAGTTCATATTCAAAAGTAGTATTTATTTTAGATTTTTAATAATTTTTGGGAAACGAAACCCATAAATTGGCAAAATGACTGTTTCGTCCCTAAAAAGTTAGATAATATAATTAATAGACAAAAATAGATAGAAGTGTTTAAATTTTTTTTAAGTCATAAATATACTTAGAATAATTAATAATAATTTTACAAATTTTTCGGGAATTTATTGAAATAATTTTTCAAAAATGACAAAAATACCCTTGGTTGACTACGAGAACAAGCTAGAGACTTTTTGACCTTAAAATATTTTGAAAATTTTATATTAAGTATATTTCGTTATAAAAATTTTATTTTGAAAGAAAAATAGTGAAAAATATAATAATTCTATTTCAATTTTTTTCAAATGTTTTTCTAATATTTGACAATGTAATTCTGAAAAATCAAGAAGAAATTTCAAAATTCTAATTTCCATCATTTTGCTTAGAATTTCAAGATCTATTTAATCGTGATTTTTAATAATTTTTCCAAACTAGAGTCCAGAGAAATTAGAAAATAACGATTGTGTCCCTATTCCTCAACATTAAGAGCTAACATGAGAAAAAGATTATATTGACATTAAAACGTCAATTTGAGCTTGCAATTATGTCATATATATTAAAATATAATTTTGGGAATTTTTTGGAATTCCTGTGTAAAATAACCAAAATACCCCTAGGTGTTTGTTAAGCCTGGTCAGTATTGGTTTGGCATCTAGAAAGGGTAAAAATGGTAATTTTAGTTTATGTATGGGTAAAATATTTAATTTTAGAAATTTTCAAAAAAAAATTGGTATTTATTGAATTAAAATGAATTTTTTTATGAATTTTCTAGCTTAAAAATACAAAATAAATACATATAAATCGAAATAAATTAATAAAAATTAAAATTTATTATTAGAAATTTATTTTTGATGAAAAATAATGTATTTGTCCAATTTTGCAATGCATTATTTTGATATTAAAGCTATTTTTTCAAAAGTTAGGCAATTTTATCGATACTGGCTAATCAATTACAGTTAAAATTTATATTAGGGAGCTTTAGGACAACTCACCCAGCACGTTTTCAGCTTAAAAGGGGGTGATTCACCACCTAAAATTGCTATATGTCCCTAGTTTTGCATATTTGTCCCTTAATTGAATTAAAAATAAATCAAAAACCTTATTTATGACATATTGCATAACATCTTCAAGTGGAAACCTAACCCCTTCTCCTCCTTTATAAATAGCCATGTTTTTGGACCTTTTTTAGCACCTCTCCCTCTCTCAAGCTACCAAATTCTTAGAGAGCTTTTCTCTCTAGAAAAAATTTTCTTTTACTTTGCTTTTATGCTAAAATTTTATTAGTTTTCCAATAACTAGTAAAGTTCTCTTCCTAGGAACTTTGCATCAATAATTTCATCCTTTTCATTAACTACCTTAGAGGTAATGGGGGGAGTGGGGTTGGTTCTAAATTATTGTCACTTTGTATGTTGGTAGGAAAGGTTTTCCCCTAAACCCATTTAGGCTTAAGTTTTATTATTGTTATTATTGTTTGCTGTTAAACTTTAATTTTTACTAAGTTGTTACTCTGCTCAAATTTAGATTAGTAAATTATAATTGCTAAGTTGTTACTCTGCTCAATTTTAGAAAATTAAAATACACTTGCTAAGCTATTACTCTACTTGAATTTAGAAAATTAAAATGTATTTATTTAGTTGTTATTTTGCCAGAATTTTAGTAGTTGAATTATAATTACTATGTCGTTATTATGCTAAAATTTTATATGATTACTAAATTGTTATTTTGTTAAAATTTTGGTATTGTGCGATTTCTACAAAATAAGGCAGAAATGTTGATTGTGTTGGTGCTCAAATTAAATGAGAACAGGAAAACCTCTGCTTGAAAAGTTAGGAATTGATGGTTTAGTAAGTAATGTAAAGCAAGTGACATGTAGTGGCATGGCACCTTGCTAGGAAAGCTATAGTTTGGTACGCTAAGGAATGAAAGGTGGGGACCCATTTAAGGATGTTTTGGGGGTAGGCATCGAGTGGTAAAGGTCCCAATGGCCAGGGTTAGCGCCCTCAAGCCGAGATATTTTCCTGACCAAGCTCGATAACCCCGACAACTACTCAACATTTCGGGATTAGTGTGAGAGTATACCTTTTTAAATAGACGTCTTGACTGATATTTGTTCCTCATTGATGATGAGGACTGTACCATGTAATGATGTTGATGAGGTATATGTACTTTCAGTCACTTCCCATGTTCTGTTGAGAACTATTACTCACTAATGGAAAGTATGGATCCATACTAAGTCAAGGGTAGTGTAGTATAACTTAGAATAAACCCTAGGTTCCCTTCCTTAATTGTGTTTTAATTTCTACCATACATGTGAAAGTGATTTTAGAACAAATCACCTCACTCCATTATTTTTTTCTTGTATGATTGATTGTAATTATTGAAGATAACGGCAATGCCTGATGATGCCGATGACGAGTCAGAGGATACTCCTCTAGATTTGTATACATAGTTTATAATATTTTCCTTGAAGGATAAGGTAGATAAATATTGCTTTGTATATGATCTTTTTTATGTATATATTGGGCTAGGTAGTATATGTCTTTTGATGTACTTTTGTTTTCTTTTTTGACTGTTATGTATTACTTAAACCATGATGTACAATTTGATATATATGTATATATATACATATATATGTATATATAAATACATAAGCAATTTTTATCATTTCACTTCTATTAAATTTAGAAATTTTCTATTATAAAATCGAAAAAAAAAATTACTCACATTTTCATCAACTTAACTTAATAATTAAATTAAAATGAATTATATTTAAAATTAAAGAAGTGCTACATGATTCATTTTCATTAACCCAATTAAGATTTGGTTGAGTCACGAGTTGATGCATTCCTAACCTGATGAACCTGACCTATTATTTTATTACTAAAAAATTAAAATATTATAATATTCACATATATTATATTTTTCTTGAGTGTTGGATTTGTGTGGTTAGACTTGTATTTTAAATTGAACATGCATTGGATGAGTTGAACTAATTAAGTATTTCATTCTTTTTTTCTTATTTTTTTATTTTTTCTAATTTTTTTTAATATCTAAAATTATATTAATATTTTAATTATTCAACCCAATTAAGGTTGGGTTAGGGTCATTGCAAAAAATAAAACGCAAACCCTACCCAACCCAACCCGACTATGTTTTATTGGGTTGGGTCTTAAAAAGGTTGAACTCGACTCGACCCGGACCAATTACACCCCTACCGTTAAATGATTGAAAGAAACATTTTTCCTTCTCCACACCCTCTTAGGAACATCACCATTAAGAGGAACAAAACGAGAAAGGTTGATCAAGTCTACTACAGTTCTTATTACTTCACCCTAGAAGGCTTTAGGCAATTTGTCATGACAGAGCATTCATCTAATTCTGTCATTAATTGTGCAGTTCATTCTCTTTGCAACCTCATTGTGTTGTGGGTTCTTTGGAACTATCTTCTCAAGCTTGTTTCCATGGTCCTTACAATAATGCTCAAATGGACCCTTGTATTCACCACCATTATCTATTTTAACACATTTCAGCACTTTACCAATTTCTCTTTCCATACTTGTATAAAAGAGTTTGAACACATTAAGTACCTAATCTTTAAATTTCAAAATAAAAACCTACAGTTTTCTAGAATGGTCATCAATAAAAATAATAAAATAAGAGTAACCACTAAGGGATTTAACATCCATAGTGCAAGCATCAGTGTGAACTAAATCCAAGATATATGGCCACCTATATGGAGGATGAGTGTGAAAAGAAACTATATGTTGCTTACCAATGAGACAATAAGAGTAAGTTTTAAAAGATATACCTCTAATGGGAAGCAACCTTTGGCTTGCAAGAGTGTCAAGACCGTTCTCACTCAAGTGACCCAGGCATTTATGCCATAGCTTTGTAGAGTAATCCTCAAATGCATTCACCTGAGGTGCAGACATCTTTGCTGGTGTCCAATAAAGAGTATTCTACTTCTCTCCCTTTGCTACCATTAAAGTCCCTTTGTTGCACGTACCAAAAGCATTATGATAGCCATCTTCATCAAGTACCTAGACTAAGATCAAGCTAAGATGCATGTCAGGAATATGCCTAAAATTTTTTAAGTGGAACTTGCATTCGGCATTAGTCTCCAACCAAATTCTCCAATACCGGCAACCTTACTTACCCCTTGATTTTCCATCTTTACTTGCCCAAAATCCTCGATAGTGTACGATGTAAAGTACTCATGATGAAGTGTAACATGAAATGAGGTAGTAGAATCAATAACCCATTCGTACTCCTAATATATAAGATTAATGGAATCATCATCATAAACAATGACTACTTCACCATTAGATACAACTGTAGCAGTGCTTTTGTCTTTGTCTTCTTTTTATTATTATTGCCTTTATTCCTTAATTTATGCCACTTAAGGAACCTACATTCTTTCGTTATGTGTCCCATTTTATTATAATGGAAGCACTTGACGTCTTTCTTAGTCTTTGACCTTCCTCTTGCCTTGCTACAATCCTCAAATCTCTGAGAATTTCTATGTTGGCTTCTCCCTTGTGACTCCACAACCAAAGCTTCATTCTGAGTCAATGAGCTAGCCATGCCATGTCCCTTCCTCCTGGTTTTCTTATTAGATTATCTTTAATCATACTGAAAATATGTTTTCCATTAGGAGAAAAGTTACTTAGAGATACTACCAATGTTTTCCAACTATTTAGTAATGAACTAAGAAATAATAATGCAAGTAGCTCATCATCTAACACAATCTCCATGGTATTCAGTTGATTCACAACATTCTGAAAAACTACTCATATGCTCAGCCACCAAAGAACCATTCTTGTATTTAGAGTAAACCATCTTTCAAATGAAGAATGCCTTGTTTTGTGCATTTTTAGACTAAAACAAATCACTCAATTTTTTTAACAAGTTATGGGAATTAGTCTTACTAGATACATGATAATAGATGCTTTGGTCTATCTATTGCCTGATCATGCTAATAGTTTTCTGGTTTATCTTCATCCATTCTTCCTCGAATTTATCTATTGGTTTAAAACCATTACCCTTAATGGGATCATATAGGTCTTTGCAAAACAACAAGTCTTCCATTTGGGATTTTCAGATTGAATAATTGGTAGAATACAATTTAATCATAATACCAACAACATCACCTTCTCCCGTTTTAAGAGCACAAATCAAAACCCCAACCAAGGAGCTCTGATACCAGTTGTTATGGAAAGATGACAAATAACAACTAGTAGAAGCAAACTAGATGTCTTTTCCCTCTGTTTAATTAACAATAGGCTTTGGAAATATCTCAGACAACAAATAATAATTTTAGGAGAATAATAGGATGCACAAAATCGAAATATAAAATCAATAAGCACCAAATTTTTAAAGTAGAAAACCTCCCAATGTGAGGAAAAACCCACAAAACCTAGTCTAG
Source organism: Spatholobus suberectus (assembly GCA_004329165.1). Taxonomy (NCBI): domain Eukaryota; kingdom Viridiplantae; phylum Streptophyta; class Magnoliopsida; order Fabales; family Fabaceae; genus Spatholobus; species Spatholobus suberectus. The sequence goes on along the minus strand of CM014732.1, from coordinate 33,417,040 downwards.
TAAAATCTTCCACTAATAATAACTAATGGTTACACCATTAGTCCTCCTGGAACCAACATGGTGTTGGAACCAAAGACATATGAAGCGTCTAACCCCTCAAATTTTGAAGATAACATAAGTTATTAAATTTTTAGAGTTCTTATAAACTTGTTTGTTAATAAGTGTCCAAATATCTCTCTTCAAATAAAAACTTTTATCAATGTCTAATATGCTTTATATAATCTGGCATCCAATGCGCCTTGTTAAACCAAGCATCCAGTGCTTTACTTTAACTATGCACTCTCTTTTTGAAAACCGTCCAATCTAAGGTGTTTTTGGAATTTAGCTAAGTTTAAAAGTTCAAATTGATTTATACTTGTACACCTTGATACAAATGTTTTATTCCTTTTATGAGCACTAATGTTGTAATATATCCCGCAATAAATGGAAAGCAAATATATGTTTGTGTATAAGTACAACTTTGTAGAAAAGAAAGTCAACTTATCAAGCTATCAAATCGGAATAAGGAATCTTTAGAAAAAGCAACTCTGAAGCACAAAACTACACCATCCTTTTTGTTGTAACCACAAAAGATGTTTTTCTGACCCTTCTACAAGCTCGATACATACACTGCTACACACGACAAGTTTTACACGTATCTTTGAAGCTTGAAGTTCGTCCATCTCAATGGTTACATTGTCAAGACTATATATCTACACCAAGACTAAAGTTACCACAACAACGAACTAGAACGGATTGCAACAAAAGCTTAAAAATATCTCTTTGGATAAGCTCTAAAAACTCTTAATTTTTCTTATTCTTTGCATAGCAAAGTTGTTGAAAATTTGATCTATGTTTTCATATCCTCACTAAGTGAGTAAATTTATATAAAAACACTCCTTTGTGTTGTGACAGCCTAGAGAAGCTTAAAGAATACTTGGGTTGTGTAAATGATTTGGGTGATCACTATTGTAGACTTGACGAGGCTGGTAAGAATACTCATTTGTAACCAAGGGTTGGTTAGTGAAAATCCTTCTAGATGAAGGTACTGGACGTAGCTCAGGTTGAGTGAATCAATATAAAAATCCCTTGCATGCTTCTCTTTCCTTATCCTTATCTTGTTTTATTTGTTTTGCTTTTTATTGTCTAAAGTTTTGCGAAAAAGTTTTTTAAACACATAATTCAACCCCTTTCTTGTGTGTTTCTTTTATTTCACATGGATCAATAGAAATTAATCTTCATCAATAGGGTGGATAACAACACAATAAACCAACTAATGGGTATCTAGCCAGGTAATAGAGAAATCCCAAAATATAAATATTTTGGTACCAAACTAAACCTCACATTACCAGGATCAACACATCTAATAAAAGAGCACAATATTCTTCTTCTCTACACGTCGTTGATTCATGCCTTTTCTTTCTTCAATTTTTCAATCTTTTCTCTCAATGAAAAAAGAAACTAAAAAGGCACACGACTCACACCCCAAATTCGTTTTCTCTCGGTGATAATATAAGACCCAAAGAGGCATAGTCTCTATATTTCCCTTTTTACTCTCTTAGGAGAATACATTAGAAAACCAAGAGGCATTACACCACTTTTTCAAATTGCCAACAAATGGGCCTTTTAGGCCTTTGGCCTTTTACTTAAAAAACAATGCTACCTTGTCTTTTTATTTATTTATTTAAGTCGATGTGGGCCCATCTTATTGGTGACCTACTCGACATATAAAAATAAAGTTGATATCAAAATTAACCCTTTTTCCTTCTTCTTAAGTTTCTATTTCATCTTTGTACCTCCTAAAGCTCACATGTGGAGTAATTCTCTATCTTTAAATATGCATAGCAAGATTTTATATTCATGTATTATGCACTTTTATACACATGTACGTATAAGATGTATAAAATAAGATAATTACTTTTTAGTTTAATTTATATATATTAACTATGTAAAATATTTTTAGGATAAAGGACAAATTATAGGCTCCAAATGGTTTTTGATTTAAACAAACAATATGATTAACAGTTTTATTTCTAAAGATCAAAGATTTTATCGTAAGATTAAGCACATTGTCTTAAGTGAGACATATCCATCAAAATGCAATGTTTACATCTTAAGTCTTTCATATGTATGGTCTTACAAGCTTTTCAAGAACAAGGACGCAATCTAAAGTCTTATAAAGACTAAGGCGTAGTGAAGAAGTTTGAGAAAGTCAAATAGCAAAAAGCTAACCTACTTCATCAAAAGGAGCACCTAACTGTCTTACAAAGTACAAACAAAGTACCTTTTTACAACAAAAAAAGTTTTATCCTCTGAAGCATGACAGTTGTACGAGAAAAGAAAGATAAGTTGTATGCTTTATGTAATCAATGTGATTAGTTGGTGAAAAGCAATTAATGCTACATTAATGCTCTAATGTTCACATTTTGAAGAAAGAAGGAAGATTCAACAGTCTTACAACATATAACAAAGAATGAGTTTATAAATACTTGAGATTTGAAGAGAAGACAAGAATTTACGCTTGAGTGAACTTGTAAACTCTCTTTGTGCTAGAAATCTTGCTAAGTGTAAAACAAAGGCTTGAACTCATTTGTATATCCGTCTTTCATAAGACGAAGTATTGAGTGAGAAATTACCCTTAACCATTTCATAGTGAAATTGGTTTAAAGCCTGAAGAGGCTTTAAGTTCAAAGAATACTTGAACAATTGCTTGGAGAAACAAGTTAAAAAATACTCGTTGTAGAGCCTGAAGAGACTTATTGAAAAGAATACTTGAATAAGTGTTTGGTATAGTGGAATACTTGGTGGAAAGTCAAGGACTGGACACAGTCTTAAATTAATACGAACTATTATAAATCACTATACTTTATCTTCTTTCTTAGTTCTTAAAAGTTTTTAAGTGTCTTTTAAAATAATTAAGTCTTTAAATAAAATCGCTTTTAAAAAGAAGTACTTCTGCATAAAATGTAGACAGTCTTATCGTATAGTCTTACACTTCTTATTAGATTATAAGATGATATAGCTTTGCAAAAATTTTATTTAGAACAAAATTCAATCGCCCCACTTTTTTATGTTTTCCCGTGCTTTACAATATTTTTACATAAGTATCCAATAAGATATAATTATTTTATCACGTCATCTTATTCATTAATATATATATATATATATATATATATATACATACATACATACATACATACATACATACGTATGTATGTATGTATGTATATAGGGTCAGGATCCGTTGACACCAGGTGTCAAAGTTAGTCAAATTACATCTTCAATAACTTTTTGTATAATGCAAATTTAATCAATCTAACCGTTGAATTTGATGTTCTTATTAATTGGATTAAATACCAAATTTCATACAATTCCAAAATTATTTAATAGTTAATCACATCACTTTATTTTAATGTACAATATGATATTTAAATATATGTAAATATTCAATGTTAGATAACATATCTAACAAAGTCCAAATGATGTGAAATTTGATATACATGTTCATGAAGATAATATCACATAATTTAACAGTTGGATTAGTTAAATTTGCATTCAACAAAAAGTTATTAAAGGTGTAATTTGACTAACTTTGACACCTGGTGTCAATGGATCCTGACCCATATATATATATAGGCAGAGATTAAATGACATCGGTGTAACTTACACCAACTATTACACCATTCAATAACTTTTAATTGGATAATTTTATCCCAAAACTCACCATTGGATTGAAAGTTCCTTTAGTATGGATCATATGTTCAAGATTTTATATTAATCCAAAATTATTTGATATCTTATTCATATAGATCAAAATGGACGTAATATATATTTTTCAAAATATAGTAAAACATGAGTCATTTGATTACCTTTTTATTGTTATTTAATTTTGACAAAATTTGACACAAATAATCTTAGAAATATGAAATTATAATTCAACGGTTGGATCGATAAAAATCACATTCTATATCAAGTTATTAAATAGTGTAATAGTTTATGTAAATTACACTGGTGTCATTTGATTCCTCCCTTATATATATATATAGTGATAAAGTAAATTTCTATTAGATATCTATGTAAAAATATTTTACAAATGACAGTGTATATAAATTAAACATTATTTTTATATAAGGGAGTGTAGATAAATATTAACCATTAAATTTTAATGGTCAAAATATTAACCATTATAAACATCACAAATATTAACCATTACAATAAACATTCTACCATAAATTATCAAAATTAAAACATAAAAGCCAAGGTTTTTTTAATGGTCATGTAACTTCAAATAATCTTTGTTCTTAACTATTTATATATAGTCATATTGTATAAATTTATTTTTCTTACTCTCATATAAAAATAAAACTCTCACTAAATGCATCCTGATTTTGTGTGTAGAAATTGTGGCATTTTCCTTCAAACATTTGTTTCCTTGTCTCTCGCCCTTTCCTCAACGAACTTCAACAGCAATAGAAACACATATTTGGTCTTTTTGTTTAGGAATGGTATCATAGCAAAGATTATTAAATCTATAATATCTAATTTTACTTACTAAAGCATCTAAAGAAGAAAATTAAAATAACACAATTTTATAAAAGAAGAAATTATTTAATACAAAGAGACTAAGTTATAATTAAGATATATAATAATAAAAAATATAAGTTATTGTTTGTTTGATTTTATAATATTATATTGTTTATTTAGTAGTAGTAAATATATGTGCATTTTTTGTCTCCCACACATTTAAGTTATATCTAACATATTTTTCTTACATATATTAAACAAGCTAAGTATCCTAGTGGCTCTTATGTATGGTGTTAAAGTTTGGGATAGTGGATTCAAACCTTTAAAAGTCAACTATTTTTTACACAACTTCTAATGTGAATGCAATTCTAAACTAATTAATAGATTTCTAACACAACTTCTAATTTGAGATTTCACTTTATACTATTTTTTAGTTATGGTTCTTATATATATATATATATATTTATTTATTTATTTATTAATTTCTTATTTATCTTTGCATGAAAAAACAATAAATAGGTCACTATACTTCCAAAACATAATGAGCAAAATCAAAACACGTTTCACCTAACCTTCAAATACTATCTTCTTATAACATTTTTCATACCTACCCCGAGCTATAACCTTGTTCAAAGTCAGTAAGTCACCCTCCCTAGCCTATTACAAATCACCATAACAAACAAGTAAAACTACATCTTATACCTTTCCTCTTGACAAGCCCCTTACGTCACCACCATATCAATCGCTCATCTTTGGAAAACACAATGCACATTTATTACCCAATCACTTGCACCATGAAACACACCATATTTTACTCCTTTGTTTTTCATTCATAATCATCAAATCAAAATTAACAACCACTCAATCCTGTTCTCTTCCACAAAGTTGTCACACCTAATCATCTCAAATAGCAACTCTTTTTTTTTTGGTAGAGGCCACAGTTATCCTCTACCAAAGGCAATCTTGTTAGAGTCAAGTAAAATCACTATGGGTGGCAAAACTCTTCCTCCAAGTATTTAATACAATTGCCTTTCACTAAACTTTTAAGCAATGCTAAACTTGAGAAACCCATCGTCCATGTTATTCACTCATCTTAAAAGGATGAATCATTGTATATGGAGTTTCTTACGTGGATTGGGTGAGGCTATGTATGTAAACAAGATTTTTGTTATGGATTTGAGTGTTTATGTAGCTACAATTACAATTCTAATAATAAGGATAAAGGAAGGGAAAGACTTTTTTACCCCTTTTTTTTATTTGGAGCATTTAAAAGAGGTGACTTTCATTGTAGAGAATTATCTCTATGATGATAAGGAATTGTTTAAAAAAAATCATATATGAATTAAAAAAAAAGGTGTTGTGTATAGGAATCATAATAAGAGTGAAATTACATGTAAAAATATTGTTAGTCATATCAAATTTACTCTCACAATGTCAAATAAGGGCATAGACCATATTAAAAATATGAGAAAGGCTAGCAATATACTTTATGACACACTCTTTTGAACACATCCTCTCTTGTTGGTTGAAATTTCTTGAAAATTACTAAAATTTTTAGGTCTCACATTTTATTTAATGACTCTCTCTCATGATTTTGTAATTTTCAATAAATTTTAACCAATAATAGAATGTGCTAGGAGGAGTGTGTTCCTAGCACTCCTCTAAAAATATTCTTCTATCAAGGGTCTTTTTTACAAAGGTAGTTAAACACCCTTCCTGTAAACCTCTCTTTGGACACCTCTATCCCTTTTTCAAAATAATACTAACAAGAAGAGTAAATTACATTCAAACTCCCTGTGTTTTGCCGAAATTGCACCCAACACCCCTTCATTTTATGCCATTACTTTGTCCACCCTTATGTAAACGACGTGTACTTGTCCTTATTGTTTCATTAGAAAAGACCAAATTACCCCCATCACTTAACAAATGAGGGTGGGCCATTCTCGTACAAATTGCTTTTTTCCTTCTTTTTTTTCATTTTCCATTACTCTTATTCGATTTGCGTTTGTGTGACAGAGGAAGAGGCGCAAGACACGATGATTTACGTTGTTGGCTCTTTGTTTGAGTTTCTAAATGGCTTTGCGGGAGAAGTAGAAGACGTGTTTAGGGAAGGGTTTGTCAGCAACGAAGGTGGAGCGAGGCCGCTGATGGGGATGGGGAGAGAGACGGCAGAGTTGAAAACAGTGTTGCGGGTGAAGTTAAGCAAGCAAAGGAACTTATTAGCAGTGTCACTGCACACGATGTGAAAGTAGCCGTCGGAGTCAATGTTGAGACGACCAACGAAGGTGGGGAAGTGGGAGATTAATTTCCCTTTCTTCATTCCCCCCACAAATTATAATGAGGGATCCATTTTTGTCCTTTGACATTGTCAGTGGAGAGGGAGGTGGGGCTGTTCAATCCTATTAAAGCTTGTGCCATACTTTTTGTACTATTTGCATTCTTAATCCAATTTTAACTGCTTCTTTATTTGAACCCTTCCTCTATTAATTTCCTTTTTATGTTATGATATAGATATGTGTTAAATAAAATTATTTATAAATTATCTGACCTACAAAGGTCAAGGTTCCCTTGCTAGGACACATTCCTATAATGAATGCCATGTAAATATAACTAGCAACAATCATGTGGACCAAAACAGATCAGCAAGTTATTTTGAAAAGGGTAATTAGGTTGACATTTTTAAGATTAGCAAGATTGGGTTTTGTTGTGCTAGGGAATAGAAATGCTTGGTTATGAAAGGAGTGTAGTGTGGGGGCTTTTATGGGTAAAGAAGGGGAAAGGAGTGGTGTGGAGTTTTCCTTTTTCTTTTGGTAATATTTTGCATTGGGAAGTTGGGTGAGAAAAAAGGAGTATTGAAACTAGAAAAAAAAAAAAAAAAAAAGACCCAACTTTTTTTTTTTTTTTGAATCAAAGATACCTTCACCCAAATCGCCTAGATGTTGATAAACACGATTGGGCATCTCCCTTGGTTTTTTCCATCAAAAATCTGAAGACGAATGCTTTTGTTTTAATTATAGGCTCCTCCTCCTATGACCTTATCTCCAGAAAAGGATAACTTATCAAAGGGTGAAGATGGCATCAAGGTTGAAGACAAGGTAGAGAGTTTCATCAAGAAGGAGAAAACGTTGGGATGGGGGCAATGTTAAATGAAAGATAAACTAGCACTCCTATACCAACAATAAAAGTTCAATGTTAAATGAAGGACATGGGGGCAAAAAAAGGGGGAAATTCATTAAAATGTCACATGCAACTCACATGACTCATTCTATCAACAACTTAAATGCCGTTTGGGAGGAGGGATGCACAGTGTCAATTAATGTCAACAATTGAGGAGTTTTGTATAGATGCAAAAACAATAAGGGTACCAAGTGTAATTTTGTGAAAACATAGAAGGTCTGAGTGTACTAAAACAAATTTAACAAAAAAACACTTTTTTAAATGAAATAGTTATATGTTGAACTTTTTTACTAGCATATGTGGCCTATTTGCTCAATAAAAATTAATAGTAAATAATTTTTTATTGATAAACCTAAAACTTGAGCTTTAATACCTTTATGCTTGGGCCCCCCTAATCATTCCATTTCATTTTCTTCCATTTTACCTTTTCTATCAATCTAAATAGAGGTAGCCAACAAACTGCACTACTAGGGAACCTAGGCTTTAAAAAATAAATAACACATTATTTCTAAAAAAAAAGATACTAAAATCCGGTGAAAAATAAGACCTATTGTTCCAGGTTTTACCCTGTACTGTAGTAGCTATACCACAGCATATTTGAATGATGTTAACAGCCTCCTCACTTCAAATGCCAACAACTACCATGCAAAATGTGTGACACCTGTTCAATCGTAAAGATGACAACCACCTTCTCCATAATAAGTACACAAATATACATAGCTTTGACTTGTTTCATTCTCAAACAGCTGAGTCACCTGTTAAGCCAATAAAAGCTCAACAGCAATGAGTCTAAACGGCAAGCATGAGATCCAAATTCTCGCTGTTCTTGTGCTGATTTTCATTAGGAGTGGCCCAAGAAGAGGGTGACAACAAAAGCAAACTGGGGAAGTGCCTTGGTAAATGTGGGGACAATGTTTTCTCTTGCACAGTTAATTGTTCTGGACGTTCAGGATTTCTTGGCGTGTGCCACGAAATGTGAAGGAGCTAATAAAATGTGCACGGATAACTGCACGATAACTGCACGGGTATCAATATTCCTCCGGTTTCTTCCCATCCAGCACCACTACCTTAATCTCAACTTCCATTAGGTAGTATATTACTATATTAACCCTCCCTAGAATTAAAAAAAAAGTATATTACTATATTATGGTAATAATTACTTGTCATTTCAAGTAAAAAATAAAGGACCTTGTTGAATCTATTCTCCTAGTAACATTGGAGGTGAAGGAAACCACAAATCTTGACCCTTCAGAGCTAATATATATAAAATGTCGTTTCTTCTGATATGATATGAAAACGGCAATGACAATGAAAAAACAAAAGAGAAAAGCACTTACACGGCTTTCTCTTGATCCTCTAAGATATTTATGATTTACAAATAATAGAAAGATGAGCACATCCCTGAAGCATATTAGAAATAAGGGTCAAAGACAAAAGCATTAAATTGATGGCATCGCAGGACGATCACACAAGTTTCAACAATCCAATCTAGGAAATGTTTGTTTTATCTTTAGAATCAACTCATCTCACTGCACACACATTTTAATACATAATCTATAGTTGACATTAATTTAAACACATATTGTTAAGAGTCCCACATTGAGTAGAATAAGAAGCCTGATGTAGTACTTAAGTCAAGAGGCTCTCCCACCTAATAGACTAGTCTTTTGGGTTGGACTCTCCTCTTGTACTTAAGTCCTAACACATCTTGTTCAACGGTTCAAAATCAATTCTACACAACTTTAAGTGTGTGTGTTTGGTAGCCTGTTTGCCACCAATAGACTTACATCAATACATAAGCAGTAAATACTAGCTTATGTGTTAATTTTGTCAATTTGACGTGAATTTCATGTAAGACATGGCCAATTGACGTGTATCCAAACACATGGTGAAACATTCAGACACTTGGCAAATAACTAAGACAGCCAAAATCAAGACCTTATTGCACAGCCTCGCATTTTGCTACATATAAGCATGCATGCAATTCAATGAACTAACCTTAAAAAAGTGGAAAACTGATCTCTGCAAAAATGGGAGGATAACAGTCACTAGGTAATGGTACTCTTGACATTCTCTACGCTATTTAAATAAGTTACCTCTACTCAGCCACAGCACACGGATAAAAACATGTATAGTACATTTGGCTACGTCGCCAAAAGCTAAATATATTGTTCAAGATAGACTTGACAGAACATTCAACCATCCACCGATTTCGGGGATACACGACTTCTCTTCTCCTCAATACCAGATTGGGAAAATCTCAGCCGAAGAACCTGCAAAACATCTTCTATTTTGACATCTTTCTGTGCCAACAGAACCATGGCATGATAGAGTACATCAGCCATCTCTGAGGCAGTACGTGACTTGTCCTCATTATTCTCTAGTGTTTGACACAACTCATTTGCCTCTTCTCTGCAAGTAGAAAGATACAGTTACAATCAGAGATCATAAAAAGGCAATTGCTTAATCCATATTTTTCCTTAAAGCAAAGTGAATTATACTAAAAGTGGTGTTTTAAGTAAAGAAGCGTCTATACAGAGGCAGTAGCATCAGCTACAATGCTTTGTAATGACTGAAAGGCATGTAGACTATGGTATTTTGGGATGAAAAGGGAAAAGGGGATATTTTTTTTTCCGCTTTTAAATTCAAACTCAAAAGAATAACATGACAAGATATACACAACCTGATTTTAGAGCATAGCAACTTATCATTAAGCAATAATCGCTTTGTCCATGAAGGCTTTTCATTTTCTCCTGCTAACTCTGCTTTGCGTTGAGAGATTGTTGACTCTAAAGCATACAAAGAGGTTAATGCCAATTTATTTCCTTCAGGCTGTAACAGATGACCCAAACCAATTTCAATATTGTCAAGCTTTCTCTGCAGGAAAACAAGGCAATAACATGTTTGTTTTAATTTATAGAAGTTACCTCTTGCTGTTTTAACAAGTCAAAGACTGAGGTATAATAGCATGTTTCAGCCCCCGTGTGGCAGGTAGGCCCATCAGGTTTCCCCAGGTATATTACCTGAGAAGTAGTTAACAGGAGGAAAAGTAATCAACATGCCTTGTGATACCAAAATCAAAAGGGAAAAATTAAATAATTAAATGAGAAAAAAAGGCAAGTACTTACAGAATCACGATCACAATCAAGAAAGACATCATGAACATTGATAAAATTATTAGAGGTCTCTCCTTTGGTCCACAATGTAGATCGTGATCGGCTATAGAATGTGGCCTTTCGAGAAGACATGGTTGTAACCACTGCTTCTCTGTTCGCAAAACCTTGCATTAATATGGCCCCTGTGTCAACATTCTGAGCTATTGCCACAGCCAAACCCTTGTTATCCCATTTTATACTGTCCAGTAATGAGTCTACCTGACAAAGTTTAACATTTAAATGTAAAAAACAAGGATTTTTACATTACAAAAAGAAAAATATAATAAGAAAAAAAAGAAATGAAAACAACAAATACTAAGAAAATTTCACAAGTAACACAAAGGATGAATGTTCTTGCCAGAACAACACACTTGCAATCACCATAAAAATGTGAAAGAATTTGGGGACTTGATCCCATGGAACTAAATTGCTACTCAATTTAAACCCAGAGATATAAATCTAAACCTACATCCACAATTTAATGTAAACTGCAACTTTAGATAGAAAATCAAACAACAAAAACAGCATCAGAACTTTAAGGATACCAACAGGAAACAAAGGTAGTAGATGAATAAAAATAATGATCTATTCAAGATCAAAAAGAACTTCTAGTTTCAGGTCTGTGCCAAATATGACCTCAAGACGAAGAAGCAAAATTTACCAGTTGATTCTCTATCACACGACCACCTCCATTAACAATAAACCCTAAACTACATAACTACCGTTATAGATACTTAGGCAGCCAATCATTTTCTAAAATCAAAACCAAAGACAGTGCCTGTGCCAGATACAGTTCTATACAATCTAATTCCCAACAAGACACAACGCAGATAAAATTGCATGTCCACTACTCCGAGATTCCAACAACCAAATCCAAGAAAACACACTAGTTAGCTAATTGACACAGAAGCACCTTGGGGTCTGATGTGTGCATAGAAGCAAAAACTAAGCAGTGGGTCCTCCTCCCCTTGTAACTGCTTCTGGGAGAGGAGAGGTTGCCCTTGTGGAAACCCCTGGCAGATTGAACCATGTGAACATACGAAACAGCCATTGATTTCAAGGGAACCTGCACCTGCACCTGCAACCAATTTCTCAGTGACTCGCTGATCGAACCGGATGGATATACAAACACACAAAATTTCGAAAAATATAGGGAAAACAAAATGTGTTCAGGTCTACAATTTATACATATAAAATCTCCAATTCCTTGTATGAAAGCAAGACAAAGTGCATTTATTTTATTTTGTTTTATTTTTTATTGTCTTGGGGGGAATGAAACCAATAATTATAACAATATGCACCTTTGCAACAAAACGGGGCTCTTGGTATCGGATATATACAGATCAGGGAGAGCTTAAACCGTGAACTGAGAGAATGGCGGAGCAGCACCGACGACTGGCACTTCAACGGTGAACGACGGCGGAAAATGGAAGGGTTTCTGGGTTCGGAAAAAGACCCCTCACAGTTCATGGGCTGTCGTACCTCTGTTTTTGCTTTGGGCTTCTTTTTTTCAGTTTAACACCAAACGACGCCGTTGCAAATTTGACGGCTTCTTAAAAAAAAAATTACACCAACACTTTTTGAGATTTCATCAAATTTTTCTTAATATCTCTTCTTTTTTCGTATTTATATTAATTTCTTTAATTGTTTGAAAATTATTATACTGACACCTTTTATATATTATATTAACTCCTTTAATTGTTTGAAAAGCATTACACTTGGATTCCTATAAAGGATGTTGTTGAAAATTTTAAAAAGTATGAGGTTATGTGTAATCTCAAAAAATCTCAAGAGTATCAGTGTAATTTACTCAAAAAAAAATGAATGAGCCCTTCAGTTTGGGTTACATTTAGGAATGTCCTTCGATTATTCATTTCGCACTTGTTCCTATACCTGCATGGGTACCTGTTAAGCGAATATTTGTGAATTTTTTTTAATATTTGCAAGTATTTATGAGTATCCGTAGATATTTACTAAAAAATTAGCTAATATTTAAAAAACACTTTAATCATGATTTTTAAGTATTCTTGACATTTTTGAAAAAAAAAATTTAAGAAAAAAATTATTCAAATATTCTACACAATTATACTAATCAAAATACTTCAAACAAAAGTTAATAAGGTACAATAATGATCCATGAATGAGAGAATTAATGCAAGGTTAGACCATTAAATGGAAAAACATTTGTTGGGAGAGGTCAACATATTAAATGGATCTTAATGCCTTGAAGGATTAGTCCTTGGCTTCCAACTGGAGAATACCCTAGGTTCACCAAACAAACAAAATGCTAATCCATGAATCAAGACACATATAAAGATAGTATGGAAGGAAAAACATGCAACAGTTTTAGAACGCCATTATGAGAAATGGTGTAAAAGAGGCATTGAACATTTCCCTAATCAAAAGTTGTGGAAGGAGGAGCTTTATACCATGATTCGATCACTATAGTAAAGATGTACCATTGTGAATAATGCACAGTAGAGTAAGCACACAAAAGCAGAAGATTTTGTGAGAGAATTCTGATATAAGAAGATTATGATTTATTTAACACTTAGTAGAATATATACCTTACAAATGATTTAAGGGAAGGTAACAAACGTTACAATTACATTGTTCAAGTTCAAGTTAAAGAGTTTTTTAAAAGAAAATATCACCACATAAATGAATTCTACCAATATGGTTGGAAAAAAATCGAAATCTAATTTTTTTTATCACATTTGCACATACATTAAAATGTAACAAATCAATTTTATAAGAATTTTCATGGATTAGCAGGTACTCACGATATGGATACTATGATACTTGCCTCCTCCTTGTTAACAAGCGGGTAAAAAAAATATCTATATCTGTTACTCGCGGATATTCATTAAAGCTATCTATTTTTTACCCGTGATAGATTTTACCTGTAAATATTTGCGATGCAAAATTTTTTCCATCCCTAGTTATGTTTGACAAATTAACTAATAATCTAATTTAAAGCTTATAAGTAGTCAAATGTAATTATAAATCTAAATTTTGAATCAAATCTAATTATAAATCACCAACATTTGGTGAGAGTGGAATTGGACTCAGATTCTGTGAGGTCTCATATTCTCAAGTATTATAGATGGAAAAAATGTATTTGAGAGGACAAACCTCACTAAAGGTGGTCAGTTAGGTTCTTCAGTGAATATTAGTAATTGACAAAGCCAGTGAATACTTCTCACCTATAACATGGTAACAAAAGAAAGTCTAATTATAAATTCAATTTTTAATTTTTTTCTAGTTTATAAAACTGATTTTGAACCATTTTTAAACTGGTTTATGTTTTAAAAAACTAATTTTATTAGTGATTTTTTTTTTTGTGAATCCAGGATATTCTTTAGCTGAAAGTCAGAGACTAATTGCTCATAACACTAAAATCTATTTAAGGAATTGACTTTTCACAACAAAATGTATTTTTGGATATACACTAACTTAGAGATTAAATTCTTAACTAGCTTAAATGACATAATTATATGCAAATCATGTCGCATCACATTGGACAACTTTCCATGTTTCTCAAAGCTTCAAATTATTCTAATAATATTAATAATAATTTGAAACAAATTTGGACTGTCTTAGATATTAGGTCGAGTGCTTAACCTAAATTGACAATTATCATGCACCAAACTTACAAGCATCAATCATATCACATGTTATGGACTAATCAACCACAAATCAAGCCTAAATTCTTGTCAATTACTAATTGGCCACACATTGGGCTAAATTTTTATCAAATAACTCCTAATATGTCTCACTGGATAAATGACATCTTTCTATATATAAATATAAACTTACCTACAATGGAAAAGGGCAAAATATAGGCAATGCTGAGCTTTGGGTCCGACCTAGTATCTAGAGTTCGACATTAGCTGGAACATACTCTCTAACACATCAAAAAAACACTCTTAACTAGTATATGGACCTTGTATCTAGGGCTAAGCAAAAATGTATAGTCCGACCATCACCCGCTTAATCTGATATCTAAACAAGTTTTTCAAACAAATAATATCAGGGTTTCGAGTTAAATAAAGTTAAAAATATTGGTTAAATATGATTAGTATCGGGCAGGTGCGAGTAGGGAGAACAAATTTTGACAGAACCTGCACCCAATCGATTAGTAACGAGTTGAAAAAAATGTTATGTGAAAAGTTGAACTGCAATTTTCTCACATGTCACAAGATTGTTATAGCAATCACGAACTGATAGTGAAAATACATCACTGTTGCAGCAGTCATCGGTATAGGGAATTTGGCAGCTTTGTTGCTCAATACTCTTGGGCTATTTTTACTTATTCTCTCTCTTCATTACACAGATGTTTCAAATCGCTTTGAACAACCAAATCTAAAACTCAACTACTATGCTATGACACTACGTCATTCTCCTCTTCTTCTTTCCCGTCTCTTTTGCCTCCATGATACTTTGCATGTGCCTCTCCACACTTGAATTGTGCTTTTGACCTTTCCCACCGCAATGGCTCATGCTTGTTTCTCTCTTTCTCTCTTTGATCTTCATTTACTCTTCCTCTTGCCCTTTCCACTTTGGGATCACCATTTTCTTGGTTCCAAGGCCCCTACTATGCCTTATTCAGTGAATCAACCGTTGGTAACCAGTTTAGTTTCTTCTTATCAAGTGTTTCCTGGTTAGAAATTTGATGATTTTTTTTTGGTCCAGATCCGAGTATACCCACTCGAGCTTACTCGAAACCCGATTCACCTAGAACCCACCTTATTTGAAGAAACTTATGGTCGAAGATGGGCCATATTTTCATTGGTTTGGTTTTTTTTTTAGATTGAGTTTTTTTAGTCCGAATTTGACCAAGCTAGCCTGTTGATCACCCCTACTTGTATCTAAGGACAAAACATCGATTTTAGTAACATTGATAAAAAGGGCAAAATATATAGTAAAACACTAGTAACACATTCTTTAACATAATTCTTTTAACACACTTTCTACAATTAGCTGAAATTTATTGAAAATCATAAAAATTGTGTGGGTCCCATTTATTAATTAATAAACTTTATTCATATTTTGTAGTTTTTCATAAACTTTAACCAAAATTAGAGTATGTGTTAGAAGGGATATGTTAAAGAGCAAAGTAAATCCCCTTCTGCCTCTCCAACAAACAAAATTAAAACTAAAGGCACACAAAAAAATAAAAAATAAAATAGATGATGGAGAAATGAGAAAAAAGTAGAGAAAGATGAAAAGGCTAGAGAGAGCTATAGAGAGTTTGGGCTAAAAAGGATCTAGGTGTGTTAAAGAATGTATTACTAATACTCCTCAAATATATATGTTGCCAAATATTTACCCTTTTATTAGTGAAATATCATTTTATTTATTTAAAAATAAATGAACTTATAGCAAGTTCAATTTGTTTTAATTATTTAATTATTTATTATTTAAAAATAAATAATATACGAATATTTTTTTAATTATATTCTTATTTTTAATATTTTTATTAAAAATTACAAAAATGTCATTAAAATAAAATGACAATTTAATAAAATATAATTACATATTTTTAATAAATATATTTGATGAATTTGTAGGAATAAAATTTTAGATAATAATTATTTCAAGAATTTAGTTAATGATTTTAGTTAAAATAATAAATAAATTATTTTATTGAAATTTATGATGAGAGTTAAATATCACATCTTTTAAATAAAATTTTTCAATTTTATTCTTATTTTTAATATCTCTACTAAAAATATGAAAATATGATTTAAGTAAAATGATAATTTAATAAAAAAAAATTTCTTTAAATACAAAATAGAATTCTCCTTATTTTAAAGAAAAACTATTATAATAAGATAGAAGTACCTTTGTAGTGCATTTCTTCCTAGGTGAAGACTACGGTGGAAGACCTTCTCAAGTCTCTTATAGTGGGAAATTAATTCATTTGTTAGATATATTAGATTTTAAATAGATGACTGAGATTTTTTTTTTTATTTTTTTTTCCTATTCTTTCCCTTTTTTCCCCAATTTGTCCCTCTCTCTCACTGCAAATCTCCTTCTAATCCCCATCTAACACCCCTACTTTAGCTTTACAACTGTTTTTCTAATATTTGTGAATTTATTTCTAAAAAATTGGAAATGAATCTAAAAATTTTGTTTTCCATTGTTGCATTTAGAATTTCAAGAATTATTCAATTGTGGATTTTAATCATTTTTCTAAGCTAGAGCCCAAAGAAATGAAAAATTGACAATTATGTCCTAATTTCTCAACATAAAGGACTGGCATGCGAAAAAGGTTCAATTGACAATAGAATATCATTTTGAACATGGAATCATGTCATATGTATTAAAATATAATTTTAGAAATTTTTTAAAAATTTTCTAAAATTCCTATAAAAAATAACCAAAATGTCCCTAATTATCTATTAAGTTCAACCAGTATTAGTTTGACATCTAAAAATAGTAAAAAAAAATGGACATTCTCAGCTCATTTATAGGTAAGATATTTAATTTTATAATTTTCATAAATTTTTTTAAATTTATTGAGTTAAAATGAAATTAATATGAATTTTTAACTTAAAAATAACAATTAATTACTTAAAAGTTTGAAATAAATTATAAAGAATTAATTTTTAATTCTATAAATTATTTTTAATCACTAAATAAGGTTCTCACAAAGCTTCAATTAAAAATTCATTAATTTGATATAAAAATCAAATTATTAAAGTTTAGTAACTTTTATCGATTCTGGTCAATTCGACTGCAAAGAAAATGAAGTGCAAAGACCTGGGAAGCAGAGAAATGTCACGCCTAACCCTCTACTTTTGTTGACTTACTCTCTAATTTTAACACATGTTTAAAATAAAAAACAAACAAAAATTGAAACTTGAATTATGATGTCATGTTGCTTACATCACTTGGACAACTCAGCACCTAACCTCCCCAATAAATTGGACACCTTGGGGCAGATTTCTTCACCTTCTTCCCCTGCAATCTACTAGCTGAACCACTATCATCCCCTCCCCTTGTCCATTTTATTTTTTTTCACAACAAAGACACCATTTTTGAACCACTAACCATCAACCTTCTTCAAGAACTACCACCAACCTCCATCAAAGGGACTTGAAGCCATAAATTTCTCTCCTCTTCTTCATCAAACCCATGAGTTATTTGCTATAATGTAGATGATGTGGGTGGGTTTTTGGCCAAAAACCCATTAGTTCTTTCATGTCTTTACCTTACGTTACCTTAATTTCTTGTTGTTGTTTTCTGTCATCGTTGATGATATACTCTTATGGTTGCTACCTTGTTTTTATTTTGGCATATTATTGGTTGTTGTAATGGTTATTGATGTGAGAATGTTGGATTTATGACTTATATGCTGGCATAAAACTTTTGGAAGCTTGTTTTTACCCTCTATGGCTCATAACCATGTTTAGCTCAAGGGAAGAACTTGTTACATTTTTTTTAACTAGATAATGGTTTAATCTATGTTGGAAGAATGTTTTGAAGTCATGGTTTGCTTTGCTAAAGCTCATAGTTTTGGTATGTTAAAAAGGAACTTGGAATTTTTTATTTTTTATTTTTTTTACTTAAACAAGACAATGGTGAAGCTAAAAAGAGATTGAAGAAATTTTTGCAAGTTGATTTTGTTTCCCCTTTGATGCTCACTGTTTTAATAGCTTTAAAGGAGACAACTTGATGAAAGGTTCTTCTTACCATGGACCTAAAATAAGTATTAACTTTGGATCATTTTCAACCAACCTATGGGTGAAGGTTTTAAAAGAAAATTTTAGTTGTTTAACCTAATATGGCTCACAGTTTTTGTAAGAAGAAAAGAAAAGAATAAGATCTATTTTGTTATCTTCAATGAACCAATGAAATAAGTAAGAAAGTAGACTTGAATACCATGGTTGTTTTAGGTTTAGGGCTCTCAGCCCTTAATGGGGGAAAATGGAAAATTTTGATTAAAATTAGTACTAAGGATGAAAATAAGTGAGTAGGTTTAAACAAATTTTGTCACCTTAAATGAGGATAAGAAAAAAAATTAAGTAGGCTTGTTTTACTCCTAAGGTCATTTGGCCATCTCTTAATAAAATAGGTAAAAGGTTAAAATTTTTCTAAATTTTACACATTGTTTATAATTAGAAAAATAAAATTTTATCTTAATAACCATTAGCTAGTTCTTATCTTTGAAAATAGAATTTGAAAGTTCACAATTACTTGATTTAGAGCTCACTTTATTATAATATAAACCAACTAAGTTTGAATTAAGTCTTGGTAAAGGTAACCTTAGACACTAAATTGACATTCTAAAACCTCTCTTGATTTATATAGGATTTGGTTTTTGTAAAATAAAAAGGAATCAATTTTTTTTTTCAGTTTTAAATTTCACTTAAGTTAGTTTAATTTTTTTATTAAGTACCTAAGATTAGAGTTAAAAATTAAAATTTTGTTAACTCATCACCTGGGCAATTGAGTTTTATTAAATAAATAAGTAATTAACCATAAAAAAAATTTGCTAAATAATCTTAGTCTTTAAATTAGGTACTTAAGGAAACCAAATAATTTATGATGAAAGTATTATTCATTTATCTCCTTAAGATTATGTTTAATTTCTCTAAATTTAATTGATGCCTTTTAAAAGTGTATTTTTAAATTATTCGATTGTGTAGATATTCTTATATGAATGTATGGACTTTAATATAAAAGGAATAGAGGTTAAGTCTCTGCAATGTGAAGTAGGAGATATTGAAAAAAGAAAGTATCATGGTGTTTAGACTTGCTGAGACCAGGGAAACCTCTGCTCAGAGATAAGAGTGATTAAGTATTAGTTAGTTGAGTAACGTGATGTGAGGGACATGCAGTGACATGACACCTTGCATGGAAAGCTGTAGTTTGGTATGTTGAGGAATGAAAGGCAAGGACTCACTTATAGACGTCTTAGGGATAAGGTATCAAGTGGTGAAGGTCTCAATGGCCAAGGTAGCACTCTTGAGCTGGGATATTCGCCTGACCAAGCTTGATAACCCTAACAACTGCTCAGCATTCTAGGATTGGTGTGAGAGTATACCTTTGTGTGGATAATGAATGTCTTGAGTTGTTGCTTTATTCCTCGATGATGATAAGGACAATACCATGTTGATGATATTTAGAGAGGTATATGTACTCCCAATCACTTTTTTGTTTTGTTGAGAACTATTACTCATCAATAAGAAATATAGATCTATACAAAGTCTAAGGTAGTACAATAACTTAGATAAAACCCTAGGTTCCCCTTTTTAATATTGTCAGTTGTGTTTTATTTATGTTTAATGGTAAGATGCCCTACATCTATGTGAAAGTGGTTTTAAGAACAAAATCACCCCATTCCTTTGTCTTTTCTCTTTGCATGATTGTTCATGATTAATACTTGAAGATAGCAGGTCTCCCAATCCTATTCAACTTGTATGTTGACTACTGACATCATAAGGTTTAGTGTTATGATGAGGGAATAGATTTTCTCACCTTTCGTAGCTGCATCATGATTACCTTTATGTCCCTAGTACCAGGAATGCTTATGCCTCTGATTTCTTTGACATTTCTAGTTTCGGTTGCTTGTTCCTCGCTGTCGCATCATGTTTACACACCACCACTTCCTTCTTTGCCACCAGTTGACCTCGTTATGCCCACATGGCATAATATCTAGATTTCATGCCACTTGTAGAGCAGCCACCCATGGAGTAGCCCCCAGTAATACAACCACACCTAGAGGACCCTAAAAGATCACCTATAGAGGTCATATTGATTGATAAGATGTAGCTCTACGCTTGGCATCAACCCTTGTACCTTCAAGGCTTCTTGGTTGAATATGTTTATGTACTATGTGAGTGGTTCGCCAAACTTCTAATGGATAGCCATAAGAATGGCGCCCGTTTTAGGTTATGTTTTCCCCATCAAAAAATGGTTTGAAAATTTCTACTTCAATTCCCCTAAGTGTTTATTGAGTTCACTGGGAAAGCTTGGTACCACCTTTAGGTTGTTTTCTAGAAGGTTAGTAGCTTGAATTCATTTCTTCCTATTGTTGCTCAAGGGGTTGGATTCTGTAGCTTTACATGCGGATAAGCTAAACCTCTATCTCTAAGGTTGCATCATTGGATGGGACAAGTTAGGGGTGGGGGTTTCTCATTTACCGAAGGGGAAGGTTCTTTGGATCAAGATCAGTGGTAATGTGGTTGTGATCACTCATAAGCATAAGGGAGCTTACTCCGACAAGATTGGACAGAAGCTAATGACTCTAAGGAATTACGAACTGAGCGATATGAAATGTGAACAATTTGAATGAATCATTTTCCATAAACAACGCTAATTGTCTACACTAGCCTAAGACAAGGAATATTCAAAGTAGATTTAGGGATTTGAATTGATCATGTGCAAACCAAGCTTTGGTGGGGTACCTGTAAGGACTTTGACACTCAAGTTAGTGTTTACAAGAGGAGAAGAAGAGTGTAGTGTTAGATAAGGTGTCTTACCTTAGGCTAGTTATTTACTTATAGGGCTCTTCTTGAGCCTGAGTGGTGTTTCTTGTGTGATGTAGTGTGGGAGACGCCTTTGAAGTGAATCCCTTAATTTACGGTGTCTATTATTAACAAATTACATTCATGATCATGTACTCCATACTTGCACAAGCCTAGGTATGTGGGAGAAAGGTTCTCGAGCCTTGAGAGACATTAAGATATGATTAAATAATTAGATTTGATAACATTGAGCTAGCATGTTTACTTTATTTGTTTATTTGGGCCTAAGTGGCCATAATAGGACCTAGAACATGTAGCCTACATGACACGAAAGGATAAAAAGAAATCATAATAATGCATTAACACGTTGATAAATTGGTTAATTTATTAAATTTCTTTCTTAACATAACTTTAAGAACAAATAATAATGCTGATTGATCATTATTAGAGAAGATCATCTTTCTTTTAAAATTAAAGACTTTATTTTCTTATGCACAAAGGTTAATATTGTTATATAACATACATACATACATATTGCTTCTTTATTAAAAAAATAATAATAATAAAGCATACATAATGCTTCATATTTACACAATTTTAATCATTTAGTTATAGTTTTATCTAATTTTTCATCGACTTAAAACTATTTACATAATATTTACATTCACTCATTGAAATAAAAAAAGGCAAAAAATATTTTGCTAAACTGCTAAAATATATACGTGTGTGTGTATGTATTAAGAGAAAATAGACTATACATTAATAGTGTAAAATAGTTTTACACCGTTATCTAATCACAAACCATCATGTATGATAAGTTTGTTGACTTTTACATTAATTACATTAAAAGTCATACTAACGGTCTAACGGTGATTTATAATTGGTTGACAATGTAAAACTTTTTATACTGACAGTGCATAACTATTAAATTCATATATTAATCTATTAACTATTTTAATTTCATTTAAAACATTAACTTTGAAAATTTTAAAATAATAAATAATTTAATTTTTATTTAATATTTATTTATTTATGTATTTAACCCATGTCCATACTTGGCTAATTAACAAATCAAAACAAAAAAAGAAAAAAAGGAGAAAAAAAAAGTACATTCTTCGTTTCTGTGGGTTGTTTAGGACGCTTTATTTGGTATCATAGATTCATAGATAAGGAAAAGCAGAGATGTTGTGAAAAAGTAAAGAAAAATAATAGATGCTTCTTTTCTTGTTTAGTTACATAAAAAGAAAAGTCGTTGTAAATAAGTAAAACTGTATGTAAATATATAATAAGATTATAACTTTTTAATGAATTATTCAATTAAATAATATTTTTAGTTTTTAAAATTATTTTAATTAATATTTAAATTTCTTTAATCAATATTTAATATAATAAAATATTTACAAATTATCATTAAAATAATATTTTATTGATTAAATTATTTTTTAAAATTTTTAAAATTAAAAATTTTAACTATTTCTTATATTTTACTTTATATTTTATTATCAGTAAAATATTGTTTATATTTCATATATATTTGTAAACTTGTACAATACATGAAATACTTTTTTTTGTGAATTCGTGAAATACTTTGTTAGTTTAACTAAATTTATTAAAAAAAAGTAGTTTATTTTCAGCATTTTTGTGAGTTCTTTAAATAATAAACATCTTATAATTAATTGTTACTAAGTATATGCCAAATTTAAAAAATAGTTATCTTAAAATTAATTATTAACTATTAAGCATGTAAATTAGCCAATAAAGATTGTTTTAATTAAATTAAGGATCTTGAGTATGAATTTCTAAAGAATGCAGTTGAGTTAAAAATTCATAAAAAAATTTATTGTCTTAAATGGCACTAACTTAACTTAGATTAGTCGAATGTTTTAATGTTATATTCTAATATTGATGGTCCTAGGAGGAAAAAAATAATAATGTCATTAGACTTAAACTCGGTGTTAGAACAATAACATTAAGCAATTAGTTAAATTAGTGAGTTCTTGACCAACATGTCGTTGATCTGAGTGAAATTAAGCTTAGATCTCTTAAGTAAGATCTCAGGTTTAAGTATTGTGAATGAAAAAAATGTAGTTAAAAGAAGAGACACCATTAAAGATGGTTAGTCAGGTTTTTCAATAGAGATTAGTCATTGGCAAAATCGATAAATATTTTACACTTATAACATGGTGACCCAGAAAAAAATTAATGAGTTTACCAATTGAACCACATGAATTGATTTATAATAAAAAATTCTAAAATATTCATAACTTGAACATTTCAAACTTTGAAAATTATAAAAAAATACTATAACTTTAAAATCTCAAAAAATTTACAACACACTAGTTCACTTAGAAAATTAACCAAATCATACTAATTTTAAAATACTCTCGATCTAACAACCAATTCAGAGGCTATGTTACTAATTCCCTATTCCAATTAGTTCAACCAATTAGACGGAGTCAATTTTAATAACATTGCAAAAAAAAAGGCAAAATATTTTCCTTTTTTATTAGTGAAATATTATCCCATTTGTTTTAAAATAACTGTACTTACAGGAAGTTCAATTTGTTTTAAATTATTTCTTATTTTAAAATAATAATATACTAATGAATTTTAATTTTATTCTTATTTTTAAGATCTCTATTAAAAATTATAAAAATGTCATAAAAATAAAATGATATTGTAATAAAATGTAATTATACATTTATAATAAATATATTTAATAGATTTGCGTGCATAAAATTTTAAATAATAATTATTTTAAGAATCCAGTTAACGATTTCATTTAAAATAATAAATATTTTTTATTGAAGTTTATGACGAGAGTTAAATATCACATCTTTTAATTAAAACTTTTTAATTTTATTCTTAATTTTTATTTCTCTATTAAAATATGAAATTATGATTAAAGTAAAATGATAATTTAATAAAACTATTTTAAATTTCTTTAAGTACAAAAAAACATTCCCCTTATTTTAAAGAAAAACTATTATATTAAAAAGAAAGAAGAATCTCTGTAGTGGATTTCTTTCCATTCCGACTGTGACGCAAAGGCCATACGGAAAAAGATGAAAATTCCTTTCTCAGTTTCTTACTCATATTTTTTATAATTTTTTCATAATTAAGAAAGAGATAAAAAAGAAAAAGAAAAAAGAGCATACGACAATCAAAAAGGCATGGTTACAAAAGTTTCGTAAAATAATATATTGGGACGCTTTCTGTGACAATTTCCCATCCGTTTATCCTTCTTTCCTCAGTGAAGCACAAATCATGGAAGAGAGAGAAGAAACTCTTTTTAAAAAAGTCAGCCAGCCGTTGCCCTCTCCATTTTCCCTCTTTTACTGTTCCAGAAATCTTACGAGACCGGAAATCCGAACCGGATTGGCTGCACTCGGATTCTTCACCTGTTTATACAACCGTCGAATTGAAATTACTAGACCGTTTCAATTTAATTTACGACATGTCATATGAGCCGTCGGATATTTATATACGATCAGATTAATACTTAAAAAATCCTAATACAGGAATCTGAAAGCACGTTGTTGGTTTTGCGAGAAGTCCAATATATACAGCACCGAAAAATGTCAGGAATACAGTAACATAATCTTTTGAAAAAAATAATTATTGGTTAAAATTTAGGAAAAATAAGTTATGTACCGACAATCACAATTTATTTTGTATAATAAATTAGTTGACTTTAATAATATTCATCTTAAAAGTTATATTAAAATTAATTTTTGATTAATTAATAATATAATTTTTTTTACACTGACAATAGATAATAATTAAACTCTAAAATTTATTAAAAATTACAAAATTTTTCAAGTCTTACGTATTGTTTAATCAACCAATCTTATAATTTTACAGTTTTTCAATAAATTTTAACAATCGGTGCACATGTAGCTTGCACTAATAAAGCACCACACGTGCCAGTTGACCCACTCCATCGTTATACGGCACCGATCACTGGACTTGCTACTCCGAACTCTCCTCATTCTTTATAGTCTCTTTTCTCTTTCTAACACTTCACTCTGCACCGGGGGAAGTAACAAAGAGCAAGAAATTGTGTGAACCAGACGTGAACATGTCTCTCTCGTCTTCACCTTCACCTTCACCTTCACCTTCTCGTGTTCAACGTCAGCAAAGTACCCCTGAAATTCCCGCTAACTGCTCTCCAAAACTTGTGAAACGAATGCAACAAGATACCTGCTACACCTGTAAACAACGAGGACATTGGTCTTGGTACTGTCCCTCCAAATCCCCCAAAACTAAACCCATATCACCCTCACCCAAGCAAGATTCCCCAGTTTCCCACAACACGATACAGTGCCGTTGTGGCCATGGCTCTTGCGAAATCAAAACCTCACGCAGGGGAAGCGATTACTATGCCTGCCCCATCAAAAGGGTATGCTTCTAACACTTTCAAGTTACTTTTTTTTTTTTTTTTCCTTTCATGATTATTATTATGATGATCGTGATGATGATGACGATTAGGGGGCAAAATGTAATGAGTTTGTTAAGTGGTGCGATGATCCTATTGATGAGAGAGATTTACAGCCTCCACCGTTCAAGTATCCTGAGTGTGAATGTGGAGCTGGAGTGTGTAGAAGGGTTAAGGGTACAGAGAGACATGATGCGTTTAAGTACTATTTTGCTTGCCCTGTTAAACAGGTATCATATGACCTTCATTTTCTAATTGCTATTATGGTTCTTTTTAAAAAAAATAAAATTCCGAGTTATTGGTTATCTAGGGAAATATTTATGTTTAGTACCAAAAGAGAGACCATTTTGGTGCCTCTGAACTGCATGATATGTCCTATTGAATGTTGTAATAGTAGATTATATATAGCAACTATCATTTTCGGTTATCTTGAGTTTTGTGGATCATGCATGGATCTAATTATTGTCAAACAGGCTCATGGATCTTGTGGGTACCGTGCGTCGGAGGATGAATTGCTCAATAGCAATAGCAATAGCAAAAGCATTGTTCCTGTCCAGCAAAGCAGGCAAAGAACTCTTCAAGAGTTTTGGGAGGGATGCCAAAATGATGAAATTGATAATGAGCTGGGTAATGAATTGGGTAAGGGAGATGGTTTGCATGTACAGATCAAAAGGATGAGAATTAGAGACTGCTCTGAGAACTCATTGTCGATAGCTGGATCTGAGATTCCAGACATAGATGCAGGAGCAGCACTAAATGCAGCCAATTTGAAACGTGATATTTTTCCAGAATTGGAGGATGCTGATAACAATATAGAATTTACAAACTCGGTATCATGGGAGACTATTGAGGCAGAAGCATTTCAATTTTTTTCTCGTCTATCATCAACATCTTCAAGGATCAGTTGGCGACAAACTATATTTCAGAGGCGCATTTTTGCAGATGCTTCATTTGGTAATGGTACTATTTTCTTTCTTTGGTTTTCTATTTGTTTTCAGAAATATGTTTCTATCTTTCATGTTTCCTTTATTTTTCTGCTTCCACTTTTGGAGCAAAGTTACATCATTTTGATTATTTTTCCCTGATTCTTTACTAATTTGATCACAGGTCCTTGCAATCATTTCCTTAAAGTAATGCTGCTACTTTTTTAACTATGGATCACGGTCATAATAATCTATACATATAGGAAACACATCCTTTAGACTTGCACTGTGTCTTACTCGTTCATCTGCATCAACTCAATATTAAATTCATCTCAAGTTACAATCAATTTAAGTTGAACCTAAGAAATTTGACTGTGTTAAGTTATATATAAGACCTTTTCTCTTGATCACAGAAATAAACTTTGACAGTTGTTTAATTTAAGCATATTCACATAGAAAACTTTATCTGACAGAGAAATCATGTGTGAAATTTCTTGATCTTACTACAGGTTCTTGTCCATTGGGTTGGCTAGGGCGCCTTCTTTTCTTCTATCCAGCACAAAGCTTGAAATTCCCCACACCTAAGCCATTTTTCTGCTGTGAGTATGATTTCATTAGTTTTATGTGTCTGTGTCCACTTTGATTTAGAATTATTCAGGTTGATTTTCTCCCATCTTTACAGGCGTTTTCCCATCTTATAATCCAATAGTTGTTCCTAAACAGACGAGTATTCCTGATGGTCCTTATGAATGCAACCAAGTTGCTATCAGCAGTGCTAGTCAACATACCCAACTTTCAACTGGTTGCCATACCGAGGTTTCTGGAGATGTAGTTAGTCCCAGTAAATCACAAGATGGTGAAAGAAAGTCAATAATGTCAAAGGCACAAAGGCATAGAGAAGTGGCCTTGTTTACACAGCAACGGCTTCTCACTGATCTGGAGACCTTGGATCCTCACGAACATGAGTCCATGAGAGAGGCAGCAGAGACCACTTTTACATTATTAAATATTTTAGGAGTTGATTATAAACAATTTTCTGATCATGTCTTCGACTATATCAATTTTGTAACATCAATTGCAGAAATAGACAAGTCCATGGAGAATTCCCTTACTTTGGAGGAGCACAATAAACTCTTTGAGGAGGAGAAAATGAGATTTGCTCAACTCCAAGACGACTATGTCAAGACCGAAGCACTGCTTGAAGCATCAAATCGGCAAAGACAATTGCTTTGTGAACAGGTCTCTAATCTCAAGGCCATGCTCAATGAAAAACAAAAGCAACTAAAATTCTGTGAGTTGGAGAATTCGAAGATAGAGACTAATCTGGGTGATTTGAAAAGGAAGATATTGGAGACTGATATAACGTTGAAGGAAAGAGCTGAGCAAACAGAAGTGGCAAGGAAACAAAGTGAAGAGAGACAAACAAAGCAAATTGCGGCTAAGGAAGCACTAGAGAAGGCAAAACTTGAATTGGAAAATTAATTACTCAATATTAGTGAAGTGTATGTAGTACAGTTATTGTGAATACTGTATACTTAAGCTCATTCTCTTCCTCCTCCCAAGCTGTGTAGGGTCCGTCTCATGTTTGTATCAGGTGTCATTGGTAGGCTTTTGCCCCTAACATGGGCAAGCTTGATATGTAATAATTCGTCCTAGAATCTTTTATGTTTTCAGATGCTTTCCATAGTAATTATTCTAAGGAAAATGTTGTGTTGAGTGAGACAAGTTGGTCCAAGTTGCCCAAACCCACCTTGTTTAGCATCATGTCCTATGTGTGATGTGCGTGTCCCTCCTTCCACTTCTCGCGCTTGTTCTCTTCTATCTAACAAATCTAATTATCTAAGCCTTCTACTCTATACTTGTTGCTCTGCACCAAATCCAACCTTTGTGCCTACAAGCACTTCTACCAGGCTCACGTTTTTACACATTGCACCCCTTCTTAAATTCTTGTGTTTGTTCCCCATCTTTCTATCTCATCTCCCCTCCTTGCATCTAAAATTACTCTTTATTTTGATAGATTATAACTATTTGTCAATTTGGTACTTGATTGATGTGGGAAAATTGCAAATTATGGTTGTTGTCAAGTAATAAAATATCATATCTTCAGGAACTGTGTTTTATGATTGCTAATTTATTGTGATTCAAGAAGATAAAACGAGAAAGAAATATTTGATTGGAAGAAAGATTGATTGAGTGCAAAAATGGAGATTTAAAGCAAATAATAAGAACACAAGAATTATTAAAATTAGGAAAAGCAAATGATGGGAATATGTCCAAGATTAGGGATTCACTCAATTGTTTTCTAATGGATAAATTTCCTCACCTAAGTACTCTAAATGGTTCTTTTTGGAGGTGAATTAACCTACTGTAACCTTCATTTCCTTTCAGGACATGGAGATGTACCTAATTGATTTGACCTCTACTTTTGTGATAGCTATGTTCAATTAGGCCCCTTAGGTTTTTTGTTAATTCATTTGATCTTCAAAGGATTAAAACCTACTTTCGTGATTTGAAACCTAAGTCCTTTCCTTATGGTTTTAACGATTAGGTTCACCTTTCAGTACTTCCTTAAGCACATAAGATTATGAAAAACGATGGCCAAATACTTTGTGTAAAGAAAATCAATAGGAAAAGAATCAAGAGGAGAACACAAATAGGCATAAAGATAATTCAATTTAAACAACCATCAGTCAATCAAGGGCTAAGCCCTAATCCTATAAAAAGAAGAATTACGCAAACATAACCATGGAGAAAATAAAATAAATAAAAAGAAACATCCAAACTCGAGGTAGAAGAAGAGAAGAAGAAAAATTGTCTTCAATCCTCTACTTAGAGTCGTTGCCCCCAAAAGGTTCTATTTAAGCTACTGGGCAAATATAGGTTTAGGCCTAATTACATTAAAGAGCACGAAAAGATAAAATCTTGTGTCAGGATTTGCTCACGGGCATAAGCAAGAGTTCACAAGCGTGAACTCCTCTGCCCCAACTTGAGAGACACAAATCAGAGAAGCTCACGAGCCTGAGCTCATTCTCACAGGCATGAACTCCATCAGACCACCAAAATGTGTTTCCACTTTGTCTGCCAGATCTCCAAAGCTACAAGCTTCAATCCTAATGCCTTCCAATGCTTTTCCATCTTTACTTTTAGTTTCTCGAAGTCCAAACTACCAACTCCTAAAACATAAAGATACCAAGCACGTAACAAGTTCCACAAAGAAGGAAAAACAATGAAAATGCACTATGATTAAGTCCTAGATGCCAAAATATTTAATGTATCCTAAGTAAAATGGTATGCATAAATAGTATGAAATGCAACACATCATTGACCTATTCCACCTAATGTCTCACTATTGGGTTTTAAATTATGGACCACATCATATGATGCAGCCGCAACATTGCGGCAGCTGCAATTGCATTAGGTTGCAATTGTGGTTTGCAATGGCCATATTTGATCACAACAACTACAACATGATTGCAATTGAGGCTTAGAACTTTGCTCACCACACAGGAAATTAGTCATGTTACCTATTGCATGTTATGGCATCTTGGCAATCTTAAATTTAACTTCTTTTTCGATTGTTATTAATTGAGGAAAAAGCACTACATTGGTTGCTCTGTAGAGAAGGAATTCTACTATCGTGGGCAAACCAATTCTATATCATTCATAATTTTTCATCAATAAAGGATTGAAATGCTGGTTCAAAGTTAATGACATTTCCAATATCTTTTATGCAAATCTTTACTTTATATATTTGTTCAGGTGAGTTCATTCCTTACTCTTCCTTTTTTGCATATTTTTAAAATTTTGTTGTAGCTGTTCTTCATCTAGTTCAGAGCTAGGGAGTTTGTTTTATGCAAAATCTTTATGTACATCCTGTGAGATTTCCTAATGCCATTCTTTTTGTTTTGTTTGCATCTCTAGAAGATATAAACTTTGCCATTCCAACAAATTAATCAAATGATAGCAAATAAATTGTTGTCAATTTTTGGTGAATTTAATTAGTTCATGAAAGCTTTATAGATTATCGATCAAGACAAAAATGTTTTAGTTTTTCACTGCCATATATCATTTCTACATCATCTTGATTTTTGTTGTTTGGGGTCAATGCAGGGAAGGTTATTGTAATAAATATTAAGCACATTGCAAAAGAGCTATGTGGAAATTTTATTGAGTTTAATTTTAATACATTGTTGTAAATATTTTTATATTTTTCAACTAATTATAAAAAAATTTAGATTTGACTTTTAAAGCAATAAATATAAAAATTAATAGAGTTTAATGATCATGCACTGTCAGTGTAAAAAGTTTTACACTATCATCTAATCACAAATCACCATTAATATGACTTTTAAAGTATTTATTATAAAGGTCAACAAACTTACAATAAATGGTGGCTTGAGATTGGATGATAATATAAAACTATTTTACACTGTTAGTGCATGACCATTAAACTCAAATTAATAATCTTACCATACATAATAATTTATGATTAAATGATAGTATAAAATACTTTTATACTATGCATTCTAATTAAATTTTATTTTACTTATGGATTAAGAGATGAGTGAAGAAGTATACCGAGATAATTAATTATCTCAATCATATCTTGGATAGGAGTAGCAATATGGGCCCAACCCGGTAACCTGATAAAACGAGTTAGGTTGGGTTATATAGTTCAACCCTCTAACCTGTTTAACTCACAAACCCAATGGGCAAAATGACGGGTTGGGTTGGGTTAGGTTAGCCCGTTAGGTTGGGTATTTTTTTTTAGCTTGAGCCTTTGAGTTAATATTATATTATAGTTCATGTAATATTTGAGATTATAGCTTCTTTTTATTTAAATATGTCATATGTGAAGTTCCAAGACAAAAAGGAAAATTTTGGTGCTCATTAAAATTTAGGACAAATAAAAATTGTTACTTAAAATTTGTGATAAATTGATTATTTCTTAAGTATTAAGAAGGTTTTTTTATTTACTAATTTTATAATATTTTTTCTCTTTTTTAATTTCATATTTGATCATAAAATTTAAAAAAAAAAAGTAAAAAAATAACTAATTTATAATTTTTTAATAGGTTGGCGGGTCAACCCAACCCAACCTGCTAACCCGCCATGGGTTGGGATTCCCAACCCAATCAAAAAACTAGTTGAACCCAACCCAATCCATTTTTCGACAAGTTGAGGACGAATTGGGTTGAGTTGACTCGTTTTGACATTCCTAATCTTCAAAAACTTCTAGTATGTTTGGTTCTACAGTGCGGAGAAAGAAAATTAATTATTTTTTCATGTTGAAGGCCCCACAACTCTTTGTAACTTCAAGCTTTTCATAGTGAAAATTTGATTTTTGTGGTGCTACCTTGGAGCCAAACATACACCCAATCATATCCACGTGGGAAATTCATTAAGGAACAAAGACATGTCAATTACAGGCAAAGTGCTTTTTACCGATAAATTGTAAAACAATAATATCAAATGTAAAATTATCATGGTTACATTTTTCTAAAATGATTACCTTTCAGAAAATTCCGAGTAACATATTACAAAACATTTCAGCTCTTTGAAACACTATCATAGCTTTAACCACGGTCCTCAACTCAACCCAAATCCCCTGTTCCGCACCCATCCTAATCACCTCCCAAGCTGACAAAAATGTAAATTTGTAAATTTACATGCAGGCAAGCCACCTTCCAAGCCACATCCAGAATGTTTCTAACAGGTAAAAAGTATTATTAATTGAATTATTAATTTTATCCAGCAGCCTGCAAAAGATGATAGAAATTTACGAAGGTTTATAAAAAATAATTAATCCATGATGTTCAATACGAAAAACATAACAATTGCAATAAACAAAAAGAACACACGCCCAACTCTGATACAAACCGTGGCAAAATCTTACCTTTTAAGTGAGCATATGGACTCTGACTACAACCAAACCGATGGTCTCTAAACTTTTTGAATTTTTTTAAATAGGTCCTTAAACTATGAAAGTTTATAATTGAGTCTCTTATTTTTTTTCAATTTTTGTAATTAGGTCTCTGGAGTTAATGATCCAGTTTACAAACTGTTAAATTACCCCCAGAGACTTAATTACACAAATTAGAAAAGATTAGGGACTTAGTAGAAAAAAAAACTCAAAAATTATTTAATATAAAAATTGTGTGTTAAAACTTTTTTATTTTGAAATATAGGGAATAATATTTTCTAAAATAATTACATATAAAAAAAAGTTATAATCCCTTCTAAAAACTAGAGTTATCAAGATTGACCTGGTCTAATGACTTGATAGGCCAAGCTAGGTTGAGTTGGGCTCTTTATTTTGAGGCCCGAAAAGAACAAGGCCAATTTGGCCTAACTCCATGGGCCAAACAGGCCCGGTTGGGTTATAAAAATGTTGGTCCAAAAGTTACCAAGCCTAATTAACGCGATATTTTTTATTTTTTTATTATAAAAAATATAAATTTATGCAAAAAAAAATAAAATGGGTTAATTTGGCCCCTGCCTATCAAGCTAAAGAGGCCAAAAAGTCCCTGGCCTATATGAAAATTAGCCTGGCCTTACTTGTTTTTCAAACTTTGGCCTATTGGGTCAGTCCAAGGCCTAGCGACCCATTTGACAATTCTACTAAAAACAAAGGTCCTCCTTGAATGGTAGTTAATCTTTCCTATATAATTTGCTATACATATGCGTTATTATATAAGGTGACTCAGTGGTTCTTTTAAATTCTAGGACAAAGAAGAACCCTAGAATCAAATTTCTAGGGTGCGCAAATTGTAGGACATATCTCTCATTGCTAAGTTTTATTTAGGGATAATACATCCGTAGGTTCCTGAACTTTTTATTTTTTTTAAATAGGCCCCTAAATTATTAAATTTGTAATTGAGTTCTTTATCTTTTTCAATTTTTGTAATTAGGTCTACAAAGTCAAGAGGGAATAAAAAATATTCTGTCAAAGTTAATGGTTTGTAAACCCTATGGACTTGATTACAAAAATTAGGGGACCCAATTACAAATTTTTATAGCTTAGAGACCTATTTAAAAAATCCAAAAAATTCAGGAACCTGCGAATGTATTATTTCAAAACAAAATATACCAACAACATTTATTGAAACCATGTACTTACATTTGAAACCCAGGCAAGAATTCATGCATCTGACACAGACATAGAAAGTGAAACAAAAGACCCGTTACCCACATCGAACAGTAGAAAATGAAAGACACAACTCACTGATTTCATCCCCAAGAGTCACCTCAGCCATTATTCTTGTCATGGGTGACCATAAGTACACTGGCATGCTGCAAATTCATGAGAAGGGCTTTGAAAAAATTGAGACCAAAGCCCAAAATACTCACCCACATTGTCCGTTTAGTAGGAAAGAAAGAAATAGGTGATAAATAGAGTAGATAAAAATAGAAAAATTAAATGAAAATAGATGAGAAATAGAGTAAAAATCAAGGTGTTTGGTTTAAGAGAAATAAATAAGAACTAGGAAAAAGATTGATAGGTGAATGGAAATAGGTAAGAAATAGAGTAAAAATAATTAGTGAGCCCTATACCTTTTTATTTCTCTCTTCTCCCATTTCTTCTCAACATAACATACTTATATTTTTATTTCTCACCTATTTCTCTCCTCTCTATGAACCAAAGGGTGAAAATAGAGTGGATAAAAATCAAAAAATTTAATGAAAATAGATGAGAAATAGAGTGAAAATAAAGGTGTTTGGTTTAAGAGAAATAAATAAGAAATAGGAAAAAGACTTGATAGGTGAATGGAAATAGGTAAGAAATAGAGTAAAAATAATTAGTGAGCCCTATACCTTTTTATTCCTCTCCTCTCCCATTTCTTCTCAACATAACATACTTATATTTTTATTTCTCACCTATTTCTCTCCTCTCTATAAACCAAAGGGTAAAAAGAGTAAGACCCACAAAATACTCACCCGTTGCAAGTTCATGGCCAATTACCTCGTTATCTCATACGAACATAAAAAGTTAGAACCAAGGTTCATTTGTTCAACCTAAGTAAAAAAAGAAAGGAGTAAATTACATTCGCACCCCTTCAGTTTCTTCAAAATTACGCCCGATACCCCTCTGTTTTGGCGCACTAAAATCACCTCTCTAAAAGTCCGTGAAATGTAACATCGACCCTTTTGACTATTGGATGCCATCCAAAACGTTTATAAAAAGTGAGCATGTGCTGCTCACATGACCTTTAATGAGTTTTTCTTCCAAAAATACTCTCATTTTCATCATTTAAACTTATCTTCCTTACCTTTCTTTCTCTATTCTTTATCTCTTCTGAGCATTGCCATACTATATGTGAATAACAACGTCATTGGAGACACCTTCTTCTCCTCTCCTAGCACAAGGTGCAGTGTTCAAATTCTGGTGGTTGATTTCCTTGAACCAAATCTAGTATTTCCAATAATTTCCAAGAATTTTCCTTTAGTAGTTTCATTATCTTGGTATTTCATGTTAAGCTAGTGTTGATTCTTTTACTACATTTTTCCTATACCATATATCCTTCAAAAGCATGTTTGAATTTTGAAAATAAATCTTACGGACCCTAACTACCATATACATAACTACTTTCTGTTTTAATCATGCTACATAAAATATTGACTGTGTGTATGAACCTTGCTAACCTTGATTGTGAAGTTTA
Organism: Spatholobus suberectus; assembly: GCA_004329165.1. Classification (NCBI taxonomy): domain Eukaryota; kingdom Viridiplantae; phylum Streptophyta; class Magnoliopsida; order Fabales; family Fabaceae; genus Spatholobus; species Spatholobus suberectus. The sequence continues at coordinate 33,381,706 of CM014732.1, read as the reverse complement.
AAGAATGAAAGGGAAGGTATTTTTGGAAGAAAAATTCATTAAAGGTCATGTGAGCAGCACATACTCACTTTTTGTAAACATTTTGGATGGCATCTAACGGTCAAGGGAGGGGGGAGGGGGTCGATGTTACATTTCACAGACTTTTAGGGAGTTTATTGTAGTGCGCCAAAATGAAAGGGTATTACGTGTAATTTTGAAGAAACTAAGGGGGTGTGAATGTAAATTACTCAAAAGAAAGAGACAAAAAAAATTAGAGGATGGATAGTAAAGAGTGAAATGCTTGCAAATCAAGGTAGTAGTAGATTACACTCTTGTTTTGTGATGACGAGTCCTTTTAAATGGTGAAGGTGCACTACATTTTATCCCTTGGATGAATTATGACCGAAAGGTTTCCATTTTTCCATTTTATAAATTATTGTCTCTTCCATTTGTTCTTTTATGCATTATTGTTGAACAACATATGTAGGCATCTTAAAATTACATTATATGCGTGGGTGGTAAACTGTACTTTTTTTTTTTTGGTGATAATTCTTGTGTTCAAGTTACAAATGCATTGTTGGAGATGTTGTTAAGGATGCAACTGTGGACAAAATGATGGATCAATGTTTATTCCTCAATGAACCCGAATGTGACTTACCATGATTCATTTGCCACTCTTTGCTATGAAACACCCAACTTTTATGCTTTATTAATTAACTTGATTTACATTATTTATAAGTAGAAATGTCAATGAAATTATAAAATTTAATTAATTAAACTTTTTAAGATTTTTTTAGTAGGCAATAAATTTTTTTACTAATTTTTATGAGCTGACAATCAATTGAGGGAATAGGGAATGGGACCGGCTTTTGAGACAGAATATTTTCATCTCTTAAGTACTGCCCCAAAATTTTACTATACATAGCGTGTAGTGTACTTTTTAGTGCTTCATGTTAAAGTGTACTTTTTATTTCACTAAAAAAAATACCAACCAGACATTGTAGAGCAACAATGTCTTAAATAATTAATGTATTCTATGTTTTTTCATAAGTAAAATTATCTTGTTAAAGAACATGTATCCAAAGTAGTTCTGTACCCAAGTACATCTTATAATTATCGAGAAATTACGGCTTATAAGACTATGCTGAATTAAAGGATATTTAACTTTTTTACTACATCAAGACATATGATTTTTTGAATAATGAAAGCTGAATTTGAACACAAGTATTCAACTTTAACACTCGAACAATACAGATTTAGGGACCACAATAAATAACGAACACAATTTAAACATATATTTTGTGAAGATTCATAAATATTGAGATAACAATAACGCTAAAACAAAACAGATTTAGGGACTACAATAGAATGCAAATTTTCTTCTGTCTTGACATTTAAACATTTTCAAATATCTATTCATATACAACATTTGTGGTGGATGTACATACTCTTTATTCATAGTCTAATATCAGAATCTTGAGTCCCTTTCTTAACTTTAGATGTACTATAACATACAATTGATCGTATTGAATGTGTGTGAAAACAGGGAATTGGATTCATTGCAGTTGGAGAGAGAGTATAAGAAAAATCTCTACCGTTAATATATTTTTTACACATTAAAATTTTAATAAAATATAAATTGAAAAACATTTGGCCCCGATTGGATTTTGAATACAAGACCCTACAGTCATATAGCGACTGCAGGGAATCCCAGGTCCGTGAAAACAGGCCTAGGAAGAGAAGGATTGACCTTGACTTATATTTATTGCCATAGCAAAACAAAACATCAAAGAAAATTGTCTTCTCTAGAATTTAAATGGTAATCCAAGCAGAGGCAAATCTTAGTTGGGACAAAGGAGGGCCATGCCCCCTCAAACTTTACATATATATGTATCATATGTATACATATGTATACATCTAGATGTATATGTACATGTATACATATGTATACATTTAGATGTATACAAATGTATACATGTCATATATATATATATATATATATATATATATATATATTCAAAAATATTTATATTTTTAGTTAATACTACGAAGATTTTTTATAATAATTTCAAATATTATTTAAAGTTATTTATTCTTTAATTATTAATGATTTTAAGTTATTAAAAGAACATAGAGAATTTTAATTTGTAAATTTTTAGTCATTGAAAAAACATAAAGAAAGTAATATTTAATCATTTTGTTTATTATTATTATTTTTATAGAAAATTTTATGTTAATATTAAACTTTTAAGTTTTTTTTTTGATAATACCAACCATTATGATTGATTTAATAACACTTGTTATATATTAACTATTTCATTGATTGCTTTTTCATATTATAAAACTTTTTTTTCTTTTGCATTTTTGAAACCAATTTTTTTTCTTGATTTTATATTCTCATTACGATGTAAGAAAGCTTATACAATATGATTTGAATCTACAGAATTTTTATGTAGCCTTTTTTTTTATGTAAATTTTGTGATTTTTTTGCAAATTTTTTACATAATTTTTTTGCAAATTTTGCTATAATTTTAGCAAAAATATGATTTCCTTGAATGCATTGAAAATTTCAAAGAAAATTTTAATATTTTTTTTGCATATTCTTGTGCAAATTTTGTTTTGTATAAAAAAATTAATGTTTCTTACAAATTTTTTCATTAAAAAGTTATAGATAAATTTTCTAATATTTTTGATTAAGTAGCAAATGGGAGTATAAAAGTTGTAAGATGAATTTTCTAATTATGTTTTTGTTGCAAAAATTGGTTCTCTTCCTCAACAACTCATTGAGTGGTGCTCCTCCATCCTCCGTAGGTGAAAGATGTACTCTCATTTGTTGTCTTTCTCTTACTTCGAGCCAGCGGGGGGTAGTACCTACAAAAACACTCCAAAGCTCAAGTCAAGAAAGTGTAATATTAGGATTTCTTTTGATAAAAATTAGGTTAGGATTATCTATGCAGTGTACCTCATTATATAAAGAGTATTGTCATTAATGGTGGATATAGTTGCTAGATTATGACTTGATTAACTCCCTTATTTCAAGAGAATATTATTATTGATTCTATCAATATATGCTCATAATCCATGATTTACCGACTATCAGATTTGGCAGTTATTATCCATTAATAGTCTATCTACCTTAATTGTGTCATCGAAACATGATATATGCTTGGTATGCTTTCAATGTGACAACTCGATGAAGGGCCAAGGTGTGTCCTGGCTAAACTATGAGGGCGTTGGTTCCTCCATAAAGCAATGGTTGACTAAAGATCTTTTCATCATCAATCGTGCCAAATCCAGGCGGTACACAAGCCCCCCAAGCTCTAAGCTAGGGAAAGCGAATGAGCTTATATGGTTGAGTCTAATCATACTCTGGCATCAAACTTTTTAAGTTGTCCATTTGAACTTTGTGATCATTTGTTTAGCCGAACTCTAATCGTGTAGTGATATATTTGAGGCCCGGATCTTGTCTTGGCTTTATCACACTGAGCTCAAAATTGGCTTTAATAATCCAACTACAACTGAGGTGGAAGTACTTTGGCAGAGACCAAGGTAAAAATACTTTGAACAAGACCAAGTCAACCCTACTCTGGGCTAAGTTGATTGAGCTAAAGATATTCTAGGTTAGGTTGGTCGAGTGAAACACACTCAAGGCCGAGCTGATAATGTTCAATGCTCAAGGTCGAGCTGGTGAGGCTTAAGGCATGAGGCTGAGCTGGTGATGCTCAAGGTGCAAGGCCAAGCTAATGCACTTGAGTTGTGAGGCTAAGATGATGACACTCGAGGAACAAGGCCGAGCTAATGTGCTCAAGGTGCAAGGCCGAGATGACGACGCTCGAGGCATGAGGCTAAGCTAGTGACGCTCAAGGCATGAGGCTGAGAAGATAACACTTGAGGCACAAGGTCGAGCCGGTGACGCTTAAGGCACGAGGCCAAGCTAATGACATCCAAGGCGCGGGGCTGAGTTGCTGATGCTCAAGGCGCGAGGCCAAGCTCCTGATGCTTAAGGCACGAGGGTGAGTTGCTGATGCTTGAGGCGCGAGGCGCGAGGCCAACCTGCTGATGCTTGAGGCGCAAGGCCAAGCTCCTTACACTTAAGGTGCAAGGCCGAGCTACTAACGCTTGAGGTCCAAAGCTAAGCTAATAACACTCAAGGCTCAAGGCCAAGCTGCTTATGCTCAAGGCACAAGACCAAGCTAATGCGTTCGAGGTGTGAGGCTGAGCTGTTAAAGCTCAAGGCGCGAGGCCAAGCTGTTGACGCTCAAGGTGTGAGGCCAAGTTGCTGATGTTCAAGGCACGAGGCCGAGCTGCTAACGCTCAAGGCACGAGGTCGAGCCGCTGCTGCTCAAAGCACGAGGCCAAGCAGCTGGTGCTTAAGGCACGAGGTCGAGATAATGAGCTCGAGGCGCGAGGCTAAGCTAGTGTGGAGTTTCATAGCAGCTTGCTCAAGACATTTTTCCCGTGTAGGGAATATGTTGCTTAGTTTATCTACTTGGAGCAAAGTTTGTTTGGACTTAATTGCTTCCTTGAAGACAACTCAACTCGGTCCTCAGGTGCCTACTTAAGCAAGGCTTTTCAGTCATTCACTATTATAGCATTTGATATCTACAATGTATCCCACCTTCCTTATCACACTCATACCCTAATCAATAAGCTTGTTGCTCCTATTTTCATTAGTTACACCAATCTAATAATTGATTAATGCAAGTTATACAACCAGCGAAAGAATCAATCACCCTTCTTCAAGAAACAAGCACCCTTTTGTGCGTCAATTTGAAGTTCGAAGTCGGAAGAACACCAACAAGGAATCATTTGCTTGTGTATGAAATGAACAACATCATATTTTCGGTGGCAAACAAAGGGCGATGGTTGTAAGAATCAAACTTCTTAGTCTAGTATGGGTTCAACGTATTGGCCTTTGTAAAAGCTTCAGACTTCTTAGTCTGCTATAGGTTCGGTGGATCGTCCCAGGGAGAATTGTTTTCAATTCAGAATGAGCTTCATAGGGTGCAATGTATTGACCCTTTGGATTTAGTTTGACATGACTTTATAGGTTGGCTTGGCTAAGTTTCGGTGTACCGTTAAGATTCAGCGAGGTCGATGAGTCAGCTCAGCCAGGTTTTAGTGTATCGAAACCGTTAAAATTCAGTGAGCTCAGTGGGTCGGTTCAGCCAAGTTTCAATGGATCGAAACCGTTAAGATTTGGCAAGCTCAGTGGGTCGGCTCAGCCAGGTTTTAGTGTATTGAAATCGCTAAGATTTGGCAAGCTTTATAGGTCAGCTCAACCAGGTTTCAATGTATTGAAATCGTTAAGATTCGACGAGCTCAATGGGTTAGCTTAGCCAGGTTTCAGTGTATCAAAACCACTAAGATTCAGCGAGCTTGATGGGTGAGCTAAGCTAGGTTTCAATGTATCGAAACCCATTAAGATTCGGTGAGCTTGGTGGGTTAGCTTAACCAGGTGTTAGTTTATCAAAACTGTTAAGATTCGACGAGCTCAGTGGGTCGACTTAGCAGGTTTTAGTAGGTCAAAACATGTTTAGTCATTGAGCTTGGCAGTTCGTTCAATAAAGGTTTTAGTGGGTCAAAACCTGTTTAGTCATCAAGCTTGGTGGGGTCAACTTGACAAAGGTTTCAGTGGGTCAAAACCTGTTAAGATTCAGTGAACTCGGTGGGTTGGCTCACAGGGTGCAGTGTATCAACCCTTTGGATTTAGTTTGCATGTAATAGTACTACGACTTCTTTATCACCTTGGATCCGACACTTTCAACTTCTTCCTCTATGCAAATAATTGGTAATTGAACCTTCTTCGTACACATCTTAGGCCAAAGCAACATCGGCTTCATCAAGTTCCAAAACAAGGACACCAAATCTCATCATCGACGACCTCAAGAAGGTTTTAGCCAACATGTGAATGCTCACTCTCAACTGCTTAGGAACCATGTTGACAGCCTCAACGTCATTACTTGCAAGGCAAGGTGGCTATCAAAGTGCGCACACTCTCGTCACCACACCTCGAATGTATAAAAGTTCATGAAATTTCTATAACTAAGATATAAATTGGTTAAGCAGTATGAATGAAATGAATTACTTATAGTGTTTGTCACTTAGTTGTTTTTCATGTTCGAGCTTAGAAGAGCTTCCCTGAAGGTGTTTCCATGGTTTGTAGATAAGAACTTGACAACCCCTTTGAGGTGAAAACACATATACTGTGCGGCTAGATCTCCTCTGCATGACTTCATTAGCTACAAAATGTCTAACACAACAAGAGGAGCTCGGTACATCATATCATCCGAACATAGCCCAACCTCCCTAATACTTCCAGCAAAGACGGCCTCCACCAAATTGCCACGACTCCCACCAATATAGATATCGTGGTATCAAAAGGGCACACATCCATTGCCACTCAACGAAAAGTTTGACATGCCAAGAAGGGGAGATGACATCAATTTGTCTGACTTGGTTGAACATGTCGACTTTAAGCTGAGCGACTCGAAGAGCCTGTGTTCTTTTTCCAATGTGGCAATCCCCCCAAGTTTCCTTTGTGTCTCCTTGTTATCTCATAAAAAACTTGAAAAGATATTAAAACATCTGCAATATATCGGTCAGATTGGTAATGGGCATATATACCGAGTAGCAATCTGCAGTATACCATGTCATTCAACAAAACTTATCTCCAGAGTCTTTGATTGAGATTTTTCTTGAGTTTTTAATCATTATAATGGCTGATGAGAGAGCATAAAACCGTACACCTGAACTGCGTTTCCACTTTTATCCATTCGGTTCTACTCTTCCATTTAGTGCCAACTTATCTTTAATGATTGCCCTGCTATATTAATTCTGAGAGGGTGTGCGTGAGCTTTAACAAGTCGGTAGTTGTGAGTGGTTTTAAGCGCATCATTTGATTTTTTATCTGGCTCTGACCTGAACCTTTGTTTGTGTTCAGATCCATGTTCTTTAAGCTGTGTTGGCTCTCGTCACTGAGTTTAGCGCTTGGTCATGTCATTGGTTTAAGCTCTTACAGCTCTAGAAGAATCAATTTTTTCACCGCCTCCAGAATCAAGCATTTGGCTAATAGCATGATGGCCTCAAAGGGTTGTCCTAAATGTACACACTAGATGTGCAAGTCCATTTTAAATAACATAATAAGCTCACCTAATTATGTGCAAGGTTCACGTCATCGGTGGATTTCACGACAGAGGGGCACTGCGAACACCTCCATGCCATCATGCATTGATAATAATCATGCCAAATTATAAAGTGAAACATACGCGGCTTCGTATCTAAAATGTATTATAATAATAATATTTTGAATTTAACAATCCAAATATTACGTAATTAGCCTCTACCATAGGATAATATTTTCCAAATCATGCCTGATATCTCTACTCTGCTTCATAGCATAGTAATTAAATTGGGTCTTGTAGATGGAGCAGATTTTCAGAGATATAGTACCCTTCATCTACTGCTTTCGAACCACACGAAAATTTGCTGTTTATGTGGGATAGAATAGGAAAATGTGATCCTCACAAGAGTGGGTATACTTGAGTGAGGAGTTGAGCACCTGATCAAGGACAAGCGGGGAGCCAAGAGCCCACTTTTATGATAAAAGTAATCACTGATATCGGTCACAATATATATATAGGCACGATCACATGAAATGTTAAGGGGACAAATTCTAATGATATACATGCATATTCGTGCATGAACATATGGTCATAATATATAGAATCGTGCCATCACGTTTAGATGTTATCATGTTATTAGCATGTAAAAAAAGTTAAAGGTCAAGGGGGGTATAAATCCTTTATTCACCTAAGACCATTATATTAGACTTGCAACTTCATCCATACGTAAGCGTTGATATTCCAAAGGTGTATTCTTTTAAACATAAGAATTAGATATTTCCATGCTGACCTAATACCTCCATAATTCATTTGGTTCATATTTTACAACAAATGCACAATTTGAAAGAACAATCCACGACACCACCTGATACACAAAATCGAGAGCAGGGTCCGACACCGAAAGCAACGGTTCATGCACACTAAATTTTATCCAGTGACATTGTCTATAATCACAACATTATAAAAGTGCATAATTATTTTATGCATTAAGCATCTTTGAAAAGGTTTTTCTCTCCCACCCGAGGTATCAGAGAATTGCATGTTGCATACAATATTAACAATCTAATGCTTAAAGTATGACATGCGAGAATTATTTTAATGTTGTATGAAACGATAATAAGGGTGAGTTGTTTCTTCCCTGAATTTTTTCATGATGAGGGTATCCCATTTGAAGAGGCGTTCATCCTATATTTATTGATTTATCTGGTCTTCTGTTCTGTGTTGGCTTCCTTTCTCCCACCATTCCCTTCCTAGTTCGTATCATTTTTGTGGTGGTTGCAAAAAAATTACCTTGGCCCCACGGGGTGGCGCCAAAATGTTTCTAGCAAAATTGGTTCTCTTCCTCAACAACTCCTTGAGCGGTGCTCCTCCGTCCTCCGTAGGTGAGAGATGTACCCTCATTCGTTATCTTTCTCCTACTCTGGGCCAACGAGGGTGGTACCTGTAGAAATACTTCAACGCTCAAGTCAAGATAGTGTAATATTAGGATTTTTTTTGATAAAAATTAGGTTAGGATTACCTGTGCAGTGTAGCTTGTTATATAAAGAGTATTGGCATTAATGGTAGATATAGTTGCCAGATTATGGCTTGATTGGCTCCCTTATTTCAAGATAATATTATTATTGATTCTATCAGTATATGTTTATTATCCATGATTTACGGACTATCAGATTTGGCGATTATTTTCCATTAATAGTCTATTCGCCTTAATTGTGTCATCGAAACACGATATATGCTCGGTATGCTTTCGATGTAACAACTTGATTGAAGGGCCAAGGTGTGTCTGGCCGGACTGCGAGGGCGCGGGTTCCTCCATAGAGCAGTGCTTGACTAAGGATCTTTTTGGCAATGACCATGTCAAAGTCAGGTGGTATAGTTTTAATCTTTACATTTTAACAAAAACACGTATTTTTAGTCTCTAATAAAGACTAAAATCACATCACTTTGGGTAAATGTTTGGACTAAAAACCTATAAAATTTTTATAAGAACTAAAACCAACATTTTGAAATATTTATAGGACCCAAAGTTATATTTTATCTTTTAATTTATACATTATAATCTTAATTATTTTGGCTCCTCCAATTTATTATTATTATTATTTTGCAAGCTTCGACTTTGAATCCAAGATCGATTGGGACTAAGTTCAATTAGGACCAGATCAATTATGAGAAGTCAAATCAATATGGAGACCAAAACTTTAATTTGCATTCTACATAATTTTTTATACTTGTAACAATAACAAATATATATATAGGTGTAGTCGTTGAATAAGTAATACATAAGTTATTATGGCTTAAACGTTATAATTCTTGAATAATATAGAGGAACACAACTCATGTGGTACCTTAATGTTAATAATAATTATAGTTATAGTTATAATATTAAAAAGAAATGTAAATATATTGATTTTCATATCTATAATAATTTGTCAAATCATATTCGCTTCTCATTGAAATTTCATATTCTTACAGATACAATTTTCAAATTATTTTCCATATTTAAAGTATTTAATATATGAGTTTAATGGTCATGCACTGTCATCCAATCAAAAATCACTATTAATATGACTTTTAAAGTATTTATTATAAAAGTCAACAAACTTACAATAAATTGTGGTTTGTGATTGGATGATAGTGTAAAACTACTTTACACTGTTAGTGCATGACCATGAAACTCCAATTAGAATTGGGGTCTCATTTCAATAATTTATATTAACCTTAGGCCCCGTTTGGGGTGGTTGCGAGTTTTTGGTTTTTGGTTTTCAAATGCAATTTTCGAAACAAAACGCAATTGGCTAAAATGGAGCTGAAATGGTTTTTAACTCAATTTCAAAACACTTTTACATTCATTTTCAAAACTAAGAAAAAAGGATTTGGGAATTTGGTTTTAAAAAAAAAAACACATCATTATATTTGACAATAGCCTTTCTTGCCACCACCACCACCACAACCACTGCCATTGTCACCACCATGTCACCACCACCCCTATTGCTGCCGCCATCTCCGTAGCCACCATCACCACCACTACCACCACCATCATCATTGCTGCCACAGCTACCACGACCACCAGCATCACCTCCACCACTACAAGCTTCATCACCACTACCATCGTCACCGCCACCACCACAACCATGATCACGACCACCAGCGCTGCTGCCACCACCACAAGCAATGTCACCACCACCACTCACTCTGCCACCACCATCACCAGTGGCACCGCCACGATCACCACCTGTACCGCCACAACCACCGCCGTCGGCACCGCCACAACCATCACTGTCAGCATTACCACCGCTATCACCATCATTGTTGTCGTCACCACTACCATTATCATCACCACACAAAAATATTCTTAAACTAATTTTAACAGAATAAGAAATTTCAAAGTGAGTTTATTTTAAAACCAAAAATTAGAAAAAAAAAAAAAAACTAAAACTAATTTTTAAAAACTAAAAACTAGTTGTAGTTTTTGAAATTTTCAAAACTCACAACCAAAAACCACCCCAAACGGGCCCTTAATGTAAAGTTTTATGAGTTTAATGGTCATGCACTATTAGTGTAAAAAGTTTTATACTGTCAACCAATTAGAATTCATCGTTGGTATGACTTTTAAGGTTATTATTGTAAAAGTCAACAAATTTACCGTACATAATGGTTTGTGATTAGATAACAATGTAAAATACTTTTACACTGTGCGTGTATGACCTTTTTTCTCAAATTTTATTGCATGGATTATGGAAGTGAAATTTTAATTTTAATTAAACAACAACATTAAAAATACTTAAAAGATTGTATTTAAGCTTTGTTTTCTAATAAATGAAAAATTAGTGTAATGATTTGTATCCTACATAGTTATCTATAATCTATATATATATATATATATATATATATATATATATATTATAAATTTATAGTAAAGGAGACTTGAATTTTTGTAAGCCGTTAATGGAGAATAAAACTTTATAATAGTCGTTGAATCTAATAAAATTTAACAGAATTAATTTTATTTAATGATAAATTAAATTATTCACATTAATGATATTTATTACACAGGTAATAATGTAACACTTAATGTTTTAATGTATTATTTTTATTATAAATATATACATGACTATTTTATTTAAATAGTATTAAATATTGTATTTATTAAATATAATATATTTATTAAATTTAATAATTAAAATATAAATTTATTAAATATATGACTTTTCATCAGAATCTCTCTCTCTCTCTCCATATATATATATATATATATATATATATATATATATATATATATATATATATATATTTTAAATAAAAATTAATTATAATAAAATTTAATACCTATATATATTAATATATATTTTAAAACCAAAAGATGGTAGAAAAATTTAAATATATAAATAATATAATAATAACATTAAATATTATATTAAAACTTATGCTCAAATTTATTTTTTTAAAATATATTTCAAAACATAATAATAACATTAAATATTATAATATTATAAAAATTTAGATATATTTCAAAACTAATGATTTTATAAATATGTGATCAAATTTAAAATGATTCACAATATTTTATTTTAATTTATAGTTAAGTATATAAATTAAAAAATAAATTATTATCTATGTACAAAAGTCTAGATTTTATAGATAAAAGTTAGATATATAAACACTGAAATAATAACATTAAATATTATAATATTATAAAAAGGTAAAATATTTTTCAAACCTAATGACCTTATTACACACACACACACACACACACACACATATCCTTATTTAGTTATTAAAATATATTTCACGAACAATAATAATTAAAATAATGATTTTATAAATATGTAGTTAAATTTTAAATAATCATATATCTATGACAAATAGACTTGAAATAATGTAAGCCGTTGATGGATACTTGAATTTAGTCATTGATTGAATCTAATTAAATTTAAATGACCTAATTATATTTAATGAATTTAATTATATTAAATTAGTAATTAATGATATTAAAATAAATAATGAAATTGTTTTTACATTCAATACAATTTATAGCTATTAATTAAAATTAATATTATATTACTGTTTCTAACTTTTGACAATTAAACTGATAGATTGCATTCTCTATATAAACTCGAGCAAAATGCTACGAAAGCAAGCATTTTGGTCCCTTATTCTAATTTTAGTGATTTTTAATTAATTTATTTTTTATTTTAGTGATTTACTTTTCTCTATCTCTTCATTTAAGCTTGGTCGATAAGCACTTTTGGTTATTAGTCCTCTTTTTTTTTTTTTCCCTAACAATTTAAAGTGTTTTCTTTGTGTTGATTCTTTAGTCTTTTGGTCAATATAATTTTTATGCTAATTTTTTATATTGTTTGTTTGAGAGCAATTATATGTATGTTATTATAAGGAGAAATATTGCACATAAATTTAAGACAAGTTTGAAAGAAGGAAAAGTATACATGATTAAGATGTTTGTGATGTTAAAGGATAACAACAAATTTAGCTAAAACGCATACAAGAAATTTTAATATACTTTGAGACCAAAAATATGAAATGTAACTTTTTTTTTTGTTACAATTTTTTTCAAGTTGCAATCAAATGAAGAAGAATCATAAGATAAAGAATAAAATGACTCTTTGAAGTTCTAGATGTATAAGAAAAAAATATTAATTTTATAGTAACTTTTTTTTAGTGTTTGTTCATTTAATCGTGAGTAATAAACATGTTTATGTTCATACAACTAGATATATTGTCCAATTAGTAATTTTGTTTTTTTACATAATCAAACTCAATTCAATTTGTATGAATTTTATTTTATTTACATACTATTTTTTGTACTATTAACACTAATCATAAATTTAATTTGAAAAAAATTATTGAATCAATTTTATATGTCAATTAAAAAAATAAAGAAATTTTTTTTTAGCAATAGCATTGATGATAATCGATATACGATCTATCAATTTTGACTTTTGCAATATTCAAATTTGATAAATTGTTAATTTTTTTTTTTTTGTAAAATTTTTCATTGAATATGAATTTGAATTTTGCAATATGAGACTTTTGCAAAATTGTATTAAATTCAATTAATAATTGTATTAAATATGTATTAAATATGAAATTGAATTTTGATGTTAATCTATGCGAGACTTCATAAAAGTTATTTTAAAATTTAGTCATAAATAAAAATGTCAAAACATATAAATTAAGTAAAAAATTTAAATATTTATCAACAAATTAAAATATTAAAAAAAACTAAAAAATAAATATTACATAAAAATAAATTAATATTTACCAATAAGAAAATCATAAGAACTTTTTACAAAACAAATAACGATTAATTAATTAATATTAAAATAAATAAATAATCAAATATATCTTTAGTTGTTATTGTTCATAAAACATATATCAAAGTAATAAAATTAAAATAGATAAATAAACTTAAGAGAAAAATTAATGAATTTTTTAATGTTATTAATGCAGTATTTTTGAAAATATATAAATAAATAAATAAATTTTCTCTTTGTATTATTAATTATTTTTTGTATTTATTAAGTAGAATACATAATTAATTTTATGTTTTCTTTTTGAATAAAAATTATATTTCTATTATAATAATAACAATATTCTATTATTATATGTATCACTATCAATTTATATATTATTTTATATGTATTTTTTCAAGTTATCTATTATTTTTACTATAAATATGGTTAAAAATTTGATTATAAAAAATATATATTAATATAATATTCACAATAACAAAAATAAAAACTAAATTTTATATATTCTTGAAGTTTACTTTTAATAAATAATTAATTTGATTACTTTAATGATAATTATTACACAATTTTGATGATTGGAAGTTAATAATAATATAATAATAGTAAATAATAATCATAAACAGAGTTCTTTAAAATTTATCACGGTCAACAATATTATAATTTTTTATTCTTATAAATTCAAACCTTAATAATAATAGTAATAGTAGTGCATTAAATTAATCAATTAAATAGTATATAATCTACAACATTAAATTTAATATAAAATTAATCTACAAATAAAACAACAACAACAACAATAATAATAGACTTTTTTCATTACGGTCAATTATAAAACATAATGATTTTTAATTCTTTTTGAATTTATACATTTCATATAAGTATTGCATCACTATTATTTCTTGGAGAAAGAATAAATCATAATAAATTTGAATAGACTTAATATTTTTTAATATAAGATTTGTTCAATTAAAAATATAATTAATCATCTTCCTCAATTTGAATGTAATTATATTTAATGTAATACTATATATTTCAAAAATGATACTTTTATTTATGTACATATATTTACAAAAATACTAAGTACAAATATAAAAATTATATAATTTAAAAAACTAGTGCAAGATACAGAATTAAAATCTAATTTATAATCTATACGAAAGACATTTTTTTTAAGTCAAATATGATAGAGATTTTTTTTTTCACCAAAGATATCTCTCAACTAACAGTCAGAGACTAGTTTCTTTTGGAGCATAAAGATTACTGAAATAAATTTTGCCTCTCTCAACAATTGTTTTTTTCATACACATGGCCAAGAATCAAAACCCGACAACATACTTAAAGAATTCAACTATTTACCAACTGTGTCGGACCTTGTTGGTCAAATATGATAGTAATATTGAACTTTGAACTCACAATTTCCTTCCTTAATCTCCTCTTATTAGGACACTTGGCATCATTCATTTTAGGAACCTTATTTTGTGTTTATCTCTTAAATTTCTCATTTGTATTTAATTAATTAATATAATTATTAAAGATATTAAATATATATAGTCAAGGTAATTACTTGTTATTATTATATACAATTTATTTTTTGTTAAATGTTGTTGAAAATTTTCTATTCATGTAATTAAAGTAATATATATATATATATATATAGGGGACGTATCATATGAGAATGGTCTTCTTAAGTGAGAATGAGAATGACTAATCTCAACTGTTAAATCAAAATGGAATGCCTAGATTAAAATACTTAAGAATTCAAATTTAAACATCATGTAACTATCAAATCTCTAAAAGATTCACTAAACAAAAACCAAATCTCTAAAAGATATCGATTATCATGTCCTAAAATATCTCAATTATCATTTCACTATTCTTCAAGATTGTCATCACCACCATGGCCACCACCACCACCACCACTGTCATGACCACCACTGCAACTGCCACCACCACCTTAACCGCCACCGCATCTACCATCGTTGACGCCACCACCGCCGCCGCCACTACTACCATGACCATCGTTGTCATCACCGTTGTTGCCGTTGCCGCCACCACCATGATCGACAATAATGATGGTGATGGCAGTAATGGTCATGGTGTTAACACATCATTGCCATGACCAACATTGCCACCATTACCATAATTGCTATCACCACCACTGTCATAACCATCGTCGCCATCGCCGTCACTGTCGGCGACGGTGGCAGCGGCAGCAACGGTGATGATGGCGATGGTCATAACGGTGGTGGCAGTAGCGGTCATGGTGTTGATGGTGATAAATTAACAGCAATTTTGAAAAAGAGTAACGTGATAATTAAGATCTTTTAGATATTTGATTTTTGTTTGGTGAATTTTTTAGAGATTTGATAGTTACATGAGTTTAAATTTGAATTCTTAAGTATTTTAATCTAGGCCTTCCATTTTAATTTAAGGGTTAAGATTAGTCATTTTCCTTCGCACATCCCGGGCGCTGACGAAGGCAAGGAGTGATCGTCGGTGCAAAAGAGATAAGGCATGGACAAGAAACAACTCCTGGCAAGCTTCCAGTAGGAGGGGTACATGAATGAATTGATTACACACCGGAATGAGAGGGATCTAGAGGCTATGTAGTATGGGACTGTACAGTTGAGGATAGCGTAAGGAAATTAATAAGTGTTACTTATACCAACAAGATGCATCTACTTTTCAATAGCCTATCACTTAAGAACTCCACAGTTAAGCGTGCTTGACTTGGAATAATTTTGGGATGGGTGAAATCTTGGGAAGTTTCTTAAGAAGGGTGTGAGTGAGGACAAAGCACGCTGAAAAGTCTTGTGTTGGTTTGTGGGGTCAGTCACTGATCCTGAAAGACAATAACCTGTATTTATTATATATAATTTATTTTTTATTATATGTAATTATTAAATGTCGTTGACCACCGAGCGCATAGATGAACCGGTAGGGGATTCTTCTAGCTTAATTAGTGGTCTTGAGTTCGAGTCTTAGGTACGTAGCTGCGTTAAATACTCAAAGGGAGAGCTTTGCCGCCTATAGTGATCCTACCCAACTTAAGCATGATTGCTTTCAGTAGAGGATACTTGTAGTCTTTACCAAAACTGTTGGTGAAAATTTTTTATTTTTGATTTTTTATTGATAAAAATACATAATTATATTAATTATGGTTATTTATAATCTATATTTATAATAATCTATAATCTATACAAAAGAGAACTTTTTTAAACTCAAATCTGACATATGTCGAACTTTTAGCTTACAATTTCCTTCCTTAATCTCCTCATATTATGACACTTGGCATCATCAATTTTTGGAACCTTATTTTATGCTTGTCCCTTAAAGTAGTATTTTGGTCTATGCAATGCACAAAATAGATGTTTATCTAATATAACTATAATTTATAATAACTAAATACAAATTATATGAAAATTAAAATTCATAATAAATAAATATTTTTGATCATATAAATTATATTTTAGATTTATGATAAACAATTTATATTGTGATACAATGTTATTTTTAACTATTAATAATATCTTTTAAAAATATTAAAATTCAATTTAAAAATAAAGAAATTAAATATTGAAAGAGATAAGAAATTAAGAAAAATATCTAAAAACACTCTCGTTGAATAATAATTCCTAAAAACATTTCCATTCAATATAACTAGTTTAATAACTCGTGCCTTGCATAGGTAAGTATATAATGTACAAATTTTATATATGTTAGTAAATATTTTTATATAATTTTTGATATATTTCTCTATTATTTTTAATTTAAAAAATATATGTTAGTAAATATTATATAAATATTTACACAAATTATATATGTTCATGGAAAAGAATATTAAATTTAAAACTTGTGTAAAATATAGGTTAAACTATTGAGTAGGTCCCTGAACTTTTTGGTAACTTTTAATCAGGTTCCTGTACTATTTTTTTTAATTGAGTCTTTAATCTTTTAAAAAAATTTAATTGGGTCCTTGGTGGTAAATTACAATGAATATTTTGTTAATTTGGATAGAATATTTCCTAATAAGGATTCAATTAAAAAAATAGTATAGGGACCAAATTAAAAATTACTTAAAAGTTCGAGGACTTACTTAATAGTTTAACCTTATTTTTATTCTTTTATCTTAATCTGCCTTTGTTTTATTTTAGGAAAAAAAGGAGAAATTATATAAAGAGGTAGAAAACATCTCTCAATATTCAAATGCTGTCACATTATTATTATATAGCTAAAATTTCATGAACCTGAGCATTGACTTGAATGAAACACAGTGGAATACTTGCATAGACATAATTTATACAATAAATTAAATAATTTAAATTAAATGATTTCATAAATTTTTTGTATCATGTGATATTTTTTATTAATTAATTAAGTTCATCAAATATATAAATAGTGTTTACATAAAGGCCTTATCTTAGTAATGCACTTATATTAGTATGTTAAATATTATCTATCATGTATTCAATCTAATGCCACATAATAGTTAACATTGAGTCATTAATGGTTAGCAAATGAACATTTAATGGTCGGATCAAAATTGCAAACTTTTAAAATTTAAGAGACAAATCGAAAAATTAAAAATATGGGGACTAAAATTGCAGATTTTTAAAAATTGGAGGACTAATATCGCGAAATTAAAAATAGGGAGACTAAAATCGCAGATTAAAAATTATAGGAATACCAAAAATTTAATTTGGCCTTATTTTTTATCATATTATAGATGCAAAGTATTTATTGGTTTTATCAATAACTAATCTCTTCCAGAAAATTTGGCTAACCACTTTTAATAAGGTATCTTCTCCCAACCATGTTTTTTCATCCACAAGGCTCAAACCCAACACCTTATTGGACTAATATAATGTTAGTAAATTAAAGGTTAAACTACTGAGTAGGTTCCTAATCTTTTAGGCAAATTTTAATTAGGTCCCTGTATTATTTTTAACTTTTGTCTGATTGAATTAAATTTAAAAGATTAAGGACTTAATTTTAAAAAAATTAGTACATGGACCTAATTAAAAATTGTCTAAAAGTTTATGGACCTACTCAATAGTTTAACCTAAAATATAATCACATGACAAATAACGTTTTAACCAACATTGGTTGGCACAAGTGGAAGCAACTTGTGTCCCTTAACCAAGTTGTCCAAAGTTTGAATCTTGGCCTTGGGTATGGAATAGACCATGTTGAGAGGGGAATACCCACCTTGTGTGCGCTCACAGTCTCTGGCAGAGATTAGTCACTATTTTCAACGGTGGATACTTCATACCAATATTATGGTAACAAAAAAAAAAATGACAAATACCCTTTTAAGACTTTTGTTACAAAAAATATGTCCAATAATATTGTTGAATTTATAGTCCAATAATATATAGGCAACATATCAAATGAGATCCATAAACATATACCATTAGATCTTATTTGAATTGTTAAGATTAAAAGAAAAAAGCACATGACATTTTTAAGTGGTCATGTGACCACCACTAAATAACTTTAAATATTGACTATCCATGAATGATTATATGACTCAAATTTAAAGTACACATATCCAAAGATAAAGCTTATGCTAAAATAATGAAAGAAAAAAAAACAATAAAAAATGTTACATATTACAATGAATTGAATGGAATAAGTTACAGTGCTAGAATCCACCAATTGACTTTGTGTAGTAATTAAGTGGGTCAACATTACACTAAAATTTAACAATTGGTGTCTATGAAAATAGGATAATACAATAACTTCATGTATCTAATAATATGCATGTTTTCCTTCTTATCAATTCGCTTTCACTAAGAAACAAGCTCCCTAAAAGCTTTTCTTTGAAGTATTTGTCCACACGTTATATCATAGGAATTGCTGAAAGACATAAAATATGTACATCATTCTAATTTTAGAAAGAAGAAAAAGGAGAAACATGATACTTGAAACACTAAACAAAATGGACCTTAAACAAAATCTCAAAATTTAATGATGAATTATTATCTTGTCCACAAAGCTAATAAAGCAAAAACAAAAAAAAAACTCTAAATTGTTTTTCCTCAATACACTACAATAATATTTCATGTTCTATAACAAAGAATACCAATTACTCCAATAAGAACGAGAAGGATGGAGAATGTGAAACCATCTACATATATATGTAGTTAAAAATTACATATTTGATGATTAAAGTGTTATCAATAAATAATAAAATAACTAACATTCATAATCAATAAATGTTTGATATATAAAAATAATAAAAGTAATCGAGTTAAAATCAATCATATATCAATTTTATATATTTATGTTATGAAATTAGTATAAATCTTACGAAATTGCTTAATTTGAATTAAAATATATATTTGCATTATTAATTAATTTGAATCAAAATATATATTTATGTTATTAATTTGAAAGTTCAAATCATGTTAATCATATTTACCTTAATTACTATAATTATGATTTTTTTTGAATTACAATAAAGAAACAAATAATCTAATTATATAAACATTTCTTTAATTATAAAAAAAATTCCATAAAATTTATTAAATTAAATATCGTATTATATAAAATCAAATTTCATATAAGGTTTAATGATTTAATTGATTGATTTAATCATTATATATATATATATATATATATATTCATTATAATCACCTTAATTATTACAATTATAATAATTACGTACTTTTAAGAATAAATAAAATAAATAAAAAAATTTAGCAACATTTTGACGAAAAAAGAATCAATATGGTATTATCATGTGGCATCTTCCTATATGACAATTTTTTTATAATACACACACACACACACATTATATAAATTACCAATTATATATTTGTGTCATAAATTCAAAATAAATCTTGCGAGTTCTCTTAATTTAAATCTATTATAAATTTGAATCAAAATATATATTAATATTATCAAATAATTTGAATCAAAATATATAATTGTATCATTAATTAGAATGTTTAAATCAAGATTGCTTATCATAATTAAATCAATTATTTTATTCATTATTTTCATGACTTGATATTTGATTACTGTTATTATAAAAAAAATTCTATAAAATTTAATAAATTGATTATCATATTATAGAAAATCAAAATTCATATAAGATTTAATAACTTAATTGATTGATTCAATCAAAATATATATTCATTCTAATCAACTTAATTACTATAATTAAGTATTTTTATGAATTAAACTTTAAATAAAAAATGTCAATGTTTTTTCGTCAAAAAAAAAATCGATGTGGTGCTGCCATGTGGCAATCTACCTATATGACAAAACTTTCTTTTATAATAATATATTTGACATAATTGATTTGTATTAGAATGGTTTTGTGCGTTAACTTAAAAAAAAAGGAAGAGAAAGCGAATGATCTTTTTGATTGATAAAAAAATAAAAGGATTGAATGAGATTTTATGGGTATTTATAAGTAAATGATATTTTTTTGTGTAAATTTTAAATTAAATTAAATTTAAATAAATTAAGTTTGTAAAATATTTATTATAAATTTATTAGAAAATACATGACTGGTAATAAGGACAATAATAATGTATATATACTTTAAAATAGTTAAGATGGTTTAACTATTTTCAATTACCATTTTTTTTCACCAAATACGAATAGAATGTTAGTTGTAGTTATGATAATACTCTATTTATTTCATTAGCTCATACTAATGAGTGTCTAGGAGAGCATATTAAGAAATCAAAAATTGAATTGTATCTAATAAAAAAAATATCATTTAGTATATTAGAAACTTTAAAAACTAATTTTCATTCAATATTTCCTACTCTTGAATCCTTAAAAATTTGTTTCTTCTATTTTGAAATAATTATCATTTTTACAATTTTTTTATTTAAACTATTATATTTTAAAATATCAAAAAAATATTTACTATTTTTTCTAACTTTATCCTTCTCTCTACACTTTCTTTTAAATATTATGTTTTGATAATCATAAAGTAATTTGTTATCTTTTTTAAGAGATAAAATATTAAGAATTCTTAGTCCCAATTAATAAAAAATAATTTAGTCTTAAAATATTTTTTAATTTTAGGAGAATTACTGATTTTTTAATCCTTATATGCCATTTCAAAATGATAATGATTTCATAATAGAAGAAATATTTCGTTTAACATTATTATGATCAATTTTAATGAAATATAAATGATTTTATGTCGTAGACTTAAAGTTTAATTTATTGAATGTTGTAAAAGTGAATTGGTAGCCTTGATCTCGCTTGAATTAATTCAACCCATCAAGTTATAAGACATAAATTATAAGCGTGCAAGTTTAAATTTCTATAATATGTTGTTTTTATTTTTTATTTTCTTATCTCTTATTTCCCATATCTTTCTTATAAAGCTTACTCTAGAGTCTCTCCTTAAATCAAAAGAAAAACAAAAGAAAAATGATTAGCTATTCCTCATTTGACATGGTTTAATAAAGAAAAGACCAACACAATTCCATATAATACAAGCTATTCACTTCTTGTCTTGAGACTAAGTAAGTTTTGACCAAGCTAATTTTTCATGCATCACTATCTATCTTGCTACGATATTTGATTTCTTGCTTATATTTATCCCTCCATTGAAAATAAATAAAAGGAATAAAAAGATGTTAGCAATTGACTATTTCAAAAAGAAATAAAGAAAATAAAAACAACAAAGCATAGAAACGATGAAAATGAAAACAATAATGCTCATACGTATTTATAGATGAGTTGATCATATGGATTTTTATTTCATGAAACTTAAATCATGAAAGATTTTTTAACTTAAATATGTTATAAATTTGAATATATATTCGTATTATCAATCAATCAATTAATTGAATCAGAATATATATATATATATTTATGTTATTAATTTGAATGCTGAAATTATGAAAATGGTTATAATTACCTAAATTAATATAATTTTGTATTTTTTATGAATTAATGATTTAATTGATTAATTTAATCAGAATATATACTTGTTATAATTAGCTTAATTACTACAATTAAATATAACAATGTGT
Organism: Spatholobus suberectus; assembly: GCA_004329165.1. NCBI lineage: Eukaryota > Viridiplantae > Streptophyta > Magnoliopsida > Fabales > Fabaceae > Spatholobus > Spatholobus suberectus. The sequence goes on along the minus strand of CM014732.1, from coordinate 33,359,323 downwards.
TCTTATGAATATGGTGATGCCATGTGTCATCTGCCTACATGACAAAACCTTCTTTAATAGATAATGGATGCTTTAATTATCATAATAAAAAATATTACTATAATTCATAATTATTGTGATTATAAATAATATTCAATAAAATTTGAAAATTTGATTTTCTTGTTATATGAAATTAAAATCAATTTAAGATTTAATTATTTAATTGATGAATTTTATAGAATATATACTCACTATAAATGCCTTAATTATAAATACCTTAATTATAAATGTCTTAGTTATTATAATCAAATATAATAATTTTTGGAACCTTATTTTACGCTTGTCCCTTAAACTTGTATTTTAGTCTATGCAATGCACAAAATAAATGTTTATCTTATATAACTATAATTTATAATAAATAAATACAAATTATATGAAAATTAAAATTTATTATAAATAAATATTTTTGATCATATAAATTATATTTTAGATTTATGATAAACAATTTATATTGTGATACAATGTTACTTTTAATTATTGATAATATCTTTTAAAAATATTAAAATTTAATTTAAAAATAAAGAAAATAAAATATTGAAAGAGATAAGAAGTTAAGAAAAATATCTAAAAACACTCTCGTTAAAGAATAATTCCTAAAAATGTTCTCATTCAATATAATTATTCTAATTTATATATAGAGATGATATCTCCTTTGTGTTTGAAATAATTAATGTAACTATTAAATATATATAAATATATTAAATACATGTGTGTGTGTGTGTGTGTATATGTATATATATATATATATATATATATATATAATTACTTTAGTTACATTAGTACAAAATTTTCATTAACATTTAATAATTACATTTCACAAATTCCTTGCTTTTAACAAAAAATTAATATATATATATATATATATATATATATATATATAATTACCTGTATTTATTATAATTTTTTTTGTTAAAAGTAAGGTATCCCTACAGTAGGAAGCCATTAGATTAATCTCTCTCAAACAAAAAATAGAGCAGTAGTTAAGGGGCATATCATGTCCCCACAAGTGCTATTCTATTTGCTTAGCCAAGAATCAAACAACTGTGAGGCTATGACCTGTCATATGCTTAAAGGATCCAAGCTACTAGTCATTTGTGCCACACCTTGCAGGTATCTATATATATTATATATAATTTATTTTCATTAAATGTAATTATTAAATGTCGTCAGAAATTTTTTATTTTTTTTATTAATAATTACAATTGATATATACTTTAACATAATGAGCTCGTTTATTACAACTTTTCATATAAAAAAAATCACTTCTTTTAAAAAAGTAATCTTTTTAAAAAGTTTTTCTTACTTGAAAAGAATCTAAAATTCAATTAAAATTATAAGCTATTTTGAATAGCTTTCAAAGTCCACTTTAACCAGGTGTAGAATATTAGCTAAATTTAATTTATTATTAACTATAACATAGTGACAATAACGTAATCTTGTCGGGATAATACTGTAACACCTATGTTTTCCTTAATGTGTGATTTAGTGATTTAATAACCGAAAGTGGAAATTAAAATATAATTTTGATAATTAAGACAAATTAAATAAGTTGTTGTTATGTGATTGTTGTTTTATGTTGTTTTGCCTTGGAATTTTGGTCTAAAATTGTGGAACTTGAGGAAAATGTTGGTTGAGCCAAATGAAATTGTTGATGGTATTTGTCTAGGGTGTTGAGTGAATAGTGATATCGAGACAATTTGGGTCTTAGGGAGTGGTAGATGGACCTTTAGCCTTAATGAGCACAAAGCTCTTTTTGCCCTAGGAGGACTTTAAAGATATCCAAAACCCCTTCCTTCTCATTTTTGCTAGGCCACCCACAAACCATCTCCCCTAATCTCTCTTAAACTCTCAATCTCTTTTAAGTCCTTCAAGAGGAAAACAAGGTTACCTAGACCTATCTCATTCCCTTGTGGTGAGAAGAACTACTTTCCTTGAAGATTTGGCTCAAGGGTTGACTTCTCCATATTCTCCTCTTCCACAAATTCAAATTTTGGAAGCTCCAAGAGGTAAGGGAAGCTTACACTTGTTGAATTCGTGATGTATAAACGTAGTTAGGTGTGAATATTGCCTTGGTTTATGCTAAAAAAAAACTAAAATTGAATGAGTTTTGTTGGATTTTTGTTTAAAATGGGTTTGTTGATGAATGTGACGATTTGTTGTTGAGATGTTGTAATGGTTGTGAAATCTGTTGGGTATGATGTTATGGAATGTTAAATGGTGTTGTTTGATCTCTGTGGGGCTGAATTGGAGTATGGGTAAGGGTAAAGTTTGGATTTTGGGATTTTTTGACGAGATTCTCTAGTTCTGTTACCTCGCAATCGATGAGCAATGAGGGCTCTAGCTGAACGACCCTTGATGTCTCTGAGCGAGTGTTCTTAAGTTGCAGTGATTGAGGAAAAGAAGAAATTAGCAAAGCGATGTTTAGTTCGCTAAGCAAGTGTTCATGGAAATCTGAAAAATTTCCAGAAGGTAGTTCACTGAGTAAGTATGGGCATTCCAAAATGCCTGGGAATGGTTTGTTAGGCGAGGACGAGACTCACTGAGTAATTTCATGTCCTGGAGAGTTTGTGCTCTCTATGGCAAGCCTCTTGCTGAGCGAGTAATGTATTCGCTTGGCTAGAGGCGCGTTTTAAAATTGGTTGTTCTTTGGAGTGGTTGGTCATTAAACGAGTGGGGAACTCGCTGAGCGAATTATGATTGAGAAAGATTTGTGAAAGTACCTGGAACGAATTTGCTAAACGATCCTAGTTGTTGCTAAGTGAGAGACTCTGGAGACAAAAAGGTGCTTTCTTGAGTGAGTTTTTGCTTAACAGGACTCATGGTCGCTGAGCGAGAACCTTTGTGGGGGAAGGTAGGCCCTTTGTAAAGGAGACCTTCGTTGAACGAGTTGGGTAGTCAGTTGTTGTTTCAATTAAAGATCTAATTGTGTTGAAAGTGGTTTGAGGAGGACTCTTAGTGTGAATCTATTGTGAAATTGTTAAGTGTATAAGAGAAGTAGAAGGTTGTTTGATAGGACCTTCACTTGTTGTAAATGATGTTGTTTTGAGTTTTCCTCATGGGATACGGGCTGCATGGGGTTGGTAGTGGTTGTTTGGCCATGTGTGGTGCTAAATTGAGCCCACATAGTGTTGTTGTGAAATTAATTAACTTGGTGATGTTGAGGTGTATGTTATAGTGTTGTACATGCATTCATGCATATGTTGGCAGCTAAGGTCGCTGATGATGGACCTCATGTCGTGGTGTAAGTAGGCACGTAAGTTGGTTAGCTGACTAAAGTAGACAACTCAGACAAGACCTCCAACCTAGTGTTGGATGAGACGTGGGGTCGCTGTCATAGGCCTTCGGGGATAAGTGGATGGGCGATTCTGCAAGGGATTAAGGTAATGCAAACCTTGAGTCACGGTAAGCCACCACCTATATACACTTATCCTGATAGATCACATAACCTTATCCGTAGATCAGAGTTTGGCAATCCCTGAATGGTGAGAGGCATGTGACGAGGTGCTGTTGATGCCATGTTAGGGGGTGAGACATGGCTGATCGCTCGAATTGTTGTAAATCTCTCGAAAATCGTGTCCTCATGTATTGACATGGTAGTGGTGAAATCGTTGCATCATGTGCTCTAACATTATGAAGTCTATACCATAGGATTATATATTTGTATACATGTGAGTGATGATGTGAATTGTTGATGATTTCTTTGATGATATGCTATGTTGTTTTTAAGTAAGCTTATCCTTGCTTTGCTACATTATTGTGGTTGTTGTCGTTGCTGTCATTGCTTTCTATTTAATTGTGATGATCACGTCTTTGGGCGTAGGAGTAGACGGTGAGGCTTAGTGGATTTGGCTTCCTAGAGCTAAAGGTGAAGCTACTAGCAGGAGGTAGTGTGACGCGATGAGTCACATTTTGCTCTTTTAATGTTTTTGTGATAACTATTTCCTTTTTTATTATGAAGTATAGTGTGACTAGTCCAAGGGAATGTGTTTCGTACCCCTCTCCCCTTTTTTTGATGTATATTTTGTCCTTGGTGCCATTCCTCCTGTTCATTTATTCTTTGTGATTTGTAAAGGTATATGGTGGTACTATTTGAGACTAATAAGTCTTCTTTTGGCAATTGCACATACATATATATATATATATATATATATATATATATATGTTCTCATGCAATGTTAGTTTTCCTTTGATGATATGGTGTTTACTAGGCTTCTTCTTCGATGGTGTAAAGGTGGGAAAAAAAAGAATATAATCTGGTTTATTTTCGAAAAACTCCATATACAGTGCTTTTACTTAAATGTGGTTAGAGAAGTGGCATCGTGTCATAGCGACTATAGGTCGTTACAAATAATATATATTATTTAAAATTATATATATAAGAATCTTGTTATTATATTAAATATTTGTAATTATTTAAAACTATAAATATTAGCTAAATTTAATTTATTATTATCTGTCATATTTGTAGTAGATCCAACACGGTGACGATAATGTAATCTTCTCGGGACAATACTCTTCTTATATTATATTCTTTTTTAATATTTTAATTTATCTCAAAATATTAAATATTTTATGAAATTAAAAATATTGTCTTTTTTCTAATATTATCATCATCTATTGATATTTCACTCACATATTTAAATTAATTCATAATTATATTCCAATTTATAGAAAAATATTTATCAAAAATATTAGTTACAATAAATAATATTTGTATTCACGAAGTTTGATTTTTGTAAAGATTTTGTGAAGCTTTTGTCTGTTTTATAAAAAAAATGAAAAAGTGCAAACGCTAGTAGTACTAGCATATTCCACATGTGTCACCACAATTGCCAACTGTCCGTTTTATAAAAAAAAAAAAAAGTGAAAACGCTAGTAATACTAACATATTCTACACGTGTCACAAAAACTGCCAACTGTGTGCTAAGTGGCTGCCACGTAGGATACCTAAATTAAATAATAATAAAAATGACATGACACTGAAAACTCTAGTTTGACTAGTGTGTTCTGGCGTTGACCACCCCACTTTGATAATATATTTCAAAACAGCCTTAAATCAATAAATAGTTTATAAAAGTGACCCAATTTAGTCAATCAGCTGAAGCTCTTAACGTTTCAACCATAGGTCAGATCATGTTTGTTTTAGGCCGATTGACCAAATTGGGTCACTTTTATAAACTATTTACCAATTTAGGGCTCTTTTGAAACATATTACTAAAGTGGGATAGTCAATGCTGAAATTTTAGTGCCACATCAGCATTATTATTATTATTATTATTTTAATTTAATTCCAAAAATGTCAAGTGGCTGTCACGTGGGATATCCCAATTGTAGTAGCGTGAGAAAGTGCTACTGCCACTAGGGTATCTCACGTGGTAGCCACTTGAAACATAGTTGGTAGATTTGGTGACACGTGTGAAATATGCTAGTATTGCTAGCATTTTCACTTATTTATTTATTAAAAAAAAACAAAAAACACTAATAATGTTTCATTTTCAACTATTTATTTATTTTAAAGTGGACAAATTGAAAAATGGACAAACTAAAAACGGATACGTGTGGAATATGGTAGTACTACTAGCTTTTTAACTTATTTATTTATTTAAAAAAAACAAACTAAAAATGCTAGTAGTACTAGCATTTTTTAATTTTTATTTATTTTTAAAATGGACAAAAGTTGCATTGGGTAGAGGTGGAAACACACAAAATGCTAATAGTAATAGCATTTTCACTTTTAATTTTTTAATAATTGGTGTGGTTGGACAGTATACAAAAGGCTATTACCAATAGCGTTTTCATTTTTATTTTTTTTTAAAAAAAATTTCACATGCCTATAAATACACCCAAAACATTATTGCAACTCACATATCTAAAAACCACACTTCATATATGAGTTCAACAATTGTCATTGTGTATTACAATGGGAAAATTAGAACAAATTCTAAAAGGATCGCGTTTGAGAGTGATACTATGACACCTTTTACCCCAAAGCTAATTATTAAATAAATATTACAAAGATATAATATACTTTTCATTTGCAAAATAAAACGGTAATTTAGAATCTTTCTCTTCACATGATAAAGGACATCACATGCACAACTCATATTTACTAAAATTCCATGAGATACTTTACTGATTAACCAAAAGATGGTGGCCCATAGTTGGCCTTACAAGTATTTGGAAAATTAATCAATTTAAAGAAGTAAACCTATTAATCTAAAGTTCAAAAGCTGAAACAATAAATGTAACACCCATTCATATTAATTTAGTTATTAAGTTCAAGTAAATGAAAATGCGTGTAAAATTTTTCTACTTAAAAAAAAAATTCCAAACTTAACAGAATTTGGAAATGGTAGTAAAAGATGAAAGATAAGACTGTATATACATACATATATATAGTAAAAGATGAAAGATAAGACTGTATATACATATATATATATATATATATATATATATATTATATATACATACATACATATATATATACATACATACATACATATATATATATACATATATATATATACATATATATATATATACATACATATATATATATATACATACATAATATATATGTATGTATATATATATCATAAAACTATACATCATGGTTTGATAATACTAAAAACTAAAAAAATACATCAAAAGATAGACACTATCTAACCCAATATGTACATCGAAAAGATTTTATATAGAACAGTGTTCATCTACCCTATCCCTTATACAAAAAGAAAAAATACTATAGGTCTTCAGGTCCTCTCCCGTGGAGAAGTTCTCTAACTCGTATTTAGCATCACGAGGTGTTAATGTCGTCTTCAATAATCACGATCAATCATACACAGAAGAAAATAATGGAGTGAGGTGTTTTGTTCTAAAATTACTTTTACATGTATGGTAAGAAATCTACCATAAAATAAAGATAAAACACAACTGACAACAAAAGGGATCCTACGGTTCATTCTAAATTGTATCAGACTACCCTTGACTAGGTATGGATCCATACTTCCCATTAGTGGGTAATAGTTCTCAATAGAACCTAGGAAGTGACTGTGAGTACATATACCTTTCTCAACATCACCACGTGGTACAGTCCTCATTATTATTGAGGAAAATAATAGTCAGGATATCCATTTATAGAGGTATACTCTCAAACTAATCTTGGAATGCTGAGCAGTTGTCGGGGTTATTAAGTTTGGTCAGGCGAATATCCCGACTCAAGGACGCTACCTTGGCCATTGGGACCTTCACCACTCGATGCCTACCTCCAAGACCTCTGTAAGTGGGTCCCTGCCTTTTATTCCTCAGCGTACCAAACTGTAGCTTTCCTAGCAGGGTGTTATGCCACCGCATGTCACTTGCTTTACATTACTCACTAAACTATCAATTCCTAACTTCTCAAGCAGAGGTTTTTCTGGTCTCAATTAATTTGAGCACTGGTACAATCAACATTTCTGCCTTATTTTATAGAAATTGCACTATACCAAAATTTTAACAGAAATACAATTAAGTAAACATATAAAATTTTAGAAGAATAACGACATAGTAATTATGATTTAATTACTAAAATTTTGGCAGAATAAAAACTAAATAAATACATTTTAATTTTCTAAATTTGAGCAAAGTAATAGCTTAGCAAATGTATTTTAATTTTCTAAAATTGAACAGAGTAACAGCTTAGCAAGTAAAGTTTAATAATTTAAATTTAAGTAGAGTAAAAATTTAGTAATTATGATTTAATAATCTAAATTTGAGCAGGGTAACAACTTAGCAAAAATTAAAGTTTAACACTAAACAATAATAAAACTTAAGCTTAAACGGGTTTAAGGGAAAACCCTTCCTACCAACATGCAAAGTAACAATAATTTAGAACCAACCCCCACTCTCCCCATTACCTCTAAGATAGTTGATGAAGAGAATGGAATTGTTAGTGCAAAGCTTCTAGGAGGAGAAATTCTACTAGTTGAAAACTAGCAAAATTTTAACATAAAAACTAGATAAAAATATTTTAGAGAGAGAAAACTTTAGAAAGAGAAGCTCTCTAGCTTGGGAGAGGAAGAGGAGATGCTGAAAATTTGAAGGAAGAAGGGGCTATTTATAAAAGAGGAAGGGGTCTTAGGTGTCCACCAATGACATAAGCAATTATGCAATAAATCAAGTTTTAAATTTGTTTTTAATTTAAATTTAGGGACAAATATGCACACTTAAGGACACATACACCGTTGAGGGTGTTGAATCACCTCTCCTAGGCTTAGGGATGTGCTTCACCAGCTGTCTCAAGCTCCTATGTGCCAATTTTGATCTGTAGGTGAATTAACCGATACCGATAAAAATGCCTAAACTTGAAAAATTAGCTTTTAATATCAAAAAAATGAAATTAAATGTAAAACTAGACAAATACATTATTTTTCATCAAAAATAAAATTTTAATAATTAATTTTTATTTTTATTGATTTATTTCAAATTATATGTATTTATTTTGTATTTTGAAGCTAGAAAATTCATACAAAATCTATTTTAATTCAATAAATACCAAAATTTTTATAAAAATTCTAAAATTAAATAATTTACCTATAAATAAACTAAAATTACCATTTTTACCCTTTTTGGATGTCAAACCAGTACTGGCTGACTTATTAGACATCTAGGGGTATTTTGGTCATTTTATACAGGAATTTCAGAAAATTTTCAAAATTATATTTAGATATATATGACATAATTCTAAGCTCAAATTGACATTTTAATGTCAATTGAATCTTTTTCTCATGCCAGCCCTTAATGTTGAGAAATAGGGACAAAATCTTCATTTTCTAATTTTTTCGGGTTTCGGCTCAAAAAAAATATTAAAAATCACGATTAAATAACTCTTGAAATTTTGAGCGAAATGGTGGGAGTCTGAATTTTAAAATTCCTTTTTAATTTTTCAGAATTGCATTGCTAAATATTAAAAAAACAGTGGAAGAATTAAAATAGGATTGCTATATTTTTCACTACTTTTCTTTCAAAATAAAGTTTTTATAATGAGAGATATATAATATAAAATTTTCAAAATATTTTGAGATCAAAAAGTCTCTAGTTGGTTCCCATAGTTAACTAGGGGTATTTTTGTCATTTTACAAAAATTATCTCAATAAATTCTAGAAAAATTTCTAAAATTATTATTAATTGTTCTAAATACATTGATGACTTAAAAACAATTTTTAACATACAGAATAATTTAATATATAAAAGTAGGGGTGTTACAATAAATAACTAAGATCTCAATGTCACATTACTATCAAAGCTGAGAAAACTCAAAGATGCTATAAAATAAACTACAATGAGGCCAATGCCTCTACTCTAAGACTCCTCCTCAAGGTCCTGTTGGATGTCACTTGTGTATCACATACATAGATAGAAAACACAACAAAACAAGGGAGTAAGATACATCTTACATCATGCTCAAAGTATGAAAATGGAGATAGGTAGAATACACATCACATACATAATCAAAATAACATTAATTTGCAAGAATCAAAACACACAAACATATGTAATGCAATACCTAGCTTATACTTCTCATGCACATGTGGTACCAATTTAAGTTCATCTCAAAAGTAGACTAGGAGTAAGTGCACGACCATAAGAAGCGTCATTGGTATCGATGCCTCCGGCTTTCGCACCCTCAACTAGTATGATATTTCTTGGTGACTAGTCAGGGTTACCTAGCTTTGCCAGTACACTCCGGTTCGATGAGATCAACATGGGTCATTGGAGTTTCCACACCAAGCACCACCCCAAGGCTAGGGTTAGACAACTCATCCCAGCCTCCACAATGATTCAATGTCATGATGCATGGTTACATACAATGCTTATAGCTTTTCATAGGCTTTTATCATGAAACATTAACATAAGTTCATATCACACTCAGTTTTCTCAAGGTAAATAATAATCACAAGGTATAAACTCAACAAGGCATCCAAAAAAAGCAACAATGAGTTAAAGACTGCAAAAGGAGTTCATAAGCACAAAAATGGGCGAGGAAGAGACTCAGACATTCGTTTTGGAGCAACCAAGGTTGCACTCGTCTAGCGGGACAAAAGGGTCGCCTGGTGAGTCATGCCATGACTCACCTCGTTTAGTGGGTTGTGTATCTTGCTCGACAGGTCAGCACGCCCGGCAAAAAATGCAGTCGCTCGACACTAGAACGGAGTTCAGTTTTTGAAAAAAGTTGCCCAGCGGCTATCTAACCCCGCTTGGCGGGTCTGAGATCTCAAATTTAATTTGTTTTTCATGTTGTCTTTGGCTTCTAAACGCTCCAAAACAAATAATTAAATTCTTAATAACTTCTTCTACCTTGATAATTAGTCAATCTAACTTATAAATTCTTCACTCACTCACAATACCCTCAAAACCTGTTAAATCTCTAACTTAGGCACAAAGAAAAAAGCAAAAACAATCCATGACAGTCCATAATAAATTAAACATAAAATTTCAATAAAGCACATCAATGAGTTGGGGAAAATCGCATTCCCCTTTGCACACACAATCATACAATTTCACACACAATTAGGGTCTAGGGCCAACCCCTATACCCACGACCAAAGCTATACCCATGAGCGAGATAACTCACTCCCTCTTACCTTGAAAGAGGTGATCTCTGACAAGAGGATGCGAACGGTGCAACATCATCTTCCTAAGGTTCCTCACTTCTTGACTACAACGACTCTGATGGCATAGTATCTCCAAAGAGGCACAAGAGAGTGAATAAGGAAAAAGGGTTAGGTTTTCAAGAAACCTAAGGGACTTTTAAAGCTAACTTTGGGCTTTTGAAAACTAAGCCCAATACAAGAGTCTTAAAACTTTTTAAAAACATTCTAATTATAAAACCTAATTTTAAAGGCCTAATACTCTTTTTTCTAAAATATCATTTTATTAAAAACAAGGCAAACAAATAATAATAATAATAATAATAATAATGATAATAATAATTAAAAGAAAACATTGGGGTGTTACAAATACCCCGAAGATGTTTAGGATAAAAAGAGACATCACATTGGCTGCCCTTAAGGACAAAAGAAAAATAAATAAATAACTGAAAATGTTAGTAGTACTAGCATATTCCACATGTGTCTGTTTTTTAAAAAATAAATAAATAATTAAAAACGTTAGTAATACTAGCATTTTCTATTTTCAAATAAATAAATAAGTGAAACACTAGTAGTACTAGCATATTCTACACGTGTCCATTTTTTAATTTGTTTGTTTTTTAGTTTGTTTGTTTTTTTAAAAAATAAAAAACTAAAAACGCTAGTAATACTAGCGCTACTAGCATTTTTCTATTTTTCAAATAAATAAATAAATAAATAAGTGAAAACGCTAGTAATACTAGCATATTCCACATATGTCACCTTTTTGTCCATTTAAAAAAAAGTGAAAATGCTAGTAATACTAGTATATTCCACACGTGTCACTAAATCTACCAACTATGTTCCAAGTGACTGTCACGTGAGATACACCAGTTCACGCTACTGCCATTGGAGTATCCCACATGGTAGCCACTTGGCATTTTGGAGTTAAATTAAAAAAATAATAAAAATGTTGATGTGCACTAAAAACACTAGGTTGACTAGCATTTTCTAACGTTGACTATTCTACTCTAGTAATATGTTTTAAAAAAGTCCCAAATCAGTAAATAGTGGTGGAGAGCTGGAATAATATGCACGAAATCATAAATTCTAACTTCAGTGCGACCATTGCACACATACTAAAAAAAAGTCTTGATTTCAATATTGATTTGATTTTACATAATTGATAAAAAAAATCTCTTTAAATGTTATGATTTATCTTATACATACAAAATTGCCCCATTAAGTAAGCCAGAATTTGCCCCATTGTGTTTTAGTTATATAAAGCACTATTTACATGTACAAATATAAATAGTTGTAAGCAATAATGTTTCTTGTTCGCAATACAAATTAGACAAATAGTCTTCTTTTATATTTTCAAATGTTATTAATTTACAACTTCAAATATTACAAGATATAAAAATGGATTAAACCTTAATTAATATCAATTCGATGACAATCAATATATCATTTTCTGTTAAACGTCAATCAATATTTAATTAAAATATAATACAGGTTTAATGTGAAATAGGTAAATGTTCCAATTTTGGGGGGGGCGGGGCAAATCATTGTGGTCCTTTTAATAGTTGATATAAAATTCTTCAAAATTTTTATGATCCAATTAAGCAATATATTTAATTTTTGTTTTCCTTTATAAAACATTGACTAGCTTCTTTTGCAAGTGTTACATTTTATTCAATTAAAAAATTTCTAATAGCTTCTTCAGCACTCACAATATTTTTGGAGAATTTTGCAGTAGTCTTATCAAGTAAGTAACCGCTGCATTCAGAGGCCTTCATCTCACGAGCACGTCTATATAAACCTTGTCTGTTGTTCATGAAAACAGCCACCTAGACTTGGGTTCACACGAATCTTTCTTCGCATTCTTTCCTTGTTTACACCCCGTTGTATTTTCTGTTCTGCTTGATCTTCGCACTTCGATCATCCATTTTGTGCCAAACGATCGCATGGATCATGAGAAGAAAGTGTGCGAAACAGAGACGAACACGCCTCTGCCACCTCTCTCACTTACGCCCCCGTCACCCTCATTCTACTCTCAACTTTAGCCGAACACTCCAGAAATATTTACCCGTTACCATCCAAGCGTCGTTAGAAGGATGGAAAACAGCACGTGCTTCGCGTGCCACCAGCAGGGTCACTGGGCCATGAACTGCCCATTCAAGTCCTCTGATGCCAGACCCTTCAATAAAGGTTCCAATTGCGCCCAGAATATATGGTGCCGGTGTGGCCACGGGCGTTGCGAGGTGAAAACTTCAAACAGTGTTAAAAACCCGGGCAGGATGTACTATACTTGCCCCATCAAAAGGGTATGCAAATGGTTTTAACACTGATAACAGTTTCTTCCTTTCGTGATTCTCAGTTTGTTTTGATTTTTTTTTTTTTAAGTGTCTTTTGGTTTTTTGGTTTGTTTGTTTAGGGGGTGAGATGTAAAGATTTTGTTAAGTGGTGCGATGATCCCGTTGATGAGAGTGATTTGCAGCCTCCGCTGTTTAAGTATCCTGAGTGTGAGTGTGGTGCGGGAGTGTGTAGAAGGGTTAAGGCAACACAGAATCTTCATGCCGTTAAATACTGTTTCACTTGCCCTGTTAAACAGGTATGATGTGATGTTTGTTTTTGTTTCGTTTTTGAAGTTAAAATGCTTACCTTGACTTAACAGCTTATGTTTCGTGGGAATGGCAAGTTGTTGGATGATTGGTAGCATTGCTCGGTTGAGGAATCTGATTGTTAGTGTGGAATCAACACAGGCGTGTTTGCTTTTCATTAATTTCTAATTTTAACGGCTTTCTGTGTTGTGGGTATTTGGTTTTTGAAGGATAATCTCGAATGTTTAGTTTAAAATGCCTTTAGCGAGAAGTAGAGTGGAAGTGCAGCGAAGACGAAAGAAGTGCGGAGAAGTGTACTATTTCCGTTCGTTTGGTAGAGCAGAAGTAGCGTAGTAGAAATTTTTAAAATTAGTGTGAGCCCCACGTCAAATTTGATCCGCTCAATTTTGCGAAGAAATAGGAGAAGAAGTTGTCTTTTCCGTTAAATGCCTCGAGCTTTTGTCTCCAATAATACTATATATTCAAATATGGGTTTACCATATTCGAATATATGGCCCCCATATATTCGAATATGGTATTCGAATATGGGATTCCCATATTCTAATATGGTCATATATTCGAATATGGGTTTACCATATTCAAATATATGGCCCCCATATATTCGAATATGGTAAACCTATATTTGAAATATGTAGCATAATTGTATTTCAACGTTTTTCTGTAAATAATTTAATTTAAAAAATTAAGGGTATAAGTGTAATTTTATTTTTTCATTTTAAATTCCCAAAAGTCAAAAAGTAAACTAGTTTTAATCACCTTATTGGTTTGTTGGGTACGGTGGAGAGAAAGTGAGAGAACGAAAAGTTTGAAATTTAAATTAGAAGAAGAGTGAATTTTTTTTTAAAATTTTTGTTTTTAAAAGTCAAGTTTCTCTCTCCCTCTTTCTTGTACTTTCTTTTTAATCAAACAAAAGATAATACATTTTTTTTCTTCTATACTTTTTTTCCTCTCAACCAAACATATATATTTTTGAATGGAATGGTGAAATTCTCCTCTACTTTCAGCATACACCAATGCAGGTGCAGCATGACTTTTGTATTTATGTATTGGAAATGTGTCAATAATAGATGAGTATTTAGCAGATTTCTATGTAGTTAGTAACTTAGTATTGTTTTTTGTTTATCTTGGATTTTATGGACCTTTTGTTCTGTAGAATTTATTTTGGTCTTCCATGATCTATGTAATTTTTGCTTGCATTTAATTCATTTCATTATTTAATAATTTAATATCAAACAGAACCATGGATCTTGCGGTTACCTTGTGTGGGAGGATGAGCTGCTAGAAAATAAAGTATTGGGCGGCAAAGCTGTAAAAGAGCTCTTAATAGTTTTGGGGAAGACGATCAACTTGATCAAACTGACAATGACTTGGATGAGGGTGGTAATTTGCTAGTAAAGCATTCCAAAAAGATGAGAATCATGGACAGTTCTGAGGATCCAACAATGATGGCTGTATCTGATGCTGAGCTTTCACAGGGAGAAGATACAGCACTAGAGGTATCCCCCTTTAATTTTCCAGAATTTGAGGTTATGATGATTTTCTGGATCTACATTTTACTTTTTTACTAAATCAGTGTAATGCAATGCTATTGAGAAGGAAGCATCGCAATTATCTTGCCTTTCAGTATCAACACCTTCAAGGATCAGTGGTCGACAGGATGTGTTTCAAAGGCACATTTTTGCTGGTGCTGATATATCATTTGGTAGTGTTCATTTTCTTCCTTTCACTTCTTTATTTTTCTGTTGCCATTCTTATTTTTCAGAGCCAAGTGGCATCGTTTTGATTTTATTTTTTCTCTTTATTCTCTACAATCCAATCTTTTCGTAGGGTCTTTGCATTATAATAGTGGTTTGGTTTTATTCTTTAGCCCTGGACCTAGGTCAATTATACATTAAGAAAAGTCATCTTAGACCATCGATCTCAAGTTACAATCAATTTTATTTGGATATATGAAATTGAGTTGGGTGAAGTTTTGTATATTACCTTTCCTCTTGATCACAAAAATAAACTGTGACAGTAGTCTAAACAAATGCCCTCTTAAAATTTTTTATATGAAATTTAGAGAAGCCATGTGTGAAATTCTCTTGATGTGTTGTTGCAGGTTTTTGTTCAATGGGTTGGTTAGGTCGCCTTCGTTTCTTCAGTCCACAACAAAACTTGAAATTTCCCTCACCTCAGCAGATTTTCTGCTGTGAGTGTGATTTCCTTAGTTTTATTTATTTGTGTTCACTTTGATTTTGCATTATTCAGGTTAATTCTGTCCCATTTCATTACAGGCGTTTTCCCATCCTTTAATCCTATAGATGTTCCTAAACAAGCAAGTATTACTGATGTTCCTTATGGTGAAAATAACCGGTTTGATGGTATTAGTCTCAGTCAACAAACCCAACTTTCTACTGAGTTTTCTAATGATGTTTTTAGTCCCAAAAAATCACCAAGCAGTGAAAGAAAACTAATGTCAAGGGCACAAAGGCAAAGACAAGTGGCTTTCGTTGCACAACAGCAGCTCCTCATTGATCTAATAACCTTGGAGCCTCACGAGTATGAGTCAATGAAAGAGGCAGCAGATGACACTTTTGCTCTATTAGATAATTTAGGGGCAAATGATAGACAATTCTGTGAGCATATCTGGGATTTCATAAGTCTTACATCATCCGTTGCACAAATGAACACAACCATTGAAGATTCCCTTTCTCCTGAGGAACACAGTAAATGTCTTGAGGAGGAGAAAGCAAAATTTGCTCACATTCACAGCCTATATGTTAAGACCGAAGCTCTGTTCCAAGCTTCTGATCAATGTAGACAATCACTTTGTAAAGAGATCTCTCACTTCGAGGCCGTACTTCTTGAGAAACAAAGCCAATTAAAGTCCTATGAATTGGAAACTTCAAACATTGAAATAGAACTCGGTGATTTGAGAAGAAATATGTTGGAATCTGATACAGCCTTAAAGGCTAGAGCTGAGCAAGCAAAGGTAGCAAGGAAACTCAGGGAAGAGAGAAAAGCAAAACAAATTGCAGCCAAAACAGCCCTCGAGAAGGCCATACTTGAATTAGAATATTAATTACTCTATAGTATAATATATTAGTATTTGTTAAGTGTATGAACTAGAGTTGTAAAAAGTGGTAATTTAGCTTTTCTTTTTAATTTATTTTCTCTCTTTGTCCGTGCAAGAACAATCTCACGTTTATGTCGTGTTATTAGTAGCCTTTTATCATTTATCATTTGCAGCTTGCTACACGTCATTCACCCTCGAATCTTTTGGGTCCGGTTGGTTGGGCAGAATTTGAATTCTTAATTTTGGAAGTCAATTTTTTTTTCGTCCAACCAAACATTCCATTATGATATATTAGGCTGCAAAAATCCCCAAAGACCATGTGTACCACGCGTTACGACCGAACGTGCCAAAACCAATACCAAAAATCTAAATAAAAAATAATTTAAAAAAGAAAAGAAAAATCCTCGAAAACAGAAAAAGAAAATGAAGAAAGAAAGAAACCTTCTGCACTCCAAACTTTTCTACATCTCACACTGTCGAATTCATTACAATCACATGATTCACATTCTTATTACTATTCATTTATTTATTATTATTATTATTTTATTTGTGTGTTTAACAACTATTCGCCAAGCAGCGGAAGCTCTTTTCCGTGATGACGACGTGCGCGTTCTTCAACGTATCGGGTATCATCACCGGCGATCGCACTCACCGGCGGCGGTAGCAACCTCACTTCCACGTCCCCATGGAACCGTAATTCTCGAAACGGCAAAAGTCTCTTGCAGCAATCCCGTCTTTTACGTCCTCCCGCGGTCGTTTCCGCGTTTCGTTGAATTCTTCCCCAACTCCTCCCCCCTTGACGGAAAAACCGAACCCCTCCCAAAGTAAAAGCACACGCGGGCTCTTTTTTCTCTTCTTGTCCCTATTAAAGCCAGTTCCGTTATTTCGGTGTTTCCACACTCGCATTTGAAATTACTTATTTGTCTTCATTTCCGTTTTTCAGAATTGGGAAAGCTTTTCTTTTCTAATGGGGATGAAGAAGGCGTCGCCTGTGACGAGGGATCACGTGTTGCTGGCGTCGCAGGAGACGAAGGAAGCGAGGGAGACGAGGATTCGGAGCCTCTTCGATTTCTTCGACAGAGAGAATCGCGGGTTCCTGGACTATGCGCACATTGAGGCGGGTCTCTCGGCGCTGCAGATTCCGTCGGAGTATAAGTACGCGAAGGATTTGTTGAACGCATGCGATGCGGACAAGGACGGAAGAGTGGATTTCCAGGACTTCAAGAGGTACATGGACGACAAGGAGTTGGAGCTTTATCGCATATTTCAGGCCATTGATGTTGCGCATAACGGATGCATTTTGCCGGAGGAGCTTTGGGAGGCACTTGTGAGAGCAGGCGCGTGTCTTATGTTTAACAGAATTGTTCATTTTATTACAAATTCACTCTCCAGTTTCGTGGATGTTTGTGTGTTTCAGTTTTCTTGGTTTTTGATTATGTTTCCATGTAGGTTAGTTTGAGACAGAACTGTGTGTAAATTGCTGTCGTAGATCCCACAATAACCAATAATATGGCCAAAATAGTGCGTAAGAGTGGGAGGCAACTATTGCCTCATAAGTTAGTTTTTGGGATTGAGTTAGATGCAAATCCACGGTATCAGAGCTTATTCTAGTTATTGTTGTTGGGTTTATTGGATCACTTATAGATGTTCAGTCCTCAGCTTTAAGGGGTGTGTTAGAAATCTTACATTGATTAGTAATGTGACCAAAATAGTGTATATAAGTAAGAGAAAACCCTCACTTCATGAACTTAACTTTTACGGTTGAGTTAGATTCAAATCCAAATTCTAAAACTTGCATCTAATTTGGGTTGGCCGAGACGTTTAATTAAAAGAAGGCAGATTTCAACCAGGGTACGGTGTTTAATGAAAAGGAAAACATTAATTATATTGAAAATGGAAAAATTATTTAATACTTGTTTTTTTTAAGGAAAATCCTATAGTGCACTTCTTTGTGTAACTTCAATGTAATTTTCAATAAAAAATTTATATATTGATTCCTTAATTAGTGCCCTTAGGGCACTAGTTAGCAAGACCTTTTATTTAAAAATAATAGAAATCTAATAGAGGGTATTAAATGGTCCCTAACTTGAAAAAGATATGTGCTTGCAATGGTTTGAGTTGTTTGACTGGTTAAAATAGTGGTACAGGCTGACATCAAATGTTCATCTCAAGTCATAAGAAAAATTGGAGGTCGGAACTGTGATTCTGTTATGTACATTCCCTTGCCAAGCTCTAATATTGACACCACCTATTGAAACAACCTTCCCCTTACATGTAACCTTATTTACTAACTGATTTACCTGAATTTAGGTTATTCTGATTGGTAGTTTTAACTGAGTCCTGTAACATAAACTGATGTTAAATTTCAAAGTACACATACAACTTTAATCAATTGCTCTGTGTAACTTCATTTCTAACCCCATCTGCCCTTGTTGTTTGATTGACAAATTACACTAGTTTGGCATTTTGTTTTCATCTGCCCTCAGTAAACAATGGACAGCATACACAATATAAGTGCTTTGATTTATATCTGAGTGCAAATATTGACTTTGGATTGCAGGTCTATAATTTATTTAGTATATTATTGTTGTGACTTAGATTTTCTTGATTTTGTGTTGTACTTTGGTGGTTGTTTCATTCAATAAGCCGCTCTAGTGTCTCTGTTGTAGGGATTAAGATTGAGGATGAGGAACTCGCCCGTTTTGTTGAGCGTGTTGATAAGGATAATAATGGTGTTATAACATTTGAAGAATGGAGGGATTTTCTGCTGCTTTACCCTCATGAAGCAACCATTGAGAACATTTACCATTATTTGGAGCGCATATGTATGGTTGATATTGGGGAACAGACTGTTATTCCAGCAGGCATTGGTAAGCACATTCATGCAAGCAGGTATCTGATTGCAGGAGGAGTAGCAGGTGCAGCATCACGCACAGCAACTGCACCCCTTGATCGTCTAAAGGTTGTATTGCAAGTCCAAGCAACACGAGCTCATATAATGCCTGCAATCAAAGATATATGGAAAGAAGGTCGTTTCTTAGGATTTTTTCGAGGCAATGGCTTAAATGTTGTTAAGGTGGCCCATGAGAGCGCCATTAAATTTTATACCTATGAGATGCTGAAGACCTTCATTGTGAGGGCCAGAGGGAAAGAGGCAAAGGCTGATATTGGAGCTATGGGGCGGCTGCTAGCTGGTGGTATTGCTGGTGCTGTAGCTCAAACTGCAATATATCCCATGGATCTTGTTAAAACACGACTACAAACCTATGCTTCTGAAAGTGGAAGAATTCCTAATCTTGGAACCCTTTCAAAAGATATATGGGTTCAGGAAGGACCCCGGGCATTTTATAGGGGATTGATTCCTTCTCTCCTTGGGATTATCCCTTATGCTGGCATAGATCTTGCTGCGTATGAAACCTTAAAGGATATGTCCAAGAAGTATATTCTTCACGATGGAGGTAAAAATAAAAAACTTATTCATATGTAATCTTCCATATCAGGTATTGCCTTCAGTTGCGTATTTAAATTCTGTGGTTTTCCGTAGAACCTGGCCCTCTAGTACAATTAGGATGTGGGACTGTATCTGGAGCTCTTGGAGCAACATGTGTTTACCCACTGCAGGTAGTTAGAACAAGGTAAGCCTTGGCTGTAAAATGTCTTAAATTGTTGCTTAAATATCTAGTAACTTCAACCGTTTTGGCTTTTAATGGAAATTAGAAAATGAAACACATGTTAATTTCAGAATGCAGGCTCAACGCTCTTATAAGGGAATGACTGATGTATTCAGGAAAACCATGGAACGTGAAGGCTTTAGGGGATTCTACAAAGGAATATTTCCTAGCTTACTCAAAGTTGTACCGGCAGCTAGCATCACCTACATGGTTTATGAGTCTATGAAAAAATGTTTGGATTTGGAGTGAAGAAATTTACTTCTTGGTAATTAATCATATTAACATGGCTGACCGTTGGCAACTATATATTGGGAATGGGGTTTTGCAATGAAGACATTGATGACAAGAATAAAGTCTGCAATTGATTATTGCGACAATTGTCTAAATTCATTCTTATTTAAATAGAGCATTAAATTCTTCAAAATTCTTGGGAGGACAAAATTGGTTTGTCCTGCATGGTGCTTCATTAAACTAGTATGAAGCTTCATATCAATTAGCTGAATTTTTGTATGATAGAGAAGCATACTATACTCTGTTAGGATCCGATTTTGTAATTGTAATTTGTAATATCTAGTGGCTCAGATCGATCATCTTACTCTTAAAATTATTACTTCCGTTTGTTTAACTTGTCATGCCTCCTTTATTTGTTAGATAACTTCTGAGTTAATAGAATTTTGTAGGCATCATACCCAGTTTGTATGTCATTCTGATTCTATTTTCTCTAATGTTATTTAAATTTGCTTAATTTCTGTTTTAAGGGCATGGTGTTAATCTGTTCCTAAACTTCTATCGTCTTGGGGGTTTATGGGAAATACTGAATATTTGAATTCAAAAAATGAAAAGTTCTTATAATGGATTTGAAACTTTTGTATTCAGATTGTTCATTTTATTTTGTAAGTTTGCTCATGAAAAGATGAGAGGTGTTATTATAATTGTCACTAACAGGACCGCGGTGGAAGGCAACAGGAAATTTTAGAAAATAAAAATATTATTTTGAAGAAATTGTGATCAATTTTATTTGATTCGGAAAGAACTAGAAAATTAAGAAATTTTACAACTTGACTTGACTTGCACTTATATACTATTCCATTTCACATGTTCTTGTCATGCTCATAAACTCCACTAACTCCATATTTAGTTTTGGTTAATAGTAAGAGAAAATCCGACGCTTCCGCGGCTTTGAAACTCTTTAGCATTATTATCTCTTTTCCTCTCCTTAATAGTTTTATCCATTATATTTTTCATGGTCATCAAGAAGACCTTGTCTAAATGAGTTCGCTTTTATAATGGGACCAAACTTAAGTGTAGTATTATAGGTATTTTTAGTGTTGATTTTTAATTAAATTTAAATTTTCATCTTAATAATTTGCGCAATAAATATCAGCATTAGTAGTTGGTGTTGGTTACTAATGTAAAACTGTAATTTTGAATAGAAAATTAGAATTTAAAGTATCTAAAAAATGCACCTAAATTTTTCTTTCATAACATTTTTGTTAGCTGTGAAACAGGTCTAGTTGGATCAAACAAACGTTTAAACTAGTCAAATAAATTATTAGTTAACTTAAAAATAAACCCCTAAATTAGAGTTCTTATTCATAACGACATAACCAATATAACAACACTTTGAATCATCTTTAATCTACATTTAACCTCAAAACATGAAATACAACTAACTAGTTGGGTTGAATTAGCTCTATCATCTATGATTAATTTCAGTTTTAAAACAAATCATACAAATCTAAAGAGAAAATAGACTATATACTAACAGTGTAAAACAGTTTTACATTGTTATGCAATCACAACTGACCATGTATGGTATGTTTGTTGACTTCGATAATAATCATCCTAAAAATCACACTAAAGTTAATTTTCGATTGATTAATAGTGTAAAATTTTTTACATTGACAATGCATTATAATTAAAGTCCAAATCTAAATTTCTAATGCAATTGAATCCTAAAATATAGTATGTACCATAAACAATTTGTCAAGAGATTGGGTTACCAAATTAATTGGAAAGGACAAAGATGATGCAATTGTTGTTTGTCTGAGTTAAATATGGTTAGAAATTATGGAATTTAGAATGTGTTTGTATAAACAACTTAATTAAGTGTTTATTCAATAAACTCTTATCATGTGTGGATTTACATCATAAATTTGATTTGAAAATTTATTGGAATTATTTTAAAAAAGAGCTTATTTGGATAAGTTACACCAAGAAACTTATTAAAACTAGAGTGTGGACAATGGGTGAATTTTGGGGACGAGTTTTTTATATTGGTTCATGTCACAATTCGAGACTACATCCAATCCTTGACTTCTTTATACTTGTCTCTCCAACCACTTTCCTAAGTTTTTTTTTTTTTTGCGCTACAAGCCTCTTCAAGCTTAGCACTTACCAAATTGTATAAAAAGAAATATAATAAAAGCCATCATTTGTTTAACAACACAATAGATATAAACAACTTTAAATAAGATCTTTCTCTAAGCAAATATATATAATAATTGTAGAGAATATTAAATGATTGAAAATAAATATGCATTGTTCTTCAGAGTAAAATATTGGTTATTTATAGGCATTGATAAATAGTTGTTGGAGAGAACTTTTGATTCAACAAGGGAGTCTTTAACTTGAATTTTGGATCTCATTAACTGTAGTACTAACTATTCTCCTCATTTTGTTAGAAAATCAAAGTTATAAGTATGTTATCCTTTGTGCTTTTTGTACTTTTTTTTTAAATCCTTGTGCTTTTTACACTTTGATTATGTAGTAGGTAGAACTTCTAATCTTATAATTGATGCATTGACTTTTTTTGAGAACACGTCTTGTCTATTTTTACTTTTGTATCACTCACACTGCCTGAGACTGTTCTTTTTGTAGGAATTTAACTTTTCAATTCTTTGTTTCTTTTGAATCAAACAAAAGACACTTTGAAGCGTGTAGGGCATGCTTGTTAGGCTTATGGTCATTTACACTCACCAAATGAAACTTTAACCAACGAGACTACATAAGATCCAACAAAGCTTATAGATCATTCAAACAATGTGGTGTATGACAAAGCGTTGTTCTTTTAAGTTAGTTGAAGCTATCAGTCTTTAGTACTACACACTCAAATAAATCATTAGCACAATAAAGCTTGTCGTATTCTATTACTTACCACTTGGACCAACAAACGTTGGTGTTGGTTATACTACTTTGATCCTAATAGAAACTAAACTGTGAGAGCATCGTGTCTTTTTTCAATAGTTGCAAGCCTTGGGGGGAGAACATTTTAGGATTATTGTGCTAGAAAATATTATTACATTTTGAAAACTAAATTTTGGAATGTAATTAATGTTATGACATTTTGGAATTTAGTTTTCAAAATATATTCAAACTTAATTTCGGGAACTAATTTTCAAAAGTGTACAAAGAAAAGTATTTTGCCACAAAAATAATAATACAGAAGCACGGAGGGGGTGCCCAAAAAAAAGGCATAAATAGAAGGTTTTTGCTATTTACATTCTTCCCATTTGCTATATACACTCCCTTTTTCTATTTTTTATATAAAATTATTTAAATAATGTTTTCCCCCTCTTTTTTAAACATCACTCCTCACTTTCGTATCCTCGCACTCCCCTATATGGTTTTACCATACTTTGACACCTGTGGTTGTACCGCACTCCTCTCTTTGGTTTCATTGTACTCTTTCACTTTTAGGTTCACTACACTTCTACCACACTCCTCCCTATGGTTTCATTGTACTCTCCCATTTCACTGCACTCCCTCTCCTCTGATTTCATCATAGTCCCTCACCTTTTATTTCATCGCACTCTCCCCACTTATTTCTCTTTTCAGCATTTTTCAAAAAATACTTTCCAGAATGCAGTATAATCAATATTTTGAAAAGTACTTTTCAAAATAGGCTTATATTGCATTTCGAAAAGTAATTTTTGGAATTAAAAAAAAAGAGAAATTGTAGCTTACTTTGTCATGTATAGTATCAACAATTTGATTGAAGTATTTTATGTGTATAATGGAATTGAATATGAGAGTGAAATGGAACGAGATTAAGGTAAAATTCTAATAATTTTGATAAAGAAAAAATAAAAAGGAAAAATAGATGAGAATGATTTAGAGAACAATAAAGATGGATATAGAGAATATAGTTTATACCTTTTTTATATAAAAGAATATTATTAGTATAAAGTGTATTTATAATAATAATAAAAAAAGGGAAGTGTATTTAGCAAATGAGAGAATATAAATAGCAAAAGCCTAAACAGAATCCCAGAAAAACACAACCTAGTTTCGGGCATCCAGCCCAAATAATGTAATGTGGTTCAGCAACTAAACATGAACGTGGGCCATGTATATCAATTAATTATAACAAGAAAGCAAGCGGGATGCTGGACAACGAACACATATCAAATACAACTAGACTTTTGATAATTACACCCTCCTAATTAATAAGTACATCTTTCTTTCTTTTTTATATAATATTTTATTACTAAAATATCCTTTTACATAAAGACAATATTAAACTATTTTTACTTCATCTTTATTATTCTTTAAATCCTAATTTTGTACATCCATCTTCATTATTCTTTAAATCTGATTTTTGAGCCCTAGCTTCGTCATTTTTTAACCTTATTTTTCTACCTCCATCATCGTTATTATTTAAACCCTTTACTTCTATTCATTTCCTATCTTTTTTTTCTCTATCAAAAATATTTTTTTTTCATAATTTCATTAACTTCCGCACAAATACTGTGTGATATGTAATACCTTGAAACATAACATACATGAGTTTTTTTTCAGATGAATATGTGATAGGTTGTGTGTTTTCATCGATTGTATACAAAAGGCTAGGGAGTGTGTTTTCCTCTTCGTGATTACGTTTTAGGTAAGTTCGAATGTTGTTTCTGAAAATTATTGTGTTTCCTTTTTTTTTTTTTCATACTATCGAAAATTACTTTTTGAAACTATGTATTCTGGAAAATAATTTTCGGAACTATGAAACATAGTTCTGGAAGTTAGTTTTCGAAATAGACAATTGTTTATTCTGAAAAGTAATTTTTGATAGTTTATTTTTTGGTTACTATTTTTTTAATTTTTTTTAATTTGTATACAGATATGAAATACCATGTTAATAAGATACTTGAAGTGATTATATATCAACTGAAGGGATGGGTGACGGAGGAAAGGGGGTGAGTGGCGAAATAGAAGAAGGGGGTGAGCGATTTGAAAAAAAAAAACTTTGAGAATGATTTAAAATTGGGGAACAAATTAAAAGAGTATTTAAAAAAAATCATAAAAAAAGAGAAAGAGAAATATATTTATTAATTAGGAAAGGTGTGATTATCATTTTCCATACAACTATTTAAGCAAGGTAAGAAAGGAAGATCATCAAGTCCAGGTGAGAAAAATTCAATCATAGGCTGGTCAGAGAAATAAAACAGCTCCCAGAATTAAGCTAACAACTTACATTACACCTACGAAATGGAAGAGCATGCACGGAAGGATCACACATAGCCTATGGAATGAATAATTGGGATCACCTAAGGTGGAATAATGGGCTGCCTTCACTAAGCGATCCAGCTGCATCATAAATTCAGAATGGAGGCACGATTAGATTGAATTATGGTAACATCCTTCATTCCACGGTTTCTAGTAGAATTGAATTAGTTTCTCTCTACTAGAATTAAATTAGTAGCTTATATAATATAACGTGTAAGCATGCATCTAGGCTGTACGGTATATACTATATATCCTACTCAATTTAATTTATTATATTTATTTTAGCTAATAAAACTAACTTAATTTCTAGTCTCCTATTACTAACACTTTCATATTATATTAGACGACAATTAAAAGCATTAGTAACGGGCAGTTAGCAAAATAATCCACCTATATCACATATCAAATAATTAATGAAATATTATAATACAAAGTATGATAAACATAATTTAAAATTTTAATTTGCTATCAAAGTTTGATTTTCCAATATTAAAATTTCATAACTTAAAAATCTACATTTCTTTGAAATTAATTTTTTTTAAGTGTTAACAATTGAATTTCATACTTCAAGGTTAATGGGTTAAATTACTCTAAATTTCTATAATTAAAATTTTCTAAAATTTTAATTTTAGTTTTCTTTTTAAGACTAAAGAATATATTACATGTGTTTCTAACTTGCTAGTTGGATTCAACTAGAAACAACTCAAATTTATTCAAAAAATATTGAAAACATGACTTATACACTACGAATAAAATTTTAAGTTCATTTATTTACTTTTAAATTTATTGAAAACGAGCTATACACTATATGTGTTATAAGGAGAAAGAAAGTATAATATGATATATTTTCACGTTCAAAAATATAGGATTTAGATTTATAATGTAAGAGTTGATTATGAAGGAGAGATTTGTCACTTTATCATCTTATCAATACTAGTCTATAGAAATGAAATATTCGAACATAATTTCCACATATTGTTACGAGCTGAATTTTAGTACTGTATCTATAAAGACTCTGACGTTCAAGTTAGTGTTTACAAGATGTGAGTAAAATGTAAAAAGTCAAAGAGATGGAGGGAAGGATACCTTAGGCCTTTATGGTCTGTTTATACTATTTTTGATTTAGTTATCTGGGTGTTTTTTGTGTGAAGTTATGTGAAAATGCTTCTCATGATGAATCTCTTAAGAATCGTTGAGCCTCTAACAACTTTTGGACTATGATTTGGTGCATTGCAGCTGTAATGTTGGAAGGTTCTTGATATGGGCCTTTTGGAGTATAGTTATTGGGCCAGTACATAGGCTAAATTTGCTAAACTGGGACCAAATTCTCTAGAAGGGTTTAGAACATCATCATTTTTCTAATATTACTATTATTATTATACATAAATATTTTAATAATTTTTAAAAATAAAATTACAAATACATCTGTTATTATATTAAAATTTAATAAAATTGATATTATAAATATTTTTCTCTTTAATTATAATTGTTTTTAAAGTTTTCAACTTTTCATTATACAGTAATAAATTATTTTAAACATTTAAGTTCCTTTATTATTATTATTATTATTATTTATTTTCTATCTCAATAAAATAAAATAATATACATATTGATATGATAGTTACTACTTTAGGTACAACCAAGGTAACTAGTTCTAACAAGCAAAAGCTAACCGACTAACTGTAAAACATAAACCAATATCATGCAGCAAAGCATAGAGTATTATTCTCTCTTTTCTTGACATTAACCTTGAAACTTAAGCAATCAATATTAACCTTAACCTAAAATTTAAAATTGATTTTAAGGTTTATTTTTTAAATTCCATATAATTCTCAATTCATTCATTTTTAATGCGAAATATTTAGGCTGACAAAAGGTTAGAATTTTGTTTCATTTTTAATTTAGAAATCATTTGCTTTTATTTTCTTGGGCCCGAAGAAACATGCATAAAATTTTAATTATAACAATAACCCTTCCAACACCGACTTTTGGGCCGGGCCTCACAACCATATATTTTTTGGGTACATCCCATTTTGGCATTTAATATAAGTATTTGATGCTGAATCTCAAGCTTATTCTCCTTCTCCCGCCGCAACTCACTGTTTTTCTTCTCTAGGGTTTTTAGGTGCTCCAAAATCTTCGGCCACCATGGTGAGTTCCTTTTTCATCGCATTAGATCTGAACCTGTTTTGTTTACGTTTCTATCTTCTATTTTCCTGTATTTATTAGTTGAAGAAATCTTATTAGAAAGAGAGAAGATGTTGCGTGTTTTCTTTTTATTTTCTTTTTCACGGTAAATTTTGTTGCTGCGTTTCGTTGAGGAATGGGGTCGGAACTGTTTGTTTCTGTGATGATGATGTGATTTTCTGAGTTCATCTTTTGATTTTCAATTCCTTTGTGCTACGAGAGTGTCTACGTTTGATGAATAACAGTTATTTTTGTGCTTGTGGGTTTAATAGGTTCTTCAAAATGATATTGATTTGCTAAATCCTCCGGCTGAGCTGGAGAAGAGGAAACACAAGCTCAAGCGTCTTGTGCAGTCACCAAATTCTTTCTTCATGGTATTATATTGTTTATGCCCTTCCTCTGTTTTAATTTTCCTTTCATTAGAAGCAGAAACTTGCCCAATCCAATATTTGTATGGTTTTTTTTTTCCTTAAATCGGTTGTTCCCTTTTGGGTTTTTAATTTTTGCCTAATTGAATTTGTTTACTTGTTTCCCTCTTTTGCAGGATGTTAAGTGCCAGGGTTGCTTCAACATGTAAGTTAGATTGTCTTATTTTCTTTTTGTTGATTTTGATTGGAAAATAGCTTGAGTGGTATGAATTTGACTGTACTTTTTTTTTATAATACTTGCTGCAGAACCACCGTCTTTAGCCACTCTCAGACTGTTGTTGTATGCGGAAACTGCCAGACTGTCTTGTGCCAGCCGACAGGCGGTCGGGCAAGGCTAACTGAGGGATGCTCTTTTAGGAAGAAGGGAGACTGAATGGTGTGTCATCTTTTTTTGCCTCTGATTGGAGAGTTTCAGTAATGCCCCTTGTTTGTGGTTATGATATGTTAATTTGTTAAGTTGTAAGACTTGAGCCCACAGCCTTATCCAAGACTTAAGGATTACACCTAATTTTGCATTTCTGTTTACTGCAGTTCAGTTCATATTGTTATGTTAGATGCTAACTTTTACATTACAGTGCATGTTATGGAATATGTATTTGTATGTTTCTTCAGTATGGTTTTCTTCAGCATGGTTTTCTTCAGCATGGTAGATGTTCTGTGATATATGCCTACTGCTTGGTGTGTCTGCATCTTTTCTTTCTTTAGCTGGGATTACCCTGTTTGTTCTGTGGAGCTCGTGTTTCTTTTACTGGGATTAATTCAATGGATTAATCATGTGTTTGTTCTGAGTTTAAGGTTCTCCATTCGTTTGAGTGAAATCACTTTTGGGATGCAAAGCTATATCCATTAGCTTCTTAAAATCACATTCACATCCAAGATGTGGAACCAAACCCTAGAATTTGTGTTTGTTTTCACATTCCCATACTCTTAGACATCCATTCTCCCCACAGCTGTTAATACTTGCCTACTCACTTTCTTGGTTTAGAATTTGCACCAACACATAACCAAACACGTGAAGTTTTTTTTCTTTTGTAATGCTCCTTCAAGGCGGCTTGTTAGGGCAGCTCCTTGGCTGCTTTCCTGCTGTAATATTGAGCGATGGGTTTGCCCTACATCTCTTCTAATTTTTTCCTGAAATGATGTTCATATTATATATTCGGTGATTGGCACGTGTAGTTTTATAAATCAAAAAGATTTTTGGTTATAAACTCGTAATCAGGGAGTGATAGTGAATCCTGCAGTTGAATTTTTTTAAATGCTTTTGGATGTATGTACAAAGTATTAAGCAAATCGTCTTAAATTTTTGTACATAGAAAGAACCATGATTTTTGGTTTTATACTATTTTAGGCTTCGCCGATGCTTATTATTGTCATGTAAATATTTAGTGAAAAGCAAACGAAAATGTATCCAGAGTGATTACAAGCCTTAACATTGGCCAAGAACTAGTGTCGAACTAGCTTCGTAGAATCCTCACTCTTCCCTCACCCAATTTTTCCCTGAAACAAAGTGCAGCGCCGCTCTTAAGTAGCTTTTGTGTAATTCTTGCGTTGAGTTGGAAGATTGATTATATTTAAAAAATAGGAATATTCTTCCACTTAATTTACCAGTTAGTCGTCAACAAAAAGTTTACAAACTAGTATCATTTCTATGATCAACTTATTATCGATATGTTCTGCGGTATCCAAATGTTAACGCATAGAACGAGTATTTGATTACAAGATCTGATGGGTATGTCATCAACGTCCCACCTTAGGGTTCTGGATGTGACCAAGAACTATGGAATGGTAGAAAAGCCTTTTGGAAGGCGACCCAGGAGATAATAGTAATGTAATCGAGCGTAAAATCTGATATCTTTAGCCCATTTTTCCAGTCACACTAAAAGGTTAGCTACCAATTATGATTTTTCCTTGTGACTTTCCATTGGCTGAAAATAACATGCTAGTTTACATTCCAAATACACTGTTTAGAAATGCAGAAGTAAATATGATGAAATTTGGATATCTTTGGTTCAAATCTGGAGGGTCAATAAGCAGTGGGTTGCATATTCCAACTCCTCCTCCACCTTTTCTTTGATGTAGCTATTCCAACAGGCTTTGCCTGGACTAAGCTTATATTTTGAAATTGAACTGGTAATTTAAATAAGTAAAATTTATAATAAACAGTATCTTTAAATACATAAATTATATTTAAGATTTACAGAAAATACTTTAAATAATGATATAATGTTATTTTTAATTATTAATAATCTTTTAAAAAATATTAAAATTCAACTAAGAGATACAGATAAAAGATAGTAAATTAAAATAAATAAACTATTAAGAAAATTTTTAGTTAGTGGAAGAGTGAGTAGATTGTGTATTTTAATTTATACTATATGAATAGATAATATAATTTAGGAATTCAGTACTGAAACCAGGGTGTGTGTGTGTGTATGCTGTCTATCGTTTTGGTTTCACTTCCTCGCTTCACCTTCGCACTATCGTCCAACAACATAGACCGCCAACCTTGGCAGACCTGCAACCAACCTTATTAGTTCCACGAACCCAACCTTTATCACGTAACCACCATGTCACCATTAGCCTTCAACTGAATTGCCATCATTGCAATTAGGGGCGTGAATATATATATATATATATATAGAGTGACAGCAATAGTAAACTTTCTGCAAATTACTTGAACCTTCTACTATTAAGCCGATCTTAGTGGGTAGGGATGTAAATAGTTTAAGAATTAAATATGTTTTTGGTCTTTCAAAAATATGATAGAATTGATTTAAGTCTCTAAGAAATTTTTTCTTTGAATAAAGTCTCTTAAATATTAAAAATATTTTAATTAGATTCCTGTGCTAAATTCTGTTTAACTGTTTTTGTTAAATGATGGCTATATCAGCTTCTAAGTAAAGTATTTTATTACCTGAAGTATCTAGTGATAATTTTTAATAAAAAATTGTGTAATTACTTTTGCTTTAGAGTTAAAAAAAAGTCTATGGTTTAGGGTTAAACATGTAATAATTTTATTTAAAAAGTATGTTATTAATGTGACCTGGACATAACAATTGACATGAACGGTTATATCAGCAAATTAATGTTGACGTAGCCATCATTTAACAGAAAAGTTAAACAGAGTTTAGCACATTGATCTAATTAAGATATTTTTAATATTTGAGGAACTTTATTCAAGGAAAAAAAATTTTGGAGACTAAAATCAATTTTGTCATATTTTGAAAGACCAAAAACATATTTAACCCATAGTTTAATTATAAAATCAAACCAAAATCAAAATTTAAACCAAATATATAGATTAAATTTTAAAACAAAATTACTTTTTCTTTTTCAAAACTAATTTGATTTTTGACCAAATCCGTTTCAAATTGGTTTTTAAGTTTCATGGACAAGAAGATTTAGTTCAGAATCGATTTCAAAATTAGTTTTCAATTTAAAACCAGTTTAAACCTTTTTTTTTTTTGCTTTCAAACTGGTTTTTAAACCTAAACTTATTTTAGAACTGATTTGACCAGTTTAAAATTGATTTTAAAAATGTATTTTGTAAAAGAATTGAATTTAAAACCAATTTAAAAACAAGTGAATCACTAATTTAGCCCTTAAAATTATAACAGTTGGTCAAATTGGTCCCTAAAATTAAGAAAATGGCAAAAAGGTCTCTGGAATTGTATATTATCAATCAAGTTAGTCTCTAAAATTGTAATAAATGGTCAAATTGATCACTAAAATAAAGAAAATGAAAAATAGTTTCTGAAATTGTAATGATAGGTTAAATTGGTTCCTTAACTTTAAAAGGCTTAGTTACACTTTTTGTCTACTAACTTTCAAAATTTCACAAATTATGCCTTCAAATTTTTTTCTCAAACATTTTTACCTTAAAGTTACATAATTTTGCAAAATTTATCCTAACATTAAGTCCTTAGAAAATGATAAAAATGTTAGAGACACAATTTGAACCCTTGACCCTCTCTTTCTTCATTGCTACCAAAGCCATTGAATCATTTGACTTGTTTAGTTTATATATAAAAAATATATATTATATATCATTACTGTGCTTGTTAATTGCACTTTTGATCTCTTAAGTATATGTTAATATTTGTATGAAAAAAATATTAAAAGTTAAGATGATAAATTTATTTATTAAATATTTTTTTTAATTTTAATTATACAATATCTTATAATTTTTTATTAATATTTTTAGTTAAATTATAATTTTTTATAAGATATTGTATAATTTAACTAATAAATAATTTTATATAATTTAATAAATAAATTTGTATAATTTATAAATTTATGTTATTAGAATAAAAATATTTAATAAATACATTTATCATCTTAACTTTTAATATTTTTTAATGCACTTGGAGAAACCAAAAGTGTAAATTAAAAAAATGCCAAAATGGTATATATATATAAACTAGCCAAATGACTTAATATTTTTAGTGCTTGTTGAGAAGGAAGGGGTCAAAGGTTCAAATCCTGCTTCTAACAATTTTTATCATTTTCTAAAGGCTTATTTGTGCATTTGGGGAAAAATGTGCAAATTTTTGAACATTAAGACATAATTTGCAAAATTATATAAGTTTAGGGCATAAAAAAAAATTTTAGGGGCAAAATTTACGAAATTTTAAAAGTTAGGAGGCAAAAGGTGTAATTAAGGCCTTTTGGTTTTAGGGACTAATTTGACTGACCATTACAATTTCAGAGACTAAATTGATTTATAATTTCCAATTTTAAGGATTATTTTTCCCTTTTCTTTATTTTAGGGACTAATTTGACTTTTCGTTACAATTTTAGGGATTACATTCATTGACAATGTATAATTTTTGGGTTCATTTTAGCATTTTATTAATTTTAGAGACCAATTTAACCGACCATTACAACTTTAGAAACTAAATTAGTGATTCACTCATTTAAAACTATTTTTTTGGTTAAAAACTAGTTTAAAATCAAAATCGATTTTAAAAACAGATTGTTTAGAATTAAAGTAGTTTGTTTTAAAAATCGGTTTACAACATTTGAATTTGTTAAATGTGATTTGATTTAGATTATGAAATGGTTTTGTTTAACTATTTTTTTGCATAGCCCTAATCACATTTTCATTGCACCTTGATGACAACTTTGTCCAATCACAACCACCATTGGGCGTAGGGGTAGAAATAAGTCAAACAGCTAGTCAAGGGCTTGTGGTCTATCCTGCATAATAATCCTTGGAAAACTTCTCATTTTTTTAAAAATCATTTTGGGTGAAATTACCATTTCACCCTTAGTATTGAATAAAATGCTAGAATAATTAAATTATTTAAATAAATCTAAAAACTTAAAATTAACTAAGTTAAAATACATTGTTTCAAGCCAGAAAATAATCTTTCTACTGTGAAATGACAATTTTGTCCTTTTATCAATTTTTATAGAATAGTCTTAATTAACTAGTTTTATCTTCAAATTCATGAAAATTGCCACATCCAAAAAATTATTTTTCAACTAAATTACTTTATAAATAGTACATTGATATTTTCTAAAATGAGAAATTACAAAAATACCATTCACTTAATTTATTTGGAAATTTGCTCCAAACTAGTCTAGATTAACCTAGATTTTGTGCAATCTTTTTGTAAAATTTATTATACTTCTTTAATCACTTTCCATGCTTAAAATGAAAATAAAACATAGAGGCTTGAGCTTTAGTGGAAGATCTTTAACACAAAACCAAGCACATTGCCATTTCAAGCCAAAATCATCCACCAAATCACCAAGCAACTACAACAACTCAAAGAATATAGTGTCGACATGCTTTTAACTACATTTTATTCGGTCAAATGAAAAGAAAAAAGGGTAAGTTCCTTTACCAATGTAGATCCTTAAGTTTAAAGCATTGGAGAGGTGGAGAAGTGAAGAAAACTTGAAGCTCTTGTGTGAGGCAAGCACTAAAACACTAAGTTGTCTACTATGACCTTGTATGAGCCAAGCATCTCATAAAATAGAAGCAGTCAAATTTATTGAAAGTGAAATGTATAAATTGAAATCAAACAAATAACTCAATCAATATAAGAAATGAGACATGTGATTAGAAATGATTTCTTACCAACACCTAGAATCTCACTAGGTGGTCAAGGGCCTTTTAGTCTTTAAAATGGAGAGTCAAACCTGAAAATGGTGGCAATGAAGCAAAGAAAATCTGTAGAAAAAAAATATCATTAAAGAAAATTAGAAAGGCATGTCTTGTGACAAAATGAAAGATTTTTTTTTTTTCAGTAGAAGATGGTGCCAATGAAGTGAAGAAAATCCCATTGCATTTCTTTCCTTTTATTTTGTAAATGAAAGAAGAAATCTTATATCCCTTTGAATCCCTAAAACAAAATTAGTAAATATATAAGAAAATGTAAGCATCCTTAATAACTATTACATCACATCGCAAAACATCACATTTAAGGAAGAACATTCTTTGCCAAACGACCCAAACCTTTGGTCTTCTTATTAAAACCAAAATCTTGCTCATGGATTGTACTGAGCTAAGTGCTAAGGGAATGGGCAGGGAGATAAATGTAGAAAGAAGAAATTAGAAAAGTGTCAAAATAGAGAAGTATCGTCACCAACACTAAATAAAAGGAATTGATATATCATGGTAGAAGAGAAACCAGGAAGATGAATAAAGAGAGAAAAAATAAGAGATTCAAAATTTGAATCGATTGTGAAAAATTAGTGCCAAAAAACTAGTGTTTTTGGTTAAAAAATAAATAAATATTAGAATAGAAGGAGAGTGTTTAAGTGGGATGGTGGAAGGATAAATAGATGACATGTGTATTATGAAGGATAAAATGGTAAATGAATGAGCTATTAGATTTCTTATATAGTAATAGATTTGTATTGTATTTTGGATATGTTTGTATGCATTTTGTATTAGATTTATGTCTCATTCAATCATTATTTGTTTAATTTCAAATTTGGAAAAAAGGAGAAATTCAAATTTGGGAAAAAAGAAAGCAGGAAGAGAGAGAGTCAGTAACGTCGTGTTTTTCTTAATGCATGATTTAGTGGTTTAATAACTAAAAGTGAAAATTAATATGTGATTATGCTGTTTAAAACAAATAAATAAATAGATTGTTGTTGATTGTTGTTGTGTGGTGTTAGTTGTATGTTGTTAACTTGGAGTTCCTATCTGAGTTTAGGGAATTGAGACAAATGTGCTTGAGCCAAAATGAGAGTGTTGTTGGTATTGGTTTGGGTTGTTGAGAGAAAAACAATTAAGTTAGAACCGTTATAAGTTTTGGAGAGTGAATAGACGGACCTTGAGCTTTAGTGGGCCTGGAGCCTTGTAAGGCCCAGGGAGGGTTTTAAAATATAAAAACCCTTTTTATTTCTCATTTCTCTCATTCTTTTGCCTCTCATGTCTCTCATTCTCTCAAAATTCTCTCAAACCCACTGCGTAGAGGCAAGATTCGTAGCCCTTTTCCATCCTTTTGGTGAGGAGTAGTGGTTGCTCTGAAAGTTTGGCTCAAGAGTTGGTTTTTCTCGCGTTTTTCCTTCCCCAAGCTCGGATTCGAAAGCTCCAAGAGGTAAGGGAAGCTTACAAATTGGTTGTTTTGTGTTAATAATTGTAGGAATACTGATTTCTTGCTTTATGATCGGTTGAATATCTGTGGATGTTGCCATTTTGTTGGATTTGCGTGAAAATGAGTTTTGGGGGAGACATTTTGAGATTTGGATTAGAAATTGATGATTTTGTGATGAAATGTTGATTTGATTGTATGATTTGGTTTGTATTAACTTGGTTGAGGTGGATTAAGGTTGTTGGAACACCATTGATTTGAAAATCTATGTTATTTGGTTGAAAATTTTGAGTTTTCTTCGAAGAGAATCATGTTTTTTTGAAAATCCTCGCAGATAATCGATTATGGGGATCACATAATCAATTATTTGGAGTTCTAGAAACTATTTTGTGATTTTGGTTTCGAAAATAATCGATTATAGGCATCTGATAATCGATTATATACTGTTCAATTTTTTTTTTGGATTTGGTTAAGAAATAATCAATTATGAGCATTTGACAATCGATTATCTACTGTTAAAAAAAAACAAAAAAAAATATTTCTGGTTTTGCTTCGAAAATAATCGATTATGGAAGCTCATAATCGATTATCTCTGCTGAAAAACGAAATCTAATGCATTTTTGCTACAGTACATAATCTGTTGCTACAGTACATAATTTGTTATTCCAGAACTGAATGTATTATTTCAGATTTTAAAGTTTTCATCCCAAAATGTGAAATTTTATGAATTTCAAGGTTTATTAATCCTCCAAATGGTTTTCAAAGAAGGTTTTGGTTTTGTAATTGTAGTTGATTGTTGGATTAGTTATGAAGTGGAAGGCTGGTTAGATAGGACCTCCGCTTGTTATGTATGATATTGTTTCTCACGGGTGGGCTGCTTAGATAGGGCCTTACCTGTTGATTTTGATTGAGGTCGGATTGGGGCCGGTATGGTGTTGATGGATGTTGAGTGGCCATGTGAGGTAGCTGACGATGGACCTCTTTGCCATTGGTTGTATTGATATACCTATATATGTTGTATGTTTATTGGTTGTGGTTGATGGTGTGAGTGGTCATGGGAGGTAGCTAACGATGGACCTTTTTGCCACTAGTTGTATTGATATACATACACATATATATATATACATATATATATATATGTCGTATGTTTATTGGTTGTGGTTGAATAGTTGATGGTGTGAGTGGTCATGGGAGGTAGCTGACGATGGACCTTTTTGCTACTAGTTGTATTGGTATACATATATATATGTCGTATGTTTATTGGTTGTGGTTGAGTGGTTGAGGTGTGTAGTACATGCATTCATGCATAGTTGGAGACTGAGGTAGCTGACGATGGATCTCATATCGTGGTGTGGGTAGGCATGTAAGTTGGATGGTGACCAGAGTTGGAACTTAGATGGGCCTCCAACCTAGTGCTGGATAAGACATAGGGCAGTTGACGATGGGCCTTTGGGGATGAGTGGATGGGCGACTCTGCAGGAGGCCAAGGTGATGCAGGCCTTGTGTTGCGGTAAGCCACCACCCACATACACTTATCCTGACAAACCACTAAGCTTATCCGCAGATCAGAGTTTGACAATCCCTGAATGGTGCTTAGATAGGCCACAGTAGGGGGTGAGACCTGGTTAATCACCTGATATGTTGCAAATCTCTTGAGAGTCGTGTCATCATGCATTAACATAGTTGTGATGGATTGGTTGTGATATGGAGTTCTGGATTGAGAGCTCTTTGCCATGTAAATGACTGCTTTATATATGTACATCTGTATGTAAATGTTAAGAACTCTGGATATATGATGGTGTACCATATACTTGTGGTTGAATATTGTGAATTGTTGATGATTTCCAACATCGTATGCTTTGCCGTTGTTTTAGTAAGCTTACCCTTGCCGTGTTTTGTTGTTGTTGGTTGTCCTGTTGTTGTTGTTGCGCTGATGTGCCTATGATGATCACGTCCTATGGCGTGGGAGCAGACGATAAGGCTTCAGTGAACCCGGCTGCCTAGAGATGATGGTGGAGTTGCTTGCGAGACAACTCTTTTTGTTTTGGAAGTGTTGTTCTGTATAGTTATTCTTTTGATGGGATTGTATAGATTGACCAGTTATAAGGAGTGAGTTTTGTATCCCGCTTCCCCGGTGATGTATATTTTGATATGTTTGATATGGGCTAGTGTTATCCTATTGTTGTGTATGACATAATGATGACAGAATACAGATATGCATGTATGGTACCAGGAGAGATAGGTGGATCTCTCAGTTGATGTGCATGACTCATATACAGGTATTATATGATTTTATTCACCTGATAAGGTGTATATGGTGTATGTTTAGTAGGGTTGTTTAGTAGCGATGGTTGGGTTGCTACAGAGTCAAATTTGAATTGATCGTGAAAAATTAGTGTTAGAAAAGTAGTGTTTTTTGTTTAAAAGAAATAAAAATAATATTAGAAGAGAAGGATAGTGTTTGAGTGGGAAGGTGGAAGGATAAATGGGTAACATGTGTACTTTGAAAGATAAAATGGTAAATGAATGAGTTGTTAGATTTCTTATATAATAATATATTTGCATTGCATTTTGGATATGTTTGTATGCATTTTGTACTAGATTTATGTCTCATTCAATCATTATTTGTTTAATATCTCATTTTAGGACTTTTTATTGCATTAGGTTATGTTTTTGTGATTTTGGGTAAAGATTGCTTTTGGAGTGAACTGGAGCAAGAGGAACTAGAGTAATCATAACTTGAGCTCTTGTAGTTAAGGTGATCTTAGTGTCTATGAAAATCTTGAACAAAGACTTGCACTTTTCATGAAGGGACTCATACTTAATTCAACACAGATCATGAAGTAAATTAGGCTTGAAGTCAAAAGTGATTTTTTGTCCAAATAGCCTAACATATGTGTAGCGTTTTGAGTATATCTTGAGTTGTAGGAATCAAAATGACGTGAGACAATTACCTAAATTTTAAGGACAAAATTATCTACAATTTCATGAAGACACTTTAGCTGAATTGTTCATGGACTTACCATGAAATAAATCACGACCATGATATGATGCCAACGAAATTTGTTTAATTCCTAGTACACTAGTGCGAAATTGGATTTCTAAAACAAAAATCTAAATTAGTTTCGCATGAACCAATTTAAATAAAAAATGCGGTGGCTGTATTGTAATTTTGGAGAACTTTTTTAAATCGGGTGTATCAAAACTGATTTAAAAATTGACTTTTTAAATCGGTTGTTTCTTTAACCAATTTCAAAAGTTATTTTTAAATCTGTCTCTTATGAAACCAAGTTAAAAAGTCCTTTAAAACAGCTCCTTCAACATCTTGACCCTACTTTAGAAACCAGAGAAACTAGATTGTGCCCACTATTTGAACTTCCCTTCTACTTCGAAAACCAGCAACCTAGCTCACTTCAAAGCTCATTTCGTTTGAAACTCACTTCAAATCTCACTTTGAAAACTAGTAACTAGCTCGCATTGCCATTTGCGCCCACTTCGAAGCTCATTCTGTTTGAAGCTCACTTCGAAAACCAACTCGTATTGCCATTCAAAGCTCACTTCAAAGCTCAGCTACGCTCCATTCACGTTTGTCTTCTTCCTTCCTCCTTGCACCGCTATTCGCGTTTATGCTGCTCCTTACTCCCTCTATTTACAGGTTTCTTATAGGTTCTTCTCTATTTAGACACATTTCATTCAATAATTAGTTTAAGCAGATATGTTTTGGCACTAAATGTTTTTCCTTTTTACTCTGTTTGGTAAATTAGTTAATATGTTAAGCATTTGGGATTTGAAGTCTGTTCGTTCACAATTTTGACATGGTTAATGCCTCTTTGCTATTCTTGTGCCTCCTTGGTACTTTAATTTTCAATAATTACTTCTCTTTCTAATTTTAAAAAAGACTGTTGATGGTTCTTTGTAATTTTATCTTATATATAATATACAAATTGGCATCATTGAGGTATTTTCTTTTGTTATTTAGTAATGCTTTGATTAGGTTTAAGTGTTAAGCTTTTGGCTTGTTAAAAATATTAATATCATGCAAGACAACTAAAGAAGAAATAATAATCCTCAAAATGTTATTTTTGGAACTAGGGACTCATTGTTGTGACTTTACACTAAGTAGAAGAGGGAAATGAAGTGGGGAATCTTTGGTTTATTTAAATTCTTGGCCTACATGCAGACATGGATGTATGAAGGAGGAAAACGGTGTTACCTAGCACCTTATCTGGATTCATAAGTATAAGTTTATAATTGATTTTAAATTATAAGTGAATTGTCGCTAATTGTTTCTCAATGCAACTCCCACTGGCAATTGCTAATTATTTGTCCAAGGAACAATGTTATGGTCTAATTGTGTTCGTTGCACAAGAAGCCAAACAAAGAAATCAAACAGCTAGTAGAATTGTAAGTTTTTATTTGTAATACATTTGCTTTGTGGTTTGTATTATAAATTTGAAACCTATAACATACTTTGCATGTACATTTTTTTTATTATAGTGCTTTGAACGAATTTCAAATGTTGGTGGGTTGGCACTCATCAAATAAAAAGAAGCTTGCATTGTTTTTTTCCTTATGCAAGAAATTTAGAGCCCGATATTCAATTACAGTTTTTAATAGTTTCTATAACTCAT
The DNA here is from genome assembly GCA_004329165.1 of Spatholobus suberectus. Lineage (NCBI taxonomy): Eukaryota > Viridiplantae > Streptophyta > Magnoliopsida > Fabales > Fabaceae > Spatholobus > Spatholobus suberectus. The sequence continues at coordinate 33,319,026 of CM014732.1, read as the reverse complement.
TATATTTAAATACAATTTTCATTTGTAGGTTAATAAACAAGTGGGAGGGGCTATAAGTGTGGATATTATATCATGAAACATATGCTCACCATAGTTTTAGCAGAGATTGTAGATTCTTGGGAACAGGTAATATCATTTTCAACAAGTTACATAGTTTTATAGCTGATGGGCTAATGTTTTTATCTTATGTTATTTTATCTTACTGATATTCACCAATAAGGAACTAGTGCCTGAAGAGGATATGTTAGACATCTGCCAGGCATCATTCTTCCTTGAAATTAGTAATAGATGACATTAAATACTTCGTTTAGAAAGTTTATAGGTACAATGGTAGTAGTTTATAAGTTAAATGTTGTTGAAAGCTTATAATGATGTAATGTTTTAGAAAGTAGGTTATAATTATTAATATTAGTCTTTTGCCTGTCTATGTGGTGCCTTTTTTTTTTTTTTTTTGGTAAAGTAAAAAAAGTAAACAGAACAAGAAACCACACTAAAAGACATAAATCCCCACCCAACACCTTTAGAATGAAATCAGGTGGTTGCTCCCAACATATATCACCAATTTTATTCCCCTCCAAGTTAGCAAGGTTATCTGCCACCCCATTTGTCTCGCGAGAGACTATGGATAGGGTCAAACTCCAACTTCTGAACATGAAGTCCTAGATATGCTCGATAACTCCTTTGTATGCATGCAACTCTAGCCTCTCCTCATCCATGCATTTAACAGTTGCCATAGCATCACGACAATCCGAATCGCACTCCAACTTCTGAATCCTCCAATTTTAACAGAAGGATAGACCAAAGAGGATGGCTAGCATCTCCCATTCCAGTGCATTACCCCTATCTATAGACTTTGCAAACCTCGCAACCTATCTTCCAGCTGCATCTCAGAAAACACACCAATGGCCCATGTAGTTTCAACAAGAACTCCAGCTGCCATTTATATTGATTTTCAAGGAAGGGCTTAGTGGCGGACACCATCTAATTAGGCTAATAAACCAGGATCCAACCTTCTATAGTAGTTTTAACTTTTAGCTACTGAGATAACAATAAACCTACACACTTGATTTGGACTCCATTTCTTCTGGTCAAAAATGAGGTTGTTGCGAAACCTCCAGAGCCACTAAAGAATCATCCCCAAGCACGATGCTTCTTTATGGAGGATGATCAACCTTAGCCAAGCTTTGGCCTTATTCACTCGAAACACTTGGGAAAGGATATTTGGCATGCGAAACTAAATCTCACACGAGGGCAGGCAATCTTGCAATGTATGTAAATTATCTTTAGTAAGCACTGAATAACGGGCATAAATACTGTTGGGGATGAGGTGGTAGTGATACCTCCTTTCATCAATCAGAAGTGCCAAATGCAAGGACTACCACAAAAAAAAAACTTGACCTTTTCAAGCACAGCCAATCTCCAAACCTTCTGCCAAATAGAATCAATACTATCTTGAATAGAAGCTTGGAGCCATTTATAACCTGAAGTTGTCGAGTACTAGCCTGATAGGTCCCCTTTTTAGATAAACGTGTCCCTCCCATGATGGTTGGGTGGGATGGAAACTCAATTGTCCCTTCTAGATAAACGTGTCCATCTAGGTCCTAACAATCGACTACTGAAAAATTAGAATCAGTAATATGGACAAACGAAATTAAAAAGCATAAAAGACCAGTTCCCAACCTATTCGTAAACCATAGGGAGGTTTGTTCAGTACCAAGCTTCACTCCAAACCCATCTTGGAAGTGTTGGAGAGCTTTCATAATGTTTTTGCCATATATAAAACGGGTATGCACCTTTACCCGCTGATAGAATGGAATGGTTTCCCATATATCGATGTTTCAAGACTTGTGCCCAAGGCTTCTTTGGGGCATACAAGAGACACCAGATAAGTTTACCCAATAAAGAAATATTCACTAGCCTAGCGCTTCGAACACCCAGTCCCCCCATATACTTCGGGGTGTAGATACTATCCCAATTTATGAGTGACCAAGCCCTAGATACACCTTTCTTGACAATAACATTGACTTGCAGGCTTGGTTTATCTTTTGACATACTCCCTTAGGATACCACAATGATTGCATGGAATAACTGGGCAAAGAAGCAACAATGGACTTAACCAAGCATAACCTATAGTGAAGCTAAGCGAGAAAACATTTTTTCAATAACCTGGTTAAAAGATGCCTTTGTGACTCTCCTTGAGAACAGATTCATCCCAAGATATTTGCCAATATTTGTCGCACTATAGATCCCCATGATCTCCTCCTAATGGTCCTTCCTTGAGCAAGATAGGTTGCGAAACCCAACAAATCTGGATTTATCCAAGTTAACCTTCAATCCTAATTCTTTGCAAAAGCTATCCAAAATGGAAGAGATAAGTTCAACCTGTTCCTCACTGGCCTTGCAAAACAATAACACATCAGCTAGCAAAGAATAGGTGTGAGATAGGAGGGCCTCTATTAGACACATGAATGGGTTTCTAGGTTCCTTGCATGACCAAGTTATGAATCCTGATTACTAACAAACAAATATGGAATAACAGATTCCGTTGCTGAGGTCCCTGGGAAAGACTAAATGGATCCAATTTAGAGCCATTCCATAAGATAGACAAGGAAGAACCTGTAACACCCCACATAATAAGGTTAATAATGTGAGCAAGGAACCTAAAAGCTCTCAAAGTTGCCTACAAGAAACCTCAGTCACCTCTATCATACGCCTTCTCCAGGCTAGTCTTCACAGATAGCAAACCCTTTGACTTATGTATATAATGAAAAGACTCTTGAGTAAGGATAGTGTTATCCAAAGTACCCCTACCTTGGATAAAGCTTCCCTAGTAAGGGCTAATAAGCCCATCTAAATAAGGTTGAAGCCTAGTAACCAAAACCTTTGTAATGATTTTATATGTGACATTGCAAAGATTGATGGGTCTAAATTCCTTCAATCTAATTGGATTGTTAGCTTTAGGAATCAAGACTAACAAAGTCTCCAACAAACAGGGATCAGAATAACCATCTCTAAATGTTGCACTCACCATGTACCACAATTCCTCACCTACTATTGGCCAATACTATTAAAAGAAAAGGGGGAGGGGGAGGAAACCATCAGGACTAGAGCTTTGAAAGATTTCATGCTCATTACTACCCGCTGAATCTTCTCGTCAATAATTGGGGCCAAAAGAGACTCTTAAGCCTCCTCGTCTAACTATAGGAGATGAATAACTTGATCATCAACAATGTTAACCCCTACATCTCATGCAAACAATTGCTGAAAGTATTTGATAGCCTTGTGCTTCAAAGAATCTAGTTCCATACTCTAAGAACCATCCATCAGGAGAAGGCCATGCGTTTTATTTCTTTTCCTTCTAGCTAGAGTCTAAGAATGAAAGAATCTAGTAATTCTATCCCTAAACTTGACCCGCTACTTTCTAGACTTTTGAAACCAAAGAAACTCTTCCTAGAGAAGCATTTCTTCAAGCTCCTGATGGAGCTCCTTCTAATCTTTCCAAGCTCTCAGAATCCTGCTCCTTAAAAATATGCTGAACCTCTTCCAGCCTAGCTTGCATTTTCTTTTTACGAGTGAAAATATTTCCAAACATATTCCTATTGAAAAGAATAGCCTTCTGCCTAACTATTGAGAGCCCATTAACTAAAGTAGGGGTACTTCTCTCCTACAGCTTTACAGACCACCTGTTCGAAATCTCTATGCGTAGACCACATGGCTTGAAAACAAAAGGGTCTTTCACCTCTAGGCTCATGCCTACAACCACAATGAATTAAAAGAGGGCAATGATCTGAGTACACTCTACACAAATTTTTGACAAAGGCATGAGGGAAAGTAAAATTCCAAGACCTGTTACAGACTGCAGTATCTAAACACTTGGCCATACTAACACCAAGCTATCTTCTAAACCAGGTAAATTGATAACCAACAACACCCAAATCAATCAGCTGGTAATCATTAATCATGTGAATGAAATTTGCGACTCGTGAAAAGGAAAACTTTCCACCCCACACTTTAGACGACATGGCAACCTCATTAAAATCCCCAACTAAAAGCCAGGGTTCCACAATATATGAATAGAGATCCCGAATATGATCCCAAAGGACATGACGCGAAGAAGGATTAAGGCTTGCATAAACCATAGTACAAACCCACGCCTTCCCGCTATGAGAGATATGGAAGGTAATAGCTTGAGGAAAGACTCGAACTTCTTGAGTAAGAAAATCACTATCTTTATCAACTAAAATCCAAATGCCTCCTAAATGACCATTAGCCTCCACTTTAAACTTCAAAACAAAATTAAGGGAAGCCAAGAATTTCTCAACCACCGCAAAAGGATAGTGAGTTTCCATGATCACAAAGATTGATGGATGTTAAGTCTTGACCAATTCCTTCACCCACCTTTGTCCCTCACATTCACTGCGTCCTTAATGTTCCAACTAAGGAAATTTAAATTAGAAAACATATCCATGGAATAAAGCAAAAGGGTACGACACCAACTTGGGTTAGGATTACTTGGCCCAACTTGACCACTCTCCCTGTTGCCAACCTCGAGAGCTGTATCATTGGGTTCAAAGCTGCAGTGCAAGCTACCTCCAACTTGTTCAAAATGGTGATCAGTCTTGAAAACAAGTGTAGTTTGTCCTATGTCTTCTGAAAAGCATTTCACCAAATTGCTCATATTAGTATGAGAGCCACCTTTCAATTGTGGTTGCACTTCATTATTAACATGGCCCACCACTCCCTTGGCCTTGTCCTCTATGCGACTTCTTTTCTTATCATTTTTGTTGGCCCCATTATACTGTTCCCAAAGTTTAGCTTATGCAAAAAACCATTTAACACCTTAAGTAACTCATGTGATGCCACCTACTTCTCATTTAACCCCTCATTAAATTCCATTAACATATCAAAATAGTTACTCCTCGAAATAACATGATCTTAGCGAATATTTTCCTTTTGCAAAATCTGATTTCTTATTATGGGAATTCTTCCTTGGTTTCCGTTTTACAACCAACCAGTCACCATGCAAATTGAAAGAACTAACACTCTTTGATTGCGACACATTAAAGACATGTTACCCTAATTGTGAAGAATCTCCTGTCTTTATCACTGGTAATGTTGTATGGTTCTTCTCCACCACTAGAACCATTCCTTTCTCCATTGATATCTTTAGGTAGTTTCTAGCACTACACCCATAGTCGTAGGAGGCATATAGAAGGTGGAGTCCTTTGTACTATATGTGGTACCAACTACCATTCAAGTTGAGTTTCCCCACTACTGGCACTCCTAAATCAATCTCTATGCACACCTGTGCAAATCTCCCTTTGTCATATTTAGAATGTTTGTATCAAATTTCACTGTGTTGCCAATAACGGAGACTATGGTTAATAAAACACCCTCATCGTAATAAACCATCCCTAGGCTAGGGAAATACACCCATACCAACGTCTTCTCCACCTTGGCTTTAAAAGCCACAAACTCCTTTTATACCCTATTCGTAATAAAATACGTTGTCTATGTGGTGTCTGTTTGTATATTATAGTGATGGATGGATGACAAAAAAAAAAAAATCTAACTTTTTAACTTTGTTATGCCATAACCGATTTAAGAAGTCTGCTTTTTAAATCAGTTATGACCATAATCGATTTAAATAGTTGTAATATTTTAAATCCCAAATAAACCGAGTTAAAAAATCTTTTTTAAATCAGTTTAAAATCTATTATAAAATCACTCACTTTCTATATTGTTTGTATTTAAATTGGTTCAAGAACCGATTTAAAAAGTCCTTTTTAACCGATTTGAAAAGTGGTTTCCACAGTGGTGGTGATGTGTTGCATTTTATACTATCATTTGACCTTAATCCATGTAGGTTTGCATGCATTTTAGCTTATTAGGAGTAGTTTTAATACTAACTCCCTTAATTTCCTTCATTTAATCACTTAGAACGCTTGAGGTATGTTTTTGTGTTTGTTTGTGGATTTTAGGAAAAGTTTAGCATAAATTAATTTCGCTTTGGAGCTTAAACATCTAGACTTGGAGTAATTTGAAGCCAAGGAAGAACAATGGAGAATTTGTTGAAGCTTTATTTAAGCAAGGAAGGGATCACAAGGCATCTACACTTGAAGAAAAATGAAGAAAAGTGTAAATCTCACAACCAGAGAGCACCATGGGCTGCTCATGGTAAACTCCAGGAAGACACCACAAGAGCTACCAAAAAGCGCCACGGGTTGGCTATGGCAAATGCCACGCTTGTGGCGCGCTACTGATGTTAATAATATTTATTTTTCTATTTCTTTTTAGTTTGGGCATGGACCCTTTAGTACTTTGTGACTTATATAGACTTCTTAGGCTTAGGAAAAAGAGTCCAAACCTTGGTTCTTGACGGCTTAGAGCGAGAACTTTGGATTGGAATCTTCTTCTCTTTCTCTACCCGGTTTGAATGTTTTTCCTTCTTTCTCGTTTGTTTTCTATGGTTATGTGTGAGTAGTCATTGGTGTAGCCCTATGAACATTTTATGAATTCATTCCTTTTATTCTTGTGTGATTCTTGTTCCTCTCTTGATTTTTTCTTTATTGATTTTCTTTATTGTGAAACAAATTGGCCACATTTTACATAACCTTGGGGGTTTGGGAAAGTACCAAAAGGTGAACTTAAATACCAAAACTATAGGGAAGAAACCTAGGTCTAAACGAAGAAAGTAGGTGAAACCTTTGGGGATTAATTGAATTGACAAAGAGCTCATTAGGTCTAATTAAACACAATCACCACGAAAGTAAGAGACCAATTTGATTAGACACCTCTCTGTATCTTGAAAGAGAACAGAGAGTACCTTAGGTTAATTCACCCTCAAGAAGAACAAGTAGGAGCACAGGATAAGAGAATTAATATAGTACAGGATAAGAGAATTAATTTAGTAAGCGTCATAGTAAAAACCTTGATCCTAGAAGTTTTCTTTTACTGAATTATCATCAATTTTATTTCTTTATTTAATTGAATTCCCAATTCTTTTACTTTTACCCTAAAAACCTAAATTCCAAAATTAAACTCTCTTTGTTTAATTTATATTAAATTGAAATAATTACAAAGCCAAATACACAATCCTTGTGGAGAGAACGATATTTATTACTGGGACGATACTGCACACTTGCGATAGCATATCAAGTTTTTGGCGCCGTTGCCGGGGACTGTGTCCCTTGGCTCGGTGATTTTTGTTTTTAAATAAAATTAGACAAACTTTTCCCTTAATTTCTTGTTTTTATTTTCTTTTATTTCTTTTCTTTTTAGACTTCATAGGCTCTTCTCTTTTGTAGGTGCTTTTTTCTGTGTATGCCAAGATCTCTTTGTCTCGGGGAACCCATTGAAGCAGACCTTGAGATAGAGAGAACCTTCCACGGAAGGTGGAGATGACAAAAATAGTAGCACAAAACAACTTTTGTACCAGAAGAAACCAAAGTAATGGCAGAAGAAGAGCAAGCGGCTAGACCCTTCAAGGATTTTGCCGCTCCGAGAATCCGTGGGTTGCCAATTGGAATAGCCTGCCTAGCTGTCACAGCAAATACAAATTTTGTTATACCACTCGCTCTATTAAGCATGCTAAAGCAAAACCAATTCAGCAGGTTACCTTCAGAAGACCCCACGGAGCACCTTGAAGGTTTCTTGGAGATATGCAAGACCCAATATTTTCAAGGTATCTTGATTGACGCTCTCCGCCTGCGCCTATTTCCCATTACTCTAGCAGGCAAGGCGAGAGCATGGATGAGGACTCTTCCCAGGAATGCTGTCATTACTTGGGACCTATGCGAGCAAGCCTTCCTTGACAAATACTACTTACCATCGAAGATGGGTGAGATGAGGAAGCAAATTGCTAACTTCCGCTAGGGTGAAAACGAGTCTTTTGCTGAAGCATGGGAGAGATTCTCTAGACTGTTACTCGCATGTCCTCATGATGGCTTTGAACAAGAGCTCACAGTCCATTTCTTTCATAGTGGATTGAACTACCTAAGTAGGATGGCACTACATGCCTCGTCAAGAGGAGCTTTCATGGATAAGCCTCTCAATGAGGCACTTGATATCATTGAGTCTATGGCAGAAAATCAATGCCATTGGGTAGGAGAGCAAGGAAATAGCTCAAGGAGAGTCACCCTAGGTAAGTATAAGGTACATAACATTACCTTCTTATGGCTAAATTTGATGCTTTAAGCCAAAGATTTGATAAACTGGAAAAGGACACTGTTAATGTAATGGGTGCTTCTAACCTCTCTTGTGAGATTTGTAGTGCGCAAGGACATATTGCTATAGACTATCAAGCAGGAATGCCTAATGGTTTGGAGGAGCAAGTGAAAAACGTGGTTGCCACACACAATTTCCACGACTACCCCAAAAAATAGAAATTTGACCCTTATTCCAATACTTATAATTTGGGGTGGAGAGCTCATCCAAAATTTTCCTATCGGAATAATTCGGGTCAAGGAGGTAGTTGGCAGCCAAATGCTCAGCAGCCCTCAACCTTCAATAAGGGCTCTAGTAGTCACGTTTCACAGCAACAACTGGACCAAACACAACAATCATTGTCACGGCTCAAGAACTTAATGGTGGACTTTATCACGAGCCAAAAGCAAACTAATGAGACAGTGAGTAGCTCCATCAAGGAGTTAACGACTAGGATGGATGACTTGCAACTGCACAATAAAATGTTGGAAGGCCAAATTTCTCATATTGCTCAATTGCTCCCTACCTCGAGTCATTCGCCAAGTAAGTTTCCTAGCACACCCAAAACAAATTTGATTGAGCATTATAATGCAGTGACCCTAAGAAGTGGGAAATAGTTAGACGGTCTTGTGTTTAACAAATAATGTGAGGGAGAAGAGGAAGTAGAACTAAAGGTAGAGACCCCTACCTTTAGTTGAAAAAGAAAAAGAATGGGGTATTGTAGAGAAAGAAAAAGTGTCTAAAAAGATTCCCCCAATGCCTTCCCAACCACCCATCCCATTCCTTCAAAGGTTGGTCAAGGCTAAGTTAGACAAACGGTTTAAAAAGTTTTTAGACATGGTTAAACAACTGTATGTCAACATTCCCTTTGTAGATGCTTTGCAACAAATGTCTACTTATGCAAGGTTTCTCGAGGACATTTTGGCCAATAGGAGGAAAATGAATAAGCATGAAACTGTGGCCCTTGTCCAGAGTACTTTACCTCCTAAGCTTAGGGATCTAGGTAGTTTTTCCATACCATGTATGGTTGGTAATACTAGGTTTGAAAAAGCCTTGTATGATTTGAGGGCTAGTGTTAGTTTGATGCCCCTCTCTATTTATAGGAAGCTTGGTATTGGAGAACTCCAACCCACCAATATGTCATTACAATCGGCGGTTCGATCTATCAAACATCTGGTGGAAATTGTAGAGGATGTTCCTGTTAAGGTAAGGGATTTATTTATCCCATGTGATCTTGTAGTATTGGAGATGGAAGAGGATGCCAACATTCCTATTATTTTAGATAGACCCTTCTTAGCTATAGCTGATGTTAATATAAGTATGAAGAAGGGTAAGCTTTCCTTGACTGTAGGAGAGAATATCATGTGATGATATTGATGAGGTATATATACTCTAAGTCACTTCCCAGGTTCTGTTGAAAACTATTACTCATTAATGGGAAGTATAGATCCATACTAAGTCAAGGATAATCTAGTATAACTTAAAATAAACTCTAAGTTTCCTCTATTGTCAACTGTGTTTTATCTGTATCTTATGATCGAATTCCTACCGTACATGTGAAAATGATTTTAGAACAAATAACCTTATTCCATTATTTTTCTTTCATGTATGTATGATCACGATTTTGAAGAAGGCAAAAACGCCTAGTGATGCTGAGGACGAGTCAGAGAACACCCTACGGATGAGGATTTGTAGACTTAGTTTATAGTATTTTCTTTTTGTATAAGGGATAGGATAGATGAACACTGCTCTTTATAGGATTTTTTTTATGTATATATTAGGTTAAGTAGTGTCTATCTTCTAATGTATTTTTAGTCTTTTATATTTTATGTCTGTCATGTATTGTCAAACCATGATGTATAGTTTTACGACATATATGTATATACAATCTTTCTCTTTCATCTTTTACTACTATTTTTAAATTTTGTTTAATTTTAGAACTTTTCTATTGCAAGAATCAAATTTTTTTTACTCGTAATAATTAAATAACTAAATTAATACAGACTATGATTAATGAGAATGGATGTTACTCTCACTTGATATGACCCATATATCCATATATATATATATATATAGGTCAGGATCCGTTGACATCAGGTGTCAAAGTTAGTTAAATTACACCTTCAATAACTTTTTGTAAAATGCAAATTTAATCGATCCAACCGTTAAATTATGTAATATTATCTTCATAATCATACATATCAAATTTCACAAAATTTAGATTTTTTTTAGATATGTCATCTAACATTGAATATTTACATATATTTTAATTTTTTATTGAACATTAAAATAAAGTGATACAATGAACTAATAAATAATTTTGGAATTGTGTGAATTTTGTATACTAAATCTAATGAATAAGAACATCAAATTCAACGATTAGATTGGTTAAATTTTCATTCTACAAAAAGTTATTGAATGTGTAATTTGACTAACTTTGACACCTGGTGTTAACGGATCCTGACCCTATGTGTGTGTGTGTGTGTGTGTGTGTGTATAATAAAAGGATCAAATGACTCTAGTATAACTCTAAAAGAGTTACACCAAATCCAAATCATTAATACAAAATAATCCTAAGATTTATAATATCTTAATATATAGTAACTTTAACATATTTTGTGATAATCAATTAGTTAATTTTAATCAATCAATTAAATCACTGTTGCCCTAATTACTATCGTTGCCACCATCATCACTATTACCACCATTGTCGCCATTATCACTACCGCCACTACATACCCCATAACCATTGCCATTGTCGTCATCGGTACCATTATTGTCATCGCCGCCACCACAACAGCCATATAAGCCAAAAATTAAATCAATCAAACAATCAATTAAATAAAATCAAATGATTTAATTTATTTATTAAAGTTAACTAATTGATTGTTGCAAAATATGTTAAAGTTACCATATATATTAAGATATTATAAACCGTAGTGTTTTTGTATTAACAATTTGGATTGAGTGGAACTCCGTGTCCCCCCCTGCCCCCCCCCCCCCAACACACACACACACACACACACACACACACACACACATACACATACACATATAAAATTAAAATATAATATTCATTGTAAATTTAAAAATTAAACTCAATAAATACCATTCTAATATTTTTTTTCTCTAAAATTTGTAAGAATAAAATTAAAAATAATAAAGTTTATAAATATTATATTGTATTAAAAATTATATCTATTATTTAAGACGTGCTATAATGTTTTTTAAAACATTTATTGTGTGTGTGTGTTTAATTTAAAAATTAAATTCAACAAATACCATTCAAATATTTTTTTCTTTGAATTAAAATTTGTGAGAATAAAATTAAAAATAATAATATTATAAATATTATATTGTATTAAAAAATTATATCTATTATTTAAGACATTCATTATGTATGTGTCCGTAGGTCCGCGCATCCGCGTAGGTGTGTTTTATGTTTACTATTTACTATAAAACCTTCGAAGTTAATTGCATTATTGATCTTTTAGCTAATTTTTATAATTTAAAAAATAAAATAATATATAAAAGTCAAAAAAATTATTAAAGATAATTTTTTATAATTTAAAAAGAATAATGTATAAAAAGTTAAAAAATATATTACAAATTAAATTTAGAAATTATTATGTAATTCTAATATAATGGTAATATTGTCACACACACACACACATATAATATCATATCTTGATATCCAATTCACCTCAAATATAAGATGAGATAACATATATTATGTAACAACTACTAAGTGCATGGATTAACTATCACGGGATTGTTTAACTAATGGTCTTGAAGAATAAGGTATGTTATCTCTCTAATTTCCACCTTTAGACTCTAACCTTAAACTGACTTGAGCATCAAAATCTTTGTAGGTGGTCACCTTGTAGTTGTGAAGCACAAAGACTTACATCAGAGAGCCCCCTCCTAAGCCACACTTTGAGAGACAAGTGACCGTGACACTTGAGCAAATAAGGGACAATATTTAACAGACTTTTTCATGTTAGAAGATGAAATAAAGTAAGAAGAAAAGATAATAAAAGAATATTTAAACATAAAAATTAAATATGTCATGACATTACTAAGTGTATATATATATATATATATATATATATATATATATAAATAATTAACATTTTTATTATTACACACACATTTTATAGGCTACTCATGATTTTTAATGTTGAGTTTATAAAATTTGAGCTAGGTAAATTCATTTTTATAACTTAGTTTTGTTCTGGACTAAAGTAAATTAGCCCATTCCATATAGCTCAATTCACCTCTGCCTAGATACAGTGCCATCCCAAAGGTCTATGAGGAATAAGTGGGTTCAAATCCACAACCAATGATGCAAGGTGCATTAAATATGTCTGGAACATGGAATCACACCTAACATAATAAGTCAAATAGGGGCTTAGAACCCTGAACAATTCACCTCAATCCATCACCTTAGGATATTCTATAAATAAGTCATCGTCAGTAGTGTAGGTACAATTTATGATATTTACCGTCAGCATACTAAAATACTTATTGACTCGAGTGTTAGATTACTTTACATATACCTCAATCACTTGTCACCAACTTTTGTCATGCTAGAAAGGAGAATCACTGCAGGAATATATATCTGGGAACTCGGTTGTAGCAGATATTAAACATCTCAAGTTTGAGATAACCTTGAGCGAATTTATTTATTAAAATAAATAAGTTTATTCAAACATTTAAGAAGTCGAACTCAAATTTGAGTAAAAGACGTAAACAGGCAAAACTGAAGGAAATCCCATCACCTAAGTTTTAATAAAGGAATCCCCAATGATATTTTATTAAGAAAAGCACCAGTTACACACCCGACAAGCTTTATATCATTGAGATGTTTTTATGGAAATTGTTTACACACACAAGTTGGGTTACTTTGCTTACAATGCTATCTTGTTTTAGTTGGTTTGTTCCGCATGATTTTCTAAAACAACTTTTAGGAGCATGGTATGGTGAGAAATCACGACGAAGCTTCCTGGATGTATTTGATTATGGAAAACTGATAAATGAGAACAAAAGACAATTGACTTTTTCCCTCCTTTGTTTTCTATGGGATTTATAGATGGGGTTTGATTAACCAAGGACGTGGATATTCTGTAACTAAATTCTCTGCAGCATCTCTACAGCCTCTTTATCCTTAACTTTTTTTTATTTTTCTATCATCTTGCTTTATTCTTTCATTTTCTCCCTCTTTTTCTTGAGAAGTTATTATATAGTCTAAGATCACCAAGTGTCCATAGTCTCAACTAATATTTATATAACATATATTCAAATTTTACAAATTATGAGAAAGAATTAATAATACTTAATTACTTGTCATGTGAAAATTAATAAAAACCATAGTAGTTTAGGACTATCTAATAATTTCTCCATTTTCCTTTTGTTATTTTTGACTGTAGAGGTAGCATTACAGTAGAGAATCTATTTTGGATTAACCAATCTAATTTGTCAATTTTTTTATTTGATTGAATCAAATTTTGATTTCTATATTTGAAAACAAGCCAAGAAACCTACATGATCACCTTTAGTGAAGTCTCTTATCCTAATCACATTTTTTTTTCCATTCGCAAGGCTTAAACCTAGGCCAGTTTCACTCGAATCAACAACAATTTAGTTTTTATATGGAATGTTGTATATGATGTTAGATCTTATGTATTTTATGATTTATTTTAATATATATAATCTCTTTTGAAAAACCAAAATCTAATCCAAATTAAAATAAATTGAATTGGATTTGATTTTAAAATCAAACCAATTGAATAATTAAAGAATAAAACTGAAGTAATTAAATTAAATAATTTTTCTCTTAAAAATAATTTATTCTGATCCACAAACGTCCTTAAGTCTAACTAGCAACTTTAAAAGAGTTTAATTAGATAAAAAGTAAACATTTATTGATGTTAAGAAGGAGTTAGCAAGCAATATTTTCAGAAATATATATATATATATATATAAAAGAACTCTTCATCACTTTAAATACCTCAGTCCATCCATTTCATTCATCTTATCACATATTATACCTACACTTTTCTCTATATCTCTAGGTGTTTACTCATCATTTTCCAATATATAGTTGAAGGTATGGTGGTTCATAGGAAATTTGTGAGAAAATAGAACATTGATGAAATATTTCATGCGATGTGTGTTTCTAAGTTTTTTATTTAAAATAATATGAATTGCCTTAATTTTGTTAGATTTTGTGAATGAAGTTAGATGAACAGAGAAATAAAATATAGTCCATACACATAAAGAAGGAATATTGTGCTAGTCAAAAATGACTTAAAAGAAGCAAGAACTAAAGTAAAGATTACACAAGGAGTCAACCACAGGTGCAAAAATAAGCAAAAAAGAGACTTAAAAACACATTTGGGACCCCCCATGGTTGCACCCGCCTGGCGGGTCAGTACCCTCGGCAGATCCGGGCAGCCACCGGTGTGAAATGAGGAGCTAGTCTTAAAAGCCGCCCAGCGGGTTTTTAACCCCGCCGGGCGAGCCCAAGATTCAAATTATTCACTATTTTTACACTTGTCTGGAAACGCGTGCATACTTGACTGGGTTGAGCCCCCTACTCCTGCACCTAAATTCCAAAATTTAGCTACAAATAGAAGGCAGGGGGGCAACTTTTGATCTCATCTCTATTTTATTCTTTCTCTTGGATTTAGACAGAATAAGGACTCTCCAAAAGCTTTAGAAGATTCTCCTTACATCCCAGTGGACAAAGGCTGAAGGCCAATTTTTTTGTTAAGGTTTATCTTTAGTTTCTAATGATACATATTGTAATGGGTTGCTTCTTTGTTGCTACGAAGAACTAATTTCTAGGCTAGGATTGTGGTGTAGTCATACTTGAGATAATTGGAACCTCAATTTGATTGTTAATTTTATTCCCCTTTTTCTTTAATTGAATTGTCTTAGTGTTCTTCAATATATTGTTTGGAATTGATCACTCCTTGCATGCCTTTAATTAGGTAATTGAGTTTAGGACGTTGCATGATCAAATTGCAAACTAAGCTTTCAATCGAATTCGTTCACCCTCTTTGTTCCTAATCCTTTCTTGAATTAAACCACTGTATGACCAACCAGGGGTTTAATACAGGAAAGAGTTTTTACAACCCATGACCAAATGTTGTAAAAGAACTCAATAGAGGAATATTGACAATTGAACTTGAAAATAAAATTACATTTTAACTTGGGAGAAGGAAATTGAAGGCATAGGTAAACCCATAATCCTAGGTTCTTAACTCATTAAAACCCAATTTAATTTTGATTAATCTTTTTGCAACTCCTTGCATTTTAATTCTTTAAACTCTATCCATAAAACTTGAATAACCTAGACAACAACGTACATAGAAATCTCTTTGAAAGATATTCCATATTAGTCCATCTATTTTTTTTTTTCATCTTATCACATATTATACCTACACTTTTCTCTATCTCTCTAGGTGTCTACTCATCAGTTTCCAATATATAGTTGAAGGTATGGTGGTCTTATAAGTCTAGAGGATTTTCTAAAGAGATGAATGGGTACTGTTTGGGAAGGTCGAAGGTGATTGGCAAATGGTGTAAGTTGAGGATTGGGAGCAGATGATAAATTAGGCTGCGAAAAGTGTTGATCTAGAATATGCAAGAGACAAACTACATTTGGAAAATGATCTACTCAAGTGGATGACTTGGAGATAGAATAGAAAAGAAAGATAGTTTCATTAAATTAAATGGACACCCGGAGATATAGAAATTACAAGGAAGCTTCCTCAGTCTATTTTAACGCTGAATCCTTCAATCTTTTTGGATAAAAACTTGAGCAACTATGATGTATAATATAGAAGGTTGGATATATGCATTTCGAGTGTAACTATAGAAACAGACTTTATTACCATATATTCATTAGCGGTTTTATAACAAAACACTAATATACTTAATATGGAAACAATATATTAGCAGTTTACAAAATTAAAGCTAATGATATACCTTATTTTAAGAAGGAAGCTTCGTCAGTTTATGTTAACAGTGAATCCTTCAGTCTTGTTTGGATAAGAACTTGAGCAACTACGATATATAATATAAAGGATTGAATATATGCATTTCGAGTGTAACTATAGAAACAGACTTTATTACCACTTATTCATTAGCGGTTTTATAACAAAACCCTAATATACTTAATACGGAAACAATATATTAGAAGTTTACAAAATAAACTTTAATGATATACCTTATTATTTTTTCGGTAGAGACTGAGGCAACTGGTTAAACTGAATTCCACGCCAATTGATCTATTCGGTGGTGGTAATGAAATTCCTTAGTTTATTAGCAGTTCTGTTAAAAAAAAAAAAAAAACTAACAATCAATTAAAAAATAAATTTCAAAAAGTGAAACTTTGTTAGCAAATCTTACTTAACTGGCAATAATATAAATAATTTAATTTATTATTAATGCATTAATTATAAGTTAAGAAAATATAGATTTTTTTAACTGGGTTAAGAAAATATAGATATTTAATAAGTTATTAAATAAAAATATAAAATTTATTATTTAAATGACAATCATATATAATTTAGTATTTAATATATGATTAAATAAAGAATGAATATATAATTTATTTTTTAATAAAAACTAATTTATTTTGCTAACATTTATTAATAATTCATATTCAATAAACCTTTCAAATGAGTAAATAAATATAACAATTATTAATTATTTAAAAAATTAATAAATATTATTAGCAATTCATTAAAAACCACTAACCATATAAATTAAATTAAAAGTTATTTTAAAAAATATAACGAAATAATTAAAATAATTAGATAAATAATAATTAATATATGCACTTTTAAATAATTAATTAATACTTAGTTTTGAAATGATAGATATTTATTAAATTATTAAATAAATAAATAAAGTTTATTATTTTGAAAGTTATATATAATTAAAATTGATGACATAAGTAAATAAATTAATATAATTATTATTTAATATATGATTAAATAAAAATAAAAATTTATTTATTATTTAATAATAAAATTAATGTTGCAACCAAAGACGTATGAAACGTCTAATTCCTAAAATTTTGATGATAACAAAAATTATTAAAATTTATGAAGAGAGATATTTTCACATCTAACAATATGCTTCCTGTGCAAATATAAGCATTTTTAATGTTCCCTTTTTATTATCAAAGTTTTTCATAAAGCAATAAGTCATATGATGAAGAAACGTCCATATTATATGTTCTCATACAAAAACGTTCAATACACACGGTGTTTTACAAAAAGCGTCCATTACATGTCTTTATACAAAAGCGTCCAATATATGTTTATAATCAAAAGCGTCTAATGCCTCTTTTTGAACATGATCGTCCTGTGCCTGTTTTTAAAAGAAGTGTCCAATCTCCCTTTGGACGATCCCTTCTTATATGGACAACTTACACTTGATTTATGTTTCTATTAAAGATTAAATGTTTTTGAAAATATTTAGAACCTTGAATGATCAATGTCTGATCCATTTTCAAAAATCCATCATTAATTTAAAAGGTAAACAAATTTGAACATAGTACATTTTGAGCATATCAAAGGAAGCAGGTCAACCTATCTCTCTGATAAATCCTCAAACTTACATGATAAAGAAAAAAAAAAAAGACAAAAAGGATCTTTCACAAGCGTTAGGAGAAAACAGTACGCCTTTTTGGTAAAAATCTTTGATCAATAGTACTGTCACTTTTTTCTCTCTTTAAAGAAAGACAAGGCTACCCTTCAAGTAATTTGAAGAAGCCATGCTAATACAAATCAGAATGGGAATAACTCCTTCAATGACTGGATTTCTCATGTCTTTAAAAGGAAGACTTCAACCATGAAGATGGAGAGCTGCTACAAACAAGAATCTAAATACAAGTTTTTTGAGCTTTTAACTTTCACAATTCTTGTAAAGAAAAGAGTGCACTTAAATCTCATACCTTTACTTAGTGAGTTAGTTGTTAGAAACAACTTGGTTTGTGTGTAGAAGCTTGAAGAGACTTTGTGTAACACCCTAGGAGACATTATCTTACTACACATAGGTTTTTAAGACATGGAAACTTTTGAATATAAAAACATTAGAGATCAAGTAAAAATCCAAAACATAAATCTGTTATGAATTCTAGTACAAGCTCTTAGCACAAAGTGCCGCATAAAGTGTCGTATAACACATAAAGAAAGATACAAAGACCAAACTCCCACAAAGGATAAACATACATCCTAAACTACTTTATTCCTGTATACAACTCCAAGCTCTGCCCAAGAGATCCTTCATCTACTTAACTTGAAAAACATGAAACTTAAAACAATGATACAGAGGTCTCAGTGAGTGCTCTAATGACTCTAGTGTCAAGGATGATTCTCTTATTCTAGTGATCATTTCCTTAACTCTCGTGGCCTCACTCCTCATTAAGTAATTAGGGTAATTCTTTACCTATAGTTAGACCTACGTCACTTCATTTAGTACCCATTCTCACAACTATTATACTACCTCATCACCACCCTTATTACCTATGTTTTTTCAACTAACGGATTTACAACGTCCAATCTCATACGAGCGTCTAATGGAATAATTCATGATCATCCAAGTGTAAGTCACATTTATGGACTTAGTGTTCTTAATCTTTAAACAACCAGACTAGACGCGTCTAGACACAAGCTATTAAACGGCTAAGTCTTTTTCATCCAATCTTTGCGTCCTTTTTTTATATATCGAGACTAATGCCTTACCTTTTTAAGATCTAACGTTCAAATATTTTGAGCATTAAATAGTAGACAGAAACTTTCTAGTGCAAAAGCGCAGCAAGATAGAAAAAGCAAGTCAACTTCTTGAGCTATCAAACCAAATAAAGAATGTTCAGAAAAGCAAACCTCCTGCACAGAGTCGCTCTTTCTGTTTTAGTACAAGTTCAAAAGCTGTTTTATCTAATATGACTGAAAGCTTGATACGCGAACCTTTTCTTGAAGAATTAAAGTCAAGTCTTCTTCAATAGCTCTTTTTCGCTAAAGACTATATATATCGAGAAAGAAGAAGAAGCAAAAGAATAATAAACAACGAAAAATCAAGCACGAACATAAAACGTTGATTGCCTTCTTACGCGTCCACTGGACGATAGCTTACAAATCTCTGATACTTTACTATATTGAGTTTAATCTTCTATATCCTCACTGTGTGAGTTGAATCTGTTTGTAAAACAACCTTTTTGTTGTGAAAGCCTGAAGAGGCTTACTGAACAAAGAATACTTAGGTTGGTAAAGCAATCTGGGGTGATTGTATTGTAAAGCCTGAAAAGGCCATGAAGAATACTTGTACCCAAGGTTGGTTAGTGAATACCTTTTGGGTCAAGGGATTGGACATAGCTCAAGGTTGAGCGAACCAGTATAAAATTCTCTGTGTGCTTGTGTTCTCTATCTTTCAGCTCAAAAACATTTTCGAACTTGGTTTATTTTGAAAAAGTTTTTATACGCATAATTCAACCCCCCTTCTTGTGCGTCACGTACTATTTCACACTTTTGTGATCAAATGACAATTTCTTGGAGATTTTAGTGCTTAATCTCATTCTATGTGTACTGAGACATATAAATCTTTTTGTTAAATCTCAATAGGCATCTTAACTGAATGCTAGGGTCATTTTGTCAAGGAATGCAATTTGATTATTTTGACTTAAAAAATTATTGTGTTTACCTTGACCAACATTTCATATTGAGTAAGGTCATAGATTTATAAATATCTTACATGTATGATGTCAATACTCCTATTCACCACTACAGAAAAGGCTTTTTAAATCGATTAAAAATGACTTTTTAAATCGGTTTTACAACCGATTTAGATACAATTGATATAGAAGAAATTATCATTTTAAACCGTAGATTGAATTGATGTAAAAAAACTTTTTAAATTGGTTCTAAACATAATCGATTTAAAAAATCAAACTTTTTAAATCGGTTAATGCACAACCAATTTAAAAAGTTTCATTTTTTTTAAATACCTTAATTGTTTTCACATATACAACCAAAACCTGATAGATGACAGATACCACAGAAACAGCCAGAGAATTCATTTATCTAAAGTTAGAGAATTCATTTATTAATCAACTAAACTTCATAATATATTTGAAACATATCAAATAAAAAACTACTATTCTTTTCTATCTAAAGTCATTCTAAACAAACTATCTATTACTTATTTCAACGAAAAACTTTGCCCAACATCAGCAAATGTTTAGCAAGTCCTCATGCGGGAATGGTTCCCTATCAATGAATAATTGCAACATAAAAAAATAACATAAATCATTACCCAACCACCTACAATAATTATTATTGTAACTGAATAAAAATTATATTAACTTGTCCTATGAATCTACAATATCTGTTGAAATTATGGTCAACATATGTTTCATAACATAATATCCACACTCATAGCTCCCTACTTGTTTGTTAGCCTACCAATGAGAATTGTTTTAGAATGATTGTAAAAACAATTACAAATTGTAATTGAATATGTAGTTGTAAATTACTTACATAAGAGAAAAACCAACTAGGCTTCCTCCGTAGTGACACGTGCCTACTCGCCAATGTTTGATATCCAAACATGACTCTAATTAAAAAATAGATATACAAGACATGTTATAGGTTTCATAATTACAATATAAAGCATGAATGAAATATATTATAAATAAAAATTTACCTTACTATTAGTTGTTTCAAATCTTTGCTAGGCTTCTTATGCAACGAACACAATAAGGCCATAGCATTGTCCCTAGGACAAATAATTAGCAATTGCCAATGCAAGCTGCATTGCAAAAAGAATATATGTGATGAGATTCAAAAATCATTTAAAATCATTTGGGTAAGAAATAACTTGTGCTTACCACTGCAAGTATGGTGCTACGTAACACCATTTTTGTTCATTATACATTCAATTTTGAATGTAAACATGAGAATTTTCATCCTTATTCTCTATCTTTTGAATAGGCAATAGGTCAATAAATCCATATACATTCTTCCGGCCCTTTCAGAGATAGAGACGATGCATGTATCGAAAATATACAAATGAAAGTTAAATATAATATTGAGATGCGTATTTAAGAGATTAACAAAAAATTAAACTTACAGCAACCATAATTGAAGAACTGAGATATTTAGCTTGTCATTGCCAGTACAAATTTCCAATACATCTTTTTGGGTGATCCACAGGTCTACACTACTAGGTCTGCCAAGGAATGTCGGTTTCCAATCTATTTGAACAACATTTGTCCCCATACTAGATGCCACCTGCCGTAAGCGTTTTATTGGATCAACTTTAGGTTTCGATTTTTTAGGTGGAACATCTTTCTTAGACGGTTGAACAGTCTATAAAAAAAAAGTAAATATAAAATAAGGTTATAAAATACATTCAAGTTATTCTAATTTGTAAGAGAAAAAAATATTTAAGATGACTTTTGAATATACCTTGATTGATGTGACCTTTATAAGTCGTCTTAGCCATTGAATGAACTATTTAGGTGCCTGTCCAACAGTCTGAACCTCCTCGATAGGTACAGGAACTTGAGCATATGCATCCTATATTTGTTCAACCACCACTCTCGCCATATCCTCCTCAATGGTCATGTGGTGTATGGTAGGCCCCCAAATTATATACTTTCCCAAAGGCCACTAAACGAATAGGCTTTCCATCAACATATAACTGATACTGCTCATGGATATCAGTGTCAGTCTCCTCCCTAGAAGGATCAGCACTAGCACAGCTTCCCTTTGTGCTGACATATACAGGAGTATAAGCTTGTTCTGCTTGGACATTTGTATTTTGTTGTGAAAGACCCAAAGAAGCCAACTCTTCTCTAATCTCTTGTCTCAATTGTTCTTTAAGCTCATTCCTAATCTCCTGCCTGATTCGCTCCACCTCTTCCCTGGTGACAATTTTGGAGTTGGGCCCACTATGTGAGGGTGATCTGTAGTAATCACAAATGCCAGCACCTCGTCTAGCTGCACGAACCCTACCAAGGTGCTCTGGTCTCCCAATAACCGTAGTTAATATATCCTCACGTCCATGAGGAACAAATGTTCCCTGTGAGGTCTGCTCAACCAGTGAGTCATACAACATTTAATTCAAGAAATGTGTAAGAAATATGGCGTATCAAGTTACAATTACAATTTGAAATCAAAAATGACTTACAATCTTTTCAGTAACAACACGTGTCTCGTCCAATATATATCCACCCGATTGTAGCGTGTGGGCCACCTTCCATTTATCCCATCGTTGCGGTCGTGATGGAGGAGCAATATTTGCAGCAGAACCAGATGCCGAGGCTTCCAATTGACGTTGCCTCGCCTTCTCCGTCATCGTCTTCTGCTCAAGCAACTTATATCCCCTACAAGACAATTTGTGGGGGTGGACATTCTTGGATGCAATCGCTTGTCCCTTTTTTCTCTTCTCCTGCGAATAATAAAACACTGTTAAATTCAATAAAAATTAATCAAATATTGTTCTATGATTAAAAAAATATGATTGCAACTAAACCTAGAAGACAAAATCCTCCTAGCTTTCAACAAACTTTGCCCACGTCTCCTTATCCAAAAATGTATACTTCTCACAAGGAGAAGTGTCTTTCAACTTTCCATATATGTATCTCGTGGTGAGCTATGTCTTAAATGTCCTCCAACGCTCAGCTGCAAGTGACAGCAATTTCTTTCTCAACATGGCATTATGTGGAACATCATAAGTCAACTACAAAATAAAATTAAATAGTTAATGTGTGATAATAATATGGTTAAATATAATTTATATATTTGAGATTGTAGAAGTAAAATACCGTGATAGTTTGCCATATTTGATTCTTTACGCTCTCCTCCACATGGTCCTAATCCTCATAAAGGATAGAGACCTTACTCCGAGCAAGGATGCCCATAAAACTAATGAATTTTGTGGCGTTTTCCCCTTCAGGTGCCCCACTAAGCATGCAAACTGAACTGGTATCAGATGGTCACCAGTTCGACTGAGAGTAAGTTCCTTTAAGTGTGTACCTCGTCTATCCTTTTTTTTTTTGGTAGACTTATAAGATGAGTTACTAGAAGAATCAGCCATATGTCTGTTTAGAAAAGAAAAAAAAAATTGTAAGTACCGTCATTGGAGAAGTTTGAAATTTTCAAAGATAAACATAACAATAAAAAGAATTAAACAATATAATAAAAAATATATAATGTCAACAAGAATATACAACAACATAATCATAAATAAGTTACTAACATTGTCAAGTATGAATGTTTTCCTATATTCCTTCGTGATGATCATCACATGTGGCATGTACATCATCCATTTCATTTTCATCAATAAAAGTTGGCATCCATGTTGAGAAAGAAGGAATGTGAATAAGATTGGCATTTGAGTCTTCTTTTTCATGACTAGCATGTGCACTTCTTCCTTGAAGAACCACTAACCATCTCTTGTTAGAAGGATCACTAACATAAAAAACTTGTTTTGCTTGGTATGCCATAATAAAAGGCTCTTCCTTATAACCTACCTTGCTAAGATCAACCAATGTGAACCCTAACTCATCAGTTTGCACCCTAGTGTTACTGTCAACCCACTTACATTTAAAAACAGGCACTTTGAATTTTGTGTAGTCAACTTCCCATATGTCTTTGATAACTCCAAAGTAACACATGAATGCCATAATAGGATTTTTATCTTTTGAACTAGAGAAGTGCATGGACTCAGCCACAACTATAACCCCGTTGTTTTGCACGGTACTATTTTCATCCAATGACTTTGTATAGAAGGAGAAGTTGTTGATATCGTATCCAATCCAACATATGACATCAAAGTTAGGTCCATGTGCTAGCCATTTTAATGCCTCAGAAGCATTGTCATCATTCAAAACTTGTTCTTTAAACCAGTTTAAGAATGTTTTGTTATGCTTAGTCAATTGCCATTTCTTCGGCATTCTAGGATTATTTTTCTTGACAATGTTTTTGTGAGCAAAAAAATAAGGTTCAACTTCATCAGTGTTATTCAATATGTAGAAATGTGCTTACAGAACTTCTTCCCGATTCATTTGTTTAACGTTTACACCTCGAGTACCCTTACCAGAAAATCTTCCCTCATGACAAGATGTTGGAAGCCCTACAGGTTTAGCTTGTGACAGGTATTCTATACTAAACTTAATGGCTTCTTTAGCAATGTACCTCTCAACAATAGATGCTTTTAGACGGTATGGATTCTTACTATACCCTTTTAGGATCTTCATATATTGTTCAATAGGATACATCCACCTTAAATAAATTGGACCACAAATTCTAATCTCTCTTACTAGATGCATGATTAAGTGAACCATGATGTCAAAAAATGAAGAGAAAAATACATCTCTAACTAGCACCATATAATAGCAGCTTCATTTTCTAACTTATCCAACTTTATAAGGTCAATGACTTTGCTGCATATGACATTAAAGAACAGGCACAGTTGCATAATGGCCTGTCTAACTTTTTTAGGCAATATGTCATGAATAGCCATTGGTAGGAGTTACTACATCAAAACGTGGCAATCATGCAACTTTAACCCAACTAATTTGAGATCTTTTAGTGACACAAGACTCTTGATATTTGAATAGTATCCTTATGGCACCTTGATTCCTTGTAGACACTTACAGAAACTTGTTTTCTCTTCTCTTGACAAGGTATGACATGCTGGAGGCAAATATGTCTACTTACCCACTCACTGTGGACCTAACTGGAGGTGTATACTCATCTTAACCAAATCTTGACGAGCATTCAAACCATCCTTCGTCTTGCCTTTAATGTTCAAAAGAGTGCCAATTACACTGTCACACACATTTTTCTTCGCATGCATGACATCCACACATTATCTAACATCTAGATCGCACCAATATAGAAGATCAAAGAATATCGACCTCTTCTTCCACAAGGTTTTCTCAATAACTCTCTTTTAGGTCTTTTCAAATTGGATGTTGATGTCCTTCACCCATTCATAAACTTGCTCACCAGTTAAAATAGGTGGTACAATATCATCCTCCTAACATCCATTGAAGGCTTTTTTAAGTCTACGATATGGGTGATTAAGCCTGAGAAATTTTTGATGCTCAATGTAAATTGTTTTCTTTCCATGTTTAAGTTATACGTAACATGTGTCTTCTTCACAGATAGGACAAGCGTTATGCCCCTTAACACTATATCTGCTCAAGTTCCCATATGCTGGAAAGTCATTGATGGTACAAAATAAGATTGCACGCAACATGAAATTTTCACGATGATACCCGTCATACACATCAACACCTTCATCCCACAGCATTCTCAAATCTTCAATCAAGGGACGTAAGTAGACATCTATGTCATTTCCTGACTGTTTTGGGCCTGCAATCATTATAGATAGCATAACATATTTTCGCTTCATGCATAACCAAGGCAAATTATAAATAATTATAAGAATAGGCCATGAATTGTGCTTACTAGATAAGTTTCCATAAGGATTCATTCCATCCGTAGCAAGCTCTAACCTAAGGTTTCTTGCCTCAATCCTAAAAACTAGAAACAAACGATCAAATTTCTTCCATTGCGGAGAATCTACAAGATGACGAAGCTGTTCATCACATTTTCTCCCATCCATATGCCACGTAAGGTTTTTCGCGTCATCTACATTAGCAAATAATTGTTTAAACCTTGGAATTATTGGAAGATACCACAATACCTTAGCAGGGGGACCTTCCTTTGTGCTCTCATCAATATCATCACCCTTCACTTTATACCGTGATACCCCACACCTAGGACACTTGTGCAACTCTTCAAACTCTTCTCTGTACAATATGCAATCATTAGGACATGCATGTATTTTCTTGTATTCCAATCCCATCAGACACAACACCTTCTTTGCCTCATAGTTACATCTCGGCAACGTGTTACCTTTTTGAAGCATTTCATTCAACAACTCAAGCAATTCAGTGAAACTTTTATCACTCCACCTATTTTTTGCCTTAACATTCACTAATCTTAATACCGCTAACAATCGTGTGAATTTAGTGCACCCCGAATATAGAGGTTTATCCACATCACTACACAAAGTGTCATACACTTGAGCTCGTTGAAAAGACTCTAATCCAATATCACGGATCATGTCCTCTAGTCGATTGTTCATAGGTACATCAAATTGATTTATTTGAGACATACTCGGCATGTGTAATAATTCACCATGCCATGTCCATGTCGTATAACTCTTGCAAAAGCCATCACAAAGGAGATGCTCCCGTATTTGCTCAAGTTGCAATCGTCTCTCATTCAGACAATTAACACAAGGACAATAGAAGAACCCACCACTATCAGGAAGATTTCTTTTAGCAAATTAGATAAACTCTTCCACTTCATTCTGATACTCATCAGTTGTGCATCTAGAATTAATCCAACTACAATCCATAACTTCCTTCTATGATCCACAAACCATATCTTAATGCATGTAAATCTCACTTTTTTAATACAAGGTGTGGTCCTATCCCATTCAGAAAGTCATTTTTTTAAACTTAATTAATATGTATTGGTTAAGTCTTATATCTTAAATTTGACAAAATTTTGGCAGTCTTTCGCATTAGTCTCCAAATACACGAAATGAAAATGGTGACATCAAGTTCACCACAATCAAGTATGCACTCAGAGACACAACACAAAATGAGTAAATCGAAATTTAATCAAATTTACGCTGAGATCTAACCATTATGCATTAATAAAGTATAAAAAATGAATCTTTCCAAACTGTCCAACTGGACAATTCAAGATTCAATACAACAATTACCACTTTAATCATTGTATTGAATCTTAAACGAGAAACTAAGATTTGCTCATAATGCATAAATTCAATAGAAAAACAACACACATTTAAGCACACAACATAATGCATATAATTTATACACAAAACCAAATGTCAATTCCATGTAAGATAATCCAATCCACAACAAATTAAATCTAATACTCAAGAGTTCACTAATCTTATACAAAATTCGACAAAGTTTCCTCTGTTTTTGGCATTATATATTATACCTCACAAAGGGTATGGTCAACAACATAGTGATAATCAATTCTCTATTTTTTACTTAATTTATCTTATGAATATATGGTAGCATTTTAACCACTTTAATTCTCCCCTTTTCGCTTATTTTATCTTAAGGATGTATCTAAGCATATATAAGTTGTCTTATCTTGTAGTCATTTAATTTCCTAACTAGTGCCTAATCTACGTAGCCAATTCTTTGATTCTTGTAATCTGCTAATTATAAAGCTTTGGGTTTAAAACAAAATATAGTTACATTAATTATACTAGTATTTTCAGCTTGTGCATTGAACAACATAATTGTTTATTTTATATAATTAAAATTTATAATAAATAAATACTCATAAATATATAAATTATACTATAATTAAAATTTATAATAAATAAATATTTTAGAACATATAAATTATATTTAAGATTTATGATAAATACTTTATATTATGATCTAATATTATTTTTAATTATTGATAATTTCTTTTAAAAAATATTGAAATTCAAATTTAAACTAAATATATTAAAATTAATAGATTGAAAGACATAAGATGTTAAGAAAAATTCCTAAAAATCCTCTTAATTGAAGAATGACAGCTAAAAATGCTTTCATTCAACATAATTATCATAATTTGTATATATAGAGGGATATCATATGTATGTTAAGAGTGTATTTTAATTTTGAAGATAAAATATATATATTCAAAATTGATTTATGATATTTAGTTATAGCTGGTTAAACCATTTGGTGACAATTAATTAATTCCTAACATATAATTAAATTAATTTCTTACTTTTATTCTTTTCATTACTTACTAACTTAGCTAAAATAATCAACTTCACTTAATTCTATCTTATGTAATCTAATCCTCAACACTTAAAATTCTTACCACATATTTATATAAGTTAATAACTAACATAAACAATTTATCTTTTTCTTTAAAGATTTATAAATTTATAAACATACAACGAATTAATTTTTTCTTATATATATTAATAAACATTTTTAACGATATATAACCTTTATTAATTAATTTCATGTAACAATATAATTAACATAAAAGATTAATTTCAAATTAATATTAAAAATGTAACAACCATATTCACATAGTGAACCAATGTAAACTAATGTAAACCATAATGAACCAAATGAAATTACAATGACTAACCTAGTGTGTGCGACCTCCAAACTCACTAATGGAGCACGTTCAACAGCAATGGACCTCCACCAACAGTAATGGTGCGAGCTAGCACCAACCAAAGCAAGCTTGGCACCAAGCTCACTCTCCAATGACAACAAATGGCAAAATGGCGCTCTCCAACGACTGCAAATGGAGAAACGATGCTCTCCAACGCCTTCTAAAATGTAATGGCGAAAATGACGAAATGAGGGGCGAATGGGAAAGAGAAAGCTTGCATGGAGGAAATGAGGGGTGGATGGGGAAGAAGAAAGCTTTAATGGAACAAATGAGGGGCGGATGGAGGAGAAGAAAGATGGAAAGGAGGAAATGGGGAAGAAGAAGGTTGCTGGAAATGAGAGGGAAAGGCGCGCAAAGTGATAAAGAGGGGACTTTTTAAACCAGAGGGGACTTTTTAAACCAGTTTAGCTTGAATCGGTTTAAAAAGTGGGCGGGGATATTATTTTAATTTTAAAAATGAGTTTTTAAATCGGTTATATTTGAACCGGTTTAAAAAAGTTTGTTATAATTTCAAAAATGTTACCGTATTTCTTTTTTAAACTGGTTTGATATTAACCGATTTAAATTCCGTCTTTAAAATCCGTATTCTGTAGTAGTGATTGAGTATGATTTTCTATATTGTTGAGTACTTGCAATCTTTTGTTTGAATTAATTGTTATAAATTCTTACTCATTGTTGATAATTTGCATGTAGTCAAATTAATCTAGAGTACTATTTTGCTCTAAATAGGTTAATATAGTCACTTAACAAAACTTAGATTAATTAAATGTTAAATATTGTACTACACATGGTGGTAAAACCCAATTGTGATCACTCTTGATAATGAATTATTGTAAGCGATGGTGCTATTGTGCATTTATCTCATAACAATAAAAGTTCTTCTTGTTTAAAGAATTTTAACATAAAACAATTATTTGTTAGAGAAAAAAATTTAGAATTTCATACTCAAATTGAACACATTGTTATAAAGTGCATGTTGGTAGATCCACTAACCAATGACTTAACTTTTGGAGCTTTTTTAGAAATTTACAAATTTCTAAAAAACTCCAAAAGTTAATCATTGGTTAGTGGATTTAGCAACATTCAGTTAAGTTTTTTGATATTTTAAGTTAGTAGGAATTTAAAAATGTATATCTATTTGTTGTTGTTGTTGTTATTATTATTATTATCATGAGATTTGTATTTGATGAGACTACTTTTGTTATCATATTTCTTATGACATCATTACGATGTTTGGACTTTTTTGTGGAGATTGCATATTTTTTTATTTAATTATATTTTTCTTTATCCATCTTGTATATGAAATGTGAGTTTGTTAACATGGATGTTTTCTGTATTATTAATAACTCATTATTTCTTTCGACACAATTGATATTATGCTATAATAATCTTTTGTCTCTAATAATTAAATTAATGTTATCCAAGTGAGAGATTATTGAAATTTTGTGAATTAGCATTGTCTAATTATTGAATTAAAGTTTCAACTATCAATATTAATTGTTAAAATAAAATATGTGGTATAATAATTGATTGATATTAATTATTTGAGCTTATGATGTGAGTGAGCCTATGATGGGTTCACTCCCTCACTTTGTGTCCAAATGAGGGGTCTACTCTTATCTGGTGGCTATAAAATTATTTTTTCATTAGTTTTGTGACACACAATGTTATGAGAAACCCTTACTACCAGATAGAGATGAACTTTCCCTTATTTGTTTGCTCACAATTGTAGATTAAGGCAACAACTACGGAATTAAAGTTCTTTCTAATGCTAGATCAAGAGTTGTACATAGATTAAGGGTACTTCCAAGATATACACATTCTAAATCCTCTATTAATCTATTATTTATTATATATTATAAAAGAAGGTTTTGCCATGTAGGTAGATACCAAGTGACATAACTATATTCATTCTTTTCCGTCTAAAGTTCATCAATTTTTTTAATTGCTAAAGCACATTATTATATTTAATTATAATAATTAAGGTCATTATAACAAGTATATATCTAATTAAATTATTCAATTACATCATAAATCTAAACAAATTTTAGATTTTATATAATATGGTAAACAATTTCATTAAATAAAATAATAATAATAATAATAATGATGATGATGCTTGATGATGATGATGATGATGATAATGATAAAATAATACATAATGATAACAATAATGATGATAATGATAATGATTAATGATGATAATAAGGATAATAATAATGGTGATAATAACAATGATGATGATAATGATGATGATGATAATAATAATAATGATGATGAAGCTTATGATGATACTAATAATAATAATGATGATAATGATGATGATAATAATAATGATAATGATAATAATGATAATGATAATGATGATGATAATACTTATGATGATGATGATAATAATAAATAATAATAATGATGTATGATGATGATGATTGATGATGATGATAATAATAATACTAATACTAATAATAATGATATATAATAATAATAAACATGACCACAAATTATATAATAATAATAATAATATTATTATTATTATTATATAATTTGTTGGCCATGTTTATTATTTATTATCTATATTCTATTATTCTATAATAATAATTTATATTATTTATGTATTATAAAAATTATTATAGTAATTTTATTATTTTATTATCCTTATTTTATTAATTTATGAAAAGATATAACTATTGTAATTGTAATAATTAAGACAATTACAATAAGTATATATTCGTATTAAATCAATAATTAATCATACCACAAGGAAACATTTCCCTGCCCATTCCAGTACACAAAGCTAGGCTCCATAACTCTAGCTACTTTAACAATTGAAGGTCATGTATATAAGCAGCCCTCATACTCCTTGGGGCACAAAATATATTCACCTTGAAGATATTTGCATTTAACATTTGAACCCCAAAGTTTATGAGGATCATACAACAAAGACCAAACAATTAAGGAGAGAAATATTGGCCTCATGAGTTGTTCCCACCTTAAGACTTCCTCTATTTTTTGGTTGCGTTAGATTTGGCCAATTTACCCAATGACTGTGTGAATTTCCCTAAATAAATATCCTAGTTACAGAATCAATTGAATCACATATTCCCTGAGATAAGCACATATTTTGCATAGCATAAATAAGAATGGAATTGAGAACTGAAGTTGCCAAGGTCTGTAACACCCTCACTTTTATGTAATTAATTGTTTTATTTATTTATTTATTCTATATTTAATTCTGAAAAAAATCGGGAAGGAATCTAAAAATTCTGATCCCTACGATTGAACTCAGAATAGCAAAAACTATCTAATCATGATTTTCAATAATTTTTTCGAGTTGAAGCCTGGAGAAATTCGAAAATGACGATTTTGTCCTTATTTGTCAATATTAAGGGCTGACATGAGAAAAAGATTCAATTGATATTAAAATGTCAAATTGAGTTTAAAATCATGTCATATGGATTAAAATATAATTTTGGGAATTTTCTGAAATTCCTGTACAACATGACCAAAATACCCCTAGTTGTCAAATAACCAACTCAGTATTGGTTTGACATCCAAAAATGATGAAAATGATATTTTTAATACATTTCTAGGTAAAATATGTAATTTTATAATTTTCATAAAAATTTGAGCATTTATTGAATTAAAATGAATTTAATATGAATTTTCTAAGCTTAAAATATATAATATATATATTTATAATTCGAAAAAAATTAAAATTTATTTTTAGAAATTATTTTTGATGAAAAATATTACATTTGTTCAGATTTATATCTAAATTAATTATTTTGGTATTAAAAGTTAATTTTTTCAAGTTTAGGCGATTTTATCGGTACCGGCTAATTAATTAACAATCAAAATTTATACTGTAAATCTTTGGGACAGCTGCTATCCCATGTACCA
The DNA here is from genome assembly GCA_004329165.1 of Spatholobus suberectus. NCBI lineage: Eukaryota > Viridiplantae > Streptophyta > Magnoliopsida > Fabales > Fabaceae > Spatholobus > Spatholobus suberectus. The sequence continues at coordinate 33,286,648 of CM014732.1, read as the reverse complement.
GCTCTAGCAAGGGGTGATTCATCCCCTATATGAATATGTGTCCCTAATAAAAAAAAATAAAAATTGAATTTTTGACATCATGGATGACATAACTCCATGGACACCTAAGGCTATTTTTTCCTATAAATAGCCATGAAACTTAAACCAAGCACTTCACTCCTTTTCTCTTCCGTAAGACACCATAGAAAATCTCTCTCTTTTTAGAAAATTTTCTTTTACTTTGTTTTTATGCTAAAATTCTACTAGTTTTCCAATAACTAGTAAAAATCCTCTTCCTAAGAGCTCTGCACCAACAACTTCACCAACTCTTTGAGGTAATGGGGGGAGTGGGGTTGGTTCTAAATTTCAATTACTTTGCATGTTGGTAGGAAGGGTTTTCCCCTAAACCCGTTTAGGCTTTAGTTTTACTACTAATATTATTGTTATATTATGTGATGTTAAACTTTAAATTTTGCTAAGTTATTATTTTGCTCAAATTTAAATTATTAAATTATACCAAGCTGTTACTCTGCTCAATTTTAGAAAATTAAAATGCACTTGCTAAGCTGTTACTCTGCTCATTTTTAGAAAATTAAAATACATTTACTAAGATGTTACTCTACTCAATTTTAGATAATTAAAATACTCTTATTAAGTAGTTATGCTGCTCAAATTTAGACAACCATAGTATAATTATTAAGTTGTTATACTGCTCGAATTTAAACAATTACAGTAGAATTACTAAGCTGTTATACTGCCCAAATTTAGAAAAAGTATTTTTAGCTATTATGATAAATAATTAAATTATTAAATTATCAAATTTTAGTAATACTCAATTAGTTTAGCAAAAATAGTAGAAGAAATAAACCATAAATTTCATAATATGAAACTAAAGATAGAAATTATTTTATGAGCTATTTATGAATTTATTTTTAGAAAACTACTATAGAAATTTCAGTTTAAGTTCTTATCGTTCAAGTAAGGTCTAGACACACTAATAGACCATCTGTAAAAATTTCATAAATTTTAAAGCTTATTTAGTACTTCTAATTGTGTTCTATAAGTGCCTGTGGACACATTTTTCTTAGAAATACTAAATTTCAAAAATTTTTGAAAAAATTCTAAAAATTCATGATAAAATTCTAATTATTTTTCTAAGTTTAAAAATTATTTTTATGGAATTTTTTGACCATTCTATGATTTATTTCTTAATTATCAGTCTTTATTTTAATTGTATATCTTTATTTTTATTGAATTATTGCTTATGTACTTTAATTTGAATTATGACTTATGTGAATGATATGTATGGATCAAATCTCTGTAATATAAGGCAGAGATATTAGTAGAAATTATACTGGTACTCAAATACTTGAGACCAGAATGAACCTTTAGAAATTAATATATTAGTGAGTAATGTAAAGCAAGGGACATGCAGTGGCATGACACCCTATTATGGAAGCTACAGTTTGGTACGCTAAGGAATGAAAGGCAGGGACCCATTTAGGAGGTCTCGGGGGTAGGCATCGAGTGGTGAAAGTCCTAATAGCTAGGGTAGCGCCTGTGAGCTAGGATATTCACCTGACCAAGCTCGATAACCCCAACAACTGCTCAACATTCTGGGATTAGTTCGAGAGTATACCTCTATAAATGGACGTCCTGACTGATATTTGTTCCTCATTGATGATGAGGACTGTACCATGTGATGATGTTGATGAAGTATATGTACTCCCAGTCACTTCCCAGGTTCTGTTAAGAACTATTACTTACTGATGGGAAGTATGGATCCATACCAAGTCAAGGGTAGTGTAGTATAACTTAAAATAAACCCTAGGTTCTCTTCATTAATTGTATTTAAATTCCTACCATACATGTGAAAGTGATTTAGAACAAATCACCTCACTCCATTATTTTTGTTATGCATGTTGAATCGTGATTATTAAAGATGATAATAATGCCTGATGATGCTGAGGAAAAGCCAGAGGATACTTCTCCAGATTTGAAGACCTAGTTTATAATATTTTCTTAAGGGATAGGGTAGATAAACACTGCTCTGTATAGGATCCTTTTTTTATGTATATATTGGGTTAGGTAGTATATGTCTTTTGATGTACTTTGTTTTCTCTTTGATTATTATGTATTACTCAAACCATGATGTATAGTTGGATATATATATATACATAAGCAGTTTTTATCATTTCACTTCTATTTCTAAATTCTATTTTGCTAGTATCGAAAAAAAAAATTACTCACATTTTCATCAACTTAAAGTAATAATTAAATTAATATGAATTATACTTAAAATTAAAGGAGTGTTACAAGGTCACTCTTCCAGCTTTATTAAGCCATTTTTCTTTCCAACTTGCAAGACAATTATTGATATGGTCCAAGATAAAAGCGAAGTCCGCCTTTGTTATTTTGCCATTTATAGGTAGAAAGCCTAAATTTTTGTAAATTTCATGGGTATGATGAAAACCCAAAATACTTTCAAATTTGGCAATTTTTTGACAAGCCAAATTTTTTGATGCCAAGAATCTAGATTTATTAAAATTTATCTTAAGACCAAAAGCCCCACAAAAAGAATCCAAAACTTAATAAATAAGACGTACTTGAGATGATTTAACTTAAATGAAAAGGAGGCAATCATCTGCAAAGAATAGATCGGAGACAAATGGACCATCCTTAGAGACTTGCACAAGCTTCTAAATGTTTGATTGGACCTTCTTTTGAATTAGAAGGGCTAATTTTTCCATACACAAGATAAAAAGATAAAATGACATTAGGTCACCTTGACGAAGTCCCCTTTTTGGAGAAAAACCTTCCAAAATTTCATTATTCCACTTAAGAGAGAGATAAGTGTCTTTGGTGTGGTTCATAATAAGCTTGACAATGGATGGGGGAAACCCAAACTCCATCAAAGTAAATTGCAAAGAGTTGTCATAAGCTTTTTTAAAAGGAGAAGGCATATTTTTTTACCTTTTTTCTTGTGCATCTTGTGAACAATTCCAAGGCAATTAGAGCATTATCACATGTTCCTTTTCTCGAGATAAAGCTACTTTGATACAGGCCAATTAGTCAAACTAAGGTCTGATTCGGTGAACAAGGACTTTAGATACGACCTTAAACAAGACATTACATAAACTTATAAGTCAAAAATCCTTAAAAAAAGATCAAGCCTCTTTTTTTTTTTTTTTTTAAAAAAAAACTTCTTCATCAACAATCCAAGTGCCATTAACCATTAACCTCGTAACTTTGTTTCTCCTCTTGCGCACAATGGTTTGAGAATGGAAAATTTAGGTATTTTCATTACCAAATTTTACCCATTGTTCCCTTCATTTCTGAAACGACATCATTTCTTCTTGAGTTAGGACATTATCATATTGGCTTTGAATCTCTTTTTTATACATTGCAAGATCAGAATAAAAGAAAGAATCCAGCTGACAATGAATCCTTTCAAGCCTGGCTTCCAAATGGTGCTTGCATTGGAAAATATTGCCAAAAGTCTCTACATTGAACTTCAAAGATTCTTCCTTCACTTGGTTCAATTTTTGAATAATGCCTCCTAACACTCTTCCCCACATATCTAAGACAAGAGGATTATATTTAGGATGAGACATCCAGATAGTTTGGAAATGAAAATAGTTTTTCTTCCTATTGTGGGATTTCAAACAATTCACCAAACGAGGATTATGGTTCGAGTTTTTTGGAGTCAAAAGTTCAACCAAAGCATAAGGGAAAAGAATCCTCCAATCTAGATTTGCTGAGCAATGGTCTAATTTTTTACGGCTATGCACCTCGCTATAAGTGTTTCTTCTCCAAGTGAAACCCTTTGTATTGTTTTCATATCAATCAGATTATAGTCAAAAATAGCATTAGCAAAAACCATCCTTGAAGAGGAAAAGATTCCCCTTATGACTTCAAAGGATAGAAGAACTTCATTCATATCTCCCATGACAAGCTAAGGGCTATGAATACGTTGGCTAAGCTGAGACATGTATTCCCATAAGTTGGCATGAACAGATGGAACAGAAGACGCATACACTATAGAGCATGTCCAAGACAAATTATTTTTTTGGATGGTAAAAGTGATAGCTTAAGGCATAGAGTCCAGCATAGTAAAAATAGAGTCCTTCCTATTTGTAAGGACCCATATATTGTCGGTATGAATTTTGACCTCTTGAATAAAAAGAGGTATGAAATGCAAAGATTCCTAAAGTTTATCGGTGCAAGCAAAGGGTATGTAAGTCTCATAAAGCATGATCAAGGAAGCGTGGAATCTCCTAATCATGTCCTTTAAATAACACCAAGTGCATTTGCTGGCTGCCCCGCAAATGTTCCATGAAATCATAGAAAAGTCAGTGAAGGCTTCCATCACTTCTAATGCAAATAAAAAGGAGGGAATTCCCCAAGAGGACATCGGATCATGTGGTGGTTCTTGACCAGTATCTTGTTGACAAATAATAGGCGGAGAATTGAGCACCTCCATAGTTGCTTCCTAAAGTGGATTTTTCGTCCTCCATCTACATGAAGAGACTTGTTGCAAATTCATTGTAGATTTTGCTCCACCACCAATATCATAAATTTTTGGTGTAGAAGCTGGTGTTGTATATGTTAAAGTGGGCTTCGATGCCAATTTAATGGAGTCAACATGTAACATCCCGGGCATTGACGAGGGCGGGGAGTGATCGCCGGTGCAAAAGAGATGAGGCACGGACAATGAGCGGCTCCTGGCAGGCTTCCAGCGGGAGGGGTACATGAATGAATCGAATACACACTCAAACGAGAGGGATCCAGAGGCTGTGCAGGTATGGGACTGTACAGTTGAGGATAGCTTAAAGGAATTAATAAGTGCTACCTATACCAACAAGATGCATCTACTTTTCGGTAGCCCATCACTTAAGAACTCCATAGTTAAGCGTGCTTAACTTAGAGCGATTTAGGGATGGGTGACCTCCTGGGAAGTTTCTCGGGAAGCGTGTGAGTGAGGACAAAGCACGCTGAAAAGTCTTGTGTTAGTTTGTGGGGACAGTCACAGATCCTGCAAGCGGCCGGGCGTTACACAACACGTAGGGTAGCAGTGGTGATCTTTGCATTTTGAACAAGTTTCCACGTGGGCACTTTTGGATCCTTGTGGAGTCTTTTATTTTTTGACATAATCTTTTGTTTATTATGTCCCAAATTTGTTGTAGCAAGTGTCCCCTATTTTCCTGTAATTGGCTCTTTTCAATCTGCACATAATCATTAGAAATTGGTGCATTAATATTGTTCACTCTTACCCTATTAAACTTATTCATAATAGTTGGAACTATACTATTTGTAACGAACTTCTGTTTTTTGTTCTCTTGTAGTTTGCGGTTGTGCCTCTTCACCACCATTCAATCCCCATGAATTGGATCATCATTATCATCCACCAATAAATGTGAATTATTTTGTTTCATTGATTCAATGGCAGGCCCATGAGCGTTACTTGGTTGTGGGTGTGTAACTATTTGTGATGTGTTACTAATGTTGTTGTAGACCTTCCATCTGTTGCCATGGTCTGTGGCAATGCAGTATTCTTTTTTGCCAAGACTTTAGCTAGAATGGAAACCTTGCAGTCCCTTGTAAAATGGCCATAGCAGCCATATGTGGAGCAAATGCGATGAAGCCCCTCATACTCAACTTTATACCAATAACCTCGAAGCCAGACTTTCCCCATGATAAATCTACATTTTATGTAGATTTATAGAGCAAATTCCCATAATTTTTGCATTAGCTCATAGGAAATTTGTGAGAAAATAAAACATTAATGAAGGATTTCATGTGATGTATGTTTTTAAGCTTTCTATTTAAAATTGCATGAATTACCTAAATTTTTGTTGGATTTTGTGAAGGAAAATTAGATATGCAAAGAAAGAAAATACAATTTATAGGCATAATTGAGCATTGTGCTAGTCAACAAGGACTTAAAGAAGCAAAGACTAGAGTAAAGATCATAAAAGAGACCTACAAGCACAAGTGTGGACCAAAAAGGAGATTGGAAACACAAAACGGAGTGCATGAAGTCGTACCCGCCCGACGGGCTTGGCAGGCCGCCCAACAAGTCTTGCTTTATTGGCACCCCACTTGACAAGTTAGCACGCTTGGCAGGTTTCTAACCCTACAAACCAGCTGAGCAGATCTGAGGCTTTCTATTTTGTGAGCCTAGATTATTTTCGGCCCATTTAGCCTAAACTCACTATAAAAAGGTGAAAATATACATTTGGGGGAATTCTTTGACTCATCTAAGGACCAAGAGCGAGGAAGAGCTTGAAGATTCATCTCCAGCTTTGAATCTTGAAGAATTGTGGTTTGATTCTCAAGATTCATGGCTTCTTTTCTATCTTCTTTATATTTTCTTTGTGTTATTAGTTTCTCTATGAGTTTCTAAACCCCATTGGGGTTAAGTTAGGATGAACCTTGATTTGAAATTAATGTAATCAATTTCTTTTCTAAATCCTTCTCTTGTTTTGATAATTTAGTTGTTGAATTTGCTCTTAATGCTTTTCCATGATTGACACTTACTAAGAAATTGATTAGTAATCTAAATCTTGCAATTGGGAAATTGGGGTTTATACCATTCCAATTCAATAACCATATAACTCTTGAGCCTAGGGATAGGGATAAATTGCATGTCTTCGTGCAAATTTCCTTCTCTTAATGCTTATGACTAATTTTACTTGCCTAAGGGATTAGGGTTCATCATTGGGATTAAATGGTTTATTGCCTAAGAAATTAGGGTTAAACTAAGTTAGAAAAATTGAAGGTCAATTGCTTAACAAGAAAGGGTTTGGGAAAGAAAGAGATTATTTTAAGGGAGAATCAAGGGGATTCCGATACCTAACTGTTTTTATTCATAAATTTTCTAAACATCTTTAAATTGCGTTCTTTGTTATTTATTTTTTTAATCCAAATAAAATCCAAAAATCTCTAATTCCTTCTTTAATTCTTAAATTCACAAGTAATTGTTTGGTTGCATTGTTATTAAACCACAATCCCTGTGGAGACGATAACTCTTACTTTTTCCTTTATTACTTGTACAGCCAATACACTTGTCGTGATCCTAACACCCCACAACAGGTTTATTAAGATCAACTTCCACACAGACCCTAGCAAATCTCCCCCCTCTTACGTCTAATGTTTGCTCATCAACTTTTACCAAACGTCCTACCATAGATGGAAGAGCAAACAAAATACTTTCATCATGCAACAAAAGGTTTAGACCAAGAAACCGTATCCAAACCATAGTTTTATCAATTGTTGCTGAGAGCAAGACAAAATCTGATGACCATGTCTGGATAGTCAAATAATGATAAAAAAAAAAGCATCCAAGGCCCTTCCTCCATCACCTTACTGTGGTCCTCCTCCATATCAAACTTGATCATGAAGAACCCATTGCCAATATCGATCATATCAAACCCTGCAACCAACCTCCATAATTTGGTAAGATGATCCCACATAACATTGAAACTAATCTGTTTCCCAAATAATTTAGCCACCAACACAACTAAGGAGCATAGAGTCCTTCAAACATCAAATCAACAATATGCACCATTGGTTTCAAGGGGTTGCCATCTTCAAATTCTATCCTAGCCAAATTCTTCTTCACTAGATCAATTGTTGGTTTGGAAAGAGGCTTCTCCCTATTCCCCATCACTTTATCATGAAAAGACATATTTGGTTGTTGGACACCACCTCCACTGCCATTCGAAGGCTCATTGCCTGAGCCTGAGTCACTTGAAGTACTTGCATAGAAAACAAAGCCTTAGTGACTCTCCATCGTCTTAAAACGTTGTGTAACAATTAATATACAATTATTTGAATATACATCACTATTCTTAACTATGTTAATATATATTTTTTTAAATTTTTATTTGCATATCTACTAATATATACTTATATAAAATTTATAAATGATTGAAAAATACATAAAAAATCACAATAGTATAAACAAATTATATTAACTCAACTTTTGTGCAAAACATGGGTTATTACCTTAATTAATTTGTATAATATAAATATACCATATATATACATCATTATATTTAGTAAAATTCATTGTATCTCTCTCGATTTCTTATTTCCAAATTCAACTATCTGACATTTTCCATATTGAATTCAACTTCCATATCACACTCAACCACACCACTATTACCAATATAGAAACAAAGACTTCACTCCAAAATATGCTAAAAAAACAATCCTAATTTCATCGTAATCTTTGTTACTTAAGTGCTAAACATCTTGTTCTTTTGCAAATCCTATGTCATGAATTGTCCAAATATCAAAGCATATGGATGCTAACAAGGAGCTTTCTACCCACTAAGCGACAAATTAGTCTCCCCAAACCAATTTAAACAAATAGTAGTGAATTTGGCGTTAGTAACTATTTTACCTACTAATCCCAATTATATATTGCTTCATATGCTAATGGTTTCTTAAATGTGCCACCCTCTTTAGTCATGTTCTAGCTTGCCAAAGTGGTTGCAACCATTTGTTATATCAGTGAATAGGAAAGCTTCTTCTTCTTCTTCTTTTTTAATAATTAATTAACAATATTTACAGATTTGCTTAAAACTAACACATTGCTCCAATCCAATCAACATCATAATAAGACAAAAATCATTTTGGTTTGGCCTATTTGGATATAGCTCAATGGATGATAATGCATTAAAAGAAGTGGTGACATCACCTATTTGTTTCCATCTAGTAAAGTATAGGGATCCATTAAGATGCAATAATTGCATTGCCTGATTTTTCACCTCTTGGTTAGGCTGAGTAGCCATGTTAGCATTTCGACCGAGGTGTCATGCCAAGCAGGAATTGGCCTAGTGTAAATAAGGAAATAAGGACATTTGCATGTATACAAGAAACTGGGCCCGTAATCTCGATAGTTATGACAAGCAAGTCAGGTAACTTGGCAAGAATTATACACCCATATATATGAGCCAGGTGCACATTCTCTAATCCTAATCTCTAATCATTAAACCCTCCATCACTATTAGGACTTCCATTTTTGACTTGAGCGTCAGAGTGTCTTTGCAAGTATCCTCTACCAGCGTGATCCAGAGACAAGGAAGGAGGAGTGCAACCTAGAAGAAGGTGGATCCAGACAGGAAGGAGACATCGAAGAAGGAGGACCAAATTTTGTAGGAACATTTGGGTGCCCACCATGGGGTCGAGTAAAACTTTCCCTCAGCCACCACGGATTCGCGATGGTGAGAACTAAGAGCGTGATGGTGGATGATAGGCAAAAGGATCAAGGTAGCGGCATAGCACCATTACTGAAAGGTCACCCCTTAATCCAGGCCTTGTGCCAAGAAATGGCGGCCATGAAAAAGATGAGTGACGAAGAGATGGACAAACTTTGTAAGGAGAATGCAAAGATTTGAGAGCAGTGTAAGCAACTAGAAAGGGAAAACTGACTAAGCCTGACTGCGCAAGAAGTGGTAGAGGAATCAGAACATGACACACAGCGATCCCGTGCTAAGACCAGTCACCACCTAGAAACACGTGGAAGGACATTAATGGAATCGCAACCTAGGACCTTGATCAAGCCCTGCCCTTTCACTTCAAGTGAATCGGTCTAGAAGCATCCCTTCGTAGACGACATCATGGAAACCCCACTCCTACCTTGATTAGAAAAGTCTAAACATTGACTGGTATGACAGGACGACCGATCTAGACGAACACATCGATGCTTATACCACCCAGGTAAACTTGTTCACTAATGACGACGTTATACTATGCGGAGTATTTTCGATCTCCTTCAAGGGAATGACTTTGAACTAGTATACTTGGCTTCCACTGAACTTTATTGATTTCTTTGCTACATTTATCACGAGGTTTTGAGCGTAATATGCAACCAATAGGCTATACCACCTTACCTCGGATACCTTGGTGAACTTGAGGTAGAAAGACGACGAGTCATTCAGGCCTTCAGAGAGCAGTTTGCAGAGGTCTCAGTGAAAATCTGAGACTTGTCTTGCATTCAATGATTATGGCACTCAAGCTCGAGCCCTTTTCCAATAGCTTATGTAAAAAGCCTTTGGTCGATATGGATGAGCTCTAAGCCTAGGCTGCGAGGTACATCTAGATGGAAGAGATGGCAGAGTTTTAGGATTGAGTTCATGTTAGGATGTAGAAGAAAGCTAGAGAGTAAGATAAGCCTAAGACCGAGCAGGAAAAGAAGCATAAGGTTGACCAGGGCCACCCTGGCCCCAAGTACAACTATTACACCCCACTCAACACTAGCTAGGCCTAGATCACAGAGGAGACATGCAGTGTGAAGCTCCTGCCTCTGCCGCCGAAGAGCCATTCATTGGAAAGGGCAAACCAAAGTAAGCATTGTCGATATCATAGGAACTACAAGCACTCGATGGAGGAATGTTGGGCCCTCTGCGGCAAGATTGAAAAGCTGATCCAGGCTAGGCATTTCCAAAATTATGTTTAGAGGTCGAACAATGGCCGTGAAGGGGGCCAAAACCGATCGCGAGGCTGAAGAGGTGGTAAAAATAATGAACAATGCCTGCGAAATGATGAAGGACAAGACCTGACCCCCACAAGAGGAGCTAATACTTATTTAAAGGGGGTGATCAATACCATAGTAGGAGGTTTTGCAAGGGGAGGCTTAACTAGTTTGGCCAAAAAGTGTCACTTAAGGGCAATTCTGTAGGTAAACACTGTGGAGAAACCCCTCAAGAAGCACCTTCCTATAACATTCATCAACGCTGACTTTAAAGGTGTGGACCCCGATCAAGACGATCCAGTGGTCATTACTATAGAAATGGCCAACTTTGCTGTTAGGAAGACTTTGGTTGGTTAGGGGAGTTTGGCAGAACAATTAGTAGGGTTCGCAATTGAACTCATAGACACTTGGGGGTATATAGACCTACTCACCACCTTTAGTGATTAGGCAGCCTCTCAAACTATCACTGTTAGATACCTTTTGGTCAATGAGGACACCTTGTACAACATCTTAATAGGGTAGCCCGCCCTGAACAAATTAGGGGCAGTGGTTTCAACCCTGCATCTGGATACGAAGTTCCCCTCCTTAGACGGATAGATCATAACAATGCAGGCATTTAGAATACTACTCGGGAATGCTATGTAAAGAGTTTGAAGGTGGGTAGAAAAGAAAAGAAACCGAGTGATCACCTAGTGTTCTACCCCCATCCCTACTGTTTAAGCAAGCTAGTTGAACTCGACCTGCGAATTGAGGAACATAAGGTTGAGCCCACTGAAGACTTGCAAAAGTTCCAACTAGGAAAGCATCTTGAGTAGTGCATGCAACTTGGGCTTAATTTGAGTGAGGACATAGTTGACGAGATCACTAAGATCTTAAGCACTAGGATTTTTCGTGTGGACAACGGTCATATGCCTGGAATAGACCTGGGCTTTCATTGTCACAGGTTAGTTATTTGCCTTGAAGCTAGGCTTATGGTTCAGAAGAAGTGGAAACTTGGAGAAGAAAAGAGGTAAGTGGTGGAGAGAGAGGCAATTAAGTTGATAGAGGCCATTTTTATAAAGGAAGTAGAATACCCCATGCGGCTTGCCAATGTGATGTTGGTTAAGAAGGCAAATATGAAATGGAGAATGTGTATGAATTACATTAACCTCAATAAGGGTTTTTTAAAGGATGTCTACCCATTGCCGAGTATTGATTGGCTAGTCAACAATGCCTTGGGGTATAAATTGTTTAGCTTCTTAGATGTTTATTCGAGATACAACCAGATACCCATGTACCCCCAAACGATGAGAAGACAACTTTCATGATTAAGGGGTCGAATTATTACTACAAAGTGATGCACTTCAGCTTAAAAAATGATGGGGCAACCTACTAGAGATTGATGGACAAGGTGTTTGCCGGTCAGATCAGTAGAAACTTGTTGGTATACGTTGATGACATGTTGGTAATGTCCGAAGATCCAACACGACATGCTAAAGATTTGGTGGAAATGTTCAATGAAGTAAAGTGACACAAAATGAGGTTGAACCCTGATAAGTACGTATTCGGGGTACAAGGAGGCAAGTTTCTAGGGTTCATGCTCACTCATAAAGGGATCGAGGCCAACCCAGACAAATGTTAAGCCATCATTGTGATGAAAAGCCCGCAAGATGTTAAGGCGCACTATTCTTCAGCCTTTTAAAGAAATATAAGGCTTTCCAATGGGATGAGGAGTGTGAAGTTGCCTTCAAGGAATTCAAGGTGTTCCTGGCCTCACCCCTAATCTTAACTTGATCTTACCCAATCACGATTTGCTACTCTATATGGTCGTTTTGGACCACACTGATAGTTTGATCATTGTGCAAGAAATGGAAGGTTTGTAAGCCCTGGTGTATTACATCAATCGTGTCTTGTAAGGGGCAAAAATCAGGTACTAAGTGATCGAAAAGCTAACCCTGGCCTTGGTGACAGTAGTAAGAAGGCTTCGGCCCTACTTTAAGAGTCACCAAGTAGTAGTAAAAATCGATCATCTGATTCAGTATGTGCTGAGAAAGCCTGAGTTAGCGAGACGAATGATAGAGTAATTGGTGAAGCTGTCTGAATTCAGATTGAGATATAAGACTAGAAGGCCCATTAAGGCCTAGTGTTTGGTTGACTTTCTGGTCAAGCTTACCTTGCCAACTGAACAAAAAGAAACCCAATGGTGGACATTATATGTAGATGATTCATCAAATCAAAAAAGGAGTGGAGCAAGAATTATCTTAGAAAGGCCTGGAAAGGTGGTGTTAGAATAGTCCCTAAGATTCAACTTCCCGGCATCCAATAATCAAGCAAAGTATGAGGCATTGATCGTCGTGCCCAGGCTGGCGAAGGAGGTCGAAGTCGAACAAGTCAAAAGCCAAAATGATTCTCAACTTGTGGCCAGGCAAGTATTTGGCACATTTCAAACTAAGGATGCTCACTTGCTAAGGTACTATCACTGGGTCACCTAACTTATAGAATAATTCCAAGAATTTAAGATTGAGCATATTCCTAGAGAATAGAATGAGAGGGCAGATCTCCTATCTAAGTTAGCAAGCACCAAGCGACCAAGGCAGCACTAGACGGTCATACAAGAGACAATAGTGAAATCAAGCGTTGAAAAAGCCATGAGTGTGGGAGTTCAAAAGGAAGGATGGATGACCTCCATCTGGAGGTATCTCTCCATGGGAAAACTATTTGACTATAGGAACGAAGCTAGTAGAGTGCGAAGAAATGCAAGTTATTATGTGATTGAAGGAGGAGAATTGTATAAGAAAGGGACTCTACAGCTCTCTACTCAAGTGCCTTGACCTAGAATAAGCACTTATGTTATGGACGAGGTATATAGGGAGATCTATGGTACACACATCGAGGATCAAACGATAATGCCCGAATAATTCTAGCTGGGTACTATTGGCCAACAATCCAAGCTTATTGTGCCAAATACGCCAAGAAGTGTAAAGAATGTTAGGGATACAAGAATTTAGCTCATGGGCCATCCGAAGAGCTGCATATAATAATCTCACCATGGCCTTTTGCCACTTGGGGATGGATATACTTCCCCATGGCAAAAGGCCAAGTGAAGTTCCTATTGGTAGGAGTCAAATACTTCACCAAGTGGATTAAGGTTGATCCCTTTGCTCAAATAACAACATCAAATGTGCAAAAATTTGTGTGGAAGAACATCATTTGCCATTATGGAATACCCTATTTAGTGGTGACCGATAATGGAAGTAGTTTATGGATCAGTCGTTGAAAGAATATTACGAAAGGTTGGGGATTTGGCATCAAGTCATGATGGTAAAACACCCACAAACCAATGGATAGGTTGAAGCGACCAACAAAGTGATATTGGGAGAATTAAAGAAGAAACTAGGAAAAGCTAAGGGAAGTTGGGTAGAAGAGTTGTCAGGTGTTTTATGAGCGTATCACTACATGCCCTAGTCAATTATCCAAAAAACACCATTCTAGCTAGTATACGGTGGCGACACTATGATCCCAGTCGAGGAGGGGGAACCATCCCTTCGACAAATGGTATTCAATCCGAAAAAGAATGAAGAGGCACTAAAGGCATAAATGGACCTAGCAAAGGAGGTATGGGAAGAAGGCACGGATACAAGAGGAAGCTTTTAAATGGAGAGTCGCTCGAAGACACAACCTAAAAGTGAAACCAAGGAGCTTAAAGCCTAGGGACTTAGTCTGGAGGATGCTAAGAGAAGCTCAAAAAGAGGTCGAAGAAGGAAAGCTATTAGTTAACTTGGGAGGACCATTTAGGGTGGTCAAACAACTCGACAATGGAGTGTACCAATTGGAGCAATTGCCTGGTGAGGGAATCTTGAGGACATGGAATGCGTCCCACTTAAAGTTATACTTCAGTTAAGAATTGTAACAACAATATACTCTTTTTCCAACCTCAATCTTTTGTCCCAAGAAAAAAAAAAAAAGGTTTTGGCTGGATGGGCTTTAAAGAGGCATGTTGAGAACCCATTAATAAAATATTCATTCGTCATATGCATCTTCTTTTCTCTTTTCGAGTCAACCCACTGAACTCGAGAACTTTAATGGTTTCAACCCACTAAAACTTTCCCAAGTCAACCATCTAAGCTCGATGTAACATCATGTTTTCTTAACATGTGATTTAAAAAATAATTGAAATTAATTACAAAAGAAAATTTAAATTTAGTTTAATTGAGAAAGTTTAATTAAAACAGTTTGTATGATTTTTGTGTGACAATTTTTGATGAGGTTTTAATTAAACTGGAATTTTAATTATACACTATTAGTGTAAAATTACACTGTGTAAATGAATAAGCAGTCAAAGATTTATCATGAACTAATCCTAATATGTCATTAACACATTTTCCTAAACAATTAGCACGTATTTCAAGGTAAATTAATTTTTAATTTACTAATTTTGGTTAAACAACCATATCTCCCATTTTTAGTAAATTACCTTAACCAATTCTAGTAAAATTTTCAAAAGCTAAATCACCCAAAAGTGGGCTTACTTGACTGGCCACACTTAACTCCTCTTTTACCCAATGTTTAATTTAATAACTACCCATCAATACACTATAAAATAAGAAACCCCCCCCCCCCCCCCCACCCCCCCTTTTTTACCCAATTGTTCAATTCATTATATGTGTCTATTAAGATACATAATAATGAACCACTTGTTGCACGCTAGTTTTAAACCATTGGACGCATTTTTAAATAATCAAAACAAAAATATATATATATAATAGACGCCCTTAAATAAACCATTAGACCAAAGCCCCAGGATTTTTTTAAATGCTGAATGTGTGAGAGAAAGGTGGAAACAAAGACACCTACCTTTCAACCAAGTCAAACCGTGAGAGTGAAAAAAAAAAATATAAGCTGAAACTGTGGAGATTTGGAGTAGATCCCCTCCACTTTGTGTTAATTTCTTCTTCCATTGGAGCATCCTTGTACACAAATAGGACTACAAGTAAGGAAGCTTATGACTCTACTCTTTTCTTCTAATCTTTAATATACTAGCATAAATGTGATGAGCCAAGTGATTTTATATATGTTGGTTGTTTGTTGGATTTGAAAATGCTTGCTATGGTTGAAATGTTGTTAAGGGGTTGTTTAGCCTTCATTAAGATATTGTTATCCTGCTTTATTTTCTTGTTTTTGACTATAAAAATGAGATATCTTGGATTGTTAGCTGCTGTTTGGTATGAGAAACAAGTGATTTTGTTTAATTTTTTATGTGAGAAATGATTATTTAAGTAAATAGAAGTGTGTATGTGTAAATAAATTTATTTGCCATGATTTTGAGACCATGTGTTGCACGAATATTTTGAACTGGGCAACTAAGTTTATATTCTGTTTTTACATAATGAAAATACATTTATTTACTGCACCAAAATTTTTTTAATGAGTTGTTTAACTTTTAGTTGTTGGTAAAATCACCTAATACTCATGATACCCAAAGCTTTAAATAAATAAAAAAAAAAACTATTGAGAAAATTTTGTGAAGAATTCCTGGAAATGGGCAAGATACCGTGGTATTTTCGTTACTGTTTGCGTATTGCATAAGTTGAAGCCTTAGTTTCCTAGACAAAAGGCTAAAGATTAATATTAGGGAATGATATTAGGTATTAAGATAGCAAGTTAATAAGCTAATATTTCTAATATTTAAAACTCCTATATGGCGAAAAAAAAAACATTATATGTATAGATGGATTTTAAATAACATACAGAGACAGAGAACGAGTGAGATTAATATAGTTTTGAAATAAAAAATTGGGAATAAATTGGTTTTAGGATAATAAAAATCTGTAATCCAAAATTTAATTTAATTTTTTTATAATATTTTCAAATTACATTAGTTGAGAAATAATTCTTAGGCTTCTGTTTATGATTTTAGTAAGTATGGAGGAAAAATAAATATATCTGACACTGTCTTTTTTTTTTTTAGGAAAATAGAATTAAGGACAAAAAAAAATTACTTTTGACTCAAATAAAATTATTTTCTCAATAGAGGATAATCTTTGATGAATTAAAATATTAAATTTTAGATTTTAAAAAGTTAGATGGATTTTATGAATTTTTCTCTATTACATTAAGTAGAATTTATTATGTATAAAAATGTAATTCATTTGAAATAAAATTCTTTTTTTAGTTTTTCTTATTATTGACAATATTAATTATTAAGTTATTAGAAAGGATTAATAAGTAGAACCCTAAAGCCTAAGTTCATAAAGTTTAATAATAAGCATTATCTGTTAAGTAACAGATAAAGAGAAGTGGTTGTGGAAAATAGTGTGTGCGCCCTCTGGTGAGTTAATGTACATGGGTCCCATTTAGTAGGGGTGGCAATATGGGTCCAACCCTGCAGGTCAACTGCATAACTCGATAAAACGGGTTGGGTTGTATTATGTAGTTAAACCCTCCAATCCACATAACCCAATCCATTTAACATGCCAACCGACCGAGCCAAATGACGGGTTAGGTTGGGTTGAGTTGGCCCGTCAGGTTGTTTTTGTTTTATTTAGCTTGAGCCTTTGAGTTGAAATTGTATTATAGTTCATGTAATATTTGAAATTATAGCTTCTTTTTACTTAAATATGTCATATGTGAAGGTCCAAGATAAAAAGGCAAATTTTGGTGGTCATTAGAATTTAGGACAAATAAAAATTATTACTTAAAGTTTATGATAAATTGATCATTTCTTAAGCATTAAGTAAGTTTTTTTATTTACTAATTTTATAACATTTTTTCTCTTTTTTAATTTATATTTGATCATAAAATTTGAAAAAAAAAATTAAACAAAAAAATTAAATAATTTATAATTTTTTTAATGGGTTGGCAAGTCAACCCAACCCAACTTGCCAACCTGCCGTAGGTTAGCGAGTTGGGTTGGGATTCCCAACCTAGTCAAAAAATGGTTTTAACCCTACCCAACTCTTTTTTTGATGGGTTGAGTGCGGGTTGGGTTGGGTTGGTTGACCCATTTTGACACCCCTACTATTTAGACAGTGTTGCGAGTAGCCACATAAGTTGAGCATCTGTATATAGCTTTCAACCTAGTACTAGAAGGAAGAGTGGGGTAACTAACGATAGACCTTGAGGATAGGTAGACAAGTGAATCCCACATTGAGGTCACAGTTATCACAAACCTTGTGCCGTGGTAAGCCACGACCCACGTACATCTATCTTGACGAAACCATTACCAACTTCGGTAACATCAATTCATGGGCTCCCCCAATAGTTGTGCCTTGAAGGAATCTGTGTGATCCTTGTGGCTCAGGTGTTATGTTAAGGGATGTTTCCATAATGATCGCTTGAGTTGTTGAAAAAGTCTCTATGGAGTAGTGTATACATAAATTGTATGAATTATGTTGTACTATGTTTATTTAAAATTGTTGTAATCTTTTTTGATATCAGTATTCTCTCCTTGAAAATAATTGTTGTATTAGTTAGAACTTTATATTTATATTTATCATAAGCTTACCCTTGCGATGTTTGCACGTGTGGTTCGTGCATGTGATGATCTCGAACATCGTGTTCGTGGGAACAGATGCCGAGACGAGCTAGAGCGTCGAGACGGTTGCTAATGATTTGGAACCACGTTCACGTGGATCCCTATCCCATTGACTTTCGTGAGACCATCGTGGGAGACAGTAAAGTTTGGAGGATTGACTGCGAGCTTAAGAGTGTCTACTATAGGGGAAAGCTTACGCTTTCTTATGCTCCTACAGGGATTGCTGTGTTTTTTGTGACCATGTACATATCATTAGATTTTTGGTTACCCATCTAGGACATGTAGAGGGAGCCTGTTCCTGTCGCTCGACCTCGTATAAGAGCTGAGAAGTATTGCTGCTTGATCTCTCAGAGACCTCGTCCCTGTTAAGGAGTTGCTAAAGCTAAGAAGCCACCTATTAATGCTCCACTTGTAGTTCCTCCTTCTTAGATGTAGTGTTTAGTGGTACGACTAGCCTAGGGTGTGTATGAATGTTTTCCCTCTCCCTTTTGTGATGTACTCTTTTTGTTAATGGGTACACTGATGCATGTGCACACACAATATCTTTTGAGATGCCTTGACGATAATGTTGGTATGTAGGTGTCATAAGACATAACCATTTACACTTGATGCTTTGTGATGTATGCATGGGTTATTTTAATATGTTGGACGATCGTTTTATGCTTTATATATTGAAGTTTTTGAAAGGAATGAACGTTGTATGCCTTGCCAAAAAAAAAAATCACACTCTTTTTCATAAATAAATTAATTAAGATTTTTCGTCTAAAATTAAACCTTTTGCGTTGCATTAATTGTGAGTTGACCATGTAGCAACAGCGGGTCATTACTCCCGAGGACTTAACGTTTTCAACCCACCGAAACCTTTCTGAGCTAACACACCGAGCTCAAGGATTCAATGGTTTTGACCCACCGAAACCTTTCCGAGCCAACCCATCAAGCTCAAAGACTTAACAGTTTCGACCCATCGAAAGACCTAATGATTTCGACCCACCAAAACCTTCCCGAGCCCACCCACCGAGCTTGAGGACTTAATGGTTTTGACCCACTAAAACCTTCCTGAGCTAACCCACTAAGCTCAAGGACTTAATGGTTTTGACCTACCAAAACCTTTTCAAGTTGACCTATCGAGTTCAAGGACTTAACAATTTCGACCCACCAAAACCTTCCCAAGCCAACCCATTGAGCTTAAGGACTCAATGATTTTGACCCACCGAAACCTTTCTGAGATGACCCACCATGCTCGAGGACTTAACAGTTTTGACCCACCGAAACCTTTTCGAGTTGACCCACTGAGCTCAAAAACATTAATGGTTTCGACCCCTGAAACCTTTCCAAGCCAACCCACCGAGCTCGAGCGCCTATAGGGTCTCGAACTATTAAAACTCATGCAACAAGCAATGAGCTCGGTAGTACATTGAACCCATAATGTCGAAGTTAAAATAATACTAGAAAGTTGCAATGATAAAGAAGAAAGATTTTCATTAAGTAGTAAAGCCGAGTACATTGCAATGAAGAGTTATAAGACACGAAACAAAAGCCTAAGTCCTAAGAAGAAACTACATTGTCGAGTCAGGGACCCTTTCCTTTAAAAGCCATGTATAAGAAGCAACATAAAAAGGACATTGCACAAGAAGTTGTAAAGAAGAGGCATTAAGCTACAAAAAGCTTATTCAGCGTCGATATTGTCCACGACCTACTTAGTGGTGGAGACGGGAAGCATTGAGACTCCATCCCCTAGGACTCCGTCCTCTTCTAGGTCAAAGAGCTTGGCCACATCCACCAACACCCTATTCTTAACATCTTTTTCCACATCAAAGCCAGAAGTGTCGGTGCCCGGGAAGAAAAAGTCAATTGCCAAAGGGTCTTCTGAAAACCCTTAATGTGCTCCTCCATAATAGACCCTTTGGCTTTGTCTAAGTTAGTTTCGATATGCTTAGCTCAATCAATAGCATTCGTTTGCCTAGCTTCAGCCTCGTTGAGCCCAATGTTGAGTCGCTCTACCTCGATCTCTAGGGTCATCATGAAGGTCTTGACCCAAATAGCCCAATCCATTAAAGCCTTACCGCAAGCTTAGGCCTCCTTCAGCTTAGTCTTCAATCCAGATGCCGCCTTCCTGGCCTCCCCCACCTCAAACAAGAAGGTGTTGTTGGCCTTGGCAACTTCGGCGAGGTCGGTCTTCGCCTTTTCTAGCTTAGCCTCTAACCTCTTGATTTCAACATCTTTAGACTCTAAGAGTTGGTTAACCGACCGAGCTTGCTCCAGTTCATCACCCTAGAACTAGGCAATCCCCTTAGAGTGAGCCTGGAAGACCAATAACGCCTCTAAAGCCACCTGAGGACCGACCAGTTTAAGGGAGTTTTGGTCAGCCTCAAACAAAGACCAAGGGCCCAACAGCTTTTAGGGTCAAAATCCCGACTCCATGACGAATTTTGCCCCTCGAAGCCAATAAGAAGACCGGGTGAATATTGGGAGCCAACGAAAACCTTTTGACCATTTCAACGGTAAAAGCATGGCGGTGCTAGCGGGGGGGAAGACTGTTTGAATGCACCTTGATGATCGAAGGAGTTATCTACGTCAAGGTAGGAGTAGGCATGAAGGCAAAGGAGAGCAGAGTCGAGGGGTGGGGGCTAGATTTCCCCATGGAAGCAATGCCAACCTGTCCAGTAAGGTGGCACCAGCCTCTGCGAGCTTTGCCTTCTTGACCCTTTTGCTTCAAAGCTTGGTGAAGTTGAACTTGCCTATGATCACTATAAAGGAGCCAAATAAGAGTTAGAGCTTGAAACCGAGTTCAAAACAAAAAACACACAACACTCACACTTTATATCCCTCAATGGCTTCTAAGAATGAAGAAGCCTTAACACAAATTGACATGGGAATAGTCGAGGGAGCTTATGTAGATCAACCTTGTTAGCTTGATCTTCAACCGACATATCTTCAATGTGCCACCTGGAAATCTTGTTAGGGTTCTTCATCTAATAGAATGGAAATTGAGGATGACTCTGACATCAAAGAAGTTAGGTATACCAGCCAAACCCAGACAGACGCGAAAGAACCCCTTTAAAATCCTTATAAGAGGAGGTGAAGGCAGTGAAGAGTGAGATGCCACTAATGCCGATCAAAGACGCCTAACCACCTCTCTTCCTTTCCTTGGCCGAGTAATGGTGTAGAAGCTTCGGAACTGTCGACATCATATGGAGCAAGTTGCAGAGGATGCAGAAGGTGCATAGGCAGCCTAACCATTCAGGTGGAGTTGAGTAAGGGCCACGTTCAAGGCCTACAACACCTTGACCTCGAATCCGTCAAAAGGCACTATGATCCTTAGCTGGTGAAACAACATCTTATAGACGTAAGTATAATGGACTTGCCCTGGCACTACGATGAGGAAGATGTTCTCGTCTGGACCACACAATTTTTCCACCATCATGTCTTCTTGGATAGAGTGGCAAAAAGTGATGGATTTCAAGAGGTCAGCTATAGTGGCCTTGGATTGGAATTTAGAGAAATATACCCTAACTTCTCTAGAAACCCATCTGTGCCCAAGCAAGGTGACAAGGGGAAAGGTCTCCTTATGCTCCCTCTTCTTCTTTTAGCCAACCAAGGGCTGATCTAATGTGGCCTTAGATGATTAGTCATCCACATGAATCATAACGGCCACCTCATTAGGTTGTTCAGCCCTAGGCACATCTGCTCAAACCACGGACTTAATGCAAGGCTGTTAGTTCTCCTCGCCCTTACTCATCTTTCTTCTCTAAGTAAAATGTGTGTATGGAAGAGCTAGTAACCTCTAGACCTTCATGCGACGGCTCTTTAATGGGCACTACCTCCAGTGGTAGCATGGCTTTAGGCTCTAAGTTTGGAGAACCTCCACTCTCGCCAGAAAAAGCCATTAAAAAGAGAGAAGAAAGAAAAGGAAAGGGTGTACCTGAGTAAGCCTAGGAGGAGGAAAAAAGAAAAAAGTAAGAAGCCCTGTGGCGATGGTGATCTCTGGCGTGAAGGAAGACGGTGGCAAAAAGGAGGAGGAAGACAAGGAGGGCACAAGGAAAAAAGAAGCGGGAAATAAAGGTAGTGGTCGAAAGGGGGAAACCCCCCTTTCTATAGGGACTAGGAGGCTCAGTGGCTCAAAAGCCTAGTTTATAGCGATCGTTAGATACCCCCACCTTCCCCCATGATGAACGACTTAGATGGCACAACGGTTTGGGTTCCCCAAGCAATCATTGGCCTATCTTGAAACCATCGCCCAACATTTAATGCAAGTGGGTACATGCGCGAGGATTCCCAAGGTAGACGTGACCCTTCGATTACCCCGATTGCCACAGTCCCTCGTCACTCAACTCGACAAGGCGAGCTCAGGAGACCAACTAAGTGTTTGGCTCAAACTGCCCTCACCATTGTCAAACAGTCGGGGATGTACTAGGAAGATCAATGCCCTCGCGCGAGCAAAAGTAAGCTCCTCCATGCTTGTCGAAGTTTGGGGGGCTTGTGTACAACCTAGATTTGGCACCTCGTGGCTAGGCCAAGTAGCCACGTTGGCATCCAACCGAGGTGTCATGCTGAGTAGGAATCGGCCTAATGTAAATAAGGAAAAAAGGACACTTGCATGTAATACAGGAAACTAGGCCCATAATCTTGATACTTATGACAAGAAAATCAAGTAACTTGGCAAGAATTATACACCCATATATATATATACTACCTAGGTGCACACTCTTTAATCCCAATATGGAATCTCTAAACCATGCATCACTATCAGGACGTCCATCTCTAACTTGAGCGTCGGAGTGTCTTTATAGGTATCCCCCACCAGCGTGATCCAAAGACAAGGAAGGAGGAGTGCAACCCAAAAGAAGGTGGATCCAAATAGGAAGGAGATGTTGAAGAAGGAAGACCAAATTTTGTAGGAACAATAATATATGCATATTTAGAAAGAAAAAAAAAGGCTCAACTTTATCTTGTAAATTTATATATGTTATCCTATTAGTCTTTCAAAAATTTTGGCCACTAAATAAATTTCTCAAAGCTTTAATCCCTTAAATATCACCACATTATATATATATATATATATATATATATATCAAATGAAAATTCTTATTATTGTGAGAAATGAGAATTATAAATATAGACTTTTAAATAATATAATAGTTAAGATTAAAAGAAAAATGAACATGACTTTCTTAAGTAAGCATGTGACCTCTAACTATTAATCTTGACCGCCAATGTTTAAGTGTATGACTTAGATTTATAATTTTCATTTCTCATAATAAGACGAGTTCTCACTTGATACTACTTCTATATATATAGTTATGGAAAATCAAAATGATAAAGAAAAATTATGAAACTAATTTAGTGACAAAGTTTTTAAAATACTAATTAAAAAAATAATTGAATGAGTAAAATTTATAATGAATTAATGTTGATAAATATTTGATAAGGTATTAAATAAAAAAAATGTTGATGAGGCACATAAAGATTTTCTCTATATTAGGAGTAGGCACGGGGTCGAGTTGGTTTGAATTCAGGTCATATTTAAATTCAAATCAATCAATGTTAATCAGTTTGGAATGAATTGGATTTTTCAAAAATATTTTTGCAATCCGAACCAAATCAGCCCAATCACATTCAGATTGGTTCGAGTCAGTTCATCAAATCACCTAATAAAATAATAATAATAGAAACAAATTAGAGAAAAAAAATCATAATAAAATGAAAGAAAACTAATGAAAAATAATAAAAGTCAAAATTTTAGAACTTTAAATTATAAAAATTATAGAATTACACAACATAAAAAATTAAATATTTTCTAAAATAATATGGGTTCGGGTTCGTTCGAATTCTACATGTTCAAATTTGATACCCAAACCGATGTTATCGGGTTTGTAATTTTAAAGTATGAATCGAACCGATAATTCGAACCAACTCAAATTTTTCTCTTTAGTTTAGTTCGAGTTGATCTGGTCAATCTACACTCATATCCACCCTTACTCTATATGTTTAGTTAAGGATAAAATTTAGTTGTTGTAAGTGCTTGTGATACTGTTTTTAATCAAAATTAGAGTTTTACTTTAATAATATATACCAAATTTTAGTGTTAATCTTTAAAGTACGTATTAGCAACATAAAACTTTAATTTTAATTGAAGATAATATTGCAAACAACTAATTAAGTCTTGTCCTTTATTTAAACAGTGAAATGCATTTATTTCGCCGGTCAACAGCTTTTGAAGTTATATATGTACCTACTAAGGAGCTGGCAGGTGGGTCCCTGCCAAAAATGAATTGCGATTTTAAGATCATATGTTATGTGTCCAGAGCGAGGCCCCAGCAAGTGAGAGCCAAAACCAAAGGGATGACAATTTCTCCTGTGTTCACAATCGCATGTGGCCAAACTTTAAAAAGACATAAAGCTAAAGAGGTGGAGGGTTAGCAATACACTCTTTAATGTATTTTTGCTAACATATTTTTTATTATTAGTTAAAATTTATTAAAAAATATAAAACTATGAGAAAGACTAATTAAATAAGAAATAAAATCCATAAAAATTAATAAGTTTTAATAATAAAAAAAATATTTAAAAAATATATTAGAAGATACGTTACCAGTATTTCTTGAAAGCCCAAACGTAGCTTTAGCTACCACTATTCTGTCTTTTTCACGTGTGTGGGAAGCTCACGTCAATTTTGGAAAATATGGTTGGGTGTTAATTATGCTGATTTACTTCGCAACTCGAAGCAAGTAAAGCCACTTGTGTTGCTTTCTTATTTGCTTTCCAAACTCCATGTGCTTTGTTTTCCTGTGCAATGGTTATTGGGCTATTGGCGCCGACTATTTTTAAGGAAGTGTATAAGTCAGGGTTTTGGTCAGATAGGGACTCATTAAAGGGAATTACATTCTATTAACTTTTCTTAAAATTTTTATTTGTAATTTTTAATATTAAAAAATTATACTTTTATTTAAGACTCTATGTTTTTATTTTCTTAATTATTGCCATGAAAGAAATTCCCCACCTTTACATACTTACAGTTTTAATTAAAAAAAAATAAAAGAAAATTGTATAAAGCAAAAATAACTTCATTTCACTGTATCGTGATTCATTTACAGGGAATCGTTAAATTGGAATTTAGCTAAACTTTATACACACACACACACACACACAGAAGAAATGCATTGCAATAAAGAATACAAGGTATTCCCCATAAAAAGAATACAAGGTTACTCAACCCATTACGAAGAGAACAGAACAAAACTGAACACATGAACCAATTACAAATTCATTTGAACTTTTCTTTTTACTTCAAGTTAAACATGGTATCCTGTTTAATTTTAAGCAAAAGATAAGTAAAACTCTCTTTTTTTCCCTTATCTTTTATCCTGTTTTTTATACGTCTCTTCTATAGATAAAATAATGCTATTTATTTATTTTTATAAATTTCACAAAAAATATTATTCATGTACATTAACAGTGTCAAGCGATATACGTCTAGGTGCATGGTTGTGGTGTGTGTCTATACGTATATGACGAGGGTTAACCTGTCTCTCTCTGTCTAGTAGGTCAATCAGTTTCCATATTTGTGTAAAAGTAAAGCGTACTTCAAGCTACAAGAGTGCCTTAAAATAGTTTGGTAGTGTATAGAACAAAAGCATGTTTGTCTTAGAAACTCTTTTATTACTAGTACTTTTAGAATTATTTTTTAACTTTAATTTTATTTAGAATCAATTATTCTAATATTTAATTAAAAGAAATTCATTTTTTTTTTACAAATGATTTTATCAGTTGTATGTAAACATCATCAATTTGATTTGCTAAAATTAAATTTGACATAAAAGTTTTCAAACATAACTTCACTAGAAAAACTACCTTTCGCATTTAGTAAAATCATGTTTATAAAACGAGTAAATCAACCATATAATTTACAAAAGAGAAACCATCTCTCACACTAATTATAGACAAATTTAAATCAAATTTGTAGTTATTGAATGATTATTTACTATTCAAATTTCTCCATCCATTAAGTCACATTTATGTAAGTTGATTCATCACAGTCACATTAATTGTTACGGTGACATCTTATTTAGCAAGAAAGTTTTTTCAGTAAATCATGTTAGGTTTGTAAAGACAAAAATACAATACAAAAAGAGAAATTGAATTGTATTTTGTAAGAACTTTTCGTAAATATTTTCTTAAAAATAGAAAAACTTCTTATCACAATTTTGACAAACACTTCAAAGTTCACAAGAAGGTAGAATGGTGTTTTGTCCCATGGACATTCGAATAGATGTAAACTAAAATTTATAAAAAACACTTCATAAAACCAAAAAGCGTTTTGAACACAATGTCAACAAGTAATAAAAGTGATAAGTAGAGTATTGCTTTATAGAGACTTGATAAAGCACCATATACCAATTACTAGCATTAGTTAAGTGAATCAAAGGTCAAGTTGTCACGATTAGTGGTTAGTTGTAGATTAAAATTTAACTACAAAGGATTCAAACTTCACCAAAAAGACTCAAAAGATTCAAACACAAACTTATAGATGGAAAAGCTTAAATCATGAATGTACGTTCCTTACTCCTAGTCTCACTCTCTTAAAATCTCTATCTCACCTCAATTCAACATTCAAATACATTCAAGTAACTAGTCCTAATTCCTTGGTAACTAGTCTTGTGATTGCCAAATAAGAACATTAATTCCTTAGGCAATCTCACTTAACACTCATGCGTTAGGTTTAGGATTCTTAAGAATGCACACAACCACACACCTACATTCTTAGAGCCTATGCAATTATGTGTCACAAATCTCAGTCCAACCTAAGATCTCTTTTCCAAGTTAACCTTAAGTTAGGTTCAATTAGTTGATTTCCATCATACTAATAGCATTAAGCAAAAAGAAGTAAGATTGAATCACAAAGCATGAAAATCAAAATACAATTGTGTGTCATTGCTACGTGTTGAACCTAACATTAGGCAACGGAAGCAACTTTCTTATTTTATTGCATTTTTAGTGATTTTTGTAAGTATTTACATCATATCTAATTTCTATTTATATTTCTAATATTTAATGAACTAGACTAATTTTCTACTATTTATGTGTGATTTCTTATTAATTTTGTATTTAATTCCCTACAATGGTTTGATGAATCTTCATCAATTGAAGATTCATCACAACCCCAAACTCAAATATTTGCTTGTCTTCAAGCAAAAAGAAATAAATAGAAAGAAACAAATAATTTTGGGAATTAAATTTGCTTCATTGAAAATTTTGAATTCAATTTCATAATTGAACAATTTGTAAATGAGGTAGTAAAGCATCAATTAGCATCTCTATCTTGAAATCACTATGATTAAAGAGAGCAATGAAATTCTAAAGAATGGCTTTAACGTCGCTTCAATTCATGATTATTCTCACTTTCCTTGCTAGATTATGTGTTTACACTCCTTGTAGTGTTTACAGTTCATTTATTGCTCAATCATTATCAACAAACATTCCCTTACCACATGTTTAATAAGTCTATAAGTTCATAATGAAACTAAAATTGCTTGCGATTATCAAAGGTGTTGAATCCAAACCCTTGTTTTAATAATGAAAAGCCTTCAAAAGACAAATTATAAGTTTGTTGAGGATTGTAAAGATTTAACAAAATTATTTAAGTGTTTCAGAAAGATTGCTGCAAAAAATGAAGTTGATTAAGATATTTGAAATCTACATAAATTTGTTCAAAGATTTTGCCCAACCACTCTTTTCTGGAAAAAAGCATCAAAGTAGTGCAGACAACTTTAAAAAAGATGAAGAAAAATAGCATCTTCTAATATGTATCAGAATATTACACTTGTATACAACATCAGAATGACACCTTCAAAAAGGCGCTTTAGAAATATGCTTTAGAAAGGTGATTCAAAATGCCTCTTCAGAATGGAACTTTTGAATGGCACAACCCTTTACAACTAGTAGTGGCAAAAAAGTTGTGCAACTATGTACTATGGTGTCTGAAACCTAAAGAAGCACAAGACCCTTCCACAATAGCTATTTTTCTACCTATTTAAAGAAGAATAGCTCCCCTTTCAAGTAAGAAGTCTAGTGAAAAGAAAACTAAGAAGGATAACTGCTGAAAAACCTTTGTTGGAGTACTGTGATAAAATTAGTGGGATTTTGAGCAAAGAATGAGGCTTCTTTAGTACATGAAATTCTCTATGAGAAAACTCACTTCTATACAATATACCCAAAGCTTAAAAGAGAGAAATAGAAGTGTGAACAAGGTGTCCTTGTCGTAAAAAATACTCTTCACTTGTTACAAGCAAACTTGCCAAAACACTATGCTAATGTGATATGGAATGCAACACGTCTACAACACATCAATCGTATACCTTGTCTTTTTTTCATTCTAGTAACATCACATCAAACTTGTAATTCAATGGGTGGAGGAGACTCTCTTGCAACAGATGATGATTGGGAGGCTTCTTCCCAAGCACTTGTAAACTATTCTTGTAAACACCAAATAAAAAAGACTAGTTAATGCTAACAACATGAAAACACACAAACACATGACAAATTAACACATAGGTGTTGTGACTTACATCTATATGTGTTGATCTAC
This sequence comes from Spatholobus suberectus, assembly GCA_004329165.1. Taxonomy (NCBI): domain Eukaryota; kingdom Viridiplantae; phylum Streptophyta; class Magnoliopsida; order Fabales; family Fabaceae; genus Spatholobus; species Spatholobus suberectus. The sequence goes on along the minus strand of CM014732.1, from coordinate 33,258,088 downwards.
TATCCACCTAGGCCATGTCCTTCTCACATTGGTGTGTAAGACGAAACAAGTCTAATGGAGTAGGAGGTTTGTCATTCAACTTTGTCTAAAACAAGTGAAAAAAATACAAATTCAAAATATATTAGTTTCAAGTTAAAATAAGCAGTGTGGAGTGAAGAAGAAATACAAATTCAAATGAGAAAGATAAAGGAAACCTTTTCAGATTTCTCTATCTTAAAAAGTGGTAATAGAGCCATTACTATGGAGTGAACCTCTAAATCCTCCATATTCAAATTCCTAATTTGTTTTTGCAACTCTACTTTTGTTCTTGAATTCTTTAGTTCCCCAATATTGGCATAATCTGTCTCACACATCATCATTAGAAAACTTATCTCAATTAAAACTAATAGACAATAAAAGATAATCATCACAGAAATTATTTTCAGCAACTCAATTTTAATTATTCTTTTTATGCAATTCAACTATTATTATGTGATTAAACTATCTTCTTGTAATTGAATTTCATGCCAATTCAAATAAATTAATTCATCTAACATATGGTTCTTAAACTATATATAAGCAATATAGCCTTCTAAAAACAATTAACATATCTCTTCAAGCATGAATGATACGACACTATCAAACTTGGCATATATGTGACACTTTAATTTAAATGCAATAAAATCATAAATTTCTTGACTAAATCTACCTAATGATTCAGGAGAATGCTCACCTGCCGGCCATGGAACAGCAAACTTAATTAAGGTACATGCTATATTCACCGGTTGTTCATGTTAGTTGAAAACAACGACAAAGTATATATTAAAAAAATAAATCTGTTAAAAATAGCCTTCAAGATTGAAATTTAGTAGTTAAAAGTGGAAAATTTTAATTAAGAAAGAAAATATTTGTTATATCAAAAAATAAAAATGTAATAAATATTTTCCTTTTCAATACGGACTTTCTAGATTTAATTGCTTAGAATTAATTTAAAGATCTGATGTTAACAAAACATTAAAAAATAATCGAGCACATGCACCGCTGGACGTTTCAAACAACTACATCCATCATTAATGACGAACTTTTTTGAAGTTTCTTCTGCAACTTATATTCTGAAATTAAATTTCGTTAAATAATGGTCAAGCACTGCATGTTGAGACGTGCACTAAGATGTTGTCCAGCACTTGATGTTCTTCACTTAATTTATTATCATATTAAATACAGAACATATAACGAATCTATACGAATCTATATATGTGGAAATTACGGTGGAATATACTATATATAACATAATCTTCGTCATTTGTGGCAGAAGAAAACAACCAATTTCTGTGATGAATTATGTGTATACATATGTGAAATACAAAGCACGGGTTGATAATTAATTTGAATTTTGTCATTGGCCACACCTTTTGATTAGGAATTTAGGATCAACCTACGTTGAAAAAGGTATAGAAATATTTGTGAGAGAAAAAAAAAACCTAAAAATACACGTACATTTAATGGAGTTCGTTATAGTTACAGCCTAGGACTCTAGGGTGAGGATAGGTCGTTGAATTACCATGTGAACATCAATGGAGCTTTTAAATGTCATAATAATGTTATCTATACCATACATTTTTTATAATAATTTTTATGTTTTTATTTTTTTATTATACTTATTATTTTATTACGAATTTTTTCATTCCCAATTCCCCCTCCCCCCCGGGTTAATTTTTACGTGTATAATTTGTTATAAAATTTGACGTATAAATATCATTATTAAATATATTTTATCTATTTATTCATGTCTGAAACGAGGAAAGAAACCATGTCGGCATGCATGTGAGCTCTGTACACAATGTCAATGTCCCCAGTTAATAATGCACGGATCCTATATTTAAACGCCATGGCCCATGAGTTTGCCTCTTTCCACCTTCTCCGCTCTTGACGAGTTCAACCAATGAAAAAACAAATGGTTCCTTTACGAAATGTAATTCAATATTTGAATGATTAATGAAAACTCTAATCTTTATTTAGATAGAGAGGCCCATTATCGTAAATCTCTTTTTTCAATAGCTTTTTTCAGTAGCTTATATCATAATTTTCTATCATTCACTTATTATGTTTTTGAAATAAACGGTTCATGACACATGTTTATTAGAAAGTTTCTTTATATAAAATAAAAAGGGAAGAATGCACATTCAAATATAATGTATAACGCATGAAATATAAAGAATTCTATATATAACGGTTTATAGATTTTTATTAGATTAAAAGTACTTCATTACTTTTTCAACTTAAAAAAAAATTGCTTTGAACAATATTATATAACAAGTTTAAATATCAAATAGCGTCCTTATAAATGAATAATGGATTATAAATCTCCAAGTAATTACAAACGAAGTCAAATATACTAACGTTAGAGGGGTGTAAAGAGCAGACTGAAGGGACACAAGTAATTAAGAAGATAATGATACAAAGGAAAATGTTTATTTTACCGCACTGAGGTTTACATCACCTCACATATGGGTTAGTAGCTGATAGAGAATGAGTGAGAGAGATAGAGAACGAGTGAGAGAGAGAGAATAAACTGTATGAATATCTAAAAGTATTTTTACGTTCAGCACACATACAAGTAGAGAAGAATTTTCTTATATATCTAACTACCTAGTGATAACAGAAGCTAACAGCTTTAACAGAATTGTAACAAACTATCATAGCTTCTACAGCAAGCTAAGAGACCTAGTTGCTTGGGCACCAAGCTAAGCTAACAGCTTCTGTAATAGCCCCCCTCAAACTCAAGGTGGCTGCTGAAAGGCATGCACCTTGAGTTTGGTTTTAAGATTACAAAAGTTGGAGGATGACAACAGTTTGGTGAAGGAGTCTGCAAGTTGCTTTGAGCCAGGAACATGCTGCACAATAAGATGCTTAGAGGTGACCTTTTCACGCACAAAGTGAATGTCAAGTTCAATATGTTTGGTGCGAGCGTGCAAGATAGGATTGTGAGATAGGGAGACAACGCTTAAGTTGTCACAGAGCAGTTGAGGAACAGTAAAGGAGATACCAAGTTCTGAAAGTAATGATTGAATCCATAAAAGCTCAGCTGTGGCATGAGCCATACTGCGGTATTCAGCTTCAGTGCTGGAGCGTGCAACAAGAGGTTGCTTTTTCGAGCACCAAGATATCAGATTGGGTCCAAAGAAAACACAGCAGCCTAAGGTTGAGCGCCTATCATCTAGATCACTGGCCCAATCTGCATCGCTATAGGCAAGGAGAGGAAACTTGAAGGAAGAAATGGCAAGCTACAGAAGTAATCCATACGTGATGGTGCCTTTAAGATAGCGTAAGATCCTCTTGACGGCACGCCAGTGAGATTTAAGAGGTTCTGCCATAAACTGACATACTTTATTGACATTATAGGCAATTTCAGGACGGGTTAAAGTCACGTATTGTAATGCACCAACAATAGACCTGTACAAGTTAGGATCAGTTATTTTATCAATACCGAACTTGCTCAGCTTGCAGTTACTGACCATTGGAAAAGAGATGCCTTTGGCCTCAGCCATGTTAGCACGAGCCAAGAGATCCCTTATGTATTTGGACTGTGTAAGCAATAAGGAACCAGTAGGAAGACAATGAACCTCAATACCAAGAAAGTAATCAAGCTGGCCTAATTGTTTTAAGGAAAATGTGCAATTAAGGTGAGCAATTAAGAGGAAATTAGAGTTGAAGATGACCCAGTGATGATGATATCATCTACATAGATGAACACAAACAACTTGTCTTAAGCCTTAACATAAGTGAAGAGGGAAGGATCATATCGACTGGATTTAAAACCCAAGTGCTGCAAAGTGGCAGACAGACGCTCTTACCATGCACGTGGAGCTTGTTTTAGTCCATAGAGTGCACGGTTAAGCTTACAAACCAGATTTCTATTGGAATCTTCAAAGCCCGGTGGTTGCACCATGTATATGTCTTTAGCTAAGAACCCATGCAGAAAGGCATTATTGATATTAATTTGTTGAATGTTCCATCCAAGAGTGACAGCTAGAGTGAGTATGATATGGATGGTGACGAGTTTTACCACAGGCGAGAATGTTTCTGAAAAATCAAAGCTTTCTTGCTGATGAAAACCTTTTGCAACAAGTCTGGCCTGTATTTATTGATAGTGCCATCAGAATTTTCTTTTAACCTAAATACCCACTTACAACCAATAGCTTTCCTATGGGCTAGGAGAGGGACAAGGGACCAAGTGTTGTTACGCATAAGAGTAGCATATTCATCTTTCATTGCCGCTAACCAATTTGTATCAGACAAAGCATGTTTAACAGACATAGATTCAGCATGAGTAAGTAGCACTTTTGGCTTATAAATACCTAACTTGGAGCGAGTGCGCATAGGGTGGATATTGGTTGTCACTGGTGAGGATACAGGTAGCGCTATAGGAGTGGAGTCACTAGCTGAGGGAATAGTTAAGGATCCATAAGTTGGTGATGGAGAGCAATGTGAGGGCACCATGGTGGGCGCCAATGGAATTGAGGCTGGAAAGCACTTGGAGCTAGTGGAGATAGATGTGTCAGCCAGTGAGCTTGAAAACAATGTAGGATAAAGGAACTGAGACTCATTGAACAATACATCCTTTGAAATGTATATGCGACCATCTAGAGCAAGGCACTTGTAGCCTTTGTGTTGTGGTAAGGGACCAAGATATACACATTCCATTGACCAATACTGCACTGTGTACTGATTGTATAGTCTTAACAGAGGAAAGCATGCATATCCAAACACTTTGATATTTTTGTAGTCAGGTAAAGCCTTGTAAAGTGCATTGAATGGTGACGTAAATTTAAAGAGGGCTGTGGTTGGTAGTCTATTTATCAGATAGACAGCTGTTGTGATGCTGTGATCCCAGTACTTATATGGCATAGTAGCCTGAGCAAGGAGAGTTAATCCCATTTCTACAATTTGTCTGTGTTTTCTTTCAACAATTCCATTTTGATGAGATGTACGTGGGCAGGTTAGCCTGTGTATAATACCTTGATCCATAAGACACTTGGTGAAGGGTCTAAACTCCCCTCCCCAATCTATTTGAACAGCTTTAAGGTTGGCTTGAAACTGAGTCTTGATAAGTTCATGGAACTGTTTGAACGCCTGTAGAGCATCTGATTTTCATTGTAAAAAATAGAGCCAGGTGAATCGTGAGTAAGCGTCAACAAACGTTATATAGTATGAGTAACCACATGAAGATAAAAGAGGTGCTAGACCCCATAAGTCACTGTGAACCAGTTCAAACGGTGTACTGTACACAGTCTTAGAAAGAGAAGCATGCAACCTATGAGCCTTTCCTAAGCAACAAGCATTACAGAATTCTAAAACAGTTTTATTTTGATGAGGAATATTACAAAGTTCAAGTATAGTTTTGACAAAACTAGGATGAGCATGTCCCAACCTATTATGCCAAGTTGTGAACAGGCTGCTAGTATTTACATCAAAATTTGAGACAGGTACATTATTTGTAAGAAAAGGAACTGTAATAGAATTGACATTTTTAGCAGTAGTGGCTGTAAGCAAGTTGATGTTCTTGAAGCAGTAAAGCCCATCAACATTAATGGTACCTTTGAGTAATACTTGGTTAGAGTCCTGCGTTTTGACAAAACATGTGGTGGGGTGAAATTCAAAGTATACATTGTTATCATGAGCAAACTTTGACACAAAGACAAGATTTTTAGTAATGGCTGGTACTACTAGTAGGTTATTTAAATTTAGAGCAATGTGAGGACAATAAGGAGATAAGAATTTAGTTGAACCAAATGAAGAGATAGGTAGACCTTGTCCGTTACCCATATGGACTTGTTTAGAACCTGTGTATGTTGCAACTTGATTGATATTTTGGGAGTCTGAGGTAATGTGATGAAATGCACCAGAGTCAGGATACCAATTCTGACTGTCAAGGTTCTTTGAGACAGCAAACTCTTGAGTAGCTGGCATATGGTGATGCTATTGTGTGGTTAGGTAAGCACTAGGATGATTGTATTGAAACTATACATTGTCACGCAAATTCGAGTTCAAATACTATTGCTCTTTGGAAGAGTTATTGACATTGGACGACGGCACTTGTGGTTGGATGAAATTTTCATCAAATCAATTCCAATAGTTAAATGCATTATGTCCATACCTTAAGCACAGTTGACAGGTAGGTCGAGGACCACCACGGCCTCTGCCTCGACCTCGGCCACGACCTCTACTGCCACGGCCTCTGCCTCCACGATTGAAGTTGTTGTTATTAAACAAATTCAGATTCTAAGAGTGAGGACCTTGAGCCATGTTGACAGATATGGAGGTGTTGCCAACTTCTTTATTAAACTTCTCAAATTGTGCTTCTTGAACCAATAGCAGCGCTTCGATGTCTGTCACAGGTGGAGGATCAATTCTGCCATAGATCATCATGACAAACAAGTTGTATTCCTCAGGTAATCCATCAAGAATAGCATCAATGTGATCCTGTTCAGAGATTGGATCACCAACTGCAACAAGCGAATCAATTATTGCTTTAATCCAAAGCAAGTATTCAGCGATAGTACAAGTTCCTTTCTTCGTACTCTTCAGTTCTGAACGCAACTGTCTCACCTTTGCTTTCATGAGTGAGTGAAAGAATTTGTGGATTTTGTCCCATACCTCCCAAGAGTGTTTGCAGCCAAGAACACGAGGTAAAACGGATTCTGAAAGAGAAGATAGCAACCACGTGAATAACACTTGATCTTGTGCAAGCCATCTTTGATATTCTTCTGTAACAATGTCAAGATTGCGATCTGTCTCTGTGGCATATTTGATCGAAATAATCGAATTCACTACGAATCGATGTAACTTGTGAGCTGTGTTGACACCTTCAACTTGTTAACTCCATAGCAAGAAGTTTTTATCATCTAACTTGATAGACAGAGAGTGTGTAAATGATACAAGTGCTGGAAATGATGATGGATTGTGAATTTGCAGTGATTCAGCCATTGATGCACACCGCTACAGGCCCTAAAAAATTGAAGCTCTTGATACCATGATAGAGAATGAGTGAGAGAGATAGAGAACGAGTGAGAGAGAGAGAATAAACTGTATGAATATCTAAAAGTATTTTTACATTCAGCACACATACAAGTAGAGAAGAATTTTCTTATATATCTAACTACCTAGTAATAACAGAAGCTAACAGCTTTAACAGAATTGTAACAAACTATCATAGCTTGTACAACAAGCTAAGAGACCTAGTTGCTTGGGCACCAAGCTAAGCTAACAGCTTCTGTAATAGTAGCATAACAAAATTGTGAATATATTAAAAATAACCGAGAATGGTAGTAATAAAATAGAAATAATAGAAAATATATAATATTAGATATTGTGAATGTAAGCATGGATATGCATGTTTCATTATTCCCTCAAATTTATAGGAACCGTGAGTATTTAAACATTGATATATAAAAATAAAATTATTTATAAACATTCACTTGATAATTATTTAAGTTTTTGAAATTGTCAATTTTTAAGAAGATGTAGTATAAGATTGTTATTACAATTTTATTCTTCTTACCTTTGAGATTCCACACTTGCCATGCACTCGTTAATAAAGTGTAAAAGGTATAGTTAATTAACGTATATATCAATCGACCGCGTTAAGAACCTACAACATGCTTCTGTAGTTAGAAAACATGTTATTAGGGCCTCTTTGGGTGAAAAGCTTAATTAAGAGTTTATCTTATTTAGATAAGCTTTGAAATAAGTTGAAAAGAACTTATGGGAAGATCATAAGCGACTTTTATAAGTTTAATCAAAACACTTGCTTGACTGTTTGAGTTGGGTCTTATTTAGATAAATGTTTTTAGGCTTAATTGCACTTTTGATCTCCTAGGTATCACAATTATGCAGTTTTGGTTCTCCAAGTTTCAATTACGTGAATTAGGTCTCTCAAGCATTGCAATTGTGTGATTTTGATCCCCCAAATTTTAATTGCGCAAATTAGGTCCTATAAGTATTGCAATTGTGCGATTTTGATCCATTTGTCAATCTTCTGTTAAATATTTAATAGATTTTGTTAACGTGACACTTACTCTGACATTTTGTTAGAGTGTAGGGTGGAGGGTTTGATTCCTATCTCTTACATTTTGACCACTTTTCTCCTATTTTCACATGCCACATCACTGACACGTTAACTTCTATGTCAATCACCATATTAGCACCATGTCATCTGCCATGTCAGGTGTCAGTATCAAGTCAGAAAAATTTGTTAAATATTTAACAAAAGACTGAGAGAGACCAAAATTACACAATTGTGATACTTGAGGACCCAATTTGCGCAACTAAAACTTAGAGGACCAAAATTACATAATTGCAATACTTGGGAGAAAATAAGAAGGTAAAATAAAGTAAACTTTTCTATAAGTGAAATTTAATTTACACACCTTAACTTTTAGAAAAAATAGACGACAAAGCTTCAATAAAAGTTGAAGTGTATATATAAATTGATTTTAACTTGTACAAAAGTTTAATTCATTTTCTTTTTATTTTCTTCCCTTATAAAAACATTTTTACAAAAATTTATCCAAATAAACCTTTACAGTGTATGTTACGAGATTTCAAATATTGAACAAATCTTTGCTTGTGATTGCACCATGTCTACCAAACAAAAGACATAAAAGATTTGCGTATTTTATGTAGGCTGCAGAAGATTATCACTGTAGCTCTATTTAAAGTTTTTAAAAGTGAATTTATTTTTGAAATTTAAATAAGATTATATATTTTTAATTTAATTAAAAATTATTTTGTTATGATTTAAGACTAAGTGCATGTTTAGAGTATCATTCTCACTTTTCCAAAAGTACGTTCAAAGTAACAATATAAAGAAGCTCCTTTCCTAAAAATACGTTGGGCATCCTCTAATAAAAAAAGCAACGATAATATAAACATAGTTTAAGTATATTTGTTTCTGTATTTTACATGTCTCATACGTCCGTTCTCTTCAATTCACTAAGACTCATTGTTTCTTCAATTCATCAAAACACATTCTTCTCAGTTTACATGCATAAGAACGCGTGTTATCTTATAACCAAACACATATTTACTTGAACATTTAAAAGAGCATATTGTTCACTGTCATTGTTTATTTATTCCTTGAATTAATTTAGAAGTTCCAGAGAGAAATGTTGAGTAAAGTACAATAATTGTTGTTTTAATATAAAATTATTATTTATTGTCTAAACTGTACAATTTCTACAAATTAATCAAAGAGACCTTTTCTTCCATTGCATCCCTTTTCATAAAGCTTCTTTAATCACAAAGGGAGAAATTGCAGGAAAATTGGCCTTGTTACGTTCTGTGCACGAATTACTTTTGCTTTACACGTGCCCTGTTTTAAGGACTCCATTGTTTAAGTTTTTAATACTTTAGAGAAATTGTAATTGTATAATATAATATGTTGCAAATTAAAAAAAACGAAAGAAAAATATAAAACAAGATTATTGAAGTAATAAAAAAAAAAGAATTATAAAACTTACTATAAAAAAATATATGATATAAATAATATAATATAACTCGATATTTTATGCGTATATTATTGACAACTAAAGCCATGGTCGCCAACAGAATTATCTACAGAAGTCAATTAAAAAACTGACTGGATGAAATATTAATGATAAAAAAACTAGAAGACATGTATCCGATTACAGTACCAATGCTGCCAAACTAAAAAAAAAAAAGGAAACAAAAATAAAAAATAAAAAAACTGCACGAATTCTTACGGAATAAAATTTGAATGGATGAGGTCTTAAAAAATAAGCTTAACCATTAAATGGTTGAGATCGATTTCTTGCCGTGAAGTACGTAATGTGGGTTTTTTGTTTTTTGTTTTTTGTTTTTTGTGCAAGTGCATTTCTTTTTTGGCTGAGAATGCTAATGCAAATTTCTAATAACCCACGCTATAAATTTAATAATTTTCAATTTTGTGATACATTAAGTTATGGCGTTAGAACATTGACCAACCAGCGTGGTGTAATAAATTTTGAATGCACAGCAGCTAAATACATAGCACTGGTATTCCTAGGTGTAATACTCACCCATATTATCCTACATATGCATAAAAGTTAAGTTTTGGTGCATATTACTAATACTAGAGAACATTTACAAAAATTTTCTTACAACGATAAACCGTCACAAAAAACTGTTTAGAGACTAAAACTTATTTTTTGTACAAAAATTAAAACATCAAATAGAAACAACTATAAATACCAAATAAATAACTATAAAAGAATATTATAGAAGAAGTTAGAATTATTCATTTCTCATATGCATTCATTGCAAGCGACCTGTTTTAAATTATATGACGGAAGAGTCTACCTAAATCCTCGTTATAAACCAATAAATGTATATTTATAGAAACAAATTTTTATCAAAATATAATGTCTACTTTGTATATAATTAAGTAGTAATTAAGGATATAAATAAGTTAGACTGCTCATGTGAAGACTATGGCTTAACTTTTAGGCTTAAGTTAAGTAAGACTTATTTATTAAATAAGTTAAATTTATTAAAGTTTTTAAAAGTCTATTTAGTTAAAAAATTAAATTTAAATCACTCAAAAAGTATTTTAGATTTTATTCAAATAATAATAATAAGGTTTAATTACATTTTGTTCCCTATAGTTGCGCAAATTATTATTTTTTGTCCTTATAGCTAAAAATAATTCATTTTAGTCCCTATACATGCATTTTTGATATTGGTTTGATCTCAACGTCAAGTATGTCTTAACTCCGTGAAATAAAATCGTCACAAAATGAAAATTGATTGTGTAAAACCACAACAAATTGACATTTTTTGGCGTTTTTTATTCAATTCCTAGCAGTTTAAAACGGCAGGGATTAAACTGATATTGAAAGTGCATATATAAAGATTAAAACGAATTATTTCTAATTATAGGGATCAAAAGAAAATATTTGTGTAATTATAGGGACCAAAAATGTAATTAAACCTAATAATAATAATAATAATAATATGTTGAATTTCTATTTCAATGTTTTGAAATTATATATATACTTATTATTCTATTTAAAGGCTTAAATCTATTAACCTACGTGAAAATTTAGGCTCATTAACCTATTTAATTAAAAGTTTGTAAGGACATTATTATAAAGTAGGTTTTCATATTAAGTCAGATTTATAAAAAACAAAAGTCAAGCTTTCCAGAAAAAACTTTTATGAAATAAATAAATTAAACTCAAGCTTTAAACTTCTAAAATAAGACAGATTTAAGTCATATAAAGCTTAACTTAATCTAATCTATTTCTACCCAACAAATGTCTAATAATGTAAAAAGAAAATGATGATTTGTTTTAATCATGCAAACAAGAGTCAAGCGAACAGTTCATATGACTTTAATGATGTCTCAATAGACCCTCCAACTAATCAGGAACCAAAAACAGTGCGAAGTAGCTTCATGCAAAGCTGACGAACAAAAAGGACATATTAACGAAAAGACCTAACAATGATTGTGCTCAAAAACCATTTATTACACAGAGCTAGCATACATATACATATTTTCATTTAATTTAATTAATTTTTTAACCTCTATAATATAGAAGTTTTTTAGTTTTGGTCCATATTAATTTTTGGAAAATGTTAAGAAATTAAAAATAAAAAAAATTTATTGGAAAGTGTTGTAGTGCATTTCTTCATAATTTTCAATGCAACACTTTCAAGAAAAACTTTCTATTTATTAATTTTTTAACCAGTGCCCTTAGCAAGACCTTTAACTTTTTATTTTTTTTATTCTTATTCTTATTATATATATATTTTTTGTATTTAATTCTTCTCATCATGTTGTAAGCATTAAATGTTGATGTAGCTAACAAAAGTTTAACTTGGCATTGCCAGGTCTAATGACATGTATAATTTTTTACATATTAGAAAACAAGAACAAGGACTAAAATGAAACGAAAAAATTATAGAGACCTAAAGGAAACAAATTGTACAAGGATGAAAATAGGAGAAAAAAAAATTAAGAGAACAAAAATAAAAACAACCCTATATTATAGACTAAAATATTAATTTAACCTTTTTGGAATTTATAAAAATTAAACCATCAAACATTACAATTTTTGGTAGCTAACATGTCTAAATCTTGAATTGTTTCTAATGAGGAACATTTCGCTTTTCTCTTATTTTGATTATGTGCTTTCAGCTTTTGTATGAAATCTCTTCAAGTAACCAAATTGTATTTGAACTTGGCTCAACTCCTTCAAGAAGTGGTCGAAATCTACTTGAGTAAGCTTTTTCTAACTCATTTGTACGAATATCTGAGTGACATTGTAACCATTCTTCAGTGTGGCCATGTTATGATCAACTGGTCAGGTGGTCCTTTCTAGTTGCTCCAATTGTGGGAAATAAAATTCATATATTTTCCTACCAATAAAAATTGGTTGCTCAACAATTCGACTTCAGTTAGTTGATTCCTACTCTCATATTCCTTTCAAAGGAAGACATAGTCTAGGACCACCTGGTTAGCTAGTCCGATTTTAGGAAATTTCATCGTAGTTATCAAGATAAGCAACCAAAGGTTTTTCTTTTTATTTTCAAACCATCTTTTTCCTCAACCCTATCGTTCAATGATTAGTGTATGCACATCTCTTGCAAAATGCTTCTGAAGTAGACATCTGTAAACCACAGGAACAACACAATAACAAGGTTGAATTGTGTTATATATATATAAAAAAAAACTAAACCTTTTTTAAGATACGTATCATTTGTCAGATAGATGGTATGTATTTTTAAAAAGGAGATTTATGAAAACGGAAAAATGAGATATAAAATAACATAACACAAAGATTTATATCGGTTCGTCTCACCCCAAAGACTACCTCTAGTTCTTGGTACACCACCAAGTACCACTATAACTTAAACAAAGTCATAAGTATTTTTTTATCCAAGCCTCTTCAGGCTTAACCCAAGTAATATTTCACTTGCCTTTTCAAGCAAACACCCAAGTATTCTTTGATACAAAACATCTTCAGACTTCCACCAATTTCATAAAGAAATGGTTAAATGGTAAAGCATCACACCAGAATTTCATCTTATCAGACGAATTTACATTGAAGCTCAGGAATTTTACAATGATTATCTAAAGCACTCTTTTCAAATGGAATTCTTTTTTAGAACAAGAGAGAGAGCTTAAACACTTAAGAGAATAAGAGTAGAAAATTTGACAAGAGTTCCGTTTCTTTAACATAGGTCTTTTCTTCTATTCATAGTGCTTCTCTAAAAGTGTCTGTTGTGAGTGCTTTTGAAAACATCCTTCGTCTATTGTTATGTAAAGAAGAAAGTGTACGTTGTAGCATTAAATGCTGCATTTAATGCTATTCACCAACCAGTCACACTAATAAGATAAAGCAGTTTGCTTATCTTTCCTTTCTCATACTAAGTCTTGTTATAGTAGACATATTTGTTTTTTAGTACTGACAAGTGTACTAAAGTTTTTTTTTCCGCAAAAAAGCTATATCTTTTTAGAGAATGGTACGTTGATATCTTCTTTGTCGAGGAAGTAGGTATAAACTTCAAAACGAGGATCATTTTTTGTGTAAAGGCTTCGAAAGCAACATTTGGTCCAACAACTCTAGTTGTAAATCGTCTATGAGGGTTAATCATATATCAAGAAGCATGCGATCAAATGATTAAATAAACATTAGTCTGTTTGTTATAATCAAAACAAAATCAAGGGTCTTATAAACGTCCTTTATCTTAACAATATCAAACCATTTAAAGGGGGATTCAAAGCTTTTGTTATCAGTAGAAATTAATTGGATATTTATTTAAGCTATTTGCAGTGTTTAAGGATTTAGGTTTTATAAATTTTAAAGGGATTAATAACTTTTTAGTCCCTATAATACAACTTAATGTGGAACTTTTATTCCCTCTAAAATGTGCATGACCAAACCATACATACTTTTTACTTGCCTTATACCTAAACCATCAAACCAAAATGAAAATATTGATGGTTTTGTATGGTCAATTAGAAGATAAAGGTGTTTCAACAGGATATATAATGAAGAGGACAAGGAAGGTGATGATGAGGAATAACTCAGGTTATAAGTTTATAGTATAGTCATTTTTTCACAAGTCAACTTTATAATTAACTAATTTGGTATATGTATGATTAGGTCATATGTATGTTTATATGTTCAATTTTACACTACAAGGAATAAAAGGACATGACCTTGTTCATCCATGACCGTATACGGGTCAAATTACAAGTAAAACTATAGTACAAGGCAAACAAATTTGGCCATCTCTAAAGGATCATTGATTATTACCGGTTAATTAGGAAATTTTAGAAAAATTAAAAAAAGGGGGAGTTAGTTCAAGAACAAAAAAGATTGCAATTTATAAGAGAGAAAACAATTCAATGAAAGTGATCAATCTACTGGTTAAGTTTTCTAATCGAATCTATCACCAGTTTCTAAATATCTAATCTCAATTCTTGATTCAATTCTTATTTGACTCTGAAATTAACCAATTAAGCTTTGATCAACTTCAAGAGAATACTTACCGAATTAAACATCCAAAATTTAATTAAATTGGATTAGATGGTCATATGCCCTCTAAGACACAAAACCAATTTCTAAAACCAATTATATATCAAACCAATGACCAAGCATCAAAGACCTTATCAATCCCAATTGGAATATACCAAATCGTACATCAAACATATTAATCAAGAATACAAACCCTAAATTAGATGATGATGCACCAACCAAAAGATAATTCATAATCAAGATTTAAGAAAGAAAAGAGATTAATAGGAAAAAAATCCAATCAAGAACTGAAAAGCAATTTAAAACCAAACTTCAAGATCCAAAAAGAAACCTTAGACCAGTAGATTGATCCAAAGATGTTTAGCCTTCTATGGAGGCTTCACACAAAAGCATCAAAAGAGAAAAAAAAAAAAAAAAAGCGAAACAGAGAGAGAGAGAGTGAGAAAGAACTGAGAAAATGAGAACTCAAGCAGGAAACAAAGAGCAAATCAAAATCTATGGTGACTCTTTTTTCTAAGGTTTTAAGGATAGGTTTGTATAAAGTCTACCTAGGATAAATTAAGACCTAAGCCCAAAATAGAGTTTAATTATGAGATCATTGAGTTGTAGATCATATCTCTTCTGCCATTGTCTTTGATTTATGCGACCCTCCATATGGTTGAACTGGCTTCAATGTCTTCATCAAAGTTGTAGATAATTTTGTCCTTGAAATTTTGGAGTAGGTTTCATGTCTTTTAAACTTCTACATCTCAAGATATGCTTGAAATATCGCACCTATGTCAAGCTGTCAGGATAAAATAGCATCTTCAACTTCAAGTCCAAATTTGACTGTGATTCAAGTTGAACTAGCTCACAACTTCTTGATAAGAACTGTAAATACTTCTTTAAGCTTTCCATATACACCAAGATTACCTCAAACTCATCTATGGAGCTTAAGTTATGACCTAAACAAGGATGAAAGGTCAAACACATTACAATTCAAAAATTAAAAAAGAATTGTATTAAAGCTCAATTAAATCCAAACTTACAAAACTCAACTAAAAGACCAATATTAAGCATGATAAAAATTCAATAAATCCAAGAACAAATCCTTAATAAGTATATTAAAATTGGTTAATCACTTGGCAATAAGGGAAATATTTGTAACTAAGGGCTGAGGGAAGATTCTATAACATGACGAACTTGATGTAGAGACTGAGCGTAAGCAACACCAAAGACAGCCTCAACGACCATTTTTCTTGACTATTCCACCACCTTCCTAAGCTACCCCTACCATTTTCATCCTAGCCTACCACAAGTCAATCCTACCCTACTCCTAGTCTAGTTTACCCCCGATGCCTTCATGATGACCAATCAAGGGTAAGCATAGGATAGGTTGGGGAAGGTTTATCTTTGTCCCTCCCCAGCCCAAAAATTTCTTAAGGTCATTTGCTTGAACCCGAACCTAACCCAATCAAGACCTGATAAATTAAGGACAAGATTAGGTCAATCCAAGTTATTATCGTAATATATCAAACTTAATATTTTGTATAGTTAAATTGTAGAATTACAAAAGTATAAAACTTAAATTAAGGTATATTTTACAATATATGTCTCAAAATAAATAATATCATTATAAAAATAATATCATGTTATATAAAATATTATCTACTAAATCAAAAATTTATTATTAATATATATTTGTTTAACAAACTTAATCCTTTTAAAAGAATATAGAACATTGGACTGGGTTAGGACAACTTGAAGCATAACCCAAACCCGTCCTCAAAATACACTAGGTCTAATTTTTAGAACCTGAACCCGTCAAAACCAACCTCGGGCCGAGCCGATCTGGGTCCTACACACCCCTATGATCCATACTCTAAGATACGTACCGAGACAATAATTTGACTTGAGTTCATCTTCACTAGTACTTGGGTTACAACAGTTTCATTAGGAGAAAAAGCACCATAAGGAAAAGGAGGAAAATGATGAAATGAATGAGCATGATCCTCCTCATTAGGAGTAGGAGAAGGACATTGATGGGAAGGTCATTATATGTCCTGTTGGTCAAGGGTAAGTTGGAATTTTTTATTTCTCTATGTATTTAATAAGCATTGACTTTATATATACATTTGATTTAATGTTTAATATTAATCTTTCATTTTTGGTAGCTTCACTCCTAATAATGTGGTTATTGATGCCATTTGGAGTTGCATCACAACACAATTTGGGGGTACTTTCAATTGCTCAAGTGTGACTCTTAAGGATGTGAGGGAATGTTGGTAGAAGATAGTTGGAGTAAGTTGTGCACATTTAACTATAAGTGATTTGATGACTATGTAATTATTAGCTATTTTGATTACTTCGTTTTAATGGATAAAGTTTCATGGGATCATTTCCATAATCAATTTTTCTATAACACATTTTCACATATATGCACAAAATGTCTTATTGGTATATTCATAGAGGCGAGGAAGAAAAGGATGGAGCTTGGTTAGAAAAGGGACGAGGTATGGGATAGTCTTCTCTGTAATTGAGCTAATAGTGACTTCCAGAAAATCCCAACCCAAAATAAGACCAACTTAGCTCCAGACAATGATGGAGTTCCCTACCCCACAACACAAGTTTCATACCAACAAAGGTGGATTTCTCCACGCCACAAAGCAAGTATCATGCCATGTGATGCTAAACATGGTATGTATTTACTCCACGCTTATTGAATATTTCATTATTATAGAATGTGTGATATTTGTAAACAAACATAAACTTTTTTGGCAGCATTGAAAATACAAGTAAGATGTGGAACCTGGTGAATTCTTCTTAGCTACTCAAAACAAAATGTCTAGCAATTAGGTTGACAGTCACTCTAAGAGAACATACATAAGTTATTGGTCGTAGATATTATTTTTATATAACACGGCTATCAAATAAAATATATATCTTATTAGGTTTGTTTTCTTTTAACTAGGAGGACTATTGCCAACGTTTAAGTTAGCTAGGACAAACATAGGTTGGTAAAGGCTCTTGATAAATCTATAATTGATGTAGATTTATTATACACTTTTTGCCTTTAAAATTAGAATTTTTGCTTCTTACTCTTATATTTTGGCATAAAATTCCATATTTTAGTTCTTTTATATTTTTAGAAGCTCATTTCTATTTCCTAATAATTTTTAATTATTTTTCATAAACTTTGGCAAAATTGGTGAGAATGTTGGGGCTAGGCACCTAAGCATTTAGTGCAATCAATTTTTCTGGAAAAGCTCTTTTTATCTTGATAAGACAATCCAATCATCCTACATCCAATATGTTATTTAAGAAAATATTTGTGAAAAAAATTAAAACATAATTCAACATCCTTCTTGTGTTTTCTGTATTTTACACTTATAAAATGATATTAACAATTATATTAGTTAATTTTATAAGTTAATTTTATTTTGTTTCTTCATTGGGAGGAGGAGGAGAAGAAGAAGAAGAATTTTATTAAAGATTAAGGCATTTGAACTAATGGGATTGAATCTCAATATTTCAAATGCCTTAATCTTGTAGGGAAATTATTAGTAATATATTTTTAACATTTTTTATTATGATTTTTAATTATTATTTTAAATATAATAATTAAAAAAATAAAAATAAAAATATTTAAAAATATAATATTTAATTTTTTAATATATTTATATTTTAATTTTCAATAAAAATTTCATTTATTAATTAACTAAATATTACCTTTAAAATAATATTAATAAAATAATTTTTATAATTAAAAATTGTTTAAAATATATTAAATAACAAATAAAGTTCATTGTATGAAAAATATATATCTCACAATTCTCACTCTAATACATACATTCTATATGTGACATCCTCATTAATTTTCCTGTTGATTTGTATTATTGATCCTAAATATTTAAACTTAGATAACATCTTCTCCCATTTTTACTTCCAAGTCACATTCCTCTTGTTTCTTGATAAAATTTTAACGCATATACTTTTTCTTACTCCTACTTAAGTGAAAACCCTTTATTTTAAAAGTTTATCTCCAAAGCTCAAGTTTAAAGTTAACCGCTTTCCTTGATTTCTCAATCAAAACTATATCATCTGCAAAAAGCATGCAATTAAGGATATTCTTTTGTATATCCTTAGTAACCACATATAAGACTATATTAAATAAATAAGGACTTAAGGTTGAGCCTTAATGTAAACCTATCTCTATAGGGAAGTCCTTAGTCTTGCCTCTTAGAGTTCTCACACTAGTAGTTACCCCATCATACATGTCTTGTATAACCCAAATATAAGCCACCCCCACACCTTTGTTTTCCAAACTCTTTGGCAATACTTCACTTGGAACTTGATCATAATTTTTTCCCAATTAATAAAAATCATATGTAAGTCTCTTTCCTTGGTTTCGTACCTTTCCATCAACCTACATAAAAAGATAAATGTCTTTTGTTGTAGACTTTCCTAACATAAAACCAAATTGATTCTTTACAATCCTCGTCTCATCTCTCTAATCTATGCTCAATCACCTTTTACCATAATTTCATAGAATGGCTCATAAATTTAATACCTCTATAGTTAGCATATTTATGAGTATATACTTTGTTATTAAATATAGAAACCAAAGTGCTCTTCCTCCACCCATCTGACATTTTCTTAGATTTCAAAATCTTATTAAATAGCTTAGTGAGGCAAATGATACTGTGTTATCATACACACTTCCAAACTTCAACAAGGATAACATCTTGACCAATAACTTTACCATTATTCATCCTCTTAAGGGCTCGTTTTACCTTTCCAATCTGAATTCTACGATAATGAACCAGATTTTGTTTGTCTTCTTAGATTAATTTCTAGTCCTTCCATATTACAAGGTGAGCGTTGTCCATAGTTTAAAAGCTTATAAAATTTATTCTCCCATTTTTGTTTAATATCTTGATTTGTGGCCAAAACTTTCCCTTCTTCATCCCTTAATACATCTTACTTATTCTAAATCTCTTGTTTTCTTTTATTTATTTTTGGCGTGCTTATATACCTTAGTGTTTCATTATTTGTCTCAATATCTTTGTAAAACTCTTCGAAAGCTTTATATCGTATTTTACTAATAGTTTTTCTTACTCTCTCTTCTAGCATTCTAATACCTTGCCCAAATTTCAGCAAAAGCTTTCTCTTTTGTTCCTTAACTTGTCTTGAACGTTTTTATTCCACCACTAAGATTCCTTTACTCTTAGCCCAAAACCTTTTGATTCGCCCAACAACCTTCCTAATCTTAGATATCTCTCATCCTAAATGAAGTTAGGATTACCTTATAATTCCCAATTACCTTCCTCTAATAATTTCTTCTTAAAAATCAAATATTTTTCTCCTTTAAGTTGCTACAACTTGATTCTTGGATTTGTAACTTGTCGACTTTTCTACTTATGCCTTTCGAAATGAACATCAAGAATTAAAACTTATGTTGTGTAGTAAGGCTCTCTCTTGGAATCACCTTGCAATCCGTACAAACTTTTTCAATCAACACTTCTTACAAAAAAGAAATCAATTTGCAATCTTGAACTTACACTTTTATAGGTAATTAGATGTTCCTTTTGCTTCTTGAAACAAATGTTTATAATCTTGAAATCATACATCATAGAGAAATCAACAATAGACTATTTTTCCTCATTTAGTTCTTCAAAACCAAAACAACCATGTTCTCTTGTAAATTGCCTTACATTGCTACCAACATGTCCATTTAGATCCTTGCTTAAGAAAAAATTTTCCTCTTATGGACTACCTTAAACCAATCTTTCAAATTTTCCCAAAACTCTTCTTTCATAAGTGCCTCCAATCCTACTTGTGGTGCATAGGCATTAATAATATTGATGGTCTCGATCCAGTGCAAACATTAATCTTACAGTAAATTACACTTAGACCCCCCTATGTTTTCACAAGATTGCACTCGATACCCTTCTATTTTATGACACCACTTTGACAACCCTTAATTAAATGACATGAAGTTCTCGTTAGTGTTATAATTGAAATGACAAAAAAAACCCTCTAGGGCTTTGGGCTTTGTCAAAGGTTTCGATTAAGAAAAAAACAAGATTTAGCGATTAACAAAAGAACACAGCGATGCTAGGGCTTGGAGAAAAAGGGGAAACAAATTAAGCGTCGCTAGGGTTTCGATCGCGAAGGGTTTTCAAATGTTTGTGTAATTTGCAAGTTGCGATTTGCCATTTGTGATTAAGAAGGGATTTTGTTTTTTATTACAATTTGTGATTACGATTGCAATTGCAAAGGGATTTTGTTTTTTATCATGTACTGTGAATGCAAAACACAAATTAGACTTGTGTTTTTCAATTTGGACATGTTGCAACATTGGTTTTGATTTTGTGTGCATTTATTACTTGAACTTGTGGTTGGTATGCTTAGTTATCTGAACCTATGACCCCGAAATCTAAACCTATTAACACTGGTAAAATTTGTTACTGGTTTAAGAACCTCAACATCCAAAGATTCAGAACTTGCTTTATGAATACTAGTGTAATTTGTTTATCTGAACCTATGAACACTGGTGTAATTTTTTATCAAATTTAAACCTATAAACACTGGTCATGATAATCTGAACCTGTTACCCAAATCCAAAGAATGTGAATCTATGATCACCAAGAATAACAAGTTAACATGTGGAGGAAACTAAAATGCTGGAAAGAGAAACCAAAATAAGTACATATGGTTAAATTTAAAAAGTATATGTATGCAACCATCAAAACTTGTGTGACCATCTTAACCTAAAGAAGATCCTCTGCTGAGTGTGTCACTGATGGCACAACCTAATGAGCTGAAATATAAATTATTTATAGAGGAAATAATTAAAAACTATAAACTTCTCATACTATAGTTAAAATGAGTAAAATAATGCCTAACAACAAATACCTTACACCTTCATCAGTATTACATGTTGTATTTAATATAAGACTGATTGAATCAAGAGTTATATCATCTGGAAAACCACTCTATACAGTTACAAAAAGGATGCCAGGATCCTTATCATAAGGAGCAATGTATATTATGAATTATTACTTCTATATTAATATATTTTATATGCTATCCTTGTGTATGAATATAGTTGGATGATGTCTAACTATACCATGTCGTATGGTGGAACTAAAGAAAGCTTGTCTTTTGCTATTCAATCTGCTTTTAAGCACACAGTAGCATGCTTGATGTTTAGATGGTGTGGCAAAGTTACTTCTCTTCTTTACCCAAAATTGGGTGTTCACACCTTCCTCTCCTTTAAATTTTCCTTCATATCTTACTTTAATTTAGCCATATAAATTTCATCAATTTTGTACAATCTTATCTGTTAAGTTCACGTGTTTTAATTGTATTTACTTGCTTTTGCAGTATTACAATACAATACATTTTTTTACCTCCAACATGCTCTAATTGTTTGATCTAGATTCGTCTATTTGTCTTTCTTGGTTCCAAATATTTGTTACCATGCTTCTTTCCGATATAATATATAACCCCATATATAACAAAAATTTAGAAGATGATGCATGAGCACCATATTAAGGAAGCTATAAAAACGATATGGAAACAAATGTAATAAATTTTCTAAAGCTTGTTTGTATATTACACTATTAAAGTTTAGTAAGATGAACGTGCTCACTTTTGTTAAGAGTTCATCCTTGCTGTCATGTTTACCAAATGTTCTTTTGCTAAAATTTAGTAGAACAATTGATTACTTTGTCAAATATTTTCTAATAATTATTATTTTAGCAGGTGAAGAAATAGGATAAGCCATATTTAACCCATTCATGTAGCTTAATCACAAAAATTAGATTGATTCATGAAATAACAAAGAAATAAATATAACTAAACTAATTCAACATGAGATGGATTCATGAGATAACAGATCTCCCCAACTATTATCACTAGTTTTGCTGCAAAGTTTAATAGTTTCAGAGAACATAATTCAGATGAAAAGGTCGAACTATGATCCTTAACAATAGTACTATGATCCTTGGTAAGCTAAATTGCACTCGAACTTGGAACCAAGTTGGAAGTATCAACATCCCAGGATTCAAGATCATTCATCGTCTCCTCGTTGATCCTCTCTAAGTCCTGCCTGATCTTCCCAAGCCAGTAATCAAGCTTAGCTTGACTATCCCCTACATTCATCACATAAACATCCTCCCCCTTCCTCAACATCACAAGAACACATGACCCCGTCAAAGCAAGTTCAGGATTCTCCATCACCATCTTATTCATAACATCAAAATAAGACTCATCTATCTTCCTCAGAGCCTGAGTGAGAGATTCCAAAACATCTAAATGATTAATAGAACTTGTTCCCCTAGACCTAGATCAACTCAAACTTAATTGCTCTTTCAATCTCAAATCGAGGTCTAACCTCTCCTTATCCCATTCACACTTCCACCTCTGCTGACTCTCCTCCCATTTCTTCATAGCACCCTTGAACTTTTCCTTGAATTCCTCCTTCTCTTACTCTTATTCGAGAGGAGGTAATCAGGTGCATCGAGTCCATTGAAACTGTCATAGATCCCCATGAAAACCCACCCATTAGTTGTTGGAGAAGGAGTAACTAATTTTTGCCTCCCTATTGTAGTTAGAAGTCGTGTAGGTTAAAGGAAGGGAATGGGGGGCAAATTGGAAAAAAAAATTCATTAAATGTACACGTGCACCTCATGTGCCACATTTTGTTAATGTTTTAAGCGACATTTGGGGGGGGGGGGGGGGGGGCAGGGGGGGCGTACATGGTGTAAACAAAGGCAAACAATTAAAGGTTTTTTTTTAGGTTCAAAATTCAGAGGGGTATCAAACACAATTCAAAAAAAAAACACAGGAGGTTTGAGTGTAATTTACTCTTAATTTTAAGGTTAAAATTTTGTCCCCAACACTAACGTGGTGTGGTATAGTTAGTAGATAATATGCTTCTTAAACATGTGGTCAAGGGTACGATCCTAAATCCATTTGGTCTCCTATAGCCTATAGGCACATAATGTTAATCCTCCTCCAAATCATGGTGTCTACCACCTCTATAAACTTATCAATCAAAATACCAATATTGTAAATAACACATTTAACCAAACACTTTTGAACTAGCTTCTTTACCCACATCTGTCTAAAAAAATGTGAAAGCCCTTGTTCATTTAATACTACATCTAAACACTAATAATAATATAAAAGATTACTGTTAGTGTGTTCTAATTAAATTTCAAAATTGAACTCTTTAAAATACTATAATAATACTACACCTAAAAACACCATATAATTGATTGGTGCTGAAAACAGAAAATACAGTAAAGTATCGTTGGACTTAACCTCCTTAATTATTATCTTATATTATTTTATCTTAAAAGCAGGCTGTCTTGGAAGGGATCAAAAGCGTAGGGACCGCATATAATCGAGGAAGTAAAGCAGAAAGGTCTCCAACCACCGGATTACACCAATTTAAATATTTGACTTATTGTTATTAATTTCAGTATATATAATGATAATTAAGAATAAACGTTTTTTTTTCTACTATTCTTTCGAAATTATAATATTGAAAAGAATTAGTTAATTTTTAATAACATAATATAATTTAAACAATATAAAATTTATAATTAGTTTTTAATTTCATTATACCATTCAGCAAAGCAAATTATTATTATTATTATTATTATTATTTTAGAGCAATTCTAAGAGAAGATTGATGGGGATAGACTTAAAGCATATTTGAAAATTTGCATTGATAATAATGGAGAAATACGCATGATCTATCAAAGGCACTTTTATCTAGGGTTGATTTTGGGGAATTGATGTTTTAAAAATTAGACTCGATAAATTTTGAGGACGAGATCAGATTATGTTTTGAGTCATTTCAACCCTGTCCAGTGTCCTATATTATGTTAAAAAGTATTCTTAAATAATTATGTATTAATAATAAAACTTTTTATTTAAGTGATAATATTTTATATAACATGATATTATATTTGTAATGATATTGTTTATTTTGAAATATATATCGACCTTAATTTAAGTTTTATACCTATTTTATTGTATTATTTAACTATAGACAATGTTAAGATTGATATATTATAATAATAAATTGAATTGACCTAACCTTGTCTCATATATTACAAGGTGTTAATCTAGACAAATTTAAGTTTAAACAAATGATCCTAACAAAATTTCATATCAGGTGAGGACAAATTAAAATAAACTTGTCCTAATTCGTTCCACACTCACCCACGAAAAGCCGAAACAAACAATTTATATTAGACAGATTTTGTTAGTTTTGAGGATTTAATTTTTATCGAACGATTTAAAGCAAAAAAAATTCCTACGTTGTTATTAAAAGTGATTTTTTTGGATTACCATGTTATTGGTGTGAAATATTTACTAACTTTGCTGTAACTCTTCTATTCTAGGAAACCTAGCTGACCACCTTTACTAGAGTCTCTCCTCCCAACCATGTTTTTTATCCACATAGCTCAAATGTTATTGGTCATTAAAAGTGATTTATTATCATAAACAACTATTTAGAAAATAATGTTAAAAAATCAAAATTATTTAAAGCATATTCTTTATTTTATTTTTTTACAATAATTTTATATAATTTTTACGTGTAAGATTAATTTTTAGAATTTAATTTTTATATATTGTCAATATAAAAAGTTCTACACCTTCAACATACCAATTAAAAATTAATATGAATACTGACTTTTAAAATAGTTATTATAAAAATTAACAATTTTACTATACATAACAATCTATTATTGAATGATAGTATAAAAATGCTTTATATTTTCTGTATATTTAAATTAAATTCTAATTTTTATTCAAAGGGTTAAGTTATCTTTTTTTATATTTTTTTTTATTGCGAATTCTAACTCTTAATATTTTAAAGACCTTTGATTGTTAAACATTGCTTAATTTAGCGCTTACAAATAGTCTCTTGACATCACACTCTTTAACATGTCAACAAATAATTAGTTAATACTTAAAAACCTTTAGTTAAATAATGTTTAAACTCTTTTCTAAAAAAAATTGTTCAAAAAAACTTCATATTTTAAAATCAAATCAAACCATTAATGTTAGCAAAATATATATATATATATATATATATATATATATATATATAACGAAATTAATTATAACCCACCAATGAAGAACTTTAATGAACATAAATCATATAATTATTATAAGTAAAAAAAATTATTTAAGTGAGACAATTCAGGTAACAATTTAAACTCTAATTTTTAAGCACAAGATAATGTTATTAATTTATGAATGTAATTTTCAATACATTATCAATAAAAACATATATTTGCATTATTATACGATTTTATTTTTGACATCTTATTTAATATATTTAATTAAATTAAAAACCACGTTAAAAATCATGTCCATTAAGTATCATGTCACTTCATCTATAAAAGCATGCATAAAACCTTTTTAAAGTCTTAGTGAATCTTATGCTCAAGAAATTCCAATTACACATTATTACAATAGTTTTGAAAAGAGGTTTAATTATTTTATTTTTTTAAAATTCTATGCACTATCACTATAAAAAAGAATTACACTATTAATAAATTTATACAGTTAATAATCAAAAATGCTTGTTGATATAATTTTTAAAGTAATTAGTGAAAAAGTCAACAAATTTATCATACACAATAATTTATAATAGAATGGCAGTGTAAAAGTTGTTTACACTATTGATATATATACTAATTATTCTTATTTTGTATATACTTTGGACGAATTATAAAAGTTATGAATCTTATTATATAATTAGATGAGTATGTAAGTGCATTCCAATTAAATTAATAAAAAAAAAACCCTTTACCAGAATCAGAATAAAGAATACTTAAACACAATGACCAATTTAAAAAAAAAAATAAAAAAAAATACAAGCTGTATTTCAAACTGAAGATTTGGTTACTATAAAAACGGATTCCAGTGCTGCACCCCGTGAAAGCTCTAACCCTTTCTTTCTCTGTTTTCCGTGGAAGTCTTTCTTCCTTTGTTTTCTTCTTTTTGCTAAAACAAGAATCTCTTCTTCTATCTTTCCATCTTTGCAAAAGGGATAAAGGGTTGCTACCATTTATGGTTTTCATTCTGCCATTTGGATGGACCTCACGCTATGAAAACAAATAAAACCATTATCATGAAAAAGTTCTCTTGAAACTAACACCAGAACCTTCATCTATGATCTAAGCAATCGTTCAACCCAAAACAAAACAGGTGTTGGCCAAAACAACATCACCTTCTCTTTACGGTTCCTCTCTCATGCAAGAGCTTTTAGATGCTCCTTTTGTGTTCAGGATTGAGAGAAAGCATAACCGGGGTATGATAGGAGCATGACCCGTTAATGTTTCCACGGTTTTTGTCTCGTTGGTTCATTTTCAGACACCCCCAGATTCTCAATTGACAACCTTGGTTCTGATTCTCCCCTGTTTTCCTTTGTGTGAATCAAGTTCTTTTTGTCTTTTTCTAGAACCCATGTCATCTGTGCCAGCACGAACAGGGCGACAAAGACAGCGTTATGAAGACAATTTGCGCCTTGTCTCTGGGTAAGTTTTCCATTTTAAGGCCATGGCTTCTTTACCTTTGTTAGATTTCATCTCAAAATCAATTGGCATAAAGTGAAGGTGCCTATTTAAAACTCACCCAATAATTGTTGAAAAGTCCCACATCGCTTGCCTCAGTTACTTGAGTGCGTTTTATTTAGCATTAATTGATTTTAAGATGAAATCTAACATAGTATGATATGTAATAACCTTCAAAATCTCACTTTTTTCCCTTTTGTTCCTTACCACCCTTTTGACTTATCACTCCTTTTTGCTATGGCCATGCATTTTATAGTCCTTGTTCAAGATATGGTTCCACTTCTGAAAATTGATACATCTGTGTCTTTGCTGGGTTAAATTTATCTTCTTTGTTATTCACCTTTTTCCCCTTCTTTCTCTCTCTCTGCTCTTGTCTTATATGCAAATAGAAAATTAATAAAGTCGTATTCAGTAGCAGAAATCTAAATGATTTTTGCTTATGGAATACAAGGGGGCACTTAAAACTGTTTATACATAATTGTCTTCTGCGTTTGATGTTAAACTATTTTGTTATATTTCATGCGGATGCGTCCATTACAATCATATATCAAAATAGTGGGCCATGTCATTGACTTAACGTCTATATAATAAAATGCTTCAAATTGCGTGACCTATTTTGGCTTTTATCACAATATAAAAGTGGGACAATTTCGAGAGTTATCGGTAGCATAGCACCATTTGTGGCGCATGCAGAGTACTTAACTGGGGTAGTAGTATTGTTTAAAAAATTATTACTCCTGCCGTTCCAAAATAAGTGTGATATAAGAAAAAAAAATCTTAAAATAAGTGTTATTTTAGTTTTTTTAACGTAGTATTAATTATTTTTTTTATCTATATATCTTATAATATAAGTAAAATGCTTTTATTGTACTGTATTGTTTTCAACAAAAAAATAAGATTAATTTTGTAAAATTGTTATTTTTTCTCATCTATTTATTAATTTTTCTTGATCTATGTAAAAAAATTTATGACAACACTTATTTTGAGAGGAGAGAGTAAAACGTTGCCTTCGCCAATTTCCATGCAAGTCATGGGAAACATGTTTGTTGTTGGAGGTTGGATTCAGGCTGCTATTAGCAGTTGCGGAGAAATTTCGGATCTGTTCCTTTTTGTCAGGCTAGAATCATTGATTCTCATTTCAGGCATTCAATATATCCAAGTGGCGACAAAGTATACAGAAAAATGGATTAAACTAGCGAAAGCCGCTCTTGAAATTTTTAAACTTTTGGCTACACACACACAAAAAAAAAATGAGTGAGTGAGTGAGTGAAATTTGGTTAAAGAAATAATTTCAAGAATTTCTTAAAAAAAATTATGATATGGTTCGGAACTATGTGAACCTGACTAATCATCACATAACACGTCTTTTCTTAGGTTGTCCTTTTTTAAGCATCTTAACATTTTACTTTTACCTTTCTTTTCTTTTTTTATCTTAACATCCCACGGATTATAAAATTTCAAAGACAGTATTGCAAAAATAGAAAGCATGAAAAACACTCCACCTACTTCTTACATCATATGATAATTTAGTCTTCTAAATTTAAGAATCATGTATTGAACATCTAGTTGGATCCATTGGTTCAAATTCTTGAGCACCATAATTATATGCCCCAGAAGAAGAATCTGTAAGGTCGCATTTATGGTAAATGATATATTTTCAAAAACAAAGATCACGTGTTCACACTCATATGCCTTCTACTGTAGGCATCTACCTAAAAGAAATCTTTACTAAAAAAAGTAATAAAACCAAGAGTGATTTGTGAAAGAAATAAAATAAGAAGCCACAGGAGCCCGTTAATTTAAGTTCTGAATGTTGATATAGATTCTATTTGGATAAGCTTCTCAATAAACATTTGTAAGAGAAGAAAATAAGAAATTAAAATAAATTAAGTTTTTTTCATAAATTGAAATCAATTTATACACTTCAACTTTTATAAAAAGTCTTATTTAATTTCTCTAAAAACTAATTTTAACTTATGCGTAAGTTAATTTTAACTCATAAGAAAAGTTTAATTTGTTATACCTTACTAATTTCTTTTATAAGTGCTTATTGCGGAGTTTATTCAAACAAGGCCATGATCATACTCAGATAAGTATTCGGAGCCCATTTTGAAAAGTAACCATTTTTTCTACAGATATAGATTTTGAATTGAGACTGCTGAACCCCTTTCAAGATATATAATATTTGCTAGTAGAGTTTTGAGGACTAACATCTGATGAGAATTGCTAGTTGCGACAGAATCTTATCAGCCACATGATTTTAATTAATTTTCTTATGCATTTTAACAGATGTATTCCCTATAGATGGAGAAAGGACAACACAGATCAAATGGGAGAAACTAAAGACATAATAGAAGTACTTATGGTTTCTTCACCAAAACGTGATGACCTTGTGTTCCCAAAGGTACTTCATATTGTCTGCACTAATGAACTTCATTAGAATGAAACCCTTTGTATTGAAAAGGTTCACTTTCCTCTCGTGCAAGGGTGGATGGGAGGATGATGAGACTGTTACAGAAGCTGCTTGCCGTGAAGCTTTAGAGGAAGCAGGTGTTAAAGGAAAACTAAGAGTAGGTTCAATTTCCCTCTAGGTTGTTGAAGTATTGGTCATAGTCCATCTCCATCATGGAATGTTTAAACATATACCAATTAGATGACATAACAAAGGGAAGAATCGTATATTATTCCATAATCTGTATATAAAATGATGATCATGATATCATTCAAACAGTTAGGCAATGCCATAAATTTTGCTTTGTTTTGGGCTGCCATTTGTAAGTTGTCTATATGTATAAGAAAACCATCTGGGGCGGATATCACACCTAACTCCTGCTCTTTGGATGCAGTGAAACCTTTGAGATCAAAAATTAATCAAAAGTTGTTAGTATTAACATATTCTCAAAACAAACCTTTATTGGCTGCAAACTTCTTTGCAGTGGTTTGACTTGCAAGGAAACTATTCACTTATACTGTAATTCCATGTATATGTGCAACTCAGCTTTGATTCAACCTGATGAGAAAAAGATTTAGCATTTTATATTTGTACTTGGAGTAAATTTTGGTCTTGAACTTGTTGAAACTCTGGTAGCATAGATTTACATGAAGTTTCATTCTAGTCACCTGATTAAGCCCCAAACTAGTAATAGAATGTAGTTCCCACTAAATCACTTCTTCCAGTAAAGCAATGGTAACTTCTACATAAACATCACAAGTCAAGTATGAAACCTACTGCCATGTCATGAAGCATTAACTGCAGACATAACTGATTGAAAATCAAGTTAATGGCACATTACCTCCACCTCACTTTCTGCTGGTCACTGAAAAATAACTGATTGAAAATTGTGATGATTCTTCCATTTCATGTAACAATTACCCATTGAGACTGGGATAATGCCGAGATGATGTTCTTTCTTGCAATACGGTCTATATGGTGTTGAGTTTGATAAATCTTCTTTAGCTAATTGTCTTGCTTTCATTTTCAGGAAATTCCATTAGGAATATGGGAGTTCAGAAGCAAAAGCAGTCAAGACTTATGTAACATGGAAGGAGGGTGCAGAGGATACATGTTTGCCTTGGAGGTGACTGAAGAACTTGAGACGTGGCCAGAGCAGAAAAACCGCGCTCGCCAATGGGTAAGTGTTATGAATAAATCCTTAAAAGAACTACACAACCCTTTGGAGAATTACATGAAGTTTCAAATTTTAAAGTGCTACAATTACTGGAACTACATAAATATATTGCAATTTGTACTTTTTGACATCACATGAAGCATAATAATGTTTTTACATTCGGAGAACATCTTTAGCCGAGTCAAATTGCATATTTTGTCTTCCTAGTTAAACATAAAAGAGGCATTCAGACTCAGCCGATATGACTGGATGAGTGATGCACTCGAGGTGTTTTTGAGAGTCATGGCAGAGGACAGAAAACTTGAGAAGCAAGACCAGAATGTCGAACCCCCTTCAATTGTAGTAGCAGATGTGACAGAATGCCAAAGTATGTCACCCAACTGCTATAAAAGATCCTCTCCCATGCAGCACCATGGTATGACTCCTAAAGCCAATCTTCTGTCATGTGCTACTCAAGAGATAGCCATCCACTTTGGTTATTGACATTAACAGGACACTGTTGTAACATGTTTGTGTGAGGGATCAACATTGTGCAGTAACCCCTTCAAGAACAAACTATGAAGTTATGGCTTGGATGCACATGCCATCGACTTCATGGTTGTAGGTTTTCTTTTTTTCTTTTTTTCTTTCTTTGCGATGTGATCATGATGTAAAATGTGGTGGTGAAAGTCCCAAGTGTACATTATGGACTTAACAGTTGTTTGCTTCACCCCACTGAAACTGAAGGCTTGTAAAATAGTATCATTTGTGAAAACCGGTAGTGTCACAAAGGCTTTTGACAACCTTCAATTCAGAACCTTCTAACGTGTCACATTACACGCAGAACCCTTGATTTCATTCTCAACAACAGTTCTGGTGGGCAGGTGGCAGTATCCTTGGTTACCTGTTTTCAATGTGTTAGAGATTTCACATCGACTAATGAGAAAGCCAAATAAAAGTAAATAAGTGGGAGCCCCCCACTTATTTACTCTAATACTTATTTATTCTAATTTGGCTTTCTCACTAGTCAATGTAAGATCTCCAACACAGTGGCTGTGTTTCTAGAAGTTCATGTTTCTCTTACCCATGAAACCGATTGAACCATTGAGCAAGGCATGGCTTATCAAAATTTTAAGCATAAAACTTAGTATCATGGTAAGGAATATCAAAGAATTTTCTAAGATCAAACTTAACAAAAGACAACGAACAAACTTTGGAGCAAACATGCATGGAGTCGCACACCTAAAATGAATAGATGTATCCTGTTACAACATAGGCAAAATAATTTAAGACAATGAGATTGAAAGTTTTTCTCTAATGTTAGTTGTCCTGTTAAGTGAAAACACATGATTGATTTTATATTACAACTCTGATGCGTCCTCTCACACACGAGTGACGAGTCATTTTGATCAAACCCTCGACTACTACGTCATAGAGGCACTGATACCTTGTCAGCTTCAGATGTTATAGAAAAGATCTAACTATGGACTACTACGTCATAGAAACACTAACAACACCTTGTCATAAAATAACTATTTCAAAAGCTTAAGATGTCATATGAAAATACATGAATGATTTTATATTGCATTATGAACATTAGTGTTAACAATGAAAGAAAATTCAGATTAGACAATTATTTCTGACATAACCTGCGGTTATTATTTTACATTTAATTGACAAGGGAATGGTCTATTCTTTTTTCTTTGATTATCGGATACTCTAAGTTGGAAACAGAGGTTTGTCATTAGACATATGTGATCATGATCTTTCAGTAAAAAATATGAAATTAATGCAGCAGAATGATTAAAGTTTTCACATTCCAATAAGATTCACATTTTCCAGTAAATGCCTGGACTATAATTACTAGCGAGAGCCATGCTTAGTAGTTGCTTGTAGTTGTAGGCAGGTCCCCATCCCTCGAGATGATCACTTAAGTTGAGAATATCCAAACGAACTGTTCAATTCAACCCGTTCATAGTTCTCTGATTCAAGTCTTTTGGGAAAAAAAAAAAAATCAAGTTTTACTGTTTGTGATTTGATAGAAAGAAGTAAAAAAAAAAACATGTCATTGGTCTCTTTATATGTATTTCACGTTTTAAATGGCTTCTTTCTTTTCATTTTTCGTAACATACAAAACCGGAACCTTAAAAATGCTGCTCACTAGCCACTATAGCCGCACATGAAGAAAGGGAACTCCACGAGCACAGATTAGTGTTGAAAGAGGTGGATGTTTTCCAGAAAAGAATAAGCCATTAATTTAATCCTTGAAGCTAAATAGTCCTTAAACTAATGAAATAATATAAGTATTTCCTAAAGTATTAGAAATCATGCTACATAATTCCTCAAATATTAAAAAATTCTTCAAATCAGTCCCTCACCGGTCACCAAGAATTAAATTGATAAATATTCAATACTCTAGAGACTACTTATTTGATTTCATTAGTTCAAAGACTATTTAAGAAAAAAAGTAATACTTTAGAGATTAAATTAATGGTTTATCCTCCAAAAAACGACACCATGAACAACCCTCCTAAATCCTCATATGTAAAACACTAAGGACGAAAAGCATGAATCGGATTGGATTGTCGTTTTGCTTAGTAACTAGGGAAGAATAAACTCCCTCGACATTAGCATTTGAAAAATTGGCCGTGTTAGTTTGGTATATTAGGCGCTATTCTTCTTCATCTTTGTTTACTTTGTTCTATGAGTACAACACATTGTTTCCAATGAAGTTGTTGGGATGGAAGATAGATTGCCCCAAAGCTAACAATTGCAAATTGCTAATAAAAAATTACTTAGATAAGTACAAATATAGTGAGAATACATCTCACTTTAACAATGTGAAAATTAAAAATCTGAGTAATACAATTATATATGAATGGTCAATATAAAAAATTAATTAGTAGTCACCTTATTATTTAAGAAAGTCATGTGTATTTATGTTTTAATCTTAATCATTTAAATGAGATCTAAAAATCTATATTTATGTTTTTATCTCTCTATATATCAATCTATCTATATATATGTATATACGTATCTAGTGAAGTTTTTCTATAGAGTGTACTTTAATCATTTATGTATAATTGTATAATCTAAATTTATAGGTCTGATTTCTCTGTGACATATACACATTTAAAGCAAATTAGGTTGGAGCTAATTACCAAGCAAAATCCCTTTACGGTTAACAAACAATGAAGAATTGTATATTGGAGCAATTGTGATTTAGCACAACTCAGCCATATTTGTCTTGTGTGTTGGGATTATTCTCATCAACTAAACTTCGTTTACACTGTTAGGAGTTATCATTATACTAGGCATGATCATCTCTACTTTTGGAATTCCGCGCCGTGGAACAAGAAGCGCGTTGGCTTTCTAATATGGTAATTTCGTTTTTCGTACATCCTAACATCGTGATTTTAAGTTTTTGATGTGTTGTACTCTTGGCACGAGATTAATGTATTCTTTATAAACAGAGATACATGACAAATTCATACTTGAAATTTAAATAAAATTTTACTATGAAATTTTCACTCGTAATTTTAAAATTGATGATAGCTGAGTCTTAGTTAATATTAAAAGAGTAGTGCTAGCAACATATAATCTAACACACTATCTCTAATACATTCTCTTTTATTAGTTAAAATTTATTAAAAACTATAAAATCATGAGAGGTTCATTAAATAGGATATAGGATCCACAAAATTTTGTGATTTTCAATACATTTTAATCAATAAGAGGGAGGGTGTTCAAAATAGTGTGTCAGAGAGTGTGTTCCTAATATTTCTCATATTAAAATGTTAAACTTTACTGCCCAAAATATAAAATGAAGTTAAAATGTGTTGGCGTCGCTGAAAAAATTTTGTAATTGATGTTGTTATGAGACTTTTTGAGGAACAAAAGGTAGACTAATCAAAAACTACATGCAAGGCTTGATGTAAATTAGTCAAAAGTTACACAAGCAAGAAATTTGAGAAGATTGAAGAAATTGCTAAGTGTCAAAGTCATTGAGATGTTCATTCGACAAAATTGAATAGAAGATGTGCTCGAAAGAAGCCTTTCCAAGTAGTTACAGCAGAAACATGCTCAAAAAAGATGTTCATTTAGCAATTGGAGGCAGTTAGCAAAAGAGTTCAAGTCAAGACAGATGACAGCATCTTAGATAGGGAACTTTTGGTTACTAGAGTTTTTTTGAAGACTATTGATGGTCTTATACAAACTTGGTCAAAAATTTTACTATTCGACTAAGTTTTCTTTAAATGCTGAAGTTACAAGTATTGATGCTTGTCAAAATTAATCGAGACATGATTTTTTATTATTATTAAACCATCAAAAATAAAGTCACACACATCACATAACATTCAGAATCTTGATCGAAATTGAATTCGACGTTTAATTAATTTCATACACTCAAGTTGAAAACTATAAAGTTGCTAGTTTGACCAAAAAGGACACATAATTGATTTTAAGTCTAAGTCCTACGAATAAAACAATTATTTGTTGGTTAAATTTATTGTGAAAAGTCATCCATTCCAGAATTAAGAATTTTTCAATTCTTGAAACAAATTTTCACCATCAACAAAATGAAAGTCGTACAATCTATACCAAAAGAAAAAAAATCTCAAAATAAATCCCTTAATAGAAGACTCTAATTTTTCTTTATTTTTCAAAAATTTAATTTATTTCTAAAATCTACACGATACATTTCACATTTTATAATATGCTACATTTCATATTTTATAACTGTAACTCTTAATTCATTATACAGAATACCCTCTATTTCTTAAATTTTATACTAATTTCATCATATTTTATAAATACATTAGAGCTAAATTCCTTTTGTTATAATAAAAAATTGAAATTATTGCTTAAACTAAAAAATTAAGGGAAAATGATAACTTTACCTCCCCAAATTGATAAATATACTCTCCTTTCCCTTTTTTTTCATATTTTTTTCCTAAATACCCTTTTAATTCATTCCTTAATTTCAAATCAGAGGCTTTCTTTCCAAAACGTGCATCCTTTTCCTCTGTTCTACGACTTATCTCCTTTCTCTATGAATATAACTCACCCCCTTCTTGTATATGAGACTTTCTTTTTAGAATCGCTTACCTTGTCACTTGCTTCTTCCGCTCACCCCTTGCTCCCTTTCTCCACTCTGCCACTCTCCCCTCGAACATCTTACTAACATGGTATTCCATGTTTATATACACATAAAAATAAAATAGTAAAAATAGTAAAAAAATTAAAATTAAAATTAAAATAGTAACAAAAAAATAAAAATAAAACACTTCTAGAAATTACTTTCTAGAATAAGTAATTGTCTATTTCGAAAAGTAATTTCTAAAACTATGAAACGTAGTTTCGGAAAGTAATTTTCAGAACTATAAAACATAATTCCGAAAATTACTTTTCGAAATAGACAATTGTTTAATTTGAAAATACTGATGAAAACAATAAAAATGTAATGATTTTCAAAAACAAAATTTGATTTTACCTGAAGTGCAATCACCAAAATGCACTGCTTGATACAAACAATGAAAACCCACTGCCTATCATATACTCATTATCACATATCACACAAATTATGGAAAAATTATTATTATTTTTGATGGAGAAAAAAGATAAGGAATAAAGATAAAAGTGAAGGGTTTAAAGAATAATGATGATGGAAATGTAAAAATAGGGTTAAAGAATGATGAAGATGGGGGTGCAAAATTTGGGTTTTAAGAATAATGAAGATGGAGGTAAAAAATTAAGGTTTAAACAATAATGAAGATAGGGTGTAAAAATAGGTTAATATTGTTTGTATATAAAAGGTTATTTTGGTAATAAAAAATTATTTTAAAAAGGAAGGGGATATACTTATTAATTAGGGAGGTGTAATTATTAAAAGCCAAAATTAAGAGGAAAAAAAAAAGAATAACATAAGAGAATAAACAACAAAACGACTTATAACTTTATACCTTTTGTTACGAATTGGGCTCAAATCCAATTAATATAATGACCTTTTTAGGCTCAAATATTAGATCTACCCAAAACTATAAATGTTAAACAAGGTCAATACTCATAATAGGAACCTTAACATATACTCGTAAATATTAGATTACACATCATTCAAGAGTTAAATTACTATGTCACCACACCAAAACAAGATATCATTGTCCATAAGAGGCCTTGGCCTCAACATTATTGTAGCAAGTAAGCTTTTAATACTCATCATTACTTTAGTGAAATTCTTACTAACTTGAGTGTTAGAGTAACTTTCGTAGGTATTCATCTTTTTTCCATTATGTCACAGCCTCACCAAAGCACCAACCAAAGTCAAAAAATTTTGAACTTCAGTCCACTTAAAGCTCGCCAGAGTCAACATTCATTTAAAGCCCAATCCTGAATCATCTGCCTAGCCCGGACAAGTCGACAATCCATCTTTGACACATCTTTCTTGTTCATCTTAAACAGATCATTGGTGCAATTTATAGGAATTCGGTTAATCCAATCCCTACCAAAAATGGTCAATTCCAAATGACAAACAACCCAAGCCGACGTCACCCCTGAAGGTCATATGCAGAAGGAAAACTAACCCAAAATGTTAAAAACATACCTAGACTTTCTTGAACTCTCTCACTTATGTTACAACAAGTTCACAAAGACATAGTAGAGAACAAAGTTGTAGATCCAAGAGATGAAGCACCATGTCGCCTTCAAGAGTAGATCAATGAATTAAGGAAGGCTTCGAAGAAAAGGAAACAACCTCAAAATGATTTAGAATAATGTGTACGACAATTGGATCAATCCATCTCAATATGATGAACCCCAATACAATGTTGCGACCCATAGCCAACACATGTCAAAACCCATGTCCAAGATGCACAAGGAGGCAATTTGTATCACACTTATATAGATATGGATATGTGCCTTTTTGGTAGCCTTTTGCAGAACACATTGCCATAGTCGAGATAGTGGATAAATATAAAGCTCCCCTGCCTATAAAACCTTATATTAGGAAAAAGAAATCCTAATAAGCACCTAGATGCTTTTTTAAATGAAATATAATTTGTAGTGTCCTTAAACGCAATAATATGTCAGGTTTTTCCTAGGACTTTGAGGGAATAACCCTTCAATTGGTTATGTTTTCTTCCTCCAAAATCAATTCATAGTTAGGATAATCTTGTAACAACTTTTGTAAGGCAATTCATCACAGAGCAAGAAACTCTAAAGGATTCTCATGCACTAGCTAAAATTATTCAGCAACTAAAAGAAAGCTTGAAAAGCTTTTTGGGAAGGTTTTATAGAGAAGCTGCTCTTGTGCTTAATTTGTTTGAAGATATTTAGTTTCATATGGTGATAGAATCAATAAGGAAGGGTATACCCTTTGCCCTATCTTTAGCTAAGGGAAGGCCAAGGAGCATAGAGGAATTCTAAGTCCGTGCAACAAAATATGTTTAATAATAGCAACACCTTCAACAAGCTGGGATTGATGCCAAAATTTTAGTTCCTTGAATAGGAAAAGGAAAAGAACAAGAGAAAAGAATAATAGTCAAGCCAAAGGTCGAGGTCGAGATTAAGATAAACATCAAAATTCCAAAAAAGACAATGAACTGTATGATGGAATAAGGAGGGAATTAAAAGACAAATTCAACAAATATGCCCCATTGGTTCAAAAAAATGTAAGAATCTATGATGAAATCTACTTGATCAAATTCACATAAGTCCTGCAACGGCCACCAATTAAAAAGAAAAAAGTCTAACAAAAATATGAAGAAATATTATATCTTTTATGATGATTATGACCATATGACCAATTAGTGTATTCACTTAAGAAGTAGATAATATATATATACATGTATACATGTATACATTATAAACCTATGAAACGTATATTTTATACTTTCTCAATAAACTCTATATAATTTTTATCACTTAACTGTTGAGAAAATAATTTAAATAAATCAATTTTGATCTATATTATTAGGATATGACAATAATTCATGTTATTTAGTTCTTATCTAAATTTATGTACCAAAAAAAAAAAGATCTTATTAAAATTTTATTACAACAATTTCAAAGAACTTTTCTATATTTTAAAGTTATGAAATTATTACTTGTTTTCTTTATTTCAAAAGTTTTATAGTTTTAAGCATTTAATGAATTCAAGCTTTCATTATAGTAAAAGGGAAATTGACTATAATACATTTATATGTAGAGAAAATAGGCTATACATTAACAGTGTAAAACAGTTTTACACTGTCATCCAATCACAAACCACCGTGTATGGTATGTTTGTTGACTTTTACAATTGTTACCTTAAAAGTTATACCAATAATGATTTTTAATTAGTTGACAATGTAAAACTTTTTACAATAACAGTACATAATCATTAAACTCTTATATGTAATGTAGAATTTTGTTTAAGGTTTAAAATATTCATATTTCTTTTGTAATGAGGCAAAACTTGTAATTAGTATATGATTATTTTTGTTAATTTTACACAAAAAAACACTAATTAAATATTAAATAATAATTTTGTAAAATATACCATCAAAAATTAAGTTTAAATGTAGCGTACTTATAAAATATAAAAAAAAATTAAAATAAAAGAAATTATGGGACCGACATAAATTTACCTAAAATTAATAAATGCGTAACTCTTACAAACTAATAACATGTTTGGACTGGCACTTTCATCCGCTAGAATCAAGTTTAAAGTCCTAAGCATGGTTTAGAATTTGTGCCAACATATATTCGATAATTTTAGAGTAAAATTAATTTTGTATCAAAATCATGATTTTATTACCCAACGGCAAAGGGAAGTCAATTATTACTTTAGTGATAAATAAAAATATCTATCATTATATATTAATAAAAATATCTTCATTATTTAAAATTATATATATAATCACTTTATCAATACTAATGTATTCAAAGCCAAAAATCATCCTACTCAAAAATTTGTTCTTATACTTGATTTGATGTTTATATATGTGCTGAGGAATATGTTTTCTTTTTTAATTTCTTGTGTAATGGCCTTTGACATTGCCTCTTGCCGGTTGCATGTGTCCCTCATTGCCCTCCGCGGATTCGATTCCCACCCATTCACGTACACTAAAAAAAAGAAGGAAAAAAATTATACTTTTTTTTTCTTTTATCTCATTTTTACTTTATTTTTTTATCTGTCTTTTTTTTCTATCACTTTCACTTATCACATATATTATTTTCTCTCTCTATCTTTTCTCCTTTCTTTCTATCTCTCTTATCAACCTACTTTCTATTGGAATAGACATTTATTTGATTGAACTAAAAAAGAAAATCCCTTAGTTAGATTAGTCAAAGTTAATAAAAAAATGATTTAGCGTTATCAATAAATTAATTTGGATAGGAATTGGCTAATAGGTATTGATTAAAAAAAACTAAAAATATAAAGTAATAAATAAAACAGATTTTAATATTTTAGAAACTATAAAAATAATATTTTAAATAACTAAAAAACTCTTAATAAATAATATTAAATGAGTTTAATGGCTATGCACTGTCAATATAAAAAATTTTACACTGTCAACTAATCGAAAATCAGCTCTAGCAAAACTTTTAGGGTGGTTATTATCAAAGTCAACAAATTTACCATACATGGTGAGTTATGATTAGATAACGGTATAAAACTATTTTACACTGTCAATGTAGCCTATTTTCTCATATTAAAAATTCTTCAATTAATATATTTAAAGTATTTATTTCATTTGTAAAATTTATTTTATTCTCCATATTCTTTTATATAAGTTACTTGTAATCAATTCACGCTTACTAGAACGTTTGTTAAAATTGGTTAATAATTTTAAATTTATAAAAAAATATTTAAATTTTTTCAAAATTACTCTTTTTTTAAAATTGAACAACTTCATTAATTTCTTTTACCACTTTAATTCTTTCTTCCAATATTTCATTAATTTCCTTCCTCATCTTAATTATTTCTTTCATCCTTTTTTCAAAACAGTGATATTAGTATAGTTATCACTATTAAAAAAGGGATTTTGATAACTATTAATAGTTAAGTACAATAGAAAAATCTGTTGGAAGATGAAAAGTTGTTAAATATAATTTAGAAGAGACTAAGAATAAATTTTTAAAAAACTTTTAAAAGAAATTAATTGAAGTGTGATGATAATGATGACAGTTTAAATTTTCAATGTTTATACACCTTCAATAATAATAAAAAATTGAAATGCTATATATTCAAGCTACTATTATATAAGAACTCTTAGACTGCGACTATCTTGTTTGGCGGATGTGAACAACTACAAAGATGCCTTTGGACACGCACAGCTACAAGTCAATGAAAACGACAAAAGTGTCCATTATCCGACACGAACCTAAAACAATGAAGAAGATCAAGACCAAGTCCAAATCCCTATGGAATTATCATTTATCCTTTATTTTCATGAACGCGAGTGTGCAAAACGCGGGATAAAAATAACTGAAATTTGTCATCAATGTCCTATTTATCTATTTATCTTTGTAGGTTCTTTGAGCTATTTATCTTTGAACACAATTTATTTAGCCACAGGGGGGGAGGGGAGAGGAATGTAGTAACATGACACTCGACATTTGAGTAAACAAGAGCTTAAAGATAAGAGTGTGTAATGTACAGGTAATCATATTGACAATCTTGAATCTTGACCTTGCTTTTATATATATGAGTATCAATCAATGTTCCAATGAGGAGTCTCCTAACCTAATAAGGCTAAGATGCTTTTATTAATTAAAAAGTGGAATGTGAAATCTCTATGGCTGATTAGATGAGAAGTCGATGAAAATTTGGGCCTTATTAATAAAGTTCATCGTAGATTAACATAAGAAATAAGACAAGCTCTTAAACTAATTGAATAACGGTCATGCTCTGGACAGATCACACACTAAACAGAACACAGTCTCATTAAAAAAATATATATATATCAAAATATCAAATGACATGTGTATAAAACTAAAATTTTAAATTAGTCCTCGAGATTGTATGGATGAAGTATTTTAGTTTTTAAGATTTTAAAAACTTGCAGTTAATCCTAACTTTATAAAATAACATTCACTTGGCGCAAAATAATAGCGAAAAATAAAATAAAAAATAACTAAAATAAATTACTTTTTATGAAGTTAAGAATTAACAGAAAATTTTTAAAATATTAACGACTGAAATACTCAACTTATATAATTTAAATACTAATTTAAGAGTTTACTCCATGTATAATGTGCACTGGGTGCTAGATCAAGCAGGATAAATTAACTAAATGAAAATTTTGAGTAACTAATGTGTAAACATAGAATAATTCCTATATAATTTTTCCTATATCTCTATTATAAACGATTATTTGAATTAGAAACTAATTAGCTATAGTAAATGAGTAGTGGAAATTTCAAATATTGTTTTGTTTCTTCACAAGTATCCTCCTTCGGAAGTAATTCTATTTGAGACATTGTTGGATATTAAATGTGGACATCTCTCTAAGCAAGCATTCAAACCTTAGTTTGCTACGTTGTAGACTAACTCCTCTTGCTAAACTCAACCCCTGTTAGCAGAAATCTCGAATATATGTTTACTTTATTACTTAATTCATTTTAATTATTTCATACAATTTACATAAAAAAGAATCGGAAATTATTTTTATGAAAAATATTTGTAAATTAGTTATTTTTTAAGAAAAAATAGGCTATGCACTAACAGTGTAAAGCTGTTTTACACTGTCATCCAATCACAAACCACCATGTATGGTAAGTTTGTTGACTTTTACAATATTTACCTTAAAAGTCATAACAACGATGATTTGTGATTGGTTGATAATGTAAAAATTTTTACATTGACAGGACACAACCATTAAACTCATTTTTTAACTGTATTACACATACCTGTAAATGAAATAATAATTACATATATAACACTTTATACTTAGATTACACGGCATCCAAAATCAATAAGATTATTTGAAATTTTTATATCTACCCACTAACATTCTCTCCCATTTTATTTTCGACATATATGTTTTCTAATAATTTCATACACTTATATATATACTAATACATAATTTCATTAGTATAAAAAATTAATAGAGAAAATAGGCTATGCACTATAACAATGTAAAACAGTTTTGCACTATCATCCATTCATAACCTACCATGTATGGTAAGTTTGTTGACTTTAATAATAACTACCTTAAAAGTCACACTAAAGCTGATTTTCGATTGGTTGATAGTGTAAAATTTTTACACTGACAGTGTGCATAGCAATTAAACTCAAATTAATATTTACTATCAGAATATCAAATTTTTGTATAGTATATCATGTTATTAATTGATTTAGAGTTATAATATTTATATTAATAGTTTAATTTATGCTAACAAAGACTATACTAACATAGATCATCTAATATTTGACATTTTTTATCTGTTAGTAAATGATATATTGTTTAATTAATTAATTTTTATATATTGTTAGTATAGAAATTTTTACATTGTTAATCAATTATAAATTACCTTAAGTATGATTTTTAAAATAATTATTACAAAAATTAATAATATTATTATATATGATAACTTTTGGTAGTGTAAAATTAAAAATATTTATACTGTCAATACATTCTGATTAATTTTTTTTTTATGATGGCATAATTAAGCAACCTTGTTAGGTATGAGACATTTGGTCAAAGTCCCCCTACAGGAGTTGCAATTATTTTTTCGCTAATTAAGAATTAGCTAGGCATTGTTTTCCTCAAGAAAGTTAAGCCCATGTGTTTTTCTCACATGCTGCCCAACAAGGCTTCGCCTCATTTGATTTTCTTTCTATTCGCTAATGTAATTGAAATAAAATTTAAAAGATATGCATGTTAGACTCCAAACTTTACAAATTATGGAAGAAAATATTAACAATTAAATATAGTTGTACTAAAAAAGTGAGCTTTTGTTGATAAAAAGAAGGGAAGAGTGTGGAGCTTATCATTGACTTTATGGCTCAAATTGGTTGCACATGGGTGAGTAATGATATTCCTTAAACACCTTATTATTATATTGAAAAGGTTAATTATATACAAGTTAGATTTCGACGATAATCTATGTTGGGAGGAGAATACTCACTTTGTGTGCGCTCACAGTCTCTAGCGGATATTAGTCACTACTTCCGACGATAGATACTTCGTACCAATACCATGGTAACCCAAACAAAAGACTTCGACAATAATTTAAAACTGCTTAAATTTTCTTGAAAGTTATCACCTCCTCAAATGTAACCATTCTATAGGCAAATTAAAATAAGTTTCAGAGTGAAATTAACAAAGTTAATTAATGCTTTAAATAATTTTGTAACTGTCTAGACGAAATTAAAAGAAGATAAAACAAAATTTTATAAGTATAACGGAAATAAGTAAAAAAAAAAAAAAAAGAGTGAGGATGACATGCGTGTGGGTGTGCGTGTTGGTTGGTAAATTAATTCCACTAAATGATCAATTTTCTAACAGACTATCACTAATTATATGTGTAATAAGTTTAATTATGATTGGGTATATAATTGGACGTTATAATATAATGTAATCAAACATCATAAATTAGTCATATATATTCCCATAATAAAAGAATATGTAAAATGAATTAAGAGTTTAATAGTCATGCACTGTCAATATAAAAAGTTTTACACTGTCATCTAATCAGAAATCAGTATTAATATGACTTTTAAAGTATTTATTGTAAAAGTCAACAAACTTACAATAAATAGTGGTTTGTGATTAGATGACAATGTAAAACTATTTTACACTGTCAGTACATGACCATTAAACTCATGAATTAAAGTCAAATGTAAATAAGATGTTTATTTTCTTAAGAATCATAGTTTATTTCATGAGTGGATATTAAACTTTAGGATTGGGCTCCTCTAAAGTGTAGTATGCATATTAGAAGATAAAATACACCCATCTTAACCCTTCATAATTTAAATGAATTAGATCTTTACATTTCATATTTAATTTAAAAGAATAAAATCTTAATAAAATTGTCATTAAAATAGAATAAACCTTAATAGAATCTTATCATTAAAATAGAACTACTCATGAAATGTATTACGGATAACCAACAACAACACACGTTGATTTGATATTATGATTTCCCCTTATGCAACTAGCAACAGAAAATATAAAAAAGGAAAATC
Organism: Spatholobus suberectus; assembly: GCA_004329165.1. Taxonomy (NCBI): domain Eukaryota; kingdom Viridiplantae; phylum Streptophyta; class Magnoliopsida; order Fabales; family Fabaceae; genus Spatholobus; species Spatholobus suberectus. The sequence continues at coordinate 33,213,192 of CM014732.1, read as the reverse complement.
AAGTTATCAAACAAGAGCTCTCGGTCTACGAAAATAATCTTAGAACAAGAACACAAATTGATGTTTTTTAAGTTCTCAAAGACATACTAACAAATTGCTTTTGCTCCCTATTTTTCAAGTGATCCTTGCTCTATTTTTTTTTGTTTTTGTCCTTTTTTGAAAAATGCCCACATCTCTTTTGGTGCTTCTTCGGTGCAGTGCTCTCTTTTGGGTGCCTGCCTCCTTTGTTTGCAGACATTGCAGGAAGATTTGATAGTGAATGCACAAACGACGTTTTTGCTTTTTTTTATTTTAATGATGAGATTTTATTTTATTTTAATGATAAGATTTTGTTAAGATTTTATTCTATTTCAATGATAAGATTTTATTCTTTTAAATAAGATATGAGGTGTAAAGATTTAAACCGTTTAAATAATAAAGAATTGAGATGAGTTTACTTTACCTTCTAAAGTGCATAGAGTCCAATCCTAAACTTTGTTTGTTTGTCGTAGACGAAAACATTTTTTACTTTCAACAAAGATTAACGTATTTGGTAAGATTCAATTGTGTCAATTCAACGGTCGGCTGTTTATAATGAATACAACTTACTCTTATATTATAAATAAATTAAGTTTTCAATCTCGAATATAAGAAAACATTTTAGTATAATATTTTTCTTTCTGACACGTAATTTCGCTATTATTTATTACTTATTTTTATATTTTTTTAAAAATAAATTATTAATTATTTGCAAATTTATATTTTACTTTAAGATTTTTTTTTCAAAACTTAACTTTAATTGTTTTAAATTAAATTTTTTATACTAATTTTTTATTTTTATTTCAAATCACATTTATCCATGTTCTTAATTTTTTCATTATCTTAAAATTTATTCTTTTCTCCCTAAATTTAAACATATATTTTATACTTATTTATTTGAGTTAACTATATATTTATCTTATAAATTAAAATTTTATTTTATCATATATTTTTTAATTTAATTTAAATTAAAAAAACACTTGGATAACATACGGGCAAAGTTTTCCTTGAACGATAAAAAGAATTTTCCATATACCATACTAAGTGGTAGGAAAAGTGAGATTTTTCTTACATATAAATTGGAATTTTTGTTTTCACAATATGACAGAAATATATATATATATATATATATATGAAGAATGAATAGATTGGGTATAGCATACCCACATAATTACTAATGATAAATATAAGTAGTTTATTCTTAAAGATCTTAGCTTCTAGGCTAATCATCAAAAAGGACATGGAGCTCCTCCTACCTGTAATGATCATCAGAATGTGCAACTGATCAATTGATATGAACTTTTTCCTTTCGTCCTTTGGGCTGATAAAAAAATAATGAGACAGATTATAGACAAAATTATATATAAATTCTATATCTTAATAGATTGCGTGGATGGTCTATTTGTGATAAGTTCCACGTTCGTGTACTATCCCATAATTTGATAGAAAGGTCACATGCAGCAACTTTGGACTATAAGGGATTTATTCCTATGCGTTCTGGATACAATATTAAAATTTGTTTTGGCTAATTCTAATCAAAGCAGAACTAATTTGATTGGAGAAATAATCAAGAAATAGGATATCTAGGAGAACATGCTTATCATTAGTCATTTGGATCTCTAATTATGCAACCCACTAATTATATAATTCTCTTTTTTGACCAAAAAAATAATATATAACTACATATTGTTTTGGACTGCTTTGGGCCTAGCCACGTGGCCCAAGGCCCACAATAACTATCTAACCACCTTCTCTACCACTTTGCTGATATATAAGGCATTACCCGCCTTCAAGTGACAACCAAGGGCCGCCCTTGGGTGGAGCCGTCTTTGCGATCTAGAGCCTCCACTCCATTCGAGGTACTAATTCACTCTCGAACAACCCTACTCTAGGTACTAGAAGTCATTATAATGGGACTTGTGAGCTCTCTGTGGAGATGCACTCAAGGAGGTACGACTGGATCAAATAGTAAATATGATGATGATGTTACGTTACTCTCCTTCACATTTCTCTTAACGTTAAATTACTTAAAAAATTAAGTTTTTCACACCTTTTTTTATATTATTCCCATGTTTCCTTTTATGATAGAGTAATGATATATGAACATTTATAGTGCATACTCTTCATTTGTACATTACATAACCCTTTATTTTTCTCTTTCTTCATTTTTGTCACAGTATATTACTTATCACATCTACATTTCTTTCTCTTTTATCTCTTTTATAAGGAAGATTTTTTTTTCTATTCCTTATTATCATAAAAGGGTTACCATAAAAGGAAAGGTAGTGGTAAATATATAAATATTATGATACAAAAGTGCCCAAATCATCAGAAAAGGAAAATTTTCTTTTTCAATTAATCAAACTTCTATTGCTCATTTTGTTCACTAATTCTATTTTCTAATCTGATATAGTTGTCTACTACATATATGTTATTAAATATAATTACAAGTGGGGGGTCATCTTAAGACTCTCTTTTTTTCCTATATAGCAATTTAATTATTGAAAATTCAAATAATTCATAGTATAATTTTTAACATAAAATTTATAACAATTCAAACTGTTTATAATATTATTATTATTTCAATAGGTGTATTTTCATGGTGTAAAAAATTAATTGTTACTAGCACTGGAATGAATTCTTTGATTTTGTATAGGCAGATTACTGTTAAAAAAGATGAATTATTAACGAAAATTAGAGACATATAATTCCATCTCTAACATAGGCAAAAAAAATACATATTAGAGACAAAAATCAAATTTTATAATTTAGAGACAATATTTTGTCTCTAAATCTATTTTACAAGTCAATTTAGTATAAATAAAAGTCAAAATATATTTAGATAGATAATTGTCCGTGTCAAAGTATTTCTGATTCACGTTGATATAAACCAAAATCAAAAGTACATTTCTCTAGTTAAGGTTTTATTCATAAAAATCCCGATGTATGTTTCTTATTTTATCATAGCATACTGAAAATTTGTTTGGGCGGCTAGTTTTTTATTTTTCTGGGGTCTGTGTCTTTACGTGACAGTTTGTGAAGTTAATACTAAAGTGGAAGAATTGTTGTGTTGGTAGCTCAGAAGCGTTGGAGATTAGAGAATTGATGGTTTTGATGCTTTCTTTTTTGAATATATCTGACGGTGTCCAGGAATTTCTTAACTTCCTTTTTGGGATATCTTGTAATTCTTTATAAGAAGAGTATTTGTAATATGTATAACTTGCAAACCTCTCTTTTAGAAAATTTAGGATCATTTGCTTGTGCTTTCTTTACAAAAGAAAAATTATTTTAAATAAAAACATGTTTAAAAAGATTTGTGATAATTAGATAATTTAATTTAAAAATAAAAAAACGCTCTACTGTAAAAGTACTGGTATCCAAACACATCCTTAGCAAATGACAGCTATTTTGGGCGCAACTGTGATAGAATTGGAAGTACTAATGCGTTTTTTACTGTATCAAATTGCTAACATAGCTTTTTGTAGCCAAGGCATCATGTCATTGTTGAATGGAAGAATGGATGAAAAGAAAGCAGATATGTATTTTGAAATTTTGGTTATAAAACTATTTCTTCTAATCATTGTGATCTCTTATGTCTGGGTTATAAGTAGTTCATAATGAGCATGGTTATTTTATAATTTTTATATTGATAATGCATTGATTCTGGAATATTTTGCAATGTTAGACGGACTATATGGAATAGTGCCTTGGGACACGTTTGGTGCCTTCGGACAGCTCTTAGGTGCAGAGACAATGTTAATTCTCATCTTCTGAATTTTGGTGCAGTCTAAACTGATATTATGTTGGTTGCACTGCAAATATTATTTGGATAAACTTAAATACAGTTTCTTATGTATTATTTGTACTGTTCTCTAATCAGAATTAAAGTTTTACATTAATAATCTGCGTAATAAAAATTTATATTAAATAATAATGCAAATTAAGATAAAATTCGAATTCTGATCAGAGAATAACACAACACCTTAGAAACTGTATTTAAGTTTTATCCATATTATTTATGACCTGAATAGTATATTAGATGTGGCTCAATATTTGCCGGTACATGTACGTCTTTCTCCATGAAGGGGATAAACTGATTTGAGGTGTTACTTTTTAAGCTTGTGTGGAGAAACCCGAATTGTCGAAGAAATTATGCTAAAATTCAGTAAATCAAGGTCCACTTGTAAAACAATTATGTTTATCACTTATCAACCAGTTAGAGGCAGAGGACAGCGGTAGACGTGCTAAATAGCGCTGTAGTTTTTACGAGAAGGTATAGTTACCCAATTCTCTCAATAACTCTGCGTACCCCATGCCAAATTCAGCATACCATTCTCTTTAAGGAAAGTATTGTGATAATAATGTAAAAAGTGACGAACCACATACTACACGAACCGCATATCTGTATCAGTACCACGTACCTAGCTACTTTTGTGTATACTAAAAATTACTTACATTTGATAAAGGAAACAACAGTTGATTAATGTCCTAAATTATGTATGTGGCCACAGGCTGAAGTTCATGGCTTCCAGCACTGAGCACGATGGCTTACACCTTCAAGCTAGAAGTCAGAAATATGGAAAGGTTAGTAGTCTTGAAAATCCTTGTAAATCAAATTTGTTGTGCATGGCTCATATTTTAGTATGGGCGGGCATCTACTGCAATATATACGTTTGATGTAACCCTATTTTTAATTAATTATGGAAAGACAATCACTCAGCTCCCGAGGACGTAGGCACATTGCGGAAACTCATAAATTCGTGTTGTCTCTATGTGTGTGTTTATTCTGTTGTTCTTTAGATTCCGGTTGCAGTGTTTCAACAATATTACATTTTTTTTTACTTGCTTACAGATATAAAATTACACAGCTTCCAACTATCTTTTTACAATTGATACATATGGTAAATAGTTGCCATGGTGCTTATATAAATGGCATGCAATATATTCATGTTGCTTATAATATATTCGGATTATATTCTTCAGTCTTGTACTGTTACTAGTTGCTCTCAGTTGTTTGACAGCTCAATAATGGTCAAGTGCTTACAGTCCCACCTTGTGCTTACAGTCCCACTCCCACCTTATTTAGTTAAGAAACAAAAACATTTCCATAATCTGGAGCAGTATGGTATTGGTTTGATACTTGGCTGTAATGGATTCATATGGGCTGGGGAACATATTGAAGCCAAAGATGACATGGTGGAAGATGATATGAACCCATCAGGTCTACAGGTTTTATTTCCCAATAAAAATTCTGAGTCTTGGAAGGGCAAGAGAAAAATTACACAACATTGGGACAAGAAAATACATATTCAGGGCAGCTAATATTGTTAGAGTATTGTCGACCTTGGGCTTCAATATTACGTTAGAAATCATCAAGGGAATTATTGATCTAAGCCTTTTTCTGAATCTTGATATGCATGAGCCATGAGATGCTTGGTTCTGAGCTCTTTGTTCTGGTTGCCGGAAGAGAGGTGGAAAGGAGGGGCTCACATAAAAAGTAGCAGTAGATTATGATTGTGGTTATAATGCAAGTTTGCAAATTATTCCTTTGGTCTTCTGCAAAGGTATAAAAAAGCGGAAATAAATTGTTGCAATTGAGTTCTAGTCGTATAAGCATGTTTTTATTCTTCTGTGTTCTTATGTCTTGTGAACACGTTGGAATAGTGATTGCATCTGCTATGATTCACCACTGTAATATTCAAATCAGCTCAAACAAAATTGAAGTGTTAAATTCATATAATTTTTTAATTGTTTGTTGATTTCCATGTCATGCTCTAGTTGATGGCTTTTTCTTTTTTTTTTCTTTTTTATATGTCAGTTTATTGAATTCCTTTCTTTGTTTGACATGCAATATTTTTCGGTGATGTACATCACTGGTCCATTTACTTGAATCATGAAAGTTAAGTAGTTGAACTATATATTTGGTGCTTTGAAGTTGTCCGGGTGAATCTATCTATGAATCTATTATTAACATATCAAAGCTTTGGTGTGGTGTATGGAGATCTGATGATCACTTCACCTCTCTGTCATTACCTTTGGTGGAGTGGAAATGGATGAGAAATGAAAGGGAGAGAAAAGAAATGAGTACGAAACATAAAAGTAGGGCTGTTTGGTATAATGGAAATGAGGGAGTGGACAAATAAAAAGGTGTGGATCCACACCTTTTTATTTGTCTACTTAAATGAGCGGAAATAAATAAAGAGAGACAGTGATTTTAACATTTTGTGGGGAACCCCACCCCAAATTGACTTTATTTTTTGACAATTTTTAATATTTTGTAAAACCGTCACAAAGTACAATAGTCGATTGTCAAAAGCCATAATATACAATAGTCGACTATTGACCTACAATAATCTATTATTGGCCTACAATAGTCAATTAAAAAATTTTATTCATTTTTCTATTTCTTTTTTTCTTATTTCTCACCTATTTTTCTTAAACCAAACACTTCTATCTTTACTCCATTTCTCACATATTTCCACTCACTTATTTCTCTCTTCTCTATTTCTATCCAGTTTATTTTTCACCAATGTTTCTCCTTTGTACCAAACACACCCTACAAGCTCATTCAAAGAAAGTACAGAATCACCATGGTGAAGAAACGGAGCATTTTCATTGATTTTTTGAAGCCTTCTATTTAATCCGTTGCTTAAATACGTATTCATCATAGAGTGATGATCATGACAGCCAAGGTTTTCTGATTAATTTTTTTTCTTCTAAATTCTTTTATTATAAAGGTGATCTATCCGAGATGGACTAAGTCTATGTGTTCGAGGTGGACCAAGCTAGTGTGTTCGAGATGAACTGTTGACTTAGATTGAACTTTGGTAGTGTTAAACAAAATTCTCTGAGTGGACTGAGATTCAAGATCTTCTGAATTCATTGGTTCTTCGACAAGGCTAAGACACCATGGAAAGCGAGTAAGTACTAACAAAAGGCACTCCAATACTCAAATAAGAATTCTACTGGAATGACTATTTGTATTAAATGCTTGCATGTTACAATGACATTGGTGATATTTATAGGAGTCAAAAGTGAACTAGATTCTCAAGCATAAGCCCCAAGGCCCCTTGTTGGCAATAATATCATAGCGACAGAGTAACTAGACCAAAGTGTAATGTATTGCTCACAAGTATATGTTAAGACTCTTGTTTTCGGTATTGATCTCGGTCAACACTTGTGGCTTTAGGCTAATTTAATACTTGGGCTAAAATGAGTCATTATATGGATCGGGTATAAGTCCAATGTGTAACAAAAGGTTATGAAAAAACAATAGGATTTTTAAAATATTTTTTTTTTTAAACTATAATAATTAACTAAATTTTGATTAAAAATATAGATCAAATACGATACAATATCTTCTAATATAGCAATTTATTGTTGGAATATGTAATGTAAGTATATAAATGTACGTTAATTTTTACGAATTTGAGAAGACCAGGTATTAAAACGCCTTTTTAATCAACTTTTGTTAATGAAGGTATGTAGTAAGTAAACGGTAAACCCGCGTGCATTCATAATTCCCAGCAGTATATTTGCACCCATTACAGGGTTAAGATTTGAGAAGGCACATTCCCCATCCCGTATCCACGCTTTAAATTCAAAGACTATGCAATGCTCGTAATAAGTTAGAAATATAATATTAGAAAATAAAATATTATTTAGAAAATTGGTGGAGATAACTCGGACTCGGATTCCCTGCAGTTAAAAAGTGACTGCAGAGTCTTAAAGTCATGATCTAATGGCTCAAAATTTTAAGTTGTATTTCCTTTAATTATTCAATGTATAATAACTAATTTTTGTGGTTAAGATTTCATATAGTCACTTTTGTTACTGCAGGAAATCCATTTACAGATAGCTCATAGCTCTGCCTATTCCTACATCGCTCAACCCTTGTTAGTAGTATACATTAACGTTAATTACTAAATGTTCATCTTAGTAGGTTAAAATTACATTGGTGAGGATTAAACTCACAGTGAATAAAAGTAGTCCAAGACGTGTAATTTTACACTATTTTCAAAGACTTATCCATGTATTGTATAAGTTTCTTAGAAATTAATAAGTTCATTCTGACTATAGGTCAAGGTAAGAGAACAACAAGACAAATTAATGATTTCAACCCAAGAAAAAAAAAAGCATTCTAAAATAAGAGTGAATATATATCTAAATTAGGGGTTTTTTTTTTTCATAATCAGTTAAATTTTTTAAATAAATTTTGGACAATTTTTAAAACAAAAACAAAAGGCCAATGAGAACCTTTATCATGGACACGCAAGGAGGGAGAGATTGGCAGATTTGTACTGTACTAGGCCAACTTGGCCTGATTTCGTGGGCATGAAACGATATCTCATACTAATTTATTTGTAAGCTCAAAATACAAAGGGACTTTCTAAAATCAAATAACGTTTCAAAATAAATACAACACTCACAACATGTTGGTTTCGGTAAAATAAATTATTAAACGGCATGTGTAAGGGAATGTTTTTCTACCGCTTATGTATAATTCTGACAGTCATGATATTTGAGTAATGTTGAGGCGTTGAGCTATTTAAATTTAACCAATAAATCTACGTATATAACTATTTATTCTTGAATTGACCATGGTTCGATCATACAAAATTTATTTTATTTTTTTATACTTTATTGAACCGTGTCTTTGAAATTTCAGATGTCGTTCCATGACATAGTTAATTTTCCTCCCCTTAAGGTATACCCTACCTAGACGAATCCCTAAATATCAGAATGAAAATGAAGTCCCGTGCCGGGAGTGTAGAGCTCCACAAACTTGCCAACAAAAGCACCGCAAAAATTGCATGCCATGGAGAAAGACATGACGAATAGTGATATAGTCCACTCTTTCTGAAGCAGATAACGACTAACAACGATCCAAAAGGATGGGCAGCACCTGTAGCTATGAGTAGTCAGACACGTTTCCATGTTCCACTAGGTTCAGGGCTTCTCAACCTCAGCATGGTTCTAAATTGCGGTTGCGGTTACAATTGTGGGCATTACGGATTGCAGTCGTTGCGACATGAAATTATTCTATATTTGCATCTCACCTTTTTTCTTGTTTCTATTACCTCACTTTTTCTCTTATTGGCTTACCCCTACTACTTCACCCTTTTTCCTTGCTTTGAACACATCATATAGCTTACCAACACCTCAACCAGCTACTATCAGATGTTTTTCTTCCTTCTTCGACATCCCACGTGACTACATTCATTAGAATAGAAGATTTAAGTCTGAATCTTTACTTATTTTTTGACAAAAAAGTGGAATAGAATGGTGTTGCGGCCCTATTCCAGTTTCGTTGTGGCAATTGCTGTGATTTTAATTCACACCGTAATTGCGACCTATTGTCATTGCGGATAGTTCACAACTGCAATATTGCGACCACAACAAGTGTTGCGGTCCACAATTTAAAGCCATGCTCCAAAGAGTCATTCAATAGGCACACGCATATCATATGACGTATCTGAGACCAGTTGTCTTAGCAGAACTCAATTGTGGGCTTAATGGCATGGCATGGCTACAACCCAGCATGGAGATTATTTGTGGTCCCCAACGAAGCCGGAAGAAACCACTAACCCATCCCTTGACGGCTCCCACTTGCGCTAGCGTCCAAGGGATTTTGCCACGGAAAGGGACGAGTCTCACTCAAAGAAAATAAGGACTCTAGTGATTGATTACTTATCACGAAAAAATTAAAAGGAGTCTAGTGATTGTTCTCCTGCTTTTCATGATTTCCAAATTTGCTCAAGCAGGCCAGCGCCAATCGGGCTCATAAGGCAAAGTTGATGTGGACACCCCTAATTATATGAGTGTTTTTAAAAAAGCAATTGTTAAAAACAATTATATGAATGTTAAAAACAGTCATAGGGCATTTATGAGAGTTTTTAAAAGGCAATTGTTTGAATCAAAAAAAAAAAAAGAATTGTTAATTTTTTTTTGTTGGTTAAGATATCTTCCAATCAAGAGTCAGAAACTAATTTCTTGAGATACGGAAATCTATTTAAAGAATTAATCTCTCCTAACATATGTTCTTTCATACGCATGGATCTGAGATCGAACCCTTAATTACATGTTTAAGGAACATAGTTATCTATCAATTATACCACACTATGTTAGTAAGAGAATTGTTATTTGGGTATTGATATTTGGACCCTCCATAATTTTATCACTTCATGAACACTCATCATTGCTCTTTATCTCTCTTTTCTTATTATATCATATTACTTATTATACCTATATTTTTCTCTTCTATCTTCCTCTCATAAGTGCCAAATAGGTGTCATGGGTGTCCAAAAATAATTTTTGTTGTTATTTATATCTCCCCTAGTTACTAAATATACTTTCCTTTTTCCTTTGTTTTTATACATTTACATAAGTACCCTTTTATATTTTATCCTTCTTTATTGTTTTCAAAACTTCTTCCCGAACGTTACACTCTCTCAAAGAAGAAGAAGAAGAACATCCCTCTCGGGAAGATGAACACGAGTTTGAGCAATGAGACTTGGTTGTGTAGTTTCAGTTGTGATGAATAAGTTGATAGTTAGAACAATGTTACTCTTGCTATAAAGACTTCGCCAATAATTTTTTGAGTTTTGATTTGCAGAAAGAAGACAGTTCTGTCCTAAACTTTAAAGGTGTTTAATGATATTTAGCTTTAATACTTAAACCCTATTTTCAGTTTCGTTCCAATTTTATTGTGTATCCCCAAAATTTTCTTACTGTTTGCTACGTTAAATTTACTTTTTCTTTGATCTGTAATATTCCCAACACTACGACTTTCAAACAGATGCGACCAATTTTATTTGTCTTGAAAGCCTGTTTTCACATGCAGGTTTTATATTTATCTTTCCAATTGAAAGATAAATACTGTCCGGATAAAGATAGCAACAATTTCTTTGGATAAGGAAAAAAAAAAAAAAAAAAGCTGTTCAACATGGTTCTGGAAATTACTTTCTGGTTGTTATGCTTAGTTCCGAAAAGTAATTTTTGATAGGATAAGAAAAATGAAATCGCACAGTACCTGATTGCAAGTGAATGATCAAATGTGATTGTTGAATGTAAAAAAGCGATCAGTATGAATGTAAAAAAAAAACCCTCAAAATGTCAAGTATTTGGTGGAAAAATTTTAGATGAAATATCATATTGAATGTAAGATTGCAATAGAATAAGATTAAGGTTAAATTCTAATACTACCTTTGAATGAGAAAAGAGGGAGACGGAAGGAAATAAATGAGAAGGGTTTAGAGAGAAGATGAGGTGTGTAAAGAATTGAGTTTATATAATTTTTATATAAAATAACATTTTGGATAGTACAAAAAAAGGACAGGTGGGTATATTTAGTAATTAGGGAAGGTGTAAATAGCAATTGCCTTTTAAAATTAGATATAGAACTAGTTGTAGTCATTGGTTCAGGTCAACCCGATGACCCAACCAACCTAAATCAAACTAAAGAGAAATTCAGATTAGTTCGAATCATTGATTCGGTTTAGATTTTAAAGTTACAAACTTGATGACATCAGTTTGAGTATCAAATTTGAGCACATAGAATCTGAATCAACCAAACTTGTACTATTTTAGAAGAATTTTAATTTTTTATGTTGCGCAATTCTATAATTTTATTTTGTGTATTCTATAATTCTATAATAAAACCAATAAAGAAAGAAACAATCAAGATACAAATAAACTAATGAGTCAAGTCTAAACTTTGAATTTTAACCTAGGCAAGCTCAAGTTTTTAAATTTGACTCATTTTAAATGAGTCAAGCTTAAACAACTTTTTTTCACAAGTCAAGCATGAACTTCAAGTGATTAGCACAAGTCGGCTCATTTACACCCTTGTTTGACAATAACTTGAACTATATATATTTTCAAATGATTATCACTGTTAATATTTTAGTTAATTTTTAAGTAACTTATCATCTTAAAAATTAGGGTAATAATTTTTTAAAATTTTATTCTCAATTTTTATTAAATAAAATGAAATAATGTAGATGAATTTATATTATAATTTTGATGATTTTATATTATAAAAAAATATTTGATGAGGGTGAGAGAGCGTGAGAATATTAAAGGTTTTTAAATATGAGAAATGTCAAGACAGTTGGTACTTCAAAATTTTGATGAATAACAAAATTGTTATGTTAGGATGAAGTTAAAACAAAAAGGTTTGAAAGTATGCACAATTCTCAAACAATCTTTAGTTGTACCATTTGAAAAACCAAGTTAAAGGGTCTCATAGCCAAAACATCTTATAGAAGTAAAAGAATTTGATGTGCTAAGCTTCTTAGAGATTGTCAAAGCTTCAATGATATCTATGAAGAAAGTCAAACTCTACTAGAAGAGCTTTTATTGAAGAACATGTCCTTATCTCAAAGAGGAGATGTATCAAGAAAATTTTTTAGCACTAGTGTTAATATGTTTAGCACAAAAGAGAAAGTTCTACCTATAAAGACCACAAAATTGGGGATATAGCCATAACATTAGGATTTAAAACAACTTTTATGCTGAAGATTTGAAGAAACATATGTTTGCATTCAATGCATCATTTAAACACTCCTCTTATCTATATGAAGACTCACAATCATCTCCAACAATTAGAAGAAGAATGTTTATACTATAAATACCAAAAAATGAATAATTTGAAAAGAAAGAACCTACCTTGTGTCACAATGCTTGTTTTTTCAAAGCTTTTAATCTTTCATTCCTTGTACAATCCTAGATAATTCTTTCATCTATTAACTATCATTAAGCTCACCTTGTAAATATTTAAGATAATATTAAACTTTCTTTCTTAAGAATCTAGGGAGTGAAACCTAAAGAGGTTTGTGCAAAAATACTTAGGTTTTTAAAATTTGGAGAGACTTGTATAAGAATAGGTTTTGAGGACTCCACATTGTAAAGTTACTTTATAGTGAAAATCTTAACTAAAGGTCAAGGATTAGATGTAACCATAAATTTATGAGGTAAACAAGTATAAATTTAAGTGTTCTTCTCTTCTACTCTCTCTTTCTTTGATTTAGCCTTGTGGGGATTTGTGTCGAGATTTTATTTTTCAAAAAGTTTGTTTTCAAATAGCTTTTGAACCAAGTTTATTTAAGATGATTGGTAGTTAACCTATTGTTTGAACCAACCAAACACGTGTACAAATATTGTTCTTCAAAAAATCATTTTTTACATTAATTTGATAATGCTTTCAAAAAGCTGCTAAAAGAAGAAAAATTCAATTCAACCCTCTTCTTATGTTTATTTTATATTTCCTTTAAAAAGAAAGGTAAAATTGTAATTACCCATAAGATAATGGAAGATAAAAATGGTAAAAAAAAAAGCTACAAGTTTTTAAGTTCAAGTGCTACATGAAATGCATTTAGAAAAATGTTGTAAGGTACTAAAATAAGCTTCTTTAATATACAATTTTATTTTAATTAAACAAACTTTTAAGTTAGTCAAATAAATGAGAAGTTAGTTTATTTATCTTTTCAAGCACACTCTTAACATTTACAAGGTTAATTTATTATTTAGTCCCTATAGTTGACATTATTATAAGTATTAGTCTTTAAATGAGAACAACATAACTTTTAGTTTTGGGAACCCCATTGTTGTTGAATATAGCTCTCTACCATTATTTAGTTATTAACTCCACCAAAAGTGTGATTGACATAGTCGATAGGCGGTAATGACGTGACTGACGTAGCTAACAAGTGGCAATGATGTAGCTAATAAATGGCAATGATGTGGCTAAAATTAATAATTAAATTAACCATTTGGTTCCTATAGATGATACTACTTTAGGAATTAGTCCTTATATGAGAAAAATGTAAGTTTTAGTCCTATACTACATATATGAATATAGAATGGTCTTTCTAGTTACATCTTCGTTAACTCTATCAATCTAAAGTTGACATCATCATTAGAAGTAGAGTCATGCACTCATCTCCCAATAATGATTGATAATAGTTGCTTGTGTATGTTAGAAGGAAACTAATGACAAGTGTCTAGAGAAGAAGACATAAATGGAGGAATTCTCCCCATAATGGTTAGAAATACTCATTGTCTTCTTTTAGATTCTTCAAATCAATATTCAATAAAGGCAACATTTTTTGTCAATGACTGATCAAGTTTCGATACTATAGTTATTAGTGCATCAATTTTTGAAGGTTGGAAGCAATGGCTCAAGCTTAAATGTCTATTGTTTCAACTTTTGCTTATACTATATATACGTACTTTTGAAGGTTGAAAGCACTGGAGGATACAAGAAAGGTTTAGTATAAGCTAAACTAAAGGTTGCCATAAACAAATTTGGCAGGATTAAAAGGAACTTCTTGAGGTGTTGACATAGTCCTAAGGAATCCCCTCTTGATGTCATTGCCATCAATGACACCGAAGGTGTAAAACAAGCCTATCACCTTCTCAAGTATGATTCCACCCTTCAAATCTTTGAAACTAATGTCAACTATGAGGGTAATCATGTCATCTATGTTGATAGGAAAATCATCAAAGGTGTATATGTGCTATTGTAGAGACATGGGAGTAGACTTGGTGATTGAAGGATCTAAGGTGTTCGTGAATAAAGAAGGTGCAAAGAACACATTGAAGCAAGATCTAAGAAAGTGTTCATTGCAACCCCTAGCATAGGAGACATCCTCACCAACGCAATTGGGGTCAATGCTAAAGCTTACAACCTATATGAACCCATAATTAGTAATGCTTCTTTACAAAGTTAAGGAAAAATGCAACATCAAGGACCATTTTGTATTAATAAAAGTAGTAGTAACGATTAACGACTAAAACTTACATTTTTTTCATAGAAGGACCAATTCCTAATTTTAAGTAAATCTCCTATAGAGATCAAATGCTTAATTTAACCATTAATTTTAGTCACATTATTCCTATCTATCAGTCACGTCATTATCACCTATCAACTATACCTTGATGGAGTTAACAACAAAGTAAGACAAATTAACACCTGCATTCAACAAAAATAGGGGTTCAAAGAGTAAAATTTACATTTTTTTTTTCCAAAAACTAATACTTAAAAGGCTTAATTACTCATTTGGTGTTTATGCTTACAAAAGTTTTCCTTTTTAATTTCTATACTTAAAAGCGTCTCCTTTTATCCCTACACATACCATTTTTTATTTTTTTTAATTCTTACACATATCATTTTGATCCCTTTTAGTCCCTACGACGAGGACTAAAATAGACTAAAAATGATATACATAAAGAATAAAAGATGTTTTTAAGCATAGAGACTAAAAAAGAAAGTTTTTACAATTATATAAACCTACTTAAAATAATGTCGATTGTAATGATTAAATAAATAATTTAACCTATTTAAGATTATTTCATTCTTAACATGGATGATGAGAAATGTGGAAAAACGTGGAAAATTAGAAAGTGAACATGCAATGTCAGATGATTTAGCGCACTACAAAAGATCATTTACTCGAATTTTCGATCATCCAATCAATCCGAGTCCAACACTGTTGCAGTTGCACCAATACAACCCAGATCTTAATCTGCCTGCTTTTACCTTTCAATCTTGGACTCGTGGACTAACTGAAAAAGAAAAGATAAGCATGGACACGGCACAAAACAGCCTTCACTGTTTGAAATGATCGAAAGCCGTTCAAGTTCAATCCACGGATTTGCCATTATGATTTTATAAGTTATTTCTTCCTTTTTGTTTATATTTTTTTGTCTGGTTGCAGCTTATGTCATCATCTACTCATTTTGTTATTTAACAATGAGTGGTCTGAAATGCAGAGTAATACACGCGCCCGTGTGCTTCCACAGCGTGGGGTACAAAACGAAGTCTAGCACTTACTTCCCGTTGTCGCGACAATCATGTCAAACTCTGTGGATTTATTCTATACATCAATAATGTACCAATATGTTCGTCATTAGGAGATTTTTTTTTTTCATAAATTTAATGCATTTAATTTGAATATATTAAATTAACAAATTATTAATGTCTCATTATTTTTATTGGGTAAATATTATATTTATTAGTTTGATAGTAATGTGATAATCTTTACTTAACGCCTCTTTAATTTTTTTGCAAACCTAAAGTATTTTTGATCGAGAGTTAATGACTAATCTCTTATAGGTACTAAAATCTATTTAAAGAGTTAATTTCTTCCCATATATGTTTTTAAGATATACAGACCTTAGTTTGAATTTCTGACTACATATTTAAGAGATAAAATTATTTGCCTATCATACCACATTATAGTAGTACCTCTTTAATTAACACTGAGAATCATGTTTGTGTCCATTAAGCTCCGTTTATTTTAATTTTGATTGAATTAATGTTAAAAGAGTTCATTTAAAAAAAATGAATAAAGTTATTTTGAAGATATTCCATACAAATTGATTTTCTTTGTTGCCAATGACAGTTTCAGGAGTAATCAAACAGGTATTGAAATGGGTTTTTATAGTAAGTTGGGTTGTTTGGAGAGATTGTAGGTTGTGTGAGTAGAAATGATTTTGGAAAAAGTAAAAAAATTTAACTTTTTCATTGGAAAGAGTTGACTCGCCGATTGAGATTCACAGTATATATATATATATATTCAACCTTTTTTCATGCAAGCAAAAATTTTTACCGTCCATAGTAATTTTAGCCGTTTTGAATAGAATTGTCACTTATAAAAAATATCCATAATTTCTATCAAAAAATATTTACAACCCATTTTAAAATATCATTCTCAAATATAAAAGAAATTTTTAACCTTAATTTTTCAAAATCAATTCTTTTAACATTAATTCTCTTAAAATCAATTCTACCAAAATCTAATCAACATACTACAATTTAGTGTTTTCAATATTGTGCAAGAATATCTTATATAACTAGTAAACTTAGTATATGTTTGCCAAACCATTTTAGTTAAATTCTAGCTTTTTCTAATAACTGAATTGTTTGTTTGACTTTATTAATAGTGTTTGTAAAACAAGCTTATTTTAGTAATTTGTAATGTTTTTTAAAACACTACTTAAAGTATTATTTTTTAAAATGCTAGCTTATAGCTTCTTATATTTTATTTATTTTTTATCCTTAAAATGTTTATTAAATTTTCTTTTTACCTTTTAACATAAGATTGGATTTTATTATTATTTATTATTTCTCTTATTCCACTCATAACGTAAGATTTTATTAATTTTACCCTTTTGTTACATAAGGTAGGATTTTATTATTTTTACCTTTTATTACATAAGATATTGATAATGATAAATAATAGGTTTATTTTATTTTTGTTATTATTTTTTGATATTTTATTATTTTAGCATTATATTTCAAGATATTGATAATGACAAATGATAAGCTAACTATATTTTATTTTATTTTATTATTATTTTTTGAATTTTTTATATTACACAGTTTATTTTAACCATTACACTAATCAATATGATAAAAGTAATGAAAGTATGACATTTACTTAAGTGTATTTTTTTAATTTATTTTAAACTCGATTGAAAAATATTTTAAGATACAGTATATAATTAATAGAAGAATACACAATATAAAAAATATAATAATTGAAACTAAAAAATATAATTAAAATATTTTATATATAAATAAAAAATATTAAGAGTTTCAAATTAATTAAAAACTAAAATTATAAATGCCCCAAATTATATTTTTATTAAAATAAAATAAAATTAAAATTTATATAAAAATATCATAAAAACATGTCCATTTTTGTTATTTTACATTTATCAGTTATTTCAACAGATGATTTTATCAAACATTTATAATTCAATAAGTTAGCTTAACATCTTTAAGCTTTCAACTACCAACTAGTTTTTCAGTTTTTAGTTAGTTTTTCAACTACTTTTATCAAATGTAACCTTAATTTTAATTCGTTTTAAGTGTTCTTATAATGTATGTTGAACATAAAAATTCTTGTATTAACAATAAATCAAATTTAAACTAGTATTTTAACTTGTGCATTCCACATGATAAATATTTATTTTATATAACTAAAATTTATAATAAATAAATACTTCTGAATATATAAATTATATTATAATTAAAATTCATAATAAATAAATATTTTGAACATATAAATTATATTTTAAATTTATAATAAATAATTATTGTAATACAATGTTAATTTTAATTATTGATAATTTCTTTTAAAAAATATTGAAATTCAATTCAGAGCTAAATATATTGAAAATGATAGATTGAAAGAGATACGAGATTAAAATTTTTTTAAAAATACTCTCGTAGAAGAATAACAGCTAAAAACGCTCTCGTTTACAATAATTATTCTAATTTATATATGTAAGTGATTAAAAACTACAGAAAATAGACTATGTAATGACAATGTAAAACAGTTTTACACTGTCGTCCAATCACAACTTACTATGTATGGTAAGTTTATTGATTTTGATAATAATCATCCTAAAAATCACACTAAAACTGATTTTCGATTAGTTGATAATGTAAAAAAATTTACACTGACAATGCATAACAATTAAACTCTAATTAAACAAACAAAGACGACTCCAATTAAACACTTGGTTTGTAAGAGTTAAGTTCAAGTTCCACTTTTAATCTCATTTGATAAATTACTTATAAATACGAATTTAATTAAAATACATTCAAAATTTTAAAGTTTTTTATATCATAATTCAATTAAAAATTATTATGTATAATAATTTTATTAATTTTTATAATAATTATTTTAAAAGTTATATTGAAAATAATTTATGATTAATTGACAATATAAAATATTTACTCACAATGTATCACAATTTTTTTGTGATATATCAATGTATCACAATTAAATTCTATAAATTTACGATTTTAATTATTAGCCATTTCAAATTAAAAAAAAAAAGTATAGGTCACAATCAAAGAAAGCCGTCCTTAAAAAAATATAATTCTATTAAAATTCGAACACATGTTCACTTCTAATTTCAAAAAGGTCGTGACGCTATTATCTTGAATTTTATAACGACCTTAATTTTTTGACACTAAAAAAGGCTACTCTTGATTCTCACATTCACATATTTGTATGCAAAATATATATATATATATATATATATCTTTCTTCTTACACAAAAACACGTAAATATAGAAGTAAGGTGTATCATTTTAAGGTGTCAAATAATATTATTTTTTCATTGTATAAATATAACATTAAACTTATAATAACTCCTGCCTTGACTTCATAAGAGTATGAATGACCCCTCGTTTTCTTAATTTCATACAATGAAAAATATTGAATTGTCTAAAAATTTTATTCCAGTTTCTCTGTACTTACCCTCTTTTAAGAGAGGAATGAAGTTGAATTTTGGTTTTAATCAATAGTTAGTTTTGAATTTTTTGAATATATCTTGTATTTCTTAAACTAATAAAATACTGATCGACCCAATTTCTCATCAAAGAAATACAGCCATTTAATTATAAATTTAATTATTCATTATCTTATGAGTTTAATAGTCATATACTGTCAGTGTAAAAAATTTTACACTGTCATCCAATTAAAAATCATCATTAATATGACTTTTAAAGTATTTATTATAAAAGTCAACAAACTTACAATAAATGGTAATTCGTGATTGGATGATAGTGTAAAACTACTTTACACTGTCAGTGTATGACTATTAAACTCTTATCTTATACATTAATTTATAACATATTCACTTTACCAAAAAAAAAAATTATAACATGTTCTACACATGTGAAACAATGCCATTATTTGAATATAAAATAATTAATATTATATTTTATTAAAAATAATTAATATTATATGTGATATCCTATATAATTATTTCTACTTCTCACTTATTTTTTTATTTTTTATTATATTCATCTAAATAATATATCTTAAAATAAAAAATTAATTTTTTAATGTCTCGTTTTAATGTTCACGGAACAATTTCCATGCCAGAATATCTCATAGTGGTTGAAGAGACGTTACCTTCTTAAAGTCGTATGAAGGCGTATATAAATTAGAGTGTACTTTTTTAGTTTTTTATATACTTTTAGTGTAAATAATTTTATATTATTAATTAATAAAAAATTATTTTAAGTATGTTTTTTAAGATAATTATTATAAAAGTTAATAAATTAATCAACTTATTACATATAATAATTTATAATTAAATAATAATATAAAAAATTACCCTGGCAATATATTTTAATTAATTTCTACAAATTATACCTCTTGTTTTTTTTTTTTGGATAACTTGAAAAGTCACGTACTACGAATCATATGATATCCAATCAAAATTAAGCACTCTTGGTTTGATTCTTTTTAAAATTTCTTAAACCGATACCAGATCAACTAGTTGACGTATAAACCGTATCAACAAGTGATGATGCCCATCATGCTTCAAAGTTTATATTATATTAATTCATGCAAGTAAAAACAAGCTTAAGCCATCATGCATGATCATGAATGAGTAAATGACAACCGACCTTTCCCCCTGACGTAGACGCTGTGCATCAAGTGTGCCTCTGTTTGAAAGTACTTAAAATTTAGGTTTGTCTTGTAAAAAAATTGATTATTCATGTTTGATTTATTTATTTAAATGAATCTAATTAAAAGTTTGAACTTGACTTGTTTAGCTCATTTATAACTTAATTATATTTGCTTTCATAAAATTTTTCTTAAATTAGTTTTTAACTTTATCAATTTAGTATTTATTAAACATTTTAATACTATATGATAATCTATAAATAAAAATATGTGCTCAACATTTGACAAGTGAAATTCAAACATTCTAGACTATTTCAATTTCATAATCCAGTAAATAAATAATTCATAACTTCTTGACTACAAAAAAGAAAGTTCAAAATTAATTTTAATACTCATAATAAAGTTTCACATATTTTCATAATGAATATATAAAAACAAAAAATAGCAAAGTCCTTATCATCAATTTAAATAAACGAGCTATTTACGAACCGTTAATGTTAAGCTTGTAAAGCTTAGACTTGACTCATTTAAATAATCGAGCCAAATCTCAAGCTTGAATTTGTTTATTTAATTAAACAAGCAAGCTTGAACAAATATTTAACAAGTTAAACTCGAATAATTCACGAATAACTCAACTCATTTACACCCCTACTTGGAAGGTCACATAATAATACAATATAGAAAAATTACACATATACAAATGACTCAGTAGGAGGAGATGCTCATGTCTTAAGTCTTTGTTCTTGCTAGAGACTCTAATTAGCCACCGTTAATGTCATTAATTTTTCCCCAGTGAAACAAAACACATTTCAAAAATCCAAAAATTGTAGTATCAAAGTCTCCTCCTACTGCCTTTAATTACAGAGTCTATTTACACTAAATTTTTACCATTATTTAAAATAAAAAATAAAATATCAATAAAAAAAATCAAATTTTTTAAATGACCCACCACTACTATCGGAGAGATCAATTTCAATTCATATAGGAGATATCAAAACATGTCATTTATAAATGAATTCAACAGGAAATTTATACATAATGAGAGGAACTAGAGAAGAAACAACAAGGAAAAAGAGCCCTCGATTTGAAGAAGAAAAAACATATGAAGAAATAACAAGCAAGAATTAAGCACACATACCTTCGACTAGAGAAGCAAGCACGCAAAAAAGAAAGAGATAGGGAAGCAAGGCACAAAGAAGAACTTGAGAGGAAGAATGGGAGGCACCAAGGGTTATGTTTAGGGAAAATTATTAGTGAAAATAGTCGTTTCATAATTTAGAAGGTTTAGCTTCATCTAGCACACCCAAATTGGGAGAAGAAAAACGAGGTTAAATAATGGAATGGATCAGGTCTTATCCTTTTTCAATATGTTCCATCCTCATTTTTTACAAAGCAAATAATGGAATAGCTTCTCCATCCACTTCATTCTAGCCCCTACTATCAATCCAAATATAACCTTAAGGAACCTAATGGTGAAGAACGAGTTCAATGGTTGTGAGGATAAGGGGAAAATATTAGAGATATATCAAGTTAGTTAGTTAGAGGTTGATTAGCTAGTTAATTAATTAGTTGCAAATTGATTAGCTTGTTAATTAATTAGTTGCAAATTGATTAGCTTGTTAATTAATTAGTTACAAATTTATTAGCTTGTTAGTATATGGAACCTCAATTGTATACAATCAATACAATTTTAGATTTGTCTCAAATCATTTTCTTTTTCCATGAGTTTTGCCATGTTTTCTAATATGGTATCAAAGTGATACCACCCACAATTTTCAATCCACTGCACAAAGTTCTTCCAGCTAATTTTCTTTCTCATTCTTGCACATTCTCATTATTTTTCTCAACAATGCTTTCATTTCCAAACTTTCTCCTCTCTTTGATCAAATACTTTGAAAATCCAAATACAAACATTCGTTATTTTTCTTCTCTTAAGAATTATATCAAATGAAATCTCAACACTTCTCTCATTTCTCCTTCATTTTCTCAACCACATAAAATCCAAGGAACACAAATCGTTGTTCTTGAATCACATGCATCAAACCAATTAATTCTGAATAAAAGCTCAATATAATATTGAAGCAAGAAAATGATCAATGTGGGCAATGTAACACCTAGGTTTTTGCTGCCTTTATTAAATAATTTGATTGCATCATTAATAAGTGAAAATGATAATAAAATCATAAAACTTAATTAATTAGAATTTCTGTATTTTTTTTTGTTGAGTTTTACTTGTTTATTCAATTGAGACTTAGATTATGTCTCAAAACAGACAATGTAAGATTGTACTGATTTCTATGAACAGACAATCAACTTTCTCATGAGAATAAATGTAATTAATTATAATTAATCATGATTAATTCATTAGAGAAATTTGAAGTGATTTTGACATTCTAGAATAAAATAATATTATTTTAGTCTATGTCAAATGCATGCTTTACAGAGAGCAACTGTGTAGCAACTATATATGTAGTACAATTCCAAACTCTCAATAAACTATCATTTTACCCTGGATTTATCTTATGCAAGCTTATAAGATAATTAAGCACATTATTTTTTATTGGACAAAGAACTTATATCAAAATAGCATGAAGCTTTTCTTACACCTTTGTCATTAACCATTTTCAAGCCCAAATAGTATTAAATTTCAGAGGCATATAGGAGCCCTTCCCCATGCTTGGTCCATCCATTTATGCCCCTTAAATCTTCATTTTCTCAAGGATTCCAAGAAGAGGTAAGTTTCATTTTCTCATTTTCTCTTCTATGGTTTGAAATCCTTCCTTTCATTCTTGCTCCTCTCCATTTTGATTAAAAAGTATTTATATTTGGTTCCTAATGATAGGATCTTTGAGTTCTTTGGGAATTGTTGGTGGATCTTGAAGCTTGGTGAATCAAAATATCTTTTTCTTGGATTTTAACGTAAAGGAAGTTGAAGATAGAAATCTATAGAGGCTTTGTGAACTTCTGTCTATTGAGTTTGTTTTTTTGATGAAGTGTACCCATTGGTTTGATGTTCTTGCAAGAAAGTGTTAATCTTTTATACAAAAAAATTACTTCTTAATAGTTTTTTATTTTCTAAATATATGAATATGCTATTGTTTTGGAGTGTTTATGATTTGGTTAAGTTAAAATATTGATGCTATATATTTTGTGATTTGTGGTTTAATTTATTGTTGATTCAAAAAGCTTAAGACTTGAACACTTAGATGAAGTTTTAAGACAAAAGATGAACCTTAGACTCTTGGAGGAATTTTCGTGTCACTATACAAAGCAATTAAAGTTCATAAAAGTTTATTTAAGTGGTTAAAGACATTAATATTAGTGGTCAATGGTAACTAATGGGAGATTAAGCCTTAAAGTCTTCATAAAACTTTGATTTGATATAAACAAAGACATTTTAATTTTGTAACATTAATTACAGGGGGATTAAATGTTCAAAAATAATTAAGAGTTATTTTAATTAAAGTAATAAGCTTTAGCAAAAAGTTGAACCAATTAGAAATAAATCTAGACTAACTTTAATGGTTAAAATGAAAAATTAAAATCTAATCCAAAAAATTGTAATTTTAAAATTTATAATTTTAAGAATATGATATAAAATATCAAAAATTAATTAATATACTTTAATTAAGTCTTAAGTTAAAAAAGATTAATTTTTGGAACCTAAGATAATGGAAATACTAGAAAACTAGTAATATATTAAATCTAAGGGAAAAATAATAATTTCATCTCATGATTCCCAAAATTTTTACATTCCATAATATTAATTTAATTATGAATTTCAGTGAAAAAAATTTGATTAAAATTATTTAAAACGCTTTAGGAATAAAATGATGAAGTTAGGAAATTGTATTAAATAAAATAATTGATTTAAAGGATTTAGAAACTCTAATTTAATTAGGTTTAAAACTTATTTTTTTTAGAGAATATTGAAATTAAAATAATAATTATTTTAATTAAAATTTAATGATAAGATTTGAGATGAAATATTAATTAAGTTACATCTTAAACATTTTTAATATGCGTATTATGCACAAGTTAAAGAAGTAGCGTGACTCATTAGGGTTAACCTAGTGGTAGGGATTTAGGTGGTTAGCATGAGGTCTTAGGTTCAAACCTCATTACAGTTATTGTACACAAAAAAAGGAGTTAAAGTAGCGTATAATGAGATTTGTTAGGAAATTTATTAATACGCATATAATTCTATAATAAAACATTTATAAAATATTTATTAATGGTTGGATTGAGGATATTGACTATGTATATGGTGGCACCTTAGGACCTATAGTGGTCTAGATGATGGATTTGAAGTTGTAGAGCCTAGGCACATTGTTGAGCTGGGTTTTACTCAATGTGAGATATTTGAAATTATAAAATATAAGATAACATGAGTATATGTACATTGTTGTTGTCATATATTTCATGTGGATTTGTCAATTGATGGACTATGAGCATTACACCTTATTGATTAATAGGTGTAAAAAGGCTAGTAGAGGTTGCTCGAATAAGACATTGAGGGTGTGCAAGTGCAAAATTTCACAAGCGACTAAGTTTATGAAACCTTGTGTCGTGGTAACTAGACAACCCTTGCATGAATATCTTAACGAAGTCATGGTTGCTCCTGAAATCTAATTTCAATATGTCCTCCGAATAGTTTTGGCACGTGTTTTGTTGTTAATGAGTTTTGTCAGTGTTGACTATTTCTATGTTAGGAAAAACATCTGACTAATCGCTCAAGTATGATGTTGTTAACTCCATGGAATGGTATCTATGTCATGCATGAGCATTGGATTGTTGTGCACTAACATGGCATAGTTATTGGCTGCTATGTGTGCTTATTGTCGTATGCTAATGAGATTATTATGTTATCTTAATTTAATTATATGCATATATATATATATGATTGTTATAACTGTTTGTGTGTCATCCTCATGTACTCTTGTTATACTTGTGTTTGGATGATCACCTTGTTTTTTTATTGTGCTTTCATATCATTCTACTCGTGATTTCTATGTACGTTGAGTATATGGCAAGGATAGGCTTCCACCTTTACACATTTCGTATTGAGTTCGTTGAGGATGATGGAGGGCACAAATAGCATGACACTTCTACTTCAAAGGTCATCATGTCATCTAAGAGGGGGATGTCATATTCATGTTCTGTCTCGTCAATCGTTCAACATTTTCACACTAGTTCAGTCATACAGATGATGTTGAAAGTGACTTACTACACTTCATGGGGAAGATCAATTACTTCTTTGGCACATGGACTGAGGTCATGCCCAGTTGTTCGAATATCTAGTTTTGAGGAAGATCTCTATGAGGATTCTTAATATTAAATCGGAGTAGTCTTTGGCCATCTTAGGGAGTATAGGCCCTTTAATTATGGGTTTGTTTTGTTGCCTTTTTTTCATGGGAGTTCTATCTTTTTATTTGGGTGTGTATTTTGGCTACTAGTTCAACAAACATCTATTTCCTAATTTAGTTTGTACTTAACGTTTTATGATGATGATTTGTAGCACCCTTGAGTGCAAGACATATTTATCTCCTTATGCATGGTGATATTTATTCAATTGTGATTATTGTCGTGTTTTATATTTGATAATGATATTTGTTTTGTCTTATATTTTCTTTCACATGTTGATTTTCATTTAATTATTTGAAGGAGAAAATTTTACCCACGTTTTTAGTTTATGTAAACATTTATATTTTCGTAAATATTATTTTATTTATGCGTTTAGAGTTGCTTAAGTTAATATAATGCCACAAGGCGTTATAAGAAACTTCTTGCCTAACGTCATGTTAAGCAACCTGTGCATGCTATTTATATATGATCATTGTTTTGGGAATCAAACGTTCTGCAATGATTGCTTATTATGGCCTCTCCCTCATCCTTGCTTAAATTCTCCACAATGTTGCTTTTCCTCTTTTAGAATGGTTTGAAATAAATACAGTTTTGCAAACTAGTTTAGGAAAGTTCCTACCTTTCACTATTCTAGTAGTTTTAATGATTCGTATGAAAACCTAGAAGGATCCTTGGGATAATTTACACCATGGAGGTTGGATGATGAAAATTATCTATTAGTGTCTTCTAGTAATCTTTATGTTTTTCTTTCCAAATGAGACCATAAGCTTCTATGATAGAATATCAATGTTTGGTTGGGGTATGTTTCTTCTTGTCCAATTTGTGCTCTTGTTTGATTTTGTTCATGGATGGAAGGACCAATAGGTTACTGATGGTGTTTTGTACATGGCTAAACTAATTCTATTACCTCTTTGGTTTCCTTTTCATGGTGTTTGTTATCTTATTACTCACTTGTGCAAAGATTACTATTGTGTTTTACTACTCCCAATTATGCATTAAGGATTACAATAAGTGGTGGAGACCTTACCTCACTTAGGAGTCCTTAATTCTATACCTTTTCCTTTAATCATTTTTTTACTTTTTGACCAAGCTAGAAATTGCAAAGTTGGTCTTGTGCATCCTTTACTTTGTATATATGATAATTGTTTCATATGCTTTGTGTTGACGAGAATCTTATTACTGCTTTAAAAATCTCATTTTTTAAAAGATTGCAACAAGTGGCATTAGAATGCCCATACTTTTCTCGATCATTATTGATGTAGCCTCAAATTTTGAACTATTCACTATAGCTTCCTATGTGGAGATAGCTTCTTAAGCAACAAATTTTGACTTGAGGAGTAGCTTTTGATCTAGTTGGTGAGTTAAATTTGTGTTCACAAAGTCTTGTGAATAATCCTCTTTGAAGATAGATTTGAGTTGTTATAGCTTATTGGATTTTTCTTTTATGTGAGCTTTTGTCTATAGTGGTTAAGCATTGATGTAAGCTTTTGCCATGGATGTGGTTAAGAATTGAAATCTTGTGTTTGGTTATGTTTTAAGCCATGCCCAGCTTTTGCTCCTGATAGTTAAGCAATGGTTTACTTCTGCCAAGTGGTTAAGCATTAAGGTATTACTTCTATTTGGTGGTTAAGCTTTGTTGCCTAATGTGACATTTGAAGATTGCTCCCATATTGGGAATTTTTAATAAAATTTTGTACTATTCAACCTAAACTATAAGTGCTAAATAGATACCTTGCAAGGAACTATTGGAGATATATCAATTGAATTAGTTAGTTTAAGGTTGATTTAGTTTGTCAGTTAATTAGTTATAGATTGGTTAACTTGTTAGTATATAGGCTCTCAATTATATATATGTATTTTCAATTCAATCAATATAATTTTATATTTCTTACAAATCATTTTCTTTTTTCATGAGCTCTGCCATGTTTTCTAACAAAAAAATGAGATGAAGAGGTGAGATGGAGGAGTTAATGATGGGTTTGACTTCTTAAAAAAAATAATTGAAAGGGCATATGAAAGTGCTTGCTTCATAAAGCATTTTCCAATAGTAATAGGAAGCACTATCTAAGCTTAATCATTAGAAAACAGTTTGTGAACAATGATTTGTGAAACAAATGCTATTAACCTGCTCACATTCGCTTGTGCCAATGCTTGGTTATATGAACGCTATTTAAAGCTCCATCGTTCACAACACATGCCCAACAAAGCATTGTCTATAGCTTCCACTCTACTTCTAAAGTTGTGTTTGTTTTAAGGTATAAAAAAATATTCTTAGGAAAATGAACTTAGGAATATTACATTCTCATATTTGGTATAAGTTTTGAAAAAACATTTCCAGGTATTGTTGATTCCTAGGAATATAAAATATTCATATTTGTTTTACTTTTTATTCCCATGGTAAAAGGCGGGTTCCTAGGAGAATGAAAGTTAGAGTGTGTTTGTTATTAAAAACTTATTCATGGGAATTTGAAACTTGGGAACATAGTATTTGTATGTTTGTTATCAGTTTTTTGAAAAAAATAAAAAAATTCCTAGGTATTGTTCATTCCCAAAAAAGTAGTTATACCATAATTTGCTTTGTTTTTATTCCCATAGTGAAGGGTAAGAAAGTTATATTTCCATAAGAATGTGAAAAGTTATTTTTTAAATCCAATTATAACTTCCATTTCAACTCATATATTTTTTTATTTCAATTCCTTATCCCTTATATATAAAAATTAGAATAGCTATGTTAAACGAGGGCGCTTTTAGTTGTTATTATTTAACAAGAGCATTTTTAGCTGCCATTTTTTTATAAAAACATTTTTACGAATTTTTTAACCTCTTATCTCTTTTGGTCTATGATTTTCAATATATTTAGCTTTAAATTGAAATTTAATATTTTTTTAAAAAAATTATCAATAATTAAAAATTAAGATTGTATTACAATAATTGTTTGTTATAAATTTAAAATATAATTATATGTTCAAAAATATTTATTTATTACGAATTTTAATTATAATATAATTTATATATTTAGAAGTATTTATTTATTAAAAATTTAACTCATATAAAATAATTATTTATCCTGCGCAATGCACATGTTAAAATACTAGTTATTTTAATTTTTAAAAAATATTCCTAAAAATATTAAAATATAACTAAACGTATTTTTAAATGCAATGTAATCAATTGAAACAAACTCCCTCATATTTTCTACAATAACTACTCATCCCACTTCATTCTTCTACATTTCTTCTTCTACTTTTATTTTAATTTTTTTAATTAAATAAATTTTATTTTCTACTAAAATTACTAAATGTCAACCTAACATCTTCTTGGGAATAATATTCCTAAACATAATATTTCAAAAAATATGATTACTGAAAATGCAATATTGTACCTTGAAATAAATATCCCCTAAAAGTCTTTTACCCCACAACTTGTAAAAAGTACGTTGTTAAACCACATATGGCCAATTTTTAACAATCACAATACAATAAACACAATAATATGATAAATAAATAGGATCTTATTAACGCAGTTTAAGGATATTTTTAAAAATGTTGTAAAAAAAAAGATATTTTTAAAATTAAAAAAAATACAAGTATAATATTTAATATACGTATTTTTATTATGTATCCAAAGATGAAAGATCCAAGAAAAAGTTTAAAAATAAAAAATATTAAAAATACAATTTGAATAATTATTATTCTAAAAGTAATAGTTAAAAAAATAAAGATATTTTATTAAAAAAGTATCATACTACCAACTTTATCATAAACTAATGAGTGGTTGGTTCAAATGCTACATACATAATTTCTCTTTAAATAAAGTTTTGGATTCAAGCTTTTTATATGAAAAAAAAAATCATTAGAAGAAGAACTAGCGTTACCATATTATGGATTTTCTTGGTTCAAACACGATTATTTTTCGTGGAGGATATTTATGTAGAAAAAAAAAGTTCCACCATGATTTTTAATAAAAAAAATTCTATTTACTAAGAAATTGATTTTAATACATTATCATTGTAAAAAATTTTAATTTATCAACTAATTAAAAATTGCTTTATATGCAATTTTTAAAGCAATTATTACAAAAGTCAATAATTTTAATATACATGTCAATCTATAATTGGATAACAATAAATAAAATTTTTATACTATTCATGCATTCTAATTTAATTCATTTATTAATTCCTTAATGACAAAACTTAAGTATAGAATTTATTTATTTTTTGTTCTATTCTCACATTAAAAATAGAATTCATCTTATTTACTTGTGCAATAAAAATTAAAGCTTATCAAAATAAAGGCCTAATTTTAATTAAAAAAAACATTAAAATTACCTAACTTAACTATTGTTCTTAAAGCATGGGTACGGTTAATAAAATTGTCAGAAATACCAAGGACATCTAGCTCAGTTGGTTGAGCAGTGTGCATGAGTTGTTATAAATTTCTTGGTATCGAAGTTCGACTCCTCCTTTTGAATCAAAAAATAAATTGTCAAAAATATAATATCAATTTTGTTAATCAAGAAATTAAAAGTAAAAGAAGTTTATTGAAAAGTGTAACATTTAGGATATTATCAAGAGTTTAATGGATATTCACTAGTAAAAGATTTTCTATTTTTAACCAATTGAAAATTAACTTTGATGTGATTTTTAAGATGATTATTACCAAAACTAATAAACTTATTATATATGGTAATTTATGATTGGATGATAGTATAGAAAAACTTTATACTGTCAATATATATACTTTTTCTCTATTCTTAATACATTTTCAATTCTAATAATTTTTTTTAATTATTAACCTTAAAATAATGATCAATAAAATTGGTAAATTGTTTATTATATCAAAATGCAAGATTTGTTTGCGATTCATTTGGTATGATGGAAATAAAGGAGGAGAGGAAGGAAAAGAGTAGAAGTGGGAGGAGGTAGGTTGTTTGGTAGGGTGAAAGTGTGAAGAAATATTTTAAAAAATATGTGAGATCCACACAAAAAAATTAGCGCAAAAGAGTGAAGAAACATGCGAAAGTAACACTTATTCCCTATCAAATCGATTTAGTTGTGCTACTAAATCAATTTGGTAGAGAACCCCCGTCCCTCCTTTTTCGTCATAATTGATTTAGGGCCCCCTTTTTGCAGGCAAAATCGATTTGCTAGCATGAGCGGAAGGCTCCTTCCGTTTCACTATTATTATCATTATTATTAATCAAAATAAATAATAATAATAATATAATAATAAAATAATAAATAAAAATAATATCAATAATAAAAATAAATATTGTTATTAATAATAAAAAAATAATAATAATAATAATTAAAATAATAATAATCTCAAAAAGTTAACTTCCACTTTTTTTTTTTTTCAATCAAACAACTTTAACTTTTACTCTATTTCTCACTTATTTCTCTGCTTTCCTTTTCTCACCTCCTCCCTTCCTTTTCCTCTATTTCCTTCCTCTCTATCAAATACACCCTTAATGCATATCTTTTAAGTAATCGTAGTTACACCGATGGACATAGAGTATAGTATAAAACCCCTTTAATATATTATATATTTAGAAAAATATTTTTACATTTTTATTTTAAAATACTCGTTAATATTTTATGAAGAATTTAATTAAAATATATTAATAATATAAATATTTTTTTATATTGTTATTCAATTATAGATTCACATGTAAAATAAAATTATTAAGTTTTATAATAATTATTTTAAAAAAATATATTTAAGATCATTTTTAAGTAATTGATAGTCTAAAAAAGTAAAAATATTTACCATAATAATGTATTACCACCACTACTGCCACTATTGTCACCGCTGTTGTCGTTACCACTACTACCGCCACTATTGTCACCACCATACAAATATACCTTTAAACTAATTTTAACATGATAGAAAATTTGTCTAATTGACCAAATTAGGTTACTTTTATAAACTATTTATCGATTTGGGACTCTTTTGAAACATATACCAAAGTGGAGTGGTCAATGTTGAAAAACGCTAATCAAACTCGCACTTTCACTTATTTTTTTTTAATTTAATTTTGAAAATGCTACTGCCACTAAGGTATCCCACGTGGCAGCCATTAGGCACATAATTGGCAGTGTTAGTGGATATGTGTGGAATATGTTGTACTATTAGCGTTTTCACTTTTTTAAAAAAATAGAAAATGCTATTTTTTTTTTAAATTGGAAAATGTTAGTAATATTAGCGCTTTTAATTATTTTTTTTTATATTAAAAACATTAGTATTACTATCATTTTTAATTTTTTATTTATTTAAAAATGAAAAACTGCTAGTATTACTAGCATTTTTATTTATTTATTTATTTTATAATACTAGCATTTTTAATTATTTATTTATTTATTTTAAAAAATGGACAAACTAAAAAACGGACACGTGTGGAATATGCTAGTACTACTAGTGTTTTCACTTATTTATTTATTTATTTTTAAAAAAGGACAAACTAAAAACGCTAGTAGTACTAGCATTTTAATTAATTTTTTTTAAAAAAAACGGACAAACTAAAAAAGGATTCGTGTGGAATATGCTAGTACTACTAGCATTTTCACTTTTTTATTTTTTTTTAAAATAGATACAGGTAGAGGTGATAACACACAAAATGCCAATAGTAATAATGTTTATTATATTAAAATTAAAAATAGTTGTAATCACATTTTAAATTTGCCGTAAGAATCTTGTTATTATATTAAATGTTTTTAATTATTTAAAACTATAAATATTAGTTAAATTTAATTTATTATTAACTATAAATATTTGTAATAGATCCAACAAAATGACGATAACTTAATCTTCTCGGGATAATACTCTTATATTATATTCTTTTTTAATATTTTAATTTATCTGAAAACATTTATTATTGTATGAAATTGAAAATATTGTCTTTTTTCTAGGGTTTTTCATTTTTTAAAAAATAAATAAATAATTAAAAATGCTAGTATTACTTGTGTTTTCCAATTTAAAAAAAAATAATTAATTAAAAACTAGTGTTTTTCATTTAAAAATAAATAAATAAAAAAGAAAAAACGCTAATAGTACTAGCATATTCCACGTGTGTTACCTTTTTGTCTGTTTTAAAAAAATTAAAAATTAAAAATGCCAATAGTACTAGTGTTTTTATTTGTTTTTTCAGAAAAAACAAAAAAGTGAAAATGCTAGTAGTACTAGCATATTCCACACGTGTCCACCAACACTGTCAATTGTGTGCCAAGTAGCTGCCACGTGGGATACCCCAGTGGCAGTAACGTTTTTAGAAAACGCTACTGTCACTAGGTATCCCACATGGCAGCCACTTGGAATTTTTCAAAGTTAAATTAAAAAAATAATAAAAAAGTTGACATGGCATTGAAAACACTAGTTTGACTAACATTTTCTAGTGTTGACCACTTCTCTTTGGTAATATGTTTCAAAAGAGTCCAAATTGATAAATAATTTTTAAAAGTGACCCAATTTGATCAATCAACTAGAAAATTTCAAAGTGGGTTTATTTTGAAATCAAAAATTAGAAAAAAGAATTAAATCTAATTTTTGAAAACTAAAAACTAGTTGCGGTTTTTAAAACTTTTGAAACTTACAACTAAAAATCATCCCAAACAGACTGTATCTAAATTTTGTCCTAAAATTAAAGGGTTGTTTGATTTGTTAAAAAATATGGTACTGGACAGTACAAAAATAATTGTTCTACATTTGATTTAAAAAGGATCATAGGACAACACAATTCAAGTGATGATGGACAAAATAAAAATTCAATTTTTTGTTACTCAATAAACCATGAGTCCCAAGTACAAAATACTGTCGGGCCGCCACTATTAGCACCACTGTTGTTGGCACTGCCACCAACATTGCTGTTGTCGGCACCGTCACCACTACTGTCGATGTCGCCACCACACTCGTCGTTGCTGCCACTGCCACTGCCACCACTATTATAATTGTTGTTATCACCATTGTTACTACCTTCACCACCACTAATATCGTTGTTGTCACCACCGCCATCGTCGCCATCATCGTTGCCCCCCCTAGCACCCCATTGCCACCATAGCTGTTATTCTCATTGTCAGTACTACTGTCGTCATATTACGATAATTAATATGAATTATATTAAGATGATTAATATTAAGTAAGATACTGCAGTAAATTTTACACCATTTTATTTATGCTATCCATTGTCCAACAAATAATATACAAAATAAAAAGTTATCTTACGATTTAAATATTTGTCGTGTATTATTTTTATTGTGCTGTAACTTAATACCAACCAAACACACTCCAAAAACTGTTTTAACTGACGGCTAGTCGCTACGCTTAATTGGCAATTTGCGGGGTGGGAGGGCCGCGGTGAGGTGCCAGAACAAACCAGCCATCTAATAAGCACGCGCAGAGCCTGTCGCGTGAGGTGAACGTTTGCTTGATGAAATTGACATAATTTTATTCCATTCCACCGCCACGATTGGTTCCGTTTGGGTTCGTTCAGTGCCTTCCGCATTTCATTAATTATTAATTAAACGAATCATGGAAACGGAACCTGAAATGAAATCAAATGAAATGAAATCAAATGAAATGCAAGTACTACTGAACTGAACTAACTCGTGACTAGAGTCGTGAGAGAGAAGAATATAATATCGGCTTCGGTTTTGTTTCGTTTAGCTCTTGGCTTCACCTTCATTCCCTCTTTCTCTCTCTCTAGTGAATAGAATAGCATGGAACCAGAATCTGGAGCTTCGACTTCTCGGAATCTTTCTCAGGTTAGGGTTCTTTCTCCGTTACTCGCTATCGCAGTGTTTTCGATTTACCAAAACTAGTGAACTGTAATAGAGTGTGAAGTTCTTGCGTCACTGCTACTGCAATTCGATTCTACTTCTTTTACTTCAGTTTTAACTGATTTCAATTCACTCACTATCTATTTTTCCTGTATAAGCGAGTTTATGTACTTCTGTGTTCATATATCTTCTGTTTCATAGCTTGAACAATTCGTTGACGTGTTTAATTCATATGATTTTAAGTGTATGCTGATGCTGATTATCATGTCAAGCTCGAGTTCCTTTGTTTTTTGTTTTTTGAATTTTGGTTTAATATGTCATTTTATTGAATTTCTTTCTTCTTTGTTTGATTCTGACATTCAATGTTTTTCGATGTTTTCCGCTTACTTGAATCGTGAAAGTTCGATATTTGAATTATTTATTTGGTGTTTTGCAGTTGTCCTGGGTGAACCTCTCTAGGAATCTGTTATTAGCATATCAAAGCTTTGGTGTGGTGTATGGAGATCTGAGCACTTCACCTCTCTATGTCTTTACAAGCACGTTCAAGGGAAAGTTACGGAATCACCATGATGAAGAAACTATATTTGGCACGTTTTCGTTGATTTTTTGGACCCTTACCTTGATTCCGTTACTTAAATATATATTCATCCTATTGAGTGCTGATGACAACGGGGAAGGTATTCTGCTGATGACTTTATTTGCTTTTTTGAATTCTTTTCATGTAGAAGTTTTATGAACTGTGTGATCTGAGTATGATCCAACTGTCATCAGGTGGAACATTTGCTCTTTATTCACTTCTCTGCAGGCATGCCAAGTTTAATTTACTCCCCAATCAACAAGCAGCTGATGAGGAGTTATCATCCTATAAATATGGTCCCTCATCACAGGCTGTAGCCTCTTCTCCATTAAAGAGGTTTCTGGAGAAGCATAAAAGGTTAAGAACAGCCCTGCTTGTTGTGGTATTATTTGGTGCTTGCATGGTCATTGGTGATGGTGTGCTTACTCCAGCAATTTCAGGTAAGGTGCCTATGTAATGAAAATTTTTTTAGTATGATAATTTGGTGCAAATTGCCCTTAGTTTATGAGTGCACAACTCCTTTGGTTTATTTACATGAAGATTTCTTTTAATAAGAAGCTAAACTATTGCCCTGATTCTTCCCCTGTAGTTCTAGCATCAGTATCGGGATTAAAAGTTACAGAAAGAAAATTAACAGATGGTGAGCCAAATCTCATTTGTTCTTTTTTGTTGTTCTTATCATTGCTTTTCTAATGCTAAGGGCATAAATATTAGATAACCCTAGAAATTTCATGTTGTTTACAGGTGAACTTGTCCTGCTTGCCTGTGTCATATTGGTTGGATTGTTTGCTCTCCAACATTGTGGCACGCACAAAGTAGCATTTATGTTTGCGCCAATTGTAATTATCTGGCTTGTATCCATATTTTCTGTTGGGCTGTATAATACAATTCATTGGAATCCAAAAATAGTTCATGCTATATCACCGTATTATATCATCAAGTTTTTTACCAAGACTGGTAAAGAAGGTTGGATTTCTCTTGGAGGGATACTTCTCTGTATAACCGGTATGCTAGTTCTTGATCTACATAACAGTTACCTGAAGTTCAGTATAATTTAATTGTGATTTTATGCAGGATATTCCATACTTTGTTTCAACTTTACAAATTTAGTTGAGCTTTAATTTACTAGATGCTGAGACTTTTAGAATTCAGATGCTAGAGTTTGCTAACTGCTTATTCTTTTCCCCCTCTCCAGGAACTGAAGCTATGTTTGCGGATCTTGGTCATTTCACTGCTTTGTCGATAAGGGTGAGCTTTTAGTTTGACTGAATTTCATGAATCTGTTACAGGATATTCGGATTCTTTTTGTTTTAGGTGTCTGAATATGTTTATATTCTTATTTGGCTGACTTTGTTTTAGTTGTAATACACAATTAGGAGTATTTAGTTAGTGTGTTGTACCATCATATTATGACGGACAGCACCACACAATTGCTCAGTGTTATTTCTCTTTTCTCTCTTTTATATCTTCTTCCCTATAATTTCAATTTTCAATGGCATCAAATTGATCTTAGTTTTATAAATTGATACTGTTTTTTAGGAAAGAATAATTACGTACTGTACATTTACTATGTTGCTGGTTATCATGCATTGGTTGGTGTACAAGTGAGAGATTTCTTAGTATTTTTTTTTCCTTTTGCAGCTTGCATTTGCGTTTGTTATATACCCATGTTTGGTGGTACAGTACATGGGTCAAGCTGCTTTTTTGTCTAAAAACCTCAACTCTGTTGATAACAGTTTTTATGACTCAATACCTGGTTAGTAGATCCAGCGCGCTGACTTAGATATTACTGCCAGTGCTTTTAAAATTAATGCAATTTGTTAATGTTTTTTTGTTGTCCTGCAGAACCTGTGTTTTGGCCTGTTTTTGTTATTGCCACCCTTGCCGCAATTGTTGGGAGCCAAGCTGTTATAACTGCAACTTTCTCCATCATCAAGCAATGTCATGCGCTTGGTTGCTTTCCACGAGTCAAAGTTGTACACACCTCAAAACATATATATGGACAGATCTATATCCCAGAAATCAATTGGATACTTATGATCCTAACTCTTGCTATAACCATTGGATTTCAGGACACAACCATAATTGGAAATGCGTATGGTAATTTATTCCGCACGAACCTCTCTCTCTCCCCACACACAGAAACACAAGACCATTTGTCTCGTTATTTTGTATCTCTTTTCATGGCTAGTCATATGGTCAAGATTGGCAGCATTGGCAACATTGTGATGTTGCACTCTGGTGCCAATTGGCTGTTGGCTGTTGGGTGTTCACTGCTTAAGTGCATTGATTTCCCCCCAATAATGAAATTGAATTGATAGTTCAAACTGATAAAAGCCAAAATAGATGCTTCATGCACAGTTATTAGCTTGTGGGTGTGAAAGTAATGATATGAGGGGAAAAAAATGAATCTGAGTTTGAATGTAGAATATCTTAACGGCATAAATACTACTGTATTGTCAAGTACACAGAAAGATAGCATCCCTTGCCCTTAGTATTCATGTGATCATGTCTTCTACTTTGATCATGTATTATAGTCTATGAAGCACTGATACTTCAATTTGCTTCACGTATCCGTATCTGATAGGTATCCGATACCGATACTCTTGGATACTTCACCGATATGTATCCATGAAGTATCCAAGCCTTTAAAAAAATTATGAAAATCCAAGAGACTTACATATGAGAGACATAGAAGCATGATATAGAAACATAGAAGCTTTGTCCCTTGATAAATTTAAGAAAAGAATGAGATTGATACTATTTCTATTTATAGACAATAGGGAATGAATTATGATGACAACGATTTATAACTTTTATTTTGTTTTTAGTAATATCCAAGAAGTCTGTTCTTAATTTGGATTTGCAGAATTGCAATTATATATTTATTATGTTTTATGATTTTTTAAACATATCTACATATGCATCTTACATGTATCGTATGCTATATATTTTAGAAAAATCGTATCATTGTATCGGATACACTTGACGTATCTGTGCATCATAGATTACAATTAATGCTTGGCAAATTCAGCTTAAAATCTGTTTTTTTTACCTGTTAATATTTTATTTTTTAAAGAAATGGCAGTATAAATTAGTTTGGTATGGATAGACTCACAAACAACACAAGTGCTTCGGCTTCCAATATGAGCATTTTGCATATTTGGACAGGAGATAATGAACATGCATTTAGTTTATGAGAACAAGATTCATAGTATGGGGGCAGCTAAAGTTGCCTGTGGCTCTTGATTTGTTTGTGTGTTTCAGTCAAGACAGCAAGGAATGTCTTTTTTTTTTTTTTTTGACTTGCATCAGAACTTGTGTTTTATTTGTCATATTGAAGTTAATTGTTTTTGGGTATGTGGTTTACAGGACTCGCTTGTATGACAGTTATGTTTGTGACTACATTTCTGATGACACTAGTCACAATCTTTGTCTGGCAGAAAAGTGTCTCGATTGCTATATTATTTCTTTTATTCTTTTGGATGATAGAGGGCGTATATCTATCAGCAGCGTTCATCAAAGTGCCTCAGGGAGGATGGGTTCCTCTAGTCTTATCATTCATCTTCATGGTTGTTATGTACGTGTGGCACTATGGTACTCGTAGGAAGTACAGCTATGATCTGCACAACAAAGTTTCATTGAAATGGTTACTGGGCTTGGGCCCTAGCCTTGGTATTGTTCGTGTCCCAGGGATTGGTCTCATCTACACTGAACTGGCAACAGGAATACCTGCAATATTTTCCCATTTTGTAACAAATCTTCCTGCATTTCACAATGTGTTGGTTTTTGTTTGTGTAAAATCAGTTCCTGTTCCATATGTTTCACCCGAAGAACGTTTCCTTGTTGGGCGAGTTTGCCCCAGACCATATCGTATGTATAGGTGCATTGTCAGGTATGGTTACAAGGACATTCAAAGGGATGATGGAGATTTTGAGAATCATCTTATACAGAGTATAGCTGAATTTATCCAAATGGAAGCAGTGGAACCCCAGTTCTCAAGTTCTGAAGCTTCTTCACTTGATGGGAGGATGGCTGTTGTAAGTTCTAGAAACTTAGCATCTACTTCAAGTTTAATAGTTTCTGAGCATGAGGATATTGGCGTGGACATATCCATCCCTAGCAGCAGATCTGTAACCTTGCGAAGTTTGCAATCGATTTATGATGATGAAAGTCCACAAGTTACAAGGCGACGAGTAAGATTTCAGCTACCTAACAATCCTGGTATGGTTCCTGATGTTAGGGAAGAGCTTATAGATTTAATTCAAGCTAAGGATGCTGGGGTTGCATATATAATGGGGCACTCGTATGTGAAGGCAAGGAAATCATCCTCATTTTTGAAAAAGCTCGTGATTGATATTGGGTACTCATTTCTGCGGAAGAATTGCAGGGGTCCAGCTGTAGCTCTTAACATTCCTCACATCAGTCTTATCGAAGTTGGAATGATATATTATGTGTAGTTCTTAGTGAAATTTACCACTTGATCCTGCTTGTATAGGTTCTATACTCCTGGTTGTAGGTAATTAATTGTAGCCCCCACTCATGGGAAAATGAGTGTATCGGAGCGTCTTTTGGGCTACGTGTTTATCTTTGCTTTCGCATCTCATTCTCTCTCAATGTGTAATTATATAGTTGCAATAAGATAGTAGAATATTATTTAGGTATCAGAATATTTCCCTTACTTCCGCGTCCACCTGTTTTGTTTCGTTTGTCTTCTCTGCATACGCTAAGAGCATGTTTGGTGTGCACGCCAATTTTGTTAGAAGAGTATGCTTGCACCAATACTACCTACCAACATTTTTGGATAAGGCAGATCGGATGAAAGATTTTGTCTAAGCCTCTATGCTCTTTATACGCATGGTTTTCAATTTCCCTCAGTCGTCTTGTTTTGTAGCCTTTTCATCCTTTTAATGTAGGTGTTGTGGAAACCTGCCTAAGCCACGTAGAAGCAATCCTCTTATGCTTTGGTTGGATGAGGAGTGAAATAAGGAGAAAAGAAATAAAAAAGAATGAAATAGGATTGATAGAAATAGAGAAAAAATAGAATGAAAAATATATGTTGTTTGAATCGATAGAAATATGAAGGAAAAACGTAGGAGAATTAAAAGAAACAAATGAATTATATAAAAAAATATTTTTATAATAATTAAAAAATGTAATTTTTTAATATAATATTTTTTAACATAAAATTATTTGTTATTTTTTAATTCATAATTTTTTAAAAAAATTAAACAAAAAAATGAGAAAGATTATTTCCATCTTATTTCATTCCTAAAGTGGGAAAAAATGTTTTTGGTGAGTCCTACGAAAATAACTTTCTTCTTATTCATAATTTTGCAGAACATGGTTAGGATGCAAAACGCAACTACACTCTAGGGTTTAAAATTGGTTTCATTTGGGTTGTTTATTGGGTTGGTAATTTGGTTGTATAAGTAGCCAAGGGAGGAGTAACAATCGGTTTTGTTTGGGATTTAGCAGTAGCTATATCAATAGGTTTTCAGCTGTTATCCAAGTAATTGGTATGGGTTTGATTTGTCTTTACTTTCCTTGTTTTTGTTCATAATTTGCATTTGTTGTTGTGTAAAAATTTTTGTTTTGTACTATTGTTTGTTACTTTTCTTGTGTAAAATTTTTTTGTTTGATATTGTGTTGGTAGGATGTTTGATAAAATGTCATAATCAAGAGTAGCATCTTTTTCAAGTGTTAGTGGCAATGAAGTAAGAGTGAGACATCAGAGAAAATATTGCCATTGTGGAAGACCTACAAAAATTAAATGCAGTGGAATAGAGGCCAATCCAAATTGCCTCTTTTACACTTGTCGAATGATAGTCTAATTATTTTGAGTGATGCGAAAAAGATATCAAAGATGAGTATGGAAAGTTGAGGATGGACATGGAAGACATGAAGAATGAAATTGCTAGATTGAAGACAAACTTGAAAGTCATTGAAGTAAATTGTGAATGGTTGAAGGAAAACGTTGTAGCTTTCACAATTTTAATTGTAATTGTTATTGGAATTTTAATTATTGCAATTGTACTTAAGTGATTATTTAAGTCTAGGTAGTTGTTATTGTAAAGTCCTTAATAGCCATGTTGTTATTAACTTTATATGTTCCTTATTTTAATTGTGGTAGTTATTTGTATTTGGTTTCTAAGTGTAAGGATTGCCATTGTAATTAGTCTATCTATTTAGACATTTTGTCAAGTGACTCCTCTTTAATGAGTTGGTCCTTATATCCACTCTTGCCATATTCAATTGCATTTAGTTTTTGTAAATTTTATGTGTTAGATAATAATGGGATTCAATTTTTTAATAAACGAGGTTGGTTATATGATGTGATAGTTATATGAAATTTTTGTTGGCATGTTGAATTCCCATGTTGAATTGAAATTATGCAACTCAATTATCAAATATTGACAACCACAAAATGGATATAAAATAACAACTTTCATGAACTTGATAATAGTGTTATACATGAACATTCCAACAACTATGATATAGACCCAAAATAAGAACATCGTGTGTATTCACCCAAAAGAAACAGTCCCTGTACCGTACTAATAATGTTGGAGTTGTTCTCAAAAAATAACTCCTGCACAATTATACTAATATGAGGCCTTATTTCCAAAAAAACCTAAGCCCTTGCACAAGTTTAGTAACTACAGGCCTATACCCCAAATAACAAGCCTTATATAGTATGTTT
This sequence comes from Spatholobus suberectus, assembly GCA_004329165.1. NCBI lineage: Eukaryota > Viridiplantae > Streptophyta > Magnoliopsida > Fabales > Fabaceae > Spatholobus > Spatholobus suberectus. The sequence goes on along the minus strand of CM014732.1, from coordinate 33,171,319 downwards.
ATACATCAGACTATACACCCAAAAAAGTTATATAACTGTTTGTCAAAAAAACAATCATAGCATCAATTTCCTAAAGGTTCCTCAAGCCATAGTCTTTCTCTTGGCTTTGATTTTTTTCCTCGTTGGAGTACCCTTTTTTTGTGTTCCTTCCTCTACTAATTTATTCAAGTGGCACCTAGGTATCTAGTTGTGTTTCCTGTTGTTCTAAAAAGAGTATATAAGTTGTTGAAGAAAATAATGAATGGATTAAAATAAATGATCATTGTTGCATTATACTTGATTGGTTATTGTAGATTACTAGGTAACAAGTACATCAGTTGGGATAGTTTGAGTGTTTTCAATATTGTCAGTGGCTTGCATGTTTATATTATTACCCGACCAAAAAGTTCATGGTATAAGAGAATCACATAAACATATTTAAAATAAAAAAACTAGATTAGGTTGTATTAAATTTGAATGTGGATTCCAAATTGCTGTGAAATAAGTAGATCAATTAATGCTTGCTTCATTGTCGAGTAACTAATGTTGGGGTTAGCTACCAACATACCTTCTAGCTTCTTCACAATCCATGTAGAGTTAGCATCGAAGTTCTTTGTTGTTCTAATGCAAGTATGTACAACATTATATGTCTTGATCTTAAAAATAACTTTATCCGGGGTTGGTGATGCATGGATTCTCCAACTACACTCCTCAACTATACATTCACAAGTCACCCTTGCTTTTTTATTTTTCACCCTCCTCAACTGAAAGCTTTCTTTAATAGCAAAGTCCTTTAGCACTTCCCTGAAATGATTTACATTAAGAAACAATTGTCCAATTACAAGCTTAACCTTGCCATCTAATTCCTCCTTGTATAGTTTCCCTAAATTTTCCTTTTTTACATAAATTTCAATCATATCATCATTTGAATGCACATTTCCAATTACATCTAATGTTTCTTCAAAGTCACTTGTACAATCACTCTTTATTTCATCACCTCCATCTCCATCCTCATTAATCGGATTATACTCACTCTCAAAAGAGTCACCAAGGTTATCAGACACATTGTATGTCATGTCTTTATCACCTATATACATTTCATCAAGACATAATGTGGGATTTACAATATCACCTTCATAATTATCAACTATAAGAACCTATTCATTTACAGGTACCTCTCCATTACCATCCACAGCACCAGCAACTTCACTAATAGGTTTATTCACACATTCATTCATAGGTTCAGTAATAGGTACATTCACACACTCATTCACATTTTTAGTTACATGATCATTCACAGGTTCATTAGCAAGTTTATCAGCAGACTCATTCACATTCACATATTGTGGCCAAAATGGACTTCCAGTTCTAGTAACATGCATATGAATATATGTAGAATTTTTGTTCTCTACAAACATTTTCAAAATATCATTGTCAGTTTGAAGGGGTAGAATTTTACCTCTATTGCTGCATATAATCCAAAGCATAAAAAGGTGACACGATGACTACCCATCATCCTTTGCCAATAAGTTGACCACGTTATAAGCATCAAATATCCAAAATAAATCAGAATCAATGTTGCGTATCTCATTTGGTTGACCACTTTTCTTGGTAAAGTGGACAAAAATGTCCATATTACCTAGTAGAGGGCCCAAATATGGCAACTCATCCATTCTTTAACTTGTGGTCCAACAACAACAACACATTAGTTAGCAAGTGCTCCAAAACAGTAAAAAAGTACGTGGTCCCCCTTGTATAGCCCACTAAGACAATAATGATAAAAGTGAATTGGAATTAAAAAATTAAAGAAAATGTGTTTACTTACTTCTACAAAATGATTTGGAAACCCTTTTGCGAAGATAAAGCTTCAACACACTTCCTCTTTCACTTCTCCGAAACCCTTAACAATGATATTGCTACCAATCGAACCCAAACAAGGCGTATGAATGAAGCCCTAACCCTTTTGAACGCAGATGCAGATTTCTTCTCTAATTTCCCCTTTTTAAAACCTTACCGCTGTAATGGATTACCATACTTCACACAACATTGTTGTAAACATGGTGGTTTTGGGATTAAGTGAGAAGGGCATTTGTGGTTTCTGACAATTACAAAGAGGTATTTGTGTATAACCACAACAAAAAAATTTACTTAATATTGTTTAACTAAGGGGCTCGAAGTAATGCAAAAATTTGAAGGGGTATCAGGCGTAATTAAAAAAAAAACACATGGGATGTGAATATAATTTACTTTAAGGTTGTGTTTGGATGAGAAATTTTAAACTTTCAAAGAATTTGAAATGTTTGAAATTTGAATTGCTTTAATTTAAATTTTCTTCATTTATTAAATGCTTTGTTTGGATAAATCAATTCAAATTTTTTAAATTTCAAATTCTAAGTTTAGATATGACATTTTAATTTTCACTACATACAAAATTTAATTTTTAAATATATATTTAAAAATTGAAATTTTAATATTAAACTTTTTCGAAAATAATCATTAGTTAGTTTTTAAATATTTAATAATTCACAAATAATTTTACTATTAAATAATCTTTAATAATTCAAAAATATAAATATTGATACTTTTTACGTTAATATTGATAAAGAGAAGAGAAAGAAGAAAGAGGGAAAGAAAAGAGAGATGGGAGAGAGAGGAGAGAGAGATGAGACAGAAGGAGGAGAGGAAAGAAGAAAGAGAGTGAAGAGAGGGAGAGAAGAGAGAGGAGAGAGATAAACGAGAGAGGCCATAGAGAAATAGAGAACAAAAAGAGAGGAGAGAGGGAGAGGAAAGAGAAAAGAGAAAATAAACATAGATGTGAGAGAAAGTGAGTATGAAGAATTTCAAATTCTTATTTTATTGGTAGAATTTGAAATTTTACAATTTTAGATAGGGGTGGCAAATGGATGGATTGGATAATTTTTTAGTCAGATTATAATAGATTGAATAAAAATAATCCATTAATCCATTTTGATCCATTAAAAATTCATTTAAAAAATCCAATCCATCCATGATCCATCTAATAATATCCATCCAATCAATTCATTAACAATTTTTTTATGGATGGATATCCAATCCATCCACAAAAACAATATATTTTAAAAATTAAATAGTTTTTATTTTTAAAATATTCTCTCTCTCTCCCTCTCCTCTCTCAAATCCAAGCCAAAATTAAAATTAAAATTATTTAAATTTAAGTTTAGAGTTTATAAAAATAGAAAAAAAGAATAGAAGAATTAATTATTAAAAGAATAAAATTCCCATCCATTTGCCACTTACACTAGTAGTATAGAGGTTTTTGCTCGTAGTCGTACCCAAATTTTGGTACTAAAACTCAAATTTTCAGAATGCTGCGTCAGTCAAAAAATTAAAATATCACTGATTTTAGGATTGATGTAATTATCATGCTTACTCCAAATGGTTCCATTTGTTTGAAAAATAATTAGTTAATTTTAACTTTAAGTATATTATACTTTCCTAGCTACAGGATCAGCTAATAACTTGCTGTAATTTCTCTTGATTGCTGTAGATTAGATGATATTGGACAGAGTTGAAAGTGTTATTATTATTATCATCATGTAAAGTCAATTCAATATAAAAAGATCCTTAATGCGACTATGTATTAAGAAAAAATATTTATCTAACAACTCCCTATGTAGTTAGGAGAGAGAGAAAAGGGAGATAAAGAAAGAGAAGAGAGAGAGGAGAGGAGAGATAAAGGAGGTAGAGAGTATTAAAGAAATTAAATATAAGAAAAATTATGTTGGAATAATTTTGATCCGCTAAGTATTAATTAGATGATCCATTGGATTTGAAAATAAAAGAAGATGGATTGTTATCCGTCCATTTAATTATATGATCCATTCAATCCGATCCAAATTCTTTTTATTTTAAGAATTGGATGGATTGGATTGGATTTTACAGGGATGGACTGGATGGATCACAGATAAATGGATAATTTTGTCACCCCTAATTTTAGGTGATCAAAATATCTTCATAAATTACTAGAATTCAATTTTTTACTAAATTCTCTATCCAAATAACATTTTTCACCACGAAGTATTTTAAATTCCCTATAAAAATGAATTACCCTCTTAAAATTCTTCATCCAAACACAAGGTAAAAGATATAAGTTTTTTTTTTTAATTCAGATTATGTGTGGTTTTGATCTCTTAGTTTTTTTTGGAGTAAAACCCCTTTTTATTTTCAAAGTTTGATCAAATTTAATCTCTTTGTCAATAAAACTTGATAGCCTTTTAGTATCTACCTTGTGTGAAATTCCCCAGCTAGAACATCACCTTGGTTGTTTCTGACTTTATCCACTTCTAGCTTATTGCATGTGCATGCTATTGGTCACCATGACTGTGATACTGTTTTACTATTAGAATTTAGAATGCTTAGTTTTATTGCTTATGCATGGACTAAATTTGAATTAGATAGAAGAAAATTGATAAAGGGATCATGATGCATTTCAAATCAATCATAATCCATTACGTCTTCTATACATGTTAGTGCATTTGGGGTCTGTTTGATTTGTTAAAAAGTATGGTACTAGACAATACAAAAATAATTGTTCTGCATTTGATTTAAGAAAGGATTATGGGACAACACAATTCAAGTAATGATAAACAGGATAAAAACTCAATTTTTTTTGTTAATTAACAAACTATAAAATAACTTTTTGTCCTAATTACAAAATACTCAAAAGATAAAAGTACCCCATTATCGATGTCGCCATCACTTTGGTGGCAGTGGCAATTTCACATGGGAGTTGTGTTTTGCAGGTTGTAGCTGCAATTGTTAACGAGGGATACAAAGGCATGTGCAGGTAGGGGTGTTCATAAACCGATCCAATCCAATGAAAACCGAAAAAATCGATCCAAAAAACCAAAAACTGAATAAATTGAAAATCGAAAAAATCAAAAATAAAAAAAATTGAAAATTTTTATTGGATTGGATTGGATTTCAGATTTGAGTTTGAAAACCGATAAAATCCAATCCAAACCGAACTTATACATGTATATATATTTTCACTTGTAATTTTCTAATATCACTCATGTTTATGATTTTATTTCTTATATATTTGCAAAATTCTCACATAAATTATACTTGTTTATAAAAATATATTTATTTAAAGTTAGTTTTTTAGTAACTATTTAAGTAAAGATACATAAACATAATCATCAAGTTGTGTAAATTTATTTTTAATAATATATATTTGAAGAGTTATACTAGTATTAGTTATATAATGACCCATTAATGAAATATTTGATATTTTAAATTATTTTTTAATATATTTATTATATATCATATTATTTATTTAATACTTTTTTTTCAAAATAATTGTGCGATTAAAACCAAAAACCAATCCAATCCAAACCGTTTTAAATTGGATCAGATTGGATTGGATTTAAATTTTAAATCAAACTAATTGGATGATAAATTAACAAAATTGAAGTGATTGAATTGGATGATTTTTCTCTTTCAAACCGATCCAATCCAATCCGCAAACACTCCTATGTGCAGGTGTGGAGAGGTAGTGACAGTGCATCTGAGAGTTTGTTATGGAAGGGTTAAAATTTTTACACTTCCCAAAATGTGTTTCTGAAAAAAAAAAAAGTATAGAAGAGAGGCGTATTAGTAATAAGGGAGGTGTAAATAGCAATTGCCTTTCGACCCAAATTATCAGAAAGATATTGTAAAAATATCCGAACAGGTGAACACATATATATTTTAGGTCAAAAAATATCTGAATACCGAATCTGAGCAGCTATTTGGTGGCATCCCTCCCTCCACAGGCTTATCTCTCAGCCCCACAAAAATGATGCTCGTTATTTTATTTGACAGTAATATTAATTCTTCATGTATATTACGACACAGGATAATCCCAACAAAACCCCTCCAAAACCTCCCTCCCGATTCTCCTTCTTTCTCACACTCTCCCTCCTCCCACACACGGACAACCCGCATGGCTTCTTCTTCTCTCCTCCCAAGGCCACACATTCCCACACCCCTCATCGCCAAACTCACCTCCTCCCCCAGAACCTGGAGCCTCTTCATCCTCGCACACCCTTCACACCCCAAACGCCACAGCAGAAACCTCTTACTCCTCCCCGCCACCCGTGCGGTGTACACCCCAAACCTCTACACCCCTTCTCCACCCTCCGGAGCCGAGCCCCACGGCGACCCCATCTCCGTCCTCAACGAGAGGGTTCGCCGCGACTACGGCAAGAAGGAGGCTTTCCGGACGGTGATGGACTCGGAGGAGGCGGGGAGGTACATGCGGATGGTGAAGGAGCAGCAGCAGAGAGGGCTGCGGAAGCTGAAGGGCGACAGGGAGGGCAAAGGCGGGGTCTTCAGCTGCAAGGTGGACCCTTACGCGCTTCGTTCTGGGGACTACGTTGTGCACAAGAAAGTGGGTGTTGGGAGGTTTGTTGGGATCAGGTTTGACGTTTCGAAGAATTCTTCGCAATCCACCGAGTGTGTTTTCATTGAGTATGCTGACGGCATGGCAAAGCTACCCGTCAACCAGGCTTCTAGAATGCTCTACAGATATAGTCTGTGAGTTTTTTGGCTGCGTACCCTCTTTGTTGTTTGTTGGATTCGGTGTGGAGGGTGGTGATGATGGGCTTGACTTACGCCCTGATTGGATAAACTTTTCAATAAGCACTTGTAGGGAGAAGAAAATAAGAAGGTAAAATGAATCAAGCTAAGTTAGAATTAGTTTATGCATGTGTTAAAATCAGCTTTCGGAGAAGTTAAATGGGAGAGTTTTTATAAAAGTTGAGTTGCGTAAGTTGATTTTAACTTATGGGGGAAGCTTAATTCATTTTACCTTCTTATTTTCTTTCTTTATTAGTACTTGTCGAGATGTTCGTCCAAAAAGGGTCTTAGATGCTTTGGCGAATGACTGTTGTGTTAAATGTGGCGTGTGTGTGCATTTGTAGGCCAAATGAAAGCAAAAAGCCTAGGACATTGAGCAAGTTGAGCGATACCAGTGCGTGGGAGAGAAGAAAGCTTAAGGGGAAGGTTGCAATACAGAAGATGGTTGTGGACTTGATGGAACTCTATCTACACAGGCTCAAACAAAGAAGGCCTCCGTATCCGCAGACTCCTGCCTTGGCTGAATTCGTGGCTCAGTTTCCTTATGAACCCACGCCGGATCAGAAAAAGGTGACATTGTAGTCTGTATTTTGGTGGAATGGGATTAGTTGATTGGGAGGATTCTATGTTGCAATTTTAATTGTTATTCGAGTGCCAATACCTCTTCTTGGTTTTTCGCGAATCAAAGCTCATATGTTGATTTTTTATTTGTTTCAATATTATATGCTTATGTGATGTTCATTCAGTTATTTCGTTCATTTCTTCTGAATGCACATGTTTGTTCAGTTATTTCATTCATCTCTTTTGAATGCACATTCTTGCAGGCATTTATTGATGTTGAGAGGGATTTGACAGAGCGAGAAACTCCAATGGACAGATTAATTTGTGGAGATGTTGGTTTTGGTAAAACTGAGGTTGCACTACGTGCTATCTTCTGTGTTGTCTCAGCTAAAAAGCAAGCGATGGTTCTGGCACCAACAATAGTTCTAGCAAAACAACATTTTGATGTTATTTCAGAGCGCTTTTCTGTATATCCTGATATTAAGGTTGGACAACTAAGCAGGTTTCAGGTACGACTATGAGTAATTTTTTCCATTTTAGTCATAGTTCTAGGCCCCATTTGGATAAACTTCTCCATAAGTACTTATGGGAGAAGAAAATAAAAATAAAAAAATGAAATAAGTTTTTTCCATAAGCTAAAATTAGTTTATGCATGCTTTTAGGAAAGCTAGTATGAGATAGCTTCTACAGATTAATTTATGCATAAACTAATTTTAACTTATGGGAGAAGCTAATTTCATTTTTCCTTCTTATTTTTTTTTCTGTCATAAGTGCTTAGGAAGACGTTTACCCAACAGTGCCCTAGTTGTTAGTGACTTAGTGTTACACAGTACAAAGAAGAAATTTCACTAATCTAGTTAAACTTCTCTGATGGTCAAATAATAATTTGTTACTATGTCCTCTCTAAAGATAATTCACTTGAATCTGCATCAGAATATTTCTTGAACTATCCCATGAATTATAATCATGGTCTGAACTGAATACATGCCAGTTTCTGGGTAGAGTAACTTTTCCTGGCACTAACAACACAATTGCCATTTATTGGATAAACTTGATAGCCTTTTAGTATCTACCTTGTGTGAAATTCCCCAGCTAGAACATCACCTTGGTTGTTTCTGACTTTATCCACTTCTAGCTTATTGCATGTGCATGCTATTGGTCACCATTGACTGTGATACTGTTTTACTATTAGAATTTAGAATGATTAGTTTTATTGCTTATGCATGGACTAAATATATACTTAAATTAGTTAGTCATAAATCATTTACACCTCTAGTTGTAATTGCTGTTTGGTGTCCACTTCTATATTCTGATTTTTTTATATTATGGACTAATGACTATATTGGTTAGTTATAGTTATTGCAGTTATTATTATTCATAGATATATGAAATGTGGCACTTTATTTTGCTCGATGGATTTATATTATTACACACCTACATCTTTTTTATGTGATGGTTCTACTTATAGGTTTCTTTCTCCTGATTTGGCAAATGCATTTTACAAAGCTGTTTATAATTGTTATCCTATGCTTAATCCTTTCAACAATCTGAAGCTTCTCTATGCTTTGCAGTGGTGAAAGTGACAATTATTTTATGGTGGTATAACACGTATTACTGCCCTTATTTGCCATTTAGATATATATATATATATTACATTGAGTAGTGCATAGTATTATAATATTCTGAATCTGGATATGTCTTGCTTCTTTTTCTCCCCTACAAGATTATCTTATAAAGTGGAAGCATATGGACATTGTAGGAACTTGAACCTTGGAAAATTATTAAGGTCAATCAAGTATGAGCTGCATCGTAGGCTTCTAGGTGGATATCTATGAATAGTTTAAGTTCTATATCAATTATAAGAGTATTTCACTTTTCTCAACTTTCAGACCAAAGCAGAGAAAGAAAAGCACTTGGACATGATTAAGAATGGTAGCCTGGATATTATTGTTGGGACTCATTCACTCCTAGGTGACCGTGTTGCATATAACAATCTTGGTCTGCTTGTGGTTGATGAGGAGCAGGTTTACCAATTATCTGCAATAAATATTTTTGTTTTTTTAACTAGAGTCACACTCCCCCCCCCCCCCCACCTCCCCTCTCCTTATTGAGCAACAATTTATTGCATTGCAGAGGTTTGGTGTCAAACAGAAGGAGAAGATTGCTTCTTTTAAAACTTCCGTGGATGTACTTACTTTATCTGCAACCCCTATACCACGAACTCTTTATTTAGCATTAACAGGGTTTCGTGATGCTAGGTAACAAGCCTTTCACAAATTATGAAGGAAGATTCATCCTCTATGGTTAACTTGGTCTTGGTATTAAACAAAAAATGTTATAAATTTGTCTTGCATTGTTATTGAAAAAAAAAAATTCTAAAATATCTGGTTGATGAAATGGGATGAATGTACTTTTTTTTTGACTCACTTAATCAGGCAGTGTTGTGCGTGTTCTGTAAATGTGTGAGTGAGTGAGAGAGGGTACTGTATTGCATTATGTTATAATTGATCTTCCAAAATATATGAATTATAGTTCAATAGAATAGATTTAAGTTGCTTTACTAGAATGTGTATGTTTTAGTTGGGATTTGATTCATTAGATATTCATATTAAACCATTCATAAGCCTTCACTTGATAGGTTAGGCTTTTGGAAGAGTTGGTTCTTGACATGGTATTAAAGCCTCTATGACCAAGTGATCAAGAGTTTGATTCATCCTGCCCGCTTTCTTTTAAATAAAAAGTTAAAATTTAGCACAAGGTAGAGTGAGCTTGTGAATTAGCCACACTACAAGCTCAAAGGGCTGTTGTGTGAGGGGGCATATTAGGTATAAAGCTGTTCACAAGCCTTCACCTGATGGCTGATGCCTAATAGCTTAAGCTTTTGAGAGCGTTGGTTTTTGGCAACTTTTTTAAGCTGTCTGTGCTGCTATGCACGATGAGGTGGTCTTTTATCCAAAAAACTAGGGGAAAAAAAAGGAGCTAAGTCAAAATAAATGTTGAGAAAAGATAAGATGAAACAGTGTAATATCTCTTGTACTTGAATGCCATGTTATTCCCCCTTCCCCGACCTTCCTTACCCTCAAAACTATGTATAAGACATCCATAATGTTAAATTATAATAGTTAGTGAAGAGGAAAAATAGAGTCAAAGGCATAACTATGAAACTATCTTGGTTAACAGGGAGTTGGTTCATCAACTCCCCAGAATATTGAAAATTTAACTTAAACACAAACCTCTGTAACAGTAAAATTGGTGCCCTGCAAAATTCTGCTGCTCTTAGAAAGACCATTAACATTTTTATTTGCACCTTAATCTTCTGGTTCTAGTTTTGCCTAGCATTGCATTTTGTTGGGTGCTTAGATGGGAACTTCATCTTTGGCATGATTGGCTCTTTCTATTGAACTTAGGACTAATCAAACATTCATTAAGATCACCTAACCTCTGAGCTTAAGTATAATGCTATTGTAATTTCTATTAATCTCTGTTTCAGTTTAATGTCAACTCCACCTCCAGAAAGAGTTCCTATCAAGACTCACCTTTCTTCATTCAGTGAGGACAAAGTAATATCAGCTATCAAGTATGAGCTGGACCGTGGTGGTCAAGTTTTTTATGTTCTACCACGTATTAAAGGTGATGCTCAGCTAGTAATTTCTATGCAGACATCTGTGTGTAAGCTGATGTATTGTCCAGGTCTGAATGTATTGTCTGAGTCTGAATATAAGACCTATTATTACCTTATGCAGTGTCTTTTATGTTTAATTGGCAGTAAAAAGTGTTGTTTGTGTCACTTTTGTAGCTGATTGTTCTTGAGTGTTTCTATGAATAGGGTTTTCAATTTTCATTCATCCATGAAAAAAGAAGAATGATTTGAGCAGCTAAAACTGATAAAATGCACCAAAATGAGGTAAGAGGAAAAAATGAAGAAATATTGAAGATACTATTGGAATTTTCATCAGTATAAACATAATTGACTATTAAGTTAAAATGCTTCACTGCAAGCTCATTAGCCTACAACCCTATTTTGAAACCCTTTCTGAGGGCATACAGCAACTTCTCATCTGTATAATACCTTGATGCACGTCTTTTCATCTAACTTGTTCCAAAAAACTATCTGTAACAGCTTTGAATAATAAGAACCTTTTTTTTCTTAAATTTAAAGCAAAGGTACCCCCTAATCTTAATAATAGATCAGCTGCTGGATATTTCTAAATCCTTCCAGCAAAGCTTGCTCTGAATGTATGTGGTTTTTCCCTTTTGTATGCTGTGTGACGCAATGGGGAATCCAGAAAGGGTAAGGATGCTGCACTGTAGGCAAGCCTGGTGATTATAATCCCTGATCTCAGTTTGCTGTAACAATCAAAATTTTTTATGGAAATGAAGTGGAGGACTCATGAGATGGAAGGTAGAATGTAGTCACCTTAATAGTTATAGATTGTCACCTGGCCAGCTGCATCCGACTGCCATTTTCCTTTCTTTAATAGTACGCACCCTTCAGAGTTTTAGGAGCACCTTTTTTCATTCTACATCCAAAGAGAAATGATGGACAGATGAATATTTAAGGGAAAAAAAAAATTAAACTTTATAAAGGAGAGGTGCCTAATTAATTCAAATAAATAAGCAGGTTAATATTAGTAGTTGAGACTGAGATTTGGAGGGACAGAGCAAATTCAAGTGTAAAAATAGAAATTTGAAAGGAATTGATTTGGCAATATAACTAACCGAGATTTGAACATTGGCTTCCATGATATTAATTCATGGATTGAATACCATGCTCAGGCATTCTTTATGATATTAATTGATCCAGGCTACCCAAATTGACCAAGACAAATATTAGATGGCTAAATATGCTTTAAGCCTTTAATACAGAATCTTTATTCCAATAAATTATTCTTTTAACCCCAATTCTCCTTTCATCTTCGAATCATGTATCGTCTGAACAAGACATTCTATATTGTTTAGCACCATGAAATATGAATTATAGCCTTTTTCAACATAATAAGGTGGTGGAGCACATGATATCATTGTTTCAGTTTTTATTTGTACAAATTTATTTCCTTGTAATTTAGTTTCCTATTTTCACCTATACCTATGATAGCATTATTATAGCATGTAAATATTAGGATTAGTCTCCCTATATATGTGTGTAATCACCTTGTGCTTTTTATCAAGAAATAATGTTTAGCTCTTTACATATTCCAAGTTGGCATCAGAACTCCCGATCTTAGGGGCTTTGCTACTTCATCTAAATCCTAGCTGCCTTCATTGTGGTCCATCCTAACCTGAACCCTAGGCTTCCATTGCATGGTTGTACCTAATATTCTACCTTGTGCCTAATGTCTTCATCACACAGTTGCACCTATTTTTTGGTGACTCCACCGTCCTCTACTGCCACCGTTCACTGCTGGAGTTTATTTGATCAAACTGGCAATGCCCCTGTTGGAGTTGCGTCACCAAGATTAGCTAGTTCCTGAAGCAGTGTGGCCATAAACCTCCTCACATGCTGTCACAGGCACGTGAAGCTTATGCACCTCCTTCCCACTTTCTTGTGAAAATTCTTGAAAAAAGAAATAAAGTGAAAACAAGGTCATAAGTTCATAAAATTAATGAAAACATAACAAAAATAAACTAAACACACCCTTACATATTCTTAAAATCATTTGAGACATTGCAAGAAACAACTCATGGGATAAACTATGCCGACCATTTCATCAGAGGAATGCAAGGCCAGCAAACTTGCGATTTCAGTTCCTGCGAAGCCTGCTGATATATAAAAAGTTAATATAAGGAGGCTGATCTAAAGTCTCTCATCAGTGTGAATAAGTTTTGTGCAAACTTGGTGTTGCTTCTGTCACAAGGAGAATTTTACTATTACATGACCATCACAGACCTAGAAGGAGATTACTCGTGGTGTTGCTGTTAGTGTTTATTTGCTAATATGTCTGATGTCTTTATTACAGTATTGACTCTGGTTTCTCAATAATTGTTGTGTTACAGGACTTGATGAAGTAATGGCATTTCTTGTAGAGTCATTTCCAGATGTGGAAATAGCCATTGCCCATGGGAAGGTAGTTACACCTTTTTAAGGGTCTAGTGCTTTGTGTCACATGAGCTATAGGACTGTCAAGCAGATCTCCAAATATAATTTTTTAAGTTAAACATACGTGAAGTAGTGAATAAAATATCTCTCACTCTATCTCTCTCAAAATTACTTGTGCCATTAATGGGCCTTTTACCAATCTTTACAAGTGATTTCAGTACAAGTCTATAATGTCTGTCTAAATGAATTATCTCGCAATTGTGTCTGAAATCATGAAATTAGAGATATTAGAGATAATAATACAACACTGTTTGCTTAGGCCTGAAGCATTTTAGTTTTGGCTGAATATATTTACCCTGTAACTCAGTGCATGGGTGGATAAGTAATTAAGAATGGCATAGTTAATTTGTATTTTAATATTATTTTTTCATGAAGAAATCTTTGTCTTCCCTGCTATTTTCAGGCAATGTTACACCCTACAATCTAACATCTGTGCTTTGCATTCTCATATTCACTATGCATTTACATTTCTGTGATGACCCTATAGATTTTGCTACTCTGCCCTTAAATTATTGAAATAAACCTTTAGACTTTTGCAGGCAAGAATCTTTTCAATCTCTTTGATATTAACATATACTTAGTATGATAAGTTTCTACCTTTAGGAAGTTGCAATATAATAATCTAATTCTAATTATGGAAATTGAAATGAAATTGTCCCATTCATTCCATCCTTATGGGAAGCACTATATTCTGGTTTACTGCTTACACATTTTGTACTTGTTAGCTGTCATTCTATACTGGATGCTGGCTGGTTGCTTTGTTGTGAACTTTTCTTGAATTGCAATTTTAGTTAATCCTTGCTTCACAAAGTATATCTGCTTCACTCATACAAGTTCGCTTCTTCCTTTTATTCAATGCAAGATGATAGTGCTACTTCAAATCCAATGGTGTGGCATACACGCTGCCTCTACCATGATAAATGTCTCCTGGATCTTTTGAGGGCACTTGTGCATCATATAAATGCTCAGTTCACAATGTTGTTATTATGATGAAAATCTTTGTTTGGATTGATTGACTCCAAAATTTATTGTCTTGTATCAAAAGTGTATATATGCATCATATATGTACACAGTTGACAATGATATTTTGACTTTAATTGTATGCATTTGACTGTGTTTCTGGTGTAGCTATACTCAAGGCAATTAGAGGATACCATGGAGAAGTTTGCTCTAGGTGAAATAAAAATCCTTATCTGCACGAATATAGTAGAAAGTGGGCTTGATATTCAAAATGCGAATACCATCATCATTCAGGATGTTCAACAATTTGGCCTTGCACAGTTGTACCAGGTTTTGTTCCTAATTTCATCCTATTATTTTTGGTTTGGATGTTCTTATATTTTCTGTTGCTGACTCCAAACATTGCTTAGAACTGTTTATTGTTATTATATTTGTAATGTATTATGTATTGCATTGTCACAGGCTATAATGCTTGAGCTGATACTTTTATGGATGCAGATTATTAGCATCATCATTCTGTTTTGTTTTCTTATTTCAGATCTTGTGCTGGAATAATCGTTGTTTCATCTCACTATCAACTTAGTATTGTTTCAAACATGCATGTTTTTGATAACTACGAAAAAAATTGAATGTGAAATGTCAAAATTATAAGGAGGGTGGGGCTGTCTGTGGTAGGTGAGTAGCAGTGGTGGAGAAGGGGCGACGATCGGAGCTGGAACAACAGCCGAAACAGCCAAAGGACTATCTGCAACAATGGAACAGGAGAAGAAAGGGGTGGACTTGAAGAAGGTAACATCAGCAGAGACAAGATATCGTTGAAGATGAGGGCAGAAGCAACGATATCCTTTCCGAAGGCGAGAGTAACCAAGAAAGACACACTTGAGAGACTTGGCAGAAAGTTTATCTTTGCCTGGAGTGAGGCCATGGACGAAGCAAGTGCAACCAAAGACACGAAGAGGAATAGTGTATAGGGCCTGTTGCGGGTACAAGAGGGAAAAAGGAACATGATTGTCAAGGACGGAGGAAGGCATGCAGTTGATAAGATAGCATGCTGTAAGTAGTGCATCTCCCCAAAAGTGAAGAGGGACGTGGTAGTGAAGGAGGAGGGTACGAGCTGTTTCAACTAAGTGACGATTTTTTTGTTCAGCAACACCATTTTGTTGTGGTGTGTGGGCACAAGATGTTTCATGAAGGATGTCCTGCGAGGTGAGGAACGATTGAAACTAGGAAGACACATATTCACGGGCATTATCAGTGTGCAAAATTTTAATAGAAGTACCAAATTGAGTGTGAATTTCAGTTGAAAATCCTTGAAATATGGAGAAAACATCAAAACGATTTTTCATTAAAAATACCCAAGTACATCAGGAAAAATCATCAATAAAACTAACAAAATAATAATAACCTAAGGTTGAACAGACTCGACTAGGACCCCAAATATCGGAGTGTACTAAAGCAAAAGGCGACGCAACACACTTATTGACACGAGGATGATAAGTATGACAAATATGTTTGCCTAACTGACACGACTCACATTGAAGAGATGTAAAGGGAGAAAGACTAGGAACCAAAAGGCATAATTTTTCCAAGCTAGGGTGGCCAAGGCGCTGATGAGCAAGAGCTGGGGAGGCATGGGAGATACAGGCAATGGGGGTGAAAGTTAGTACAATCCTCTAGACTCATGTCCTGCTCCAATTGTCCGTCCAGTACGCTGATCTTGAATAAGAACAAAGTTATTAACAAACACAACAGAGTAGTCAAGGGTGTAGGTGAGTTTGCTAATCGAAATTAAATTAAAAGGACAACTAGGGACAAATAAGACAGAATTTAAGGATAGGTTGGGAAGTGGTTGTGTTTGTCCAATGCCACGAACAGGGATACGGGAGCCATCTGCTAGGGTAACAAAGGGTAGAGAGGTGGAACAAGATAAGCGAGAGAAAAGATCTTGGTTACCAGTCATATGATCGGAGGCACCGGAGTCAAGGATCCAGGGTCCAAGAGAAGAAGACTGAGAGACAAAAGTTACAGGATTACCAGACTGAGCCACAGCAGTAGTAGGCGAGGCAGGTGGATGAGCTACACAAAGTTGAAGGAGGTCATGATATTCAGCGGCAGAAATAGTAACATCGGCAATCGGGGCAGGGATGTCAACCTGGGCTACATTCATTGGCTTCGACTGTTCTCGCGCCTTGGTTCGACATTCGGCTTCCACATGGCCAAAGCGATTGCAGTAATTGCATCAAGGACGACGATGACCACCACGACCCCCACCTCGGCCACTGCGAGTAGAGGAGTGGGAGACAAGAGCGGAAGAATCACTAGGGGGGCGGAGGAGTGCCCAAACATATGTGGTGTGGAAAGACGTAACAATTGTTCATTGACCATGTCATATGTTAGGACTATGGGACCGAATAGAATTTGATTGCGAACGGCGTCAAGATTAGGTGGGAGACCGGCGAGAGCAAGCACCATAAAGAACTGACTGCGTTGTTTATAAAACGTCTTTGCTTCACTAGTAAAGGGCATGAGAGTGGCATAATCAGCAATTAAATAGTCAAGCTTACCAAGATAAGTCTGCATGTCCATGTTGTCTAACTTTGTATGGAGCAAAGCAGTGACAACACTGTAAAGACGATGGATATCATTGGAATAAACTTTCTTGGCCTTGGTCCAGACTTCATAACAGGTGGGAAAAGCTTGGTATTGGGGCTGG
Source organism: Spatholobus suberectus (assembly GCA_004329165.1). NCBI lineage: Eukaryota > Viridiplantae > Streptophyta > Magnoliopsida > Fabales > Fabaceae > Spatholobus > Spatholobus suberectus. Next base: position 33,154,409 of record CM014732.1, on the reverse strand, counting down.
AGGCTGGGAGCAGTGGAGTACCAGAGGATGTTGTAGAGGGAGGCATCTATTTGTTGCCAATGGGGTCGATTCGGGGTGGGAATATCCTTTGCTTGGGTGGTCAAGTGGTTGGCACGACCTTGGCTGTGAAACCACGATTGGACAGCGGCGACCCAAGTGCTATAGTTGGCTGTTCCCGTTAATTTTTCGCAAGGAATCAGCAGAACAGTGGTGAATGTCACTGCAGAGGCGGAAGCGGAAGGGGAACCAAGAGAGGCCATGAAAAAGGGAGCCAAACAGGGCTGGACAAGGTCGTCGAAGGTCGGGAAATGACGCGAGGGGGGTCGCCGGCAAGCGAAGGTTGCCAGAAAGGGGCCACGCGCTGATTTGGGAAGGGCCCGTGAGATGCACGCGCCGGAGAGGGGCGGCGCGTGTGGGCACGTGCGGCGGCAAAAGGTGGCGCGGCGAAGGGTGCAATGGTCGTCGGAGGGTGGCGATGTCGGTGGGGTGGTCACACTGGAGAAAGAAGGGCGCGGCGGTGGCCAACGGGGCTGGGTAGCGGTCGCGGTACTGTTCATGCGAACCAAACAAGGGAAAGAAACCTAAACTACTGATACCATGTAAGATTACTAGAAAATGTGTGTGATAGACCACACATATGATTCATTATTTATAGTCAAATGATGATACAATAAAGGGAAAGAATATCTAATGTGATCCCTAATTTTCAGCTATACAAGTTTTCATATTTCCCTATTTACACAAAATCGTATCTCTATCATACAAGTTTCCCTATTTCTCCATTTACATAGAATCATCTTTCTAACACAAATCATTCATAAAATTCTAAAGTCAGTTCTTCCCAAATATCGATTCATTAGGTCAATAACATTTCAAATTGCTTCACAAACTCCTCCACAGATTCAGTTTGATGCAAGGCTGCTAATGTTCATATGGATTTTCAGTTCCACTACTAGAAAGCCTCTTCAATAATTCTACATTGAAAACTTCCAATGTCATCTCCGGTCCTTAAATATCTAAACCAGTGTACAGTCCCTATTATACAGAGGAAGGCCATGGACACCTTGACCTTTGGTCTAGTCTTTTGAACTTCAAAATCTTTTCAGCCTTGGCCAGTCATCCAATTGGATCTGGTCCATCAAAATTAGGTAATTCCATTTTCTGCACCTCCTTTTTAGAAACATCTGAATTCCCATCTTCAAGACTGGATGAACGATTGTCGAAATGCCCTTGATCATGTGGTCGACTAGTTCTAACTTGGTTTGCACTTCCTGCAGGGTATTCTCCATTAATTGGCTGTTTTTGCTTAGCCAGTTTCTTCAACAATGGCAGAATGGTATCCAAACTATCAAGCCTTTCTCTCATTTCTCCAAAATCACTACGAATGTCTTGAATTGTGTCTCCCATTTTTCGCATCTGATCCTTATGGTTAGAACTGGATCTTAGTGTCTTGGGAATTCATGTCCTCCGTATGCTTCTCCTGTCCTTCCGCTCTAGTGTCTGTCCTCAATGACATTCAGCAGGTCAGACCAATTGTTGGACCCAAGAAATAAACACATTGAATTCTGAATAAAGATAGAAGTAATCTGGTTTTTAAGCTAGATTTGAATACAAACAAATGCAGGGTTTCCCCATAACACACCCAAGGTTTGCCCCTAACAAGAAGTTTCCTCCTTCAAAACACAAGGAATAACAATATGACACCTTAATTGCCTTTTAGAAGTCTCTAACATAGCTTATATATCACTAACTGTCACATCATAACCCATAATTGTCTAATTCAAAATTAATATAAAAATAACTTCCTAGTACAGAATTATAACTGCCTAAATCAGATTTGCTCTATTACTTACCAACCTTCCTGTGTTTGCTGTCCAATGAAAGTGTAATTTGGAAGCCCCAAGGCTAACATATAGAGTGCATATATGGGGAAAAATTGTCATCCATGTCTCACCTATTCTTCTAAATAAAAGACTGAATATCTCTACAAGTAGAGTCAGCCTGTGCAAGAACACACATAAAGTTCAAAGGACTCTTGCATGAGGGAACATGTTAGCAATATAAAACCAATCTTGAGCCTTCACCTAATTGCTTAAGCTTTTGGGATAGTTAATGCATGACAAATATGATGTAGCTCTTAGAAATAAATGAATATTTACAAAGTTGTTATCCAGATCCAGAAGTAAAGAAAGAAGAACCTGTATGCATTTTTTTAAGTTTTTCAAATGTTTTGTTAGAACACAGGAAACCAGATCACACAAGATCATCTATTACTGTTTCACTAATATTGGTAATTTTTTTAATTTGTTAAATGCTGATAGTTGCGTGGAAGGGTTGGGCGAGCAGATAAGGAAGCACATGCATACTTGTTTTACCCCGATAAAGGCCTACTTTCTGATCAAGCATTGGTATGTTTCTTATCAATCTTTACCTTTTATCTGTAAAAACATATTGCACAAAATAATACTTGATTCATCAGATATGATAAACGAACGTCATATAACTTAGTATATTCCATACTTCTTCAGTATTATTCCTAGACTTAAATTGATTCTTTCATTTGAAATATAGAAAATTAGTTGCTAAACAATTGCCTAAAACTAACATTCTACTTGGTGATCTCCCATAGGAGAGGCTTGCTGCTATTGAAGAATGCCGTGAACTTGGTCAAGGCTTCCAACTAGCTGAGAAAGACATGGGTATAAGAGGTTTTGGTGCAATTTTTGGTGAACAGCAATCAGGAGATGTTGGAAATGTTGGTATTGATCTCTTTTTTGAGATGCTCTTCGAGAGCTTGTCCAAGGTAAACTTTGATTTGTGACATGTTTCTTCCTATGTGCCATTGGTCCTAGACTTTTAGTTAAAATAGAAGTATTCTTTTGTTTAATTTGCATTCACTGTTTGTTGGCTGAAAAGTGAAAACTTGCTTTCTTAGCATTTTGCTCTGTAGTTCTTGATCATCTGCCTGTTAATTTTGGGCTTATCCTATTCTTTTTTGACTTCCAGGTTGAAGATCACTGTGTTGTTTCAGTTCCTTATCACTCAGTGCAGGTATGCTTGATGTACCACAAAGGATTTAAGTCATTGGCATAATCATTGCTTGATACATGTTTATCTAAATGCAGATAGGGTTCCACAAGTCAAATCTGACACTGTTTTTCCCCTACTTGAGGTGAAACAGGAAAATGTAAAATGCTATTGCAGTTAAAGATTTTCCTTGAAAACCCAGAAAAAATGGTGTTCTAGTTCACATTTAGCCCTTACTTTTTGGTGGAAAAGATATTATTAGGTCATCTATCATAATTCTTCTAATAATATAATGATGTAAAACATGAAAAAATAATTACTCAATTAGTATTGGTCTCGTTGAGGTTGGATGATTATAATGAACTGGTTTTGTTATCTAGAGTCTGTCCTCTGGAAGCTGAACTTATAGACAAATGATTTTGAATGATCCATATTCACAGATGTGTATTGTTTATATCATTAGTCCCTAATAGAATGAATCTTGCTCTATTGTAGAACTCTTTAATATTTGCTATGGGAGATTTTTTTTTTTTTATTATTTGAACAAAGTTTTGAATTAATTAATAGTTCTATTAATTAAGGGACCATTTGTTTGTGTTTTTTCTAAAAAAAGTGTTTTTCAAATTAAAAACATTCTTGACAAAATTTATTATAGTTAGATTAGTTTTTCAATAAAACAGCAAAAACAAAAGTTGTTTTAATGCTTTTCTCACCAGTTAAAAACATCCTATGCTAGGTATACATTGATTCAACTAGACAATCTACAAGATGTGAACCAACTCTCAAATATAGAACATATCTAAATTAACATTGAATTGTAAATATAAACCCTTCAGAGCCTACACCAAAATAGTCCTGATAATACTCTTGCTGGTTTTAATTCTTGTTCTCTTCTTATGTATATATCTTTGCTTTTATGTAGGTACAATCTGTATCTAAAATCTGTATAAATGCATATAATAGAGATCTTGCAATTGATGCATTTTCTACTCTATTATTATTTAGGTTGACATAAACATCAATCCTCATCTCCCTTCTGACTACATTAATTATCTGGAGAACCCTATGAAAATAGTAAATGAAGCTGAGAGAGTTGCTGAGAAAGACATCTGGAGTCTGATGCAATTTACAGAGAATTTGCGCCGCCAATATGGCAAAGAGCCTCGCTCCATGGAGATTTTACTAAAGAAGCTTTACTTGAGGAGAATGGCAGCAGATTTAGGGATAACCAGAATTTACTCTTCAGGGAAGATGATCTTTATGAAAACAAACATGGGTAAAAAAGTATTCAAGATGATGACAGAGTCCATGGCATCAGATTTACATAGAAATTCATTGGTTCTTGAGGGCAACCAAATTAAGGTATTGCATAGAAATTCTTTATTTCAAATTTTTTAATTTGGTGTCCTTTGTTATCTCTTTTGGAATCTGCCTTTGTATTTTGTTCAGTTTTCGCCAAACAATAGTTGTCTGATCTTATTCCCACATGAAATATTTAGTAGTATATAGTTAATGTGGTCATTTTATTGATAGGTGTTTTTATACATAAAATTCCATTTTGTTAAGGAATAAGGACTCTATATGTTTAGAATCACAATTTTCTTTTGGTCTGAAATTAATGCATTAGGACAGAATATTCATTTATACTATCTTTTGCCTATTTTGTTTTAGCATAAGGGATCCAATGTCATATTGTCATTTAGAAGCAAAATGACTGTCTAATATTTGATAGGCTATCTCAATGTAAATGGCATTTAGATTTGAGGAGGAGGATGCATTGCCATGAAAAGTCTGAGGTTACCATTTATCTGTAGGAATTATGAATCCAGTATTTTTCTTTTTCTGGCCTTTATGATTGCTGGCTTTTGTCTGTTAATGTAGTAATTTTTAATGCATTATTGATCCTTCCTATCTTTTAGGCTCTATAGATAATTTAGGCCACATACATATACTGCTGCCGGAAATCATATATAAATGCAGTAAGTTCATGTTCCTTTTTCCTAATGATTTCCTTCATGCAGGCAGAACTTCTATTAGAGCTACCAAAAGAACAACTTCTTAATTGGATCTTTCAATGCTTGGCTGAACTTCATGCTTCACTACCCTCCTTCATAAAGTACTAGGTTTTATACCTGGTCAATTCTGCCAATGTGTAAGTTGGAAACTCGACTTACTGCTTACATCACAAATATGTAAAATTTGGTGGATTTAGTGTGTTGAAAGGCCAGGAACTAACCATGGCAGAAGCAAAACAAGATTGTTTTGCTTGACTGACTTGGCAGTACAGGACTTCAGAACAGATTGGAACTATCAGTTGATACTAGTGAATATGTGCTTCCTTTCGAGATGGATAATCAGAGCCACATCATTGAGGTTAGTTATAAGCACCTTGCAGTTGGGGTTATCTAAATTGTACTCCTGATTTGCATGCCTTATGCATGACAGGGGCATGTGATATAAGAAGGCAACAGCTATTGACCTAATCACCTTCAATACTTGCACTCAAAACAACTTTCCTTTCGAAAGCCACCTATGATGACCTATAGTTCTTATCCAGTAAACCTTAATCAAAATATCCAGAATTCACCTTTTGTATACGTGACAGACAGCATTCTACAACCACAATTTTCCTCATTTTTTCTATCTCTTAAGCTTTGAAGTTACCTGATATGGAGAAATTCAATTCAAAGATTCAGAGCCTCAGGCTAGCTAATACATTCTACTGAAACTAGAAATCAGTCTGGTGAATGGTGCATTTTTGTTGCAGACAAGTAAGAAATATACTGTTTTTTATAGTTGTTGCTGTCATGTCTGTTATTTTCCTCATAGAAACTAGTATTCTTTATAGAAAGAACTTCTTGTAACCACATGTTTTTCCAATCAGTTCCATTATTTAAATAGTAAATAATTAACACCGTATTTGATATCTTATATAATTATCTCTATTTCTCAGTTTTTATCTTTTTCGTATACACATATTGCAAAAATGCTTCCTCAAAATCAAAGGGGACAACAAAATTTATCCTACTTTAATAATAATTGTACAAAAATCATGGAAATCATTTGAGGAAGCATTTCAAGCTTGCTGGCTATAACCCTATGTGTTAATGAGTAGCAGTGCTAAATTCATATTGAGCTCAGCCCACATAACTTATATTTTAGCAGTCTGTTTTAGTCTCTTAATCTATTGATTATTACTAAACACTCGTGAAGTGCTTATGAAGTGTGAGAAAAGGAAAAATAAGGAACAAGATGCAAGAACATGAAAATTTTGGGCATGTTGTGATGATCTTTTACATATATCGTTAAGTATTTATGGATATTCATATGAATACAGACAAAGGTTAAATTGCAAATATTAAGATATTTTTTCCTTTCGAAAATGTCGAGTAGCACCATGGATATCTCTCAGACAAAAAGAAACTTATTTTTAGTGACTGAAAATAAGATATATAGTAAACTCATTTTCGAGCAAGGGGTTCGAGACCGCCAAAAGATATCAAGGGGAGGGGGAGAATATATATTATAGGTCACATTCAATGCCTAATTCCAAACACAACAATGCTTGGTATTTATTTTAAAAAATTATATCATTTTGCGACAATGATAATTCAAATGACAGGATCAGAACATAAGTACGTATAAAATAAAATAAAATCTGTATTTTTCTTTCGGATCATAGATGAAAAGGCATGACATTAAACAATAAAATAATTAACGAAAGATTGTATCAAATAAAAATTCAGTCATCAACAAAAAGTGGTCTTAATTATCTGACATAGTCAATCAATCTTACTAAAAGTAACACGGTCCACTTGTAACGTAACGTTTCCATCCAACCAGGAAAACAAGAGAGAGTGAAACTCAGACCAATCTGAACAACCCACATTTCGACGAGGAACACGTTACACGAAGTAAAAGGACCTAAAGAATAAAATCCATTTTCATGACCAAACCGCTTTTATTTTTGGTTATTACATTCATGTAATTTTCTTTCATTTCATTTTTTTTTCCTTTTTTATCACGTTATTTGTTATATTCATCACTTTCTTTTTTAATCTTCTTTTCTCTTTTTCTTTTACTTTCACCCCAATTCACCCCAAAATATAGTGCATTTATAATTTTCCTTTTGTTTTTTTAGACATAAGGCCATCTTTAATCTAAGATTTTTTTGGGTTCTTAAGTGAGTCTTATTTATACACATCACTCATTTTATCCTTTTCAACTTACGTACCTCATAAGTACCCAATTCCTCCAACCTAACATTTCCAAAAAAATTTACTAAATGGGCCCCTACCAATAACCCCACACCCTTAAGAAAATTTTGTTCTCTTACTAGCTCCTTCAAATGATGTCTTTGACCATTTAGATTCATCCTTCAACAATCACCATGTAGGCTCTAACCTGAAGGATTCATGTTCATTTTGAGAATAAATTGTATATGCATCTTGCATGATGTCAGTCTCGTTACTATTGCTTTTCTTTCTTTGACAGGCTTGTTTGTAGTACCTTGCAAATTTTTGAACTATTTTATTCAATTTCTGCCATCGAGATTTCAACTGTGTTGCTCCCTTCGCTTGCAAATGGCCGCAATACTCATTGTAATTATCTTTAATTCTTAACAAAAGAGAATCTGTTTTTTTTATCCCCACAACTGCATACTTGGAAATATTTAGCCATGGTTGAATGAGAAGTTTATCTTCCTTTCAGGTGAACCTTGCCCTTTGTTATTTTTAGTTGGTTCTTCTCTTTCTTGTTCATTGAGCATAATGTTATCCAACTCAATTTGAGAGAAAAAAACAATAGAGCTTGACATTCAAATGCAAATTCGGATGTTGTTTCTTGATCTTTTTCACAATATTTCCTTCCACTAGTACCCATTGAAGTGCCATGATTCATATCATGGGGTTAATTGGTGGTGATTGATATGTGCATTTTATAACTCATTTAGTATAGTTATTTTCACTAGATTGCATGCATTTTATTATGGTTTAGGATTAGTTAGGTATCTAATTGCATGTTTTTCCCTTCTTGTATCATGTTACATCTTTTTCTTTGTTTGTCATTGTTTTTAGGAAAATCTTGTAGGTTTCTTAGGCTTGGAAAGCAAAAATACTTACAATTGGAAGTCCTCAAGATGATTTGAATACCTTTGAGCACTTAGAAGTCCTTTTGGAAGGCAATGGAGTCATCCCAAAACATTTGGAAAGAAAAATCTTAGAGAAAAAATCTTGGAGACTTCACCACAATCTGGTGACACACGCCACCACTTGGTGGCACCTTTCCCTGATGCTGAAATAGTCCTTGCGCGTTTGCCACCATGTGGTGGTGCACCCCCTTGGAGCAAAAATCACTATTGCGCGTCTACCACCAGCTGGTGGTGTGTATCACCGTGCGGTGGGCGAAACTACTTGAAGGATTTCACAAGTTTTTAATTTTCTTTTGAGGATTAGCTTAGGCCCAATTTTAATTTAGATATAAATAAACCTTTCTAGGGATTCTACCTTTTATCTTTTAAACTCTATTCTAAGCACGGAGAATTGGGAGAATTGTTCTTCTTATTCTTCAATCTCTGGGTTAGTTTTATGTTTCCTTTATTTTCTATTTGGTGTTCTCTCATGACTATGTGTGAGTAGAACCTTTTCTTTCTAGGATTGGGGGTAGCCCTATGATTGTGTTAATGAATTGATTTCTGTTTGTCTATGTGCGATCTTGTTCCGCTTTGATTCTTTTTCTATTGATTTATTTATGTGAAACGAACTGGCCAACGTTTTTCATAATCTTAGGGATGTGGGGAAGTACTAAGAGGTGAACCCAAACACTGGGCCCATAGGAAAGGAACTGAGGTTTAGACCACGAAATTAGGTTAAAGCCTTCGAGGAATAATTGAATCAACAAAGAACTTAATGGGTCTAATTGAACACAGCCATCACGACAGTAGGTGGTAAATTTGGTTAGATACCCCTTCGTATCTTGAAAGAGAACGAAAGGTACCTTAGGTTAATTCACTTTCATTGAGAACAAGCGAAACACATAGGCAGCGAAATTAAGACATTAAACGTCATAGTGTGAAACCCTAATCCTGGAAGTCTTCCTATTTGAATTACATTCAATTTTTAATTAAAGCTTTATTTAATTTCTAAATTGCATTTTTTTTTCAATTGCTCTGCCCTAAATTTCCCAATCAAAATTCTTTTTGTTTAATTTTTATTTAGCAATAATCACTGAACACGCAATCCCTGTCGAGACGATCTTTTAATTATTACTTGACGACAATTGTGTACTTGCGGTTTTTCCACATCAAGTTTTTGGCGCTGTTGCCGGGGACTGCACCTTTGGCTCGGTGATTTTTGCTTTGTAAAAAAAATAATACTAAAAATAAAAAATATTTAAACAAAACTTCTTTCCTAAAATTCTTGTTTTTATTTTTCTTTTATTTATTTTCTTTTTCAGACTTCATGGGTTCTTTTCTTTTGTAGACAATTCTCTCTATGTATGCCAAGATCTCTCCGACTTGGAGAACCAATTGAAGTGATCCCCGAGATTGAGAGAACCTTCCGTAGAAGGCTGAGACAACAAAGATTGAAGCACAGAGTGAGTACTATTCAAGTAGTCACAAAAGCCATGGCAGAAGAACAAGTGACTAGACCATTGAAGGACTTTGCCACCCCACCGATCCGTAGGTTGCCAACTGGAATAGCCCGTCCAACTATAAGGGTAAATGCCAACTTCGTGATACCTCCATCTTTGCTAAGCATGCTCAAGCATAATCAATTTAGCAGGTTGCCCTCAAAAGACCCCACGGAACACCTGCAAGGTTTCTTGGAAGTATACGAGACTCAGCACTTCCAAGGAATCTCAGTTGATGCACTCTGCCTACGCTTGTTTCCTATAATCTTAACAGGCAAGGCGAGAGCTTGGATGAGAACTCTTCCCAGGAATGTTGTCACCACCTGGGATGCATTTGAGAAGGCTTTCCTCAACAAGCACTATCCACCGTCTAAGACAGGTGAAATAAGGTGATAGTGAATCATTTGCTAAAGCTTGGGAGAGGTTCTCCGGATATTTGCTTGCATGTCCTCATCATGGATTCGAGAAGGAACTCACAATCCATTTCTTTCACAATGGATTGGATTACCCTAGTAGAATAGCGCTGTACTCTATGGCTAGAGGAGGCTTCATGGACAAGCCCTTTGATGAAGGACTGGAGATCATTGAATCAATGGCAGCAAATCAATGCCATTGAGTAGGTGAGCAAGGCAACACCTTGTGGAGAGTTGCCTCAGGTAAGTATGAGGTGAACAACATCGATCTTCTTTTGGCCAAAGTTAATGCCTTGAATTTAAAGATTGATAAATTTGAAAAAGGCAATGTCAATTTGGTCGGTGCTACTAACCTTTTCTGTGAGATTTGTGGTGTGTAAGGACATATAGCAATTGACTACCAAGCTGGAGTACCTGAGGGGCTAGAGGAGCAAGTAGAAAATGTTGCTGCGAAGCATAATTTTTACAACTACCCCAAGAAGGAGAAATTTGACCCGTACTCAAATACTTACAATCCGGGATGGAAAGCTCATCCTAATTTCTCCCACCAAAGTAACCTGGGTCAAGGGGGTATTCGGTAGCAAAATTTCTAGCAACCCTCCGCTTTCAATAAAGGATCGGGTAGTCCAAGTCACTAACCACCACAGGACCAAACCCAATAATCACTGTTGAGGCTTGAAAATCTGATGTCTGATTTTATATCAAGCCAAAAGTAAACCAATGAGACAGTGAGTAGCTCTATCAAAGAGCTAACTACTAAGATAGATGGAGTGGTAATGCACAACAAAATGCTGGAAGGCCAAATGTCTCAAATGGCTCAATTCCTCCCTACCACTAGCCGAACCCCCAGTAAGTTTCCAAGTAAGCCTGAAGTTAACCCAACTGAGCATGCCAATGCTATTACCATGAGAAGTGGCAAGGTGTTAGACGAACTTGTGTCTAACAAAGTGAAGAAGGGTTTGGAGGAAGTAGTAGAGGAAACACAACCCATGATTGAAAAAGAAAAAGACAATTTTGCTGAGAAAGAGGTTGTGTCTCCACTGGCTTCTCCCAAGGCCTATCAACCACCCATTCTTTTTCCTCAAAGATTAGCTAGAGCAAAATTGGATAAACAATTTGCAAAATTTTTGGAAATGATCAAGCAAGTGTATGTTAATATCCCTTTTATTGAGGTGTTGCAACAAATGCCTACTTATACAAAATTCATCAAGGATATATTGGCTAATCGAAGGAGGGTGGATGAAAGAGAGATCGTGGCCTTGGTCCAACAAAAGCTTCCAAAGAAGCTTTAAGGATTCGGGTAGTTTCTCGGTGTCATGCTTGATAGGAAATATACGATTTGAAAAAGCCTTGTGTGACCTTGGGGCTAGTATGAGCTTAATGCCCCTTTCTGTTTGTAAGAGGTTGGACATGGGCAAACTAAAGCCCATTGGTATGTCCATTCAATTGGTAGACAGATTCGTCAAACACCCTGTAGGTGTTCTTGAGGATGTACCTGTGCGAATAGGCAAATTCTTGATTCCGGATGATTTTGTTGTGTTAGAGATGGAGGAAGATTCTTAGATCCCTATCATCTTAGGTAGGCCTTTCCTGGCCACAGCTGGTGTAATAATTGATGTTAAGAGTGGTAAATTGTCTTTATTTGTTGATGGTGAAGTTCTAGAATTTAATGTGGCCAAATCTCTTAAACAACCATCTTTTGAGAATAATTGTTACAGGATTGATCTGTTGCACCTAGCATCGGAACCTGAGGAAATGAGGACTTATTTTATGGACCATCTTAAGGCCTTCTTAACTGGAGAAATTTTTCTGGACGTTGGGGATTTAAATAATGAGTTTGCAAATTTAATTGAGTCAGCCCCAATCCTTTAGTCTAATAAGGCCATCATAGGGATGCTTGAGACAAAGCCCAAAGATGTGGAAGAAGAGGTAGCTCCAAAGGGAGAATTAAAACCTTTACCTTCTACCCTAAGGTATGCATTTCTTGGCCTTAACTCTTCTTATCATGTGATTGTGAGTTCTAGTCTAAATGAGGTGGAGACGAACAAATTGCTGATTAAGCTCCACAAATATAAAAAGGTGATAGGCTATTCCATTAGTGACATCAATGGGATTGATCCTTCCTTTGGCATTCATAGGATTTTAATGGAGGTAGGTCATAGACCATTCGTTAACCGTCAAAGGCGGTTAAATCCTAATATAAAGGAAGAAGTGAGAAAAAAGGTCTTAAAGTTATTGGATGCTGACGTGATTTACCCAATCTCGGACAACCCATGGGTAAGCCCAGTTTATGTGGTCCCCAAAAAGGGTGGGATGACTATTATAAAAAATGATCAAAATGAAATAATTCCCACTAGGACGGTCACAAGGTGGTGAATGTGTGTTGATTATAGGAAATTAAATAGCGCCACACGTAAAGACCATTTCCCTCTTCCATTTATTGATCAAATGCTTGAAAGGTTGGCTAGGCATTCTTCTTTTTGCTATTTGGATGGGTAATTGGGATTTCATCAAATCCCTATTCACCCTCTTGATCAGGATAAGACTACATTTACTTGTCCTTATGACACTTTTGCCTATAGGAGGATGCCTTTCGAGCTGTGTAATGCCCCAGCCACCTTTCAAAGGTGCATGACTGCCATTTTTAGTGATTTAATTGAAAATATCATGGAAGTATTCATGGATAATTTCTCTGTTTATGGAACTAACTTTGATGACTGTTTGCTCAATCTATCTAAAGTCTTGCAGAGATGTGTAGATGTGAACTTGGTATTGAATTGGGAGAAGTGCCATTTTATGGTACAAGAAAGAATTGTTCTCAGGCATTTAGTCTCGAGGCGAGGCATTGAGGTGGATAGGGCAAAAATTGCAGTGATCAAAAAATTGCCCCCACCTGTGAATGCGAAGGTAGTCCGAAGTTTCCTCGGACATGCTGGTTTTTACTGGCGCTTTATTAGAGATTTTTCCAAGATCTCTAAGCCACTATCTAACTTGCTTGTGAAGGATACACTGTTTAACTTTGATTCTACTTGTATGAATGCCTTTTGTAGATTGAAAGAAGCCTTTATTACAACTTTTTATTCTTCAGACTCCTGATTAGACCCTCCTATTTGAAGTCATGTGCGACGCCAGTGACTTTGCTATAGGAGCTGTCTTGGGCCAACAGAAGGACAACAAAGTTCATGCCATTTATTATGCCAACAAAACACTTGATGGGGCCCAGGCAAATTATGTTACTACTGAGAAGGAGCTACTTGTAGTGGTTTATGCTTTTGAGAAGTTTAGATCCTATTTGGTAGGGTCGAAAGTCATTGTTTACACAAACCATTCTGCCCTAAAGCACCTCCTGAACAAAAAGGATGCAAAGCCTAGACTTTTGAGGTGGATCCTTCTCCTTCAAGAATTTGACTTGGAAATTCTTGATAGGAAGGGAATAGAGAACCTAGTAGTTGATCATCTCTCCCGCCATGAGCATTCTCTGGGAGTGAAAGATGACCGCCCCATTGATGATTCCTTTCCGGATGAGCATCTGCTGTTAATTTCTGATAAAAGCCCGCCTTGGTATGCAGATTATGTCAATTATTTGGCGAGCGAAGTTCTTCCATTTGATTTCACCTACCAATAGAAGAAGAAATTCTTCTCAGACTTGCAGCATTTTATTTGGGATGAACCATACATGTATAGGAGGTGTAGGGATGGTATATATCGGCGGTGCATTGCTGAAGTTGAAACTTCCCAAATCCTTGAGTCCTGCCATTCTTCCGCTTAAGGGGGCATGTTAGTACTTCAAAGACAGTAGCAAACATTCTTCAGGCTGGTTTTTACTGGCTAAATATGTTCAAAGATACTTGGACATTTGTCACTGCTTATGATAGGTGTAAAGAATCGGGAATATTTCCCGAAAGCATGAGATGCCCTTTAATGGTATCCTTGAAGTTGAGATTTTTGATGTCTGGGGGATTGACTACATAGGGCCTTTTCCACCCTCTCATGGTTACAAGTATATTCTTGTGGTGGTGGACTATGTCTCAAAATGAGTAGAGGCCATACCTGCCCAAACCTGTGATGCCAAAACAGTAATCAAGCTCTTCAAGAAGATAATCTTACCGCGATTTAGGGTGCCTAGAGCTGTTATAAGTGATGGAGGTTCTTACTTCATTGAACGACAATTCGAGACTCTCTTAAAGAAGTATGGAGTGACTCACAAGGTTGCAACACCTTATCACCCTCAAACAAGCGGCTAGGTGGAGATATCTAATAGGGAGATTAAAAATATTCTAGAGAAGATAGTTTCCAAGACAAGGAAGGATTTGTCCCTCAAGCTGGATGACGCTCTATGGGCTTATTGCACTGCCTACAAGACTCCGATCGGTATATCACCATACCATTTAATTTATGGTAAGCCCTTCCACCTTCCAATCGAGCTTGAGTATAAAGCATTATGGGTTGTCAAGCTGTTGAATTATGACTTAAAGGCAGCTGCTGAAAGGGGAAAGCTCGAGTTGAACAAGCTAGATGAAATATGCCTAGACTCTCATGAGAATGCGTGGATCTACAAGGACAGAACAAAAAGATGGCATAATCAATACATTCATCGAAGGAAGTTTAAAGAAGGTGACCTCGTCCTGTTGTACAATTCCAAACTACGACTTTTCCCCAGAAAGTTGAATTCTAGATGGTCTGGTCCTTTTAAGGTCCAGAAGGTATTCCCAGACGGAGTTGTGGAATTTAAAAGCCAAAACAAGGACTCCTTTAAGGTTAACAGGCAGAGGTTAAAATTATATTTCACTAGTGAACAAATTGAGAAGGCAATGTCTGTTATCCTTCTTGATCCTGCCCCTTGTGAATGAATTTATCAAGAGTCAGGCTTGTGACCTTAAACAAGCGCTCCTTGGGAGGCAACCCAAGTATTTTATGTTGCATTCTAGGATTTTCTAACCAAAAAAATAAAATAAAAAAAATTGATAAATATATTTAAAGATTGGAGTTGTTTTTTGCTTTTGTGTCCATTTTAAGTGTCAAACAAACCAATGCATTGGACATAAAGGAGCACCAAGCATTCCCGGGAGTGAAATGTAGAAATAAAAATTTGTAACTCAATGCTGGAAGGAACCACCATGGAGTGAGCTACTCCACTTAAGGGTGATCAATGCGCAATTCTTCGCACCATCGTCAAACCTAGTGCCACCAGGTGGTGAGAAAGACCACCAAGAGGTGAGAAATGCACTACACTAAGCCACCAAGTGGTGGCCAGGGCCACCAACAAGTGATCAACGTGCTCAACCATGCATAGAAGACCTCTGTGTGCGCCACCAAAGGGTAATCATAGCCACCAGGAGATGGTGGATGGGCAAGATGCATCAAATGCGCACCAAGGGATGCGCCACCCGTTGGTGGCAAGTGCCACCACAAGGTGGCCCCCTTTTAAAAAAAGAAGAAGGAGGAGGTGGGATGTTATGCGCCACCTGTGGGTGGCAAGTGCCACCACGAAGTGGCGCCCCCTTAAAAAAAAGGGGGAGGGGAAGGAAGGCTGGAGGACGCTACTGCAAATGCCACCTGTGGATGGCATGTGCCACCATGGGGTGGCACGACTAAAAAAAAAAAAAAGAACCCTCCCCACCTAAAACCCTTCCTCCCCCCTCCCCCTGACACCCCCCCCTCCCCTTCTTTCTTCTTTTCTTTTTCTTCTTCCTCCCAACTCGCTGCCTCCCCCATTCCAAACCCTCACTCCCTTACCCAACCTTACATACCCACACCCCTAATCCTTTCAATTCCACTCCCAAACTCATTTTCTCCATTCCTTTTCACCTTTCCACTCACCTTTTACCCACACCCCCATACCACCACCTCCATTAAAGCCCACTCTCAAGCTTCCAACCCTACCCACATTCTACCTCTATTTCTCTCTATTATCCTAATTTCACACTACCCACACCTTCCTTCTCAGCCCAAACCCTCTTTCCTCCTTTTTCCCCTTCCTCCATTTTCAAAGGTTACTATTCATCATCTTCTACCTCTACCATGTTTGCCAAAAGGTCCGGAACGATGCTAGCATTTCCTCCAAAGGAAAATCCCCCAAAGCCTCTCTCAAGAAGCCCCCCTCCAACAATCATGGGATTGAATGTACTAGTGATGAACAACACTGACACTATGTTCTTCTTTATAACCGCCCCATTATTCCTATAATTTATTAGGATGCGGCTATTGTTGACACTCTAGGCTTTACTACTGAGGCTCAGTTTATGTTTGATAATATTGGTTGGCGCTAGTTCATTAAATTCCAATATCTTGTTTATGATCATATTACTTATGAACTGATGAAGGAGTTATCTACTTCCGATTGTTCAACACTAGCCATACTTTGACTTTCACTGAAGTTAATAACATGTATGGTTTTCTTGTTAGGGGTTCACGATAAACTAATCCCTTTGGTTTTTTCGACCAATAAACATGGGGCAAATTTGGTGGCTTTAGTAATTTCCGTGCTTGGCTATCTAATTCCATCCAACTAAACTACCCCCTTACCCAAACCATGCAACGCTTCATGGCTTGCACCATCTTTGGAAGATCTGACAGCCAAGGCCATGTTCGATTGATTGAGCTTTTATTCTTATAGGCTATGTTAACCCCTAGGAGTAATATTGATTACGGGGCCCATATGGTCCGTCACTAGTTGAAAATTGCTAAGCAGGAGAGTGGCTCTATTACTTTTGGTAGGTTGTTGACCTCTATTGCCATTTATGTTCAGCAGCAAAATGAACTTCACTGGTTCTGCCCTCGCCCTAATTCAGTTGGTGTTTTGGATATGGACTATTGCCTCAAGCACCACATTGTGCGCAAGAGAGTGGAAGGATATTTCTTCCTCATAGCTAATATTGGCCTCCGCTACTTCTTGCCTGACCCCTCTCGATCTACCAGTTTCAGCGATCCTTTCCATCCTATGTTACTAATGACCATTTGCCTATTGCCACCAACCCACCTCTTGTCACTCTACCACCACCTACTGCTCCTACTTCCATCGACTAGCTTACTACCCACATGTCCTCCCTTCTATTTGAACTCTAAGCACATCGTGTGGAATTCCAAGTGCATCACATTGCCTTCCTAGAGCACCAAGCTGAGTTTCAAGCCCACTATGTCGAATTTGATGACTTCGAGGCTCAAGTGCAGGCACATTAAGGTCTTTCCCCACCTTCGAGCCCATCTCTTCCATATCCACCCTAGTAAGTTTCTTCTCCCCCTTTCCCTTAGACCTTTTGGTTTACATTGGGGACAATGTAATTCTTAAAGTTTGGGGTTGTTGGGGGTATCTATGAGTTTATGTTCATGTCTTGCATTGCATTTTAGGACTTTTATCTTGCTTAATTCTTGTCTTGCATATCATTTAGGACTATAAATTGCTAGCATTAAACTCCCTTGTACTTCATTTTATTTCTGTGTGCATAATAAGTTTTGAATCCTTTAAGTTGGGTGCCTAATATGCTAAGTTTTGCTGGGACAATATAGCATTAGATGATCCTTAGGCAAGTTAAGAATTAGCATAAACTCTCCTATTTGAATGCCTGCACTGATTTAAGCCATAAATGTGAGATTTAAGCCTATATGGGGGTAGCTATTCACTACACAATTTACCCCCAAATTCATTCTTTGAGTGTGACATTCTCATTATTGTTATCCTCTAGAACTTGCTTTGGAACCTTTTTGAAGCAACACAATTCTGTTTGCATGAATGAGCATGATCAAGGCACTTAGGAATTTATTCTTCAGACCCTAGAGTTATAATTAAACATGATCACTAGTTGCCCCCTTGAGCCATACACTGAATGATTTTCTTTTGTACCTTAATGGTTGAAAGTTTTGTGCTTATTGGTACCCTGTAAAGTGTATTGTGGCAACTTTGTATTAAGTTTGGGGTTCTCGTGTAATGTTCGGTAAATTTGACTCTTGCTTAGGAATGTTGAGTTTTGAATTGAGAAAAAGCTAAAATAAATAAAAATAAAGTGTGTTTAAATAAATGAAAAGGGAGGCTGCAAAGGAAAGCAAGAGGAATGCTAAGTTTGAAATGCACCCCATTTGTCAAAAACTGTAATGCTTGATATGCTTTACAGGGTATTGTACTTGCTTGTAAAATGATGAGCCCTTTGTGTTCCTTTTCCTTCAATTCCTCACCTTAATGTTTTATCCCTAGCCCCATTACAACCGGACGAAAGACCTTGTGACTCATTTGTGTACTCGGGATATTTTAGTGGAGGTAAGGTTCCTTAACAAGCCTATGGTAGGATACTTTGATTGAGAATGGTTGAGTGAAATTGCCATGTCCTTAAACACTTTGAGTGTAGAAAGGTAAGTGATCTAGTTAGTGTAGGCATTGATTTTGGAGACCTAAGCTCTAATTGGATTTTCCTATGATCATCAATATGTTTAACTTGCTTGCTGCATGTACTTTTCATTTCCTGTGCCCCACTAATTGGATTCCTTGATGTTTGGTAATGCCATAGTGATTGCTTGAGGACAAGCAAATTCTTAAGTTTAGGGTTATTTGATGTATGCATTTTATAACTCATTTAGTATAGTTATTTTCACTAGATTGCATGCATTTTATTATGGTTTAGGATTAGTTAGGTATCTAATTGCATGTTTTTCCTTTCTTGTATCATGTTACGCCTTTTTCTTTGTTTGTTGTTGTTTTTAGGAAAATCTTGTAGGTTTCTTAGGCTTGGAAAGAAAAAAGACTTACAATTGGAAGTCTTCAAGATGATTTGAATACCTTTGAGCACTTGGAAGTTCTTTTGGAAGGCAATGGAGTCATCCCAAAGCATTTGGAAAGCAAAATCTTAGAGAAAAAACCTTGGAGACTTCACCACCATCTAGTGGCACCCGCCACCACCTGGTGGCCCCTTTCCCTGATGCTGAAATAGTCCTACCACCATGTGGTGGTGCACCCCCCTGGAGCAAAAATCACTGTTGCGCATCTACCACCAGCCAGTGGTGTATATCACTATGTGGTGGGCAAAAATACCTGAAGGATTTCACAAGTTTTTAATTTTCTTTTGAGGATTAGCTTAGGCCCAATTGTAATTTAGATATAAATAAACCTTTCTAGGGATTTTACTTTTATCTTTTAAACTCTATTCTAAGCATGGAGAATTGGGAGAATTGTTCTTCTTCTTCTTCAATCTTCGGGTTAGTTTTATGTTTCCTTTATTTTCTGTTTGGTGTTATCTCATGACTATGTGTAAGTAGAACCCTTTCTTTCTAGGATTGGGGGTAGCCCCATGATTGTGCTAATGAATTAATTTTTGTTTGTCTATATGTGATCTTGTTCCTCTTTGATTCTTTTTCTATTGATTTATTTATGCGAAACGAACTGGCTGACATTTTTCATAATCTTAGGGATGTGGGTAAGTACTAAGAGGTGAACCCAAACACCGAACCCATAGGAAAGGAATTGAGGTTTAGACCACGAAAGAAAGTTAAAGCCTTCGAGGAATAATTGAATTAACAAAGAACTTAATGGGTCTAATTGAACACAGCCATCACAACAGTAGGTGGTAAATTTGGTTAGATACCCCTTCGTATCTTGAAAGAGAACAAAAAATACCTTAGGTTAATTCACCTTCATTGACAACAGAGAAACACATAGGTAACGAAATTAAGACATTATACATCATAATGTGAAACCCCAATCTTGGAAGTCTTCCTATTTGAATTACATCCAATTTTTAATTACATCTTTATTTAATTTCTAAATTGCATTTTCTTTCAATTGCTTTGCCCTAAATTTCCCAATCAAAATTCTTTTTGTTTAATTTTTAGTTAGCGATAATCACTAAACACGCAGTCCCTATGGAGACGATCTTTTAATTATTACTTAACGACAACTGTGCATTTGCAGTTTTTCCATATCAATGATTGAAACTTGGGAAATTGATATGAAAATGAGAGCATCAGAAATTGAAAATTGCCTATATTTAGGTTATTTTGTGTGTTTGGTGAAAGAGTTTAATGGTCATGCACTGTCAGTGCAAAAAAATTTACACTTTCAACTAATAGAAATTCACCGTTAGTAAGACTTTTAAAATATTTATTATAAAACTCAACAAACTTACAATAAATGGTGGCTTGTGAATGGATGACAGTGTAAAACTACTTTATACTGTCAATACATGACCTGTTGTCTCTTGGTGAAAATGGAGGATTTTCAAAATTTGGATTAGTGAGAGATTGACAATTTTGCATCAAATTTAACCAAGGATTGGGATTGAATTGGTTTAGACTCATTGAATGAAAACAAATAAAAAAGGAACTTGACAATTTGAGATATATGAGTAAAAAAAAATGGATGAGATAGAACTTTGAGAGAATATGTGTAAAAAGGATAAAGAAATTTGATGGAGAACAAATACGAGAAATTGGAGAAGATTGGTTGTGTAAAAAAATTTTATGTTAGTCATGTTTATATACATGCAAATATTAATATTTAAATCAAACAACAGTTGCAAGTTACAATGGCTATTAAAATTTTAATGTTAAAATTTTGTAACATTACATGCTTAACACTAAAATTTGTATATGCCACTCTACACAATTTCAAGCACACGGAGTTCATAATTTGTTGCACGTTAGCTTCCAATCACAATTTGTTTCAACCCAAATTAACTTCTAAATTAGTTTTTATATTTTAAAATTGCAAAAACGAACATGCTACCCCACAATTATCAACTAGGAATTGGTGTTTGTAGCAACACCCAGTCCTTAACAAGAATCTGCTCTAACACTATACACTTAATACGAACTGCTCCTTCATTAGAAGCACTTCCAACTTTTGTATCGTTGCAAATGCCATAAGAAACAACTTGAGACAAAGGCATTTTCTTCATGAAATTACAAATTACATTACTTTATCAATTGTCATGTAAAAATTTATGTTTATATTTTTTATAAATAAATACAAAATTTATTTATAATTAAACTCTATAAAAAATAAATACAAAGATCTCTTATGAAAACGTCCTCGCAAAATTTCAAGAGTATTCAAATCCAAACATTCAATTAATTATCCATTAACCCTAAATCCCTAATTCACCCACAGAGAAAGCATACCTCTTTTTAATTTTTTTAAAAATATCTTGAGGAGGACTAGGAACACATACTTCTTTTGATCAAAATTTATTAAAAATTATAAAATTATGAGAGATATTTATTAAATAAGATATGAGACCCATTTTATGATTTTTAATAAATTTCAATAAAAAAATGTATTTAGAAGAATCTCTTGTAAACATTTCTCAAATATTTTTATAATGGGTTAAATATATTTTTAGTCCCTAAACTTTTCTCAATTTTCACTTTTAGTCCCTAAACAAAAAATTGACCAGTCTTGGTCCAATATATTTTTCATCCATTAACATTTTTAGTCTCTGCTGTTAAGTTCCACCATTAAGTGATGACGTGGCAACCATGTGGGTTGCCACATCATCAACTTGTCTGATGTGGTTGTCATGTCATCATTTTTGATAAATTATGATTTTAGTCCATAATCTTTACACAATCTCAATAATTTTTTGACTAGTCTTAGTCCTTCATCCTTTTATGAAATTTATTTTTAGTCCCTCAACAATTTTTTAACTGGTCTTAGTCTTTCAACTATTGTTTGTCATTATTTTTAGTCCATCCATCAAGTATCACTGTTAAGTAATGATGTGACAACCATGTTGACAGTCACGTTACTTGTTATGTGAACTATTAGTTTGACTTAGTAATCACATGATAAAATGTTGCTGGTTCAATACATTTTTGAGCATTTTCTAAGGTGCTACAAATTTTTTGGCAATGTAAAACTGCTAGAAAAATGGTTTGAAAATTTAGAAAAAAAAAATATAAAAGGAGATGCAATGAGCAAACTCAACAACCTCCAATTCAAATTTAAAAAAAAAAAATAGAAAAGGAGATGCAGTAAGCAAAATCAACAATCCCGTCCTGACTTTGATAGGAAAAACTCGCTTTGACCAAGTTTAGGTTTTCTCCTATTTTTACATTTTTTTATAATTTTATTATATATATATATATATATATATATGAGTTAAGTTTTTTCATACTTTTATTTTTTATAATTATTAAAAACATAAATTATTTATTTTAATAGTTAAATAATTTAAATTATAATAATAATTAAATAACAAACTTATAATTATAGATTTAATTAAAAATATAATTTAATTCTTAAATTTTTTATTTTAAGTTCTTTGTTATTTATTAATTTTTATATATTATTTGAATTAAAATATAATTAATAAATTAATATATAATTTATTTAAAACTATATAACTAAATTAAAATTGTACAAAAAAAAAAGTGACGGGTTCCTTGTGGGTTTACCTGAACCCCGATAAAATTAACAGGGATGGAGATAGGATTCAAGATATAAACTCGCCTCTTTTAAACCTGCACCCACCCCACTTTTTAAGAGGACGAGGAGAATAAAGCCTACCTTGACCCCCCTTATTGTGATGCCAACATCAAACTAGTAATTCACATGGCAAGTCACCTAACTATCAATGTAGTTGTCACATCATTACTTAACGGTGATACTTGATGAGATGGGCTAAAAACAATGATGAATACTAGTTAAGAGACTAAGATTGGTCAAAAAATTGTTACGGGACTAAAAGTGAATTTCGTAAAATAATGAAGGACTAAGACTGGTCAAAAAATTGTTGAGAGACTAAAAGTAAATTTTATGAAAAGATTAGGAACTAAAAACATAATTTACTAAAAAAATGTACACATGACAGTCACGTTAGACTAGTTGATAACGTGGTAACTCATGTGTCTGTCACTTCATCACTTAACGGTGAAACTTAACGGCAAGGACTAAAAGTGTTAATGGAAGAAAAGTATAGGAACTAAGACCAGTTAATTTTTTGTTTAGAAACTAAAAGTAAAATCAAGAAAAGTTTAGGAAGTAAGAACATATTTAACCCTTTTATGATTCAAAGAAAAAAATGAAAAGGAGAGTGGGGTCTATGCAGTGTTACTTACTGGTCACTTATGAGTTAAGGTGCCACTGCCCAATTGGATTGACAACTAAATTTCAAAGTCTGAAACGATTCCTCTCACGGTCTCTAACTTGCTAACTTTTTGCTATCATTCCATCAGCCATGAGTTTCCAAGACATCCAAGGTGGGCCCAACCCTCCCTCTCGCCGGAACCAGTCGCCGTCGCAGGCCATCGCTGCCGGAATTTTCCAGATCAACACCGCCGTCGCTACTTTCCGGCGACTCGTGGATGCCGTTGGAACCGTTAAAGACACTCCCGAACACCGTCAGAAGCTGTACCTTCACGTTACCCCCTTCTCTCTCTTTCTCTAATTTTTGTTTCTTTGGTTCTTTTTTCGTTTCTGTGTTTTCACTATGGCGTGTTTGGTAGGCACAATACGAGGCAGAGGATATTGCAGCTGGTGAAGGATACTTCCGCTAAGCTCAAATCCTTGACTGAATCTGATCGTGAAAATGCCAGTGTACGCTCCACTTATTTTCTTTTATTATTATTATTATTATTTTATATTTCGCTATTTTTTCTTTTATTTGATGCTTCAATTGTGACTTCGAATTTTGATTACTCACAATTGATCATATTCGTAAATCACTAGTCATAACATACCCTAGAAAAGAGCGAGACAAAAAAAAAAAATCCAAAATATTCAACCCTTGTTGAACAGGAAACTAGTGAACAATAGCGTGTCGTGTACCAAAAGTGAATTGTTCATACCCTAGCGATGATTTCTGGTTTTGCAATTGACTTTTGGCCTTGTATTTGGTACTCCAATTTTTCTGTTTATTTTATTAGAGTTTAATTGCTATACACAGTGTAAAATTTTGACATTTTTACACTGTCAACTAATTGAAAATCAGCTTTAGTGCGATTTTTAGGATGATTATTGTCAAACTTAACAAACTTACCATATATAGTGAGTTATGATTGGATGACAGTGTCAAACTGTTTTACATTGTTATTGCATAGCTTATTTTTTCATTTTATTATGCTTGAAAAATATGAAGAATTTCATTTGAATATCTCACATTGAAAATGTCATCTAATTATGAATTGCTATGTATGTATGGTAAAATTGTTGACTTTAGTAATAATTATTTAAGTCGTATGTAGGGTAATTTCTAATTGGTTGACAGTGTACTAAGAGTGTATCAAAATTAAACTCAGCTATGAATTCTAGCAATGAAAAAGGAAAAAAAAAAAAAAAGTTTGGATGTTAGTTAACCCTACTTGTTCTTCTTCATCTAACCCAGGCCAGTAAGAAAATTGAGGATGCTAAACTTGCAAGAGATTTCCAAACCACATTGCAAGAGTTCCAGAAAGTGCAACAGCTTGCTTCTGAGCGCGAATCAAGTTACACCCCTGCCGCCCCTTCTTTACCATCAAGGTCAATCATTCTTTGCATAATATAATAGTAAAAAAAATTACTTCTATACTGTTCAAAATCTAATTATGCCATTTTTTTTTCTTCCTTTTGATTTGAGCTCCCCTCTATCATTTGTGTTTGTGAACAGCTCTGGCTCTGGTGAAGAATCGGTTGGGATAGAAGTGGAAAGGCAGCCTTTTATCAGAGGGCAAATGAGGTAAGTCTGCAACATTTCAGCTATTTCACAGGACCAATTGAATTCTATTTGATCTTTATCTTATCGTTGTAAGTAATATATAAACAATATGCATTTTTGTATGACAGATGTATAGTTTGTTTTTGGCTTATTCAACTCTTGATTGAAGTATAATTTTTCATGGTCTGATTTGCTTGATCACTGAAATAAAACTGCAGGCAAGAGATACTTTTATTGGATAATGAAATATCCTTCAACGAGGCCATGATTGAGGAAAGAGAACAGGGAATTAGAGATGTAGAAGAGCAAATTGGACAAGTAAATGAAATATTCAAGGACCTAGCTGTTCTGGTCCATGATCAGGGTGTTATTATTGGTAAATAAGATTACCATTTTACTTGCTTCTTGTTGCTACAACATTTAGTTATTCTCTTCGTTCATATTCTACCCATCATTGTGGCAGATGACATTCAATCAAATATTGATGCTTCTGCTGGTGCAACAATCCAAGCTAGGGGCCAGCTAGTCAAGGCTTCCAAAAGTGTGAAATCCAGAACCTCATGGGTGAGTCATAAAGATCTTATCATACTAAATGAGCTCTAATAATGGTTAAACACAATCAAGTTGTGGCTTCCCTCGAAGTGGAGCTAGTTAACTTTGTAGTCATTGGAATATAATGCCATCAATTTCATGTATGACATTTGGAATTCATTTTTCAGAATATGATCGATTTGTCTTATTTCTTATGAATGGCACTATCTGCACACTACCCTTACATGTTGACATCTGCACTCAACTCATTGGCTACTTATAGAAAAATATTCCAAGCTTGGAAGAAGCGCAAGAGTTGCATGCAACATTATTCTTTTACTAGTAACGTTATTACACCTGTACATCATTCTTATAATATATGACTTCTCATTTAATATTTCTTACTTTGCAGTGTTGGTGGGTGCTTGGAATTTTTGTGGTCGTGCTGGTCATCTTAATTATTGTACTCATTCTTTAGTGTGCAAGTGCATACAAGTAGGACAGATTTTTCATTCCTTCTTTGTTACTTTTCCGAGATTGATTTGAATTGATGAATCTTCCCATATTTCGTGAGTGTTTTGTGGCGTGAAGAGTGTTTTGACCAAAAGAAATGTGTTAGACAGTACTGCAATGCAGTTTCCTATGTCGACTGCGCATTTTGCAGCTGGAAGTTGGGTGAAGTGAGTGAGGTAAAGCGATTTTAAGAAAAGTTGTCCTGTATTTGTGACATAGATTTGCATTGTAGAATTTGTAGTTGTTGTTTAGACAAGAATTTGCAAGCCATGTGCATTAAGTTACCAATTTCTTGACGGCGAGTGCCTTCCCTGTGTGCATATCATAACGTCCATGCTGCATTATACAATTCTCTCTTCCAACCCTCCTCTGCATAATTGTTTAGCATCGCATTCAAGTAATAGTCTGTTTTTGTATTCAAATTATGATATTATAGACTTTTTAATTACTTAATTGAGCTTGCTTTTCACTTGAGCTGCTATTAAATTGCAAAGGCTTAATTGCACTTTGTGCCATTCAAGTTTTATTATTTTGCGAATTTTGTCACCGTATATTTTTTTTTTCTCGCATTTTGTCATACTATTTTTTAAATTTTGCGAATTTTGCCCAATTGTGCAAATTTTTATTTAATGAATAGTTGATGATTGGGCAAAATTTGCAAGATTTCAAAAATAGGATAGCAAAATGCAAGAAAAAAAAATACAATGACAAAATTTTCAAATTGATAAAACTTGGTTGGTACAAAATACAATTAAACCAATTGCGAAAGAAGCATATCAAGTATTAACAACAGAATTCACAATCATATAACATAATAAAATAATTATGTTAAAATATATAAGGTAATGCAATGTATATAATTTTCAAAAGATTTTATAATAAAATAAATAAATTTAAACTCAGTGATAGGGATATGGTTATATACTACGTATGTAATTGGGATTAATAGCATTTATATGTTATTTGTCTGTTTACATTTCTTACTAATCACTTTTAATTATTATCTTATGAATTTCCTTCAATTAAATTGTGTTATTTAGATAAAATTTTATTAATATGTTATTATTTATCCATTTATATTTAATTAAATTAAATAAGTAATTGTAATTAAAAGTGGCTAGTGAAAATTACGGAAGAAGAACGTGTAATTGAAAGTGCAAATACTGTTATTATTACTGACATGTATTACTGTCATAAAAAAAATAATTACGTGTATTACACTAATATAATCTTTATATAATGTACATATGGATTTTATATAGATGAAGTTAGTTTTTGCTTCGTCTACTGGCATGTTTGGGATAGTTGAAATTTTGAAATTTTAGTTGTTTTTGAACAAAAAAAAGATGTTTGTGAAATAATTTGTTTGTTCGAGACATTAGTTGAAATTTGTAAATTTTTTTTTTTTTTTGAAAAATAAGTTGAAATATTGCATCTGAACTTTTGTAGCTTATGATTGTTTTTCAACAGTTTTTTTTTTTTCTTTTACAAATGTAATGCCCAAACTATCCACAAATTTCTCAACTTTTTTCTCTTCCAATTGTTTACCCAACAACTTTTACCCTTTTTTGTAATTTATTATATAAAAGCTGATTTTTATTTTTTTGTATCCAAACAAAATTAATTATTTTAAATCACTTTTCAGTAAATTTATCCAAACAAAAATTAATTTTGATTATAAACGATTATAACAATAATTTATTATACATGTAATTGATTATTGAAATAATTTAATTTTCGCAACTGTCTCAACTTTAGATGGGAAATTAAAAAATTATAAATTTAATTAAGTAATGGGATAGATTTTAACAATTTTATAATTTGTAATATATGTCTATGTATTTTATCATAATTTAGTTGTTGTTCTTTAATATAATATATGCATGTTTTATTATTAAATTGATATTTTAAAAAAGTCAAACTCTTTTAGTAATTCTCTATATATGGTAAAATGATAATATAAAAAATCAATTCAAACCAAAGTAAAATAAAATTCGTAAAGCTTTTATGGACTTAACATTTATATTTTTCAAGCATTATTTTCAAAAAGAAAATCTTTAATTCGTTGAATTTTTTAAATGCAGAATCCTAGTTTATATAATAACCTGTTGCGGTCAAGCTGCAGGACACATGAAATTAAAGATGCATTAATTAGTAAAAAAAGACTTTATTCATATCATCAATCAGGAAAAATCTCTATACTTTTTAAAATAAAGTATTGTTATAATTACATACATGCATATTATAATACATACTTTATATAATAAATTACGATGCATTCATTGAAATATAGTCTCTTTTAAGAGAAAGAGAAAAGGAAAAGAAAGGAATAAGTAGGGTAACATTTTAGGGGAGAAAAAAGGCATAACAAAGGGAGGGAGGGAATGAAAAGGAGAAAGTGATAGTTATAATAATATTACTATTATATAGATCTATATTTTATAATATAATTAGGAGAAGAAGGGAAGAGGAAGAGGAAGAGGAAGATCCGAAGAGAAGTACCGGGGTTGACAATTGAAGGAATGTATATATTTGGTTACAAGAGAGAACAAAAAGAAAAAAAACAAAGCTAGGGAAAATTATGCTATGGGAAAATGAACTCCCATTGCATCTGTACAGTGACTATAATAACATACGCGCTAAGCTTGGCAAGAATGTCCGCGCTATCATTTGTCGATTTATATTTAATTAAAATTAATTAAGTAATTGTAATTAAAAGTTGTTAGTGAAAATTACGGATAATGAATATCCGTAATTCAAAGTGTACATACTGTTATTATTAATTACTGTCATAAAAGAATTAATTGCATGTATTACACTAATAATTATATATATGAATTTATATACATTAAGTTTTTTTTAAAATGTATATACATTAAGTTTGTTTTTGCTTCTTCTTGGTAAATCATGATTTTTCACTTTAGATGGAAAATTTTCGGTTCGAAGCTAGCAGAGCAAAAAAAAATAAAAATTAGATGGAAAATTATAAAATTATAACTTTAATTAAATATTTAATGGGATAAATTTTAACAATTTTGTAATTTATAATATATGGCTTTTATGTCTATGTATTTTATCTTAATTTTAGTTGTTGTTCTTTAATATAATATATGTCTTAGAATAAAAAAAATCAAACTCTTTTAGTAATACTCTATATGATAAAAAGATAATATAAAAATCAATTTAAACCAAAATAAAATAAAATTCGTAAAGTTTTTATGAACTTAACATTTATATTTTTTAAGCATTCTTTTCTAAAAGAAAATCTTTATTTTGTTGAATTTTTGTAAATGTAGAATATATGAATTTTACTTATATATTTTGGTTACCATATTATAGATACGAAATATTTCTCACATATGCTAATGACTAATCTTTATTTGAAAACCTAACTAACTACTTTCAATTAGAGCTGTCAAAGTGAGTCTGTGACTCGACGAGCCAATCCAGCCCACCACAGGTTTATGCCAGGTTGAGTTGAAAAAATCAACTTGCACCAATTATAAAAGAAAGCTGGCCCGACTCACTTAGCTCGTGGCTCACCCAGGTTGAATATATACTCTTTTGAGATGTCTATGTAATTTTCGTACCTACAATGACAACATTTTGGGTGGGGGGGAAACGTTGTTATTTTTAACCGCGAGAGGTAGTCGTTGTGAGGTACCTACAATGACAGCATTTTGGTATTATTAGTAGCTATATACTGAAGGATAAGCAAATTATAAGAGGTTGCAAACTATATTATTACTATTTGTACAAGCTGGAATATCAAGTGGCAAGTTATGAGGTTAGATATTTGTATAGCAGTGTTCAGTCAACACCATGTTGATGGACTGGACTTATCCTCAAATCCTCTTCTATATATGATGCCCTGCTATCCTGTGAGTTCCTTGTATTCATTGATAATTAACTGTTTTCTGAATGTTTTATGGGAGTTAATCTTAAATTAAATGCTTGACTATCGGAGTTCCCATCCTTCTAATCACTGACTTATTTTATGGGAAGAATCAAGGATTTAAATTTTGGTTGTGGTTTACATTGTGTGTTCTCCAAATTAATTGAGTATTAATTTACGTTCAGTATACTGGTTTTGTGTACATTACTTTGAGTAGGCACTCCTTGTGCTTGCTCTAAAGCCTTGTTTTATTATCACAGTGAATAGATTCTTTATGTAATTATTTTGGAATATCTAATGTAGGGAGCTTATTTGATGCAGATTGCAAAGTGTTGAGAACGAGGACTAATTGGTTGGCTTATGGTGGGTGTTTTCTTTGTTGGATATATTAGTGGAGGAGTGGAATTGGTTGAGGAGGTTGAGATTACTAAACATGCACATACAATGGAAATGCTCTGGGTAGTGATGTCTTGCAGCAGCAATTTTAGGTGGTTTACTAGTTTTGGGGGAAGTACTGCTATACTGGTTACACAAATATCAGGATCTCATCATAAGAGGCTTTAATATACTACATACATCATTATTATGACTAATGTCCTAATGGTACTCTTGTGTTAGATTAGCATCAGTATTTCACTATGCCAACTTCGAGCATACTTGTGCTACTAATGTTGGTAACTTATTCAATGAAATTATTCTTTTGGTAATAAATTTTATTTGCCTATAAAAAAAAACTTTAGACTTGTGCAATTATAGATAGTGGTGCTGTGGTGGGGGGCTGGCGGCAAATTGGCCTTTAGCAACTTTAATTTTTTTGGGCGGCTTTTATAAAAAAAAAAAAAATCATTTTTTTAAAATTGGTGAGCCAACCCATATAGTCCACCAACTTGTGGTGGGTTGAGCCGGGTTGGGTTGGCTCACTTTTTTCATCAACCTATGGTGAGTTAATTAGGCCCGGTTGACTCACTTTAATAGCTCTACTTTCAGTAAAATCTTTCTTCTCAATTATGTTTTTTTTTTCTATTCATGAAACTTAAACTCAAAACCTTACTAAGAGATCCTAATCTAGGGTCAATTTTAGCATGTGAGAGTTAGGAATTTCTCCAACCGTGGGAAAGCTATTATAAACCGTTAGATTTGTTCATCAATGAATCTATGACTAACTTTTTTTCTTTTCTTTTTTTCTCTCTTTCTTTCCCAATTTACCTTTTTGTTTTTCTCTTTTTTCTTTTCTCTAGGATGTTCTCTCAGGCTCTCTCACCCTTTAGATCTATTGTGTCTATGTGTCATTTGCGAGCCGAAATCACTGACAAGCACGAACGTGACACATTGACAAGCAGCAAACGTGGCGTTTTCTCTTTCCTATTCTTTTCTCTAAAATGTCCTCTCACTGCTTAGATCTGCATCCATTACGTCATCTCCGAGCTGAAATCGTTGACATAGTCAACCATCGACCAGCAGTGGCAAGGTTCCCTTAACGCTTTGAGTACGACGACGACGAAGCCCTTCATGAACTCGCACAATATTGAGATCTCCCAATGCGATTCCAGATCTGATTCTAAATATGAGTGTGTTTATCCTTTGTAGATCTGATGTTGTTTCTTTGCAATCTGCTTCTCTGTCTTCCTTTGTTCTCTTTCTTTCTTCTCGTCGCGAACGCAGAGCCAAAACTTCTGCTCGCCAAAATCAATGCAACCACCATCGTTAATGTCTTGCTTGCAAGATCTGATGAGGATAGCTTTGTGAACATGCGCTGCTAGATTTAACTTCATCTTTTCTGTAAAATTTTCTCGTAATAATGTGTGTATTGTGATTAGAAACTTTCAAATCTGGATGCCCATTCCTTCATGAATGTAATAGGTCTCTTGATTTGAATAAGTTCCAAAAGATTTACACATGAGATCTAAAGCCATCACGCGTGGCAAAAAGAATGGTCACCAGCTGAAGGAGAAAAGGGGGGGGGGCCTGATGACTAGCCATCTGCTCCCGCGTATAGTCGCGATCATCACAATCGATTATGTATCAAAATAAATAGTGCAAAGGTAAGCTCGCAAAAAATAAGGATGATTTACACTTAACAACTCATACATTAAATTATATAATTTCCATTACAATAACATATCATAGGGAAGAGCAATATCATCATCAAATAACAAATGTAATCTAATACAAAACAAATATAACGATAAGGACAGTCATGCAATGGATGCTGACAAGATTGCATGGAGATTTTTCAACAACTGAGCAATCAGTATGGACTTGTTTCTTAACATGGTATAATAACAATAAGGACTTCACAGATCCAAAAGGTAGCATGTGCTATAACCATATCTTGTCTACTACATATTATGCTTTTATCTCCTATTTGTCTACTGTCTCTATTCCTCACAGTACTAGTGAGGCTCTTTTACACCTTAGATGGCGTCAAGCAACGGGGGATGAGATGACTATTCTTCATGCTAATGGTACTTGGGAGTTGGTGCTTCTCGCTCCAAGCAAAACTCTAGTTTTTTATTGTTGGATTTACACTGTTAAAGTCGATCCAGATGGTCAAGATGATCGGCTCAAGGCTCGCCTTGTTGCCAAGGGGTACACTCAAGTTTATGGCCAAGATTACACATATACCTTCTCTCTTGTTGCTAAGATGTCCTCTGTTTATCTTTTCTTAGCTATTGTTATCTGTTCTAAGCCAATGTTTCCACTTGATATTAAAAATGCATGTCTTCAAGGTGAGCTTCATTAGGAGATCCATATGGAGCAACTGCCTTGACTTTGTTGCTTAAAGGGAGTCCACTTCCACTCTAGTTTGTAAACTTCACTGCTTTCTTTATGGCTTGAAACAATCTCCTTATACTTGGTTTGGAAGGTTTAGCGTAGTTTTTTAGGAATTTAGCATGTCCCATTGTGATTCTAGTCATACAGTCTTTTATAGACATAACCTCTCAAGGAACATGAATCTATCTGGTAGTTTATGTTAATGATATTGTCATAACAGGAGATGTTCAAGATGGCATTGAAAAATTAAAGAAACATTTATTCCATCACATTTAGACCAAGGACTTAGGCTTACTCAAGTATTTTTTAGGTATTGAAGTGGCTCAATCTAATTGTGGTGTTGTTGTCTCTCAAAGGAAGTATATGTTCGACATTCTTGAGGAAACTAGCATGTTAGACTACAAACTAGTTGGCTCTCATGTGGATCCTAACGTTAAACTTCTTTTTAGTCAAAGGGAGCCATTGACAGATCTAGGAAGGTATCGAAGACTAATTAGTAAGCTAAATTATCTTACTATTAGTCATCTCGATATTTCTTTTGTTTCGATGGTGAGCCAATTCCTTCAGTCTCCCTATAATAGTCATTGGGATGCAACTTTTGTATTTTGAGGTATATCAAAGGATCTTCTGGTCAAGGTTTATTATATGAAAATAAAGGTCACTCTCAAGATACTGTGATTTTCTAAGATCTCTTTCTGATAGACGTCTTACCTCAAGATAGTGTGATCTTCTAAGAGGTAATCTTGACTCTTGAAAGAGTAATAAGCAAAAGGTAGTAACTAGATCTAGTACTAAAATTGAGTAACGGGCTATGGCCTTGGTCACATGTGAGTTTATTTGGATCAAGGAACTTATTCATGGATTAAAGTTTGCAAAGGTCTCTCAAATGAAGTTGTTTTATGACAATCAAGCTATGCTTCACATTGTTTCCAATCTAATTTTTCATGAGAGGACCAAACATATTTAAGTAGATTGTCATTTCATAGAAAAGAAAAAAAATCTTTTTGGTTATGTTACTACTAGTTACATTGTTCTAATGAACAACTAGCTGATATTTTTAACAAGTCTCTCAGAAACTCCCAAATTATATTTATTTGTAATGAGTTTGTTGCATATAATTTAAATGCCTCGACTTGAGGAAAAGTGTTAGTTTACCTTTGTAATATTAAGCCCATAAGCCCATTAGTTTAAGTGGTCTTTATATAATTACCTTTGTACTCTTTTTTTGTTAAGTAAATACATTTTCATTTTCTACACTTTTATATAAACAAGAATTCCTCAATTAATCAAATTCCACATGAAAAGAGGATTAAGAAATTATGAATGATGTTACAAAACTATGCTCGGCTTTATTATAAAACAGAAAGTGATACTTCGCCTCTAAATCACATTTGTTGTAAGACTAGTAATATATTTATGAACTCGAAACTTTTTTTTTTTTTTCAACCTTAAATAGATGAAAATAACCAGACCGTGACTAACTGAGTACAGAGCAAACCTCGAGGTACAAAATGATAAGCTTTTTAAACTACGAAGAGGCAACCTGATTTAGAGTCAAACCACGTAGGCAAACTATAATTACGAGAAATTTGTATATATTATAGAAGGTAGAAATTTTATTATCCCATGAACATATATACCCTAAACAATAAGTATATAACAGAAAGTGACAATCACTAAATCACATTTGCAATTTGACTAGTAAGAGATGTATTAACATTTTTTTTTTCAATCTTAAATAGACGAAAATAACCATACCCTGCTTAACTGGGCATATAGCAAACCATAGGCGACAAAATGATATTAAACGTTTTAAACTACAAAGGGGCAGACTGATTCAGAGTCAAAACCATGTAGGTAAACTATAATTTCCAAGAAATTTGTATATATTCTAGTTCTAGCAGAAAATTTCCTCTTACATAAACATTCCTACCCTTGACTAAGTATAAGACACACAATTAATAAACCAAATATTTTAAGAGTTTAATAGTCATACACTGTCAGTATAAAAAGTTTTACACTGTCAATCAATCAAAAATCACTATTAATATGACTTTTAAAGTATTTAGTATAAAAGTCAACAAATTTACAATAAATGATGGTTTGTGATTGAATGACAGTGTAAAACTACTTCACATCGTCAATGCATAACCTTTTTTCTCATATTTTAAACAGTGGATTTGCTGAGGGAGAAATAAATTTTCTTCCTCCACGATCATAAACAATTTCCCTTAATTTACCCTTACTTTAAACTAACGCAGTTGTTTGCTTCAATCCAAACTTTCTTCTAATGCTACGCAAGTGGACAACCAAGCTACTAATTAGGCCATCAACAAAGCAGGATAGTTGAAGCAATCAGAATTATGTAAATTTAAAGATAGTCTACAAGCCCTACATCTTCGCACTATAGGCTCCTTGTCTAATAAAATTTATGCCTCTGATCTCGACTCCTAGCATTAAGGCATGAATAATGTAGTATAATCAAAGTCAATAATAGAACCGTAGTTGCTTTCTGTACTCCATACCTTGTTAGTTTCAACAACCCCCCAAACCCACCGAAAGAAAGAATAGTTGATAACCATATTTTAGCATGCCACTTATACCACTACGAATGCATGAAGCATTGTAGGCTACCGCAACACGGTGATATATTCAGTTCAACGAAAATGCAAACGAGAAAAGAATGACTGCTACAGAAAAAAGGGGTGGCGTAGTGCTTTGGCACATTTTCATCATCTGGGATAAACAGAAATAACAGGAGGGAAGAACGACTGCCAGAGAAAACAAATCTAGTGACTATAACAGCAATTTCAGCTCTAAACCAAGTACCAATTGGCTAATAAAATCCATGTTTTGTGATTTGTGAAGGACAAACAATTTCCACGCTTGGAATCTGTATCTATATTTTTTATACATGCTTCAGTGATCTGTCTGTTGAAGAAAAAAAAATATATTGTGCTCTAACTCTCTGTGTATACAGTGCCCACTATACATTCCCCAAAAATGCATTTCATGTGCTACAAGAGCCGTAACTGATGCTGGATCACAAGTGGGAAATTAATCACATGGTCTCAGCATGAACAAAGGCAGATTCATCACGTGTGCATTTCAGGTTGTTTGCTTATGTCAGAAATACAGAAAATGAATGGCCAATTTACCTTGTGCAGTAGCAAACTGGAGCATCAAGCACAAATATCTTTCATTTCATCTATAATGACAAATTGTATGGTATGAACTCATACTTCTATCAAGTAAAACATGCATAACGCACTAATTCATACTCATTTTCTTTTGAAACTGTCCACTTGCTATGATATTTTATACTACCTAAATCTGTTAGACACTGTCACGCAATTGCTTTAATCCCCGTGCAGAAAAAGAACTCAAGTAGATTACAAGTCAATGCCAGGCCTCCAAAGCAGCATCAGAACAAAGAGAAGCAAATGACATAAAGAACCTTAGCCTCAATCAATATTATCAATAGTGGATGGCGGAAGGCCAAAATTCCACCATATAAACACACCATCGCGGCCTACAGTGTCGCCGTAGTGGGCCTCCCTTCACAATTGCCTATGGTAGTTGGCAAAAAATCCGCCACGCCATTCCGCCATAGCAGCCATGGTGCCACCATTTCACAACACTGGCCTCAATAAATAACCGGTTTCAGGTAAGCCTAGGCTCACTTACCCATCTTAATGGGCAGTTAAAGATCATGGAGTCTAGCCAGCCAAATATAATTCTAAGGCGAGTTTACAGAAATGTAAACCCTTAAACATCAACAATTCATCGAACAAAATAACTCCTACGTAATGTAAACTGAAGGTCATGCAACAATTCATCCTTCAGCGCCACTACTCTATGTGATCTTGACATGATACCATCTCAATTATTTAAAATACTAAATGCCACACATAGCACTCACCCTACATTCATTATACTCACTGTTCAGATGAGATTTACCCTCCAAATCAGCTACGTAGTTTATCAATATTTTCAAGGGTTTATAGGAATATGCAAAGCAGTAACAAAACAAAATTGACCTACATAACGATTCATCTCACTCACTAAATAGGAATACTATATTGTATTCACAAAGTCCGTCCGTCCGTCTACATTCTGATCAGATAACGATAGATAAAATTTAAAAAAAAAAAAAAAAAAAAAAAGCGAAGGGAGCGAAAGATTCAAGCCTGGGTGCCGGTCAAAGCCTTCATCTGAATATGACTGTGGTTGGCGTCCGTAGTGGAAGACGCGGTGGGGAGCGCCTCATAGGATCCGAGCCGCCTCACGCCAACGCTCCTCGCAACGAGAGCGTAAGTGAGGAGGACGACGAGGACCACGAAGATTGCGTGGATCAAGAACGCGAGATCGAGAATCGCGACGGCTCGGAACTTGGACTCGTCGAGATCGCACTGCGTGGATCCCTCGACGCCGCTCGCGACGTCGAGGAGGCGGTGGCATCCGTCGGGGATGAAGGCGTCGGCGTAGAGGGAGAGTCCGGTCTGGAGCGCCCAGAGGCCGCGGAGGCAGAAGGCGGCGGCGAGGGCGGCGTCGGCGGGGAAGAGGCGGGGGAGGGCGGCGAGGAGGAGGCAGAGGAGGGCGGAGAGGTAGGAGAGGTTGGCCGACACGGCGAGGCACCTGGCCTCGATGGCGGAGGTCTGGAGGGCGGCGCGGGCGGCGGCGAGGGCGGCGTGGAGGAGGAAGAGGGCGGAGGCGAGGGCAAAGGCGAGGTCGTGGGGGAGGGGGAGGAGGGCGGGGAGACGTCGGCGAGGAGGAGGGCGAGGGCGAGGAGGAGGAAGAGGAAGAGCGCGGCGGCGGACTGGAGGGATGCGAGGCGGTGGACGGGGGTGGCGCCCTTCACGAGGGGGTCGGAGTCCGCCGAGAGGAGGAGGTGGTGGGCGATGGCCACCGCGAGGGAGAGGACGACCAGGTACAGCTGGAGGCGGCGCGGGTAGGGGAAGGGGTGGAAGGGTTTCGCCGCGTACGCGTGCGGCGATTTCAGGTAGTTGCGCGTGGTGCTTATCAGGTGGTACATGCCCAGGGACAGCAGTGCCCCGAGGATATCACTTGGTACACCAGACTCCCCATTCTCTCAGTTTGGTTTCGCACGCGCCAGCAACACAGATACAGATATGATACTGCTTCTCTTCTCTTTGCTTCTTAGTAGCAGATGGTGGCGATGCAGTGCAAGTCCATTCCTTCAATTGCCAACGCCCCCGGTACTTCTCTTCGGATCTTCATCTTCCTCTTCGCTTTCTCTCTTAATATATTATAAAATATTATTCTATTTAATAATAGAATTTAATAGTCATGTATTATCATTGTAACAAGTTTTATACTGTCATTTAATCAAAAATTAATATTAATATAACTTTTAAAATATTCATTATAAAAGTCAACAAACTTATAATAAATAGTAATTTGTGATTGAATGACAGTATGAAATTACTTTACACTATCAGTACATAACTATTAAACTCGTAATAATATAAGAAAAATGCTACAACACGCTTTCTGATTAAACACATTATTTTTTATGAATTTAATGATTATGTTAATTACAAACTATCATTTATTATAAGTTTGTTAAATTTTATAATAAGTATTTTAAAACTCATATTAATGTTGATTTATAATTAAATGACAATGTAAAACTTTTTACATTAATAGTGTATGATCATTAAACTCATTTTTTATTAGTTAAAATTTATTAAAAATTACAAAAAAATTTAAGTCTTATACCTTAATAATTTTTCTTCTTAATTTTATAATTTTTAATAAATTTTAATTAATAAAAATATATATATTCAAAAAATTTGTTCGAACGCTTCTCCTAATATAATAATATTATTATAACTTCGACTTCTTCCCTCGCTTTTGTCATTTCTCCCCAAAAAGCGCAAAATGTTACCTTATTTTCCTTTTCTCTTTCTCTTGAAAACTTTATGAGTGTATTTGGTAGAGTGGGTCAAAATTCAAAAATAAAAAAGGAAAGAAATATTTGAAATTCAAATTCAAAAAGTAAAAAGAAAGTAAAAATTTAAGTTTAATTTTTAGAAGTTAATTTTTTTTCTTTTCTCTCCGGTCAAAAAACAAATATATTATTATTTATATTTTCTTTTCTCTCTATTTTTTAACCAAATATATCATATATTTCAATGAATACACCATAATTATAATTGTAAATTAAAATTAATTGTTAAAATTTCAATAGTTTCATAATTTATTATATAAATGTATATGTATTTTATTATAATATTAAATAATAAGTAATTATGAGTATAGATATTTTTCTAAATTGATGATATGGATAAAGTTCTTCTATTGTGCACGGTACCTTGACCGCAACAAGTTGTTGTCTAAACTTAGAATTATGTTGCATTCAACAAATATGAGAAATTACGTGGTTTGGGTTTATAGGATATTTTTTTTTTTTCTAGGTGGGGGGAGGGGGAAAGGATAGTTTTTTCTTTGGGAGGGTGGGAGGCTAGGGATATTGATTGAGAGGAAAGAATGACATTAAATATAAGTGAAAGTACGAGTGGAACTGAATTACGGTGAATTCTAAGGTGAGAGAGTATAGAATATGTCTCATCATGAGAAAATATTTTTTAACTATTAGATATAATGGTTTTAAAATGAATACTTCATCTTAGGAAGAGTTTTGTTATGTATAGGAGTCCTATTTTTTCTTCTTCTCATCTCTCGTACCACCCTAGTTCTCCTTAAGAGTAATGTGTAGCTATGGCTAGCTATTAGAGAGTGAGTAGTTATATATATCTCCTCTCTTTTTGTTACATGTACTTACTAATGAGTACACTTTAACTAATACACACACCCCTTATCTTTTGAGATATAATTGGGTTGTAATTGCCATTTAGTATGATGTTTATATGTCTAACCTATGCCTATATATGTGATGCATGACTTTCAGTATTTTTTTATTTGTGTTGATAATTACTTTCAAGAGATAAAAGTTGTTGTCAACTACTTTTATGAAACGTGAAAAATTTACTTGTATTTTCATAAATGAATTAATAAGAGTTTTACTTAAAATTGAATTAATTCGTTATTTCATAGTAGAATGTCATGTAGTGATAGGGGTCATTACAGCAAGCAGAGAGTTGAAATAAGTAGGTGAGAAAGTGAGGAAGAATTGCCAGAGATGTGATTAAAGGCACTAGAATCAAGGACCCATGGTCTTATAGAAGATTAAGACATACATGCAAAGGAATTATCGGAATGGGCAACAAATGCAATGGATGAGATGACTATTGTGATGCACAATACCTCAAATATTCATCATAATCAGTCTTAGTAAAAGTAAGACTGATGCACTTAAGGGTCCCTTAGTTGCTAAGGCAAGGTATCCTCACATTGAGCAACATTAGCCTGCGAAGGATGACCGTGTAACTTGAAGCACTTCTCCATTATGTGCCCTCATCGATGACAATAAGTGCATTTAGAACAAGATGCCATATTGCCTCCTCGATGATTGCCATCTTGATCTTCTCGAGAGGCACGTTAAGCATTGGTCGAGATTAAGGCTAAACTATCTAGTGTAGCAAGTCTAGAGGGAAGGATAGAAGTTACACGAAGAAGCCGAGAGAAAACCTCTTCCAAAATAGGGACACTCAAACTTGCTAAGATTTGGTATCTCACAGGTGCAAGATCAAGACTCAAAGTGGCCAAAGTACACACCATAAAGAATTTATCTCTCTAGGCAAGATCTTCAGCAACAAATTTTCCAGCTACTAGGAAAGCATTGAATTTAGTCTTGATGGATGACCACTAACCAACAAATTCAGGAACACTCATGCCTAATTGACGAAGATTGAGTAACTTGTCAATAACAAAAAATAAGCATTGAATGTCAGTGGGGTAAAAGGATTTGGCTTATGTCCATAGTCCATAACTCATAACAAGTGTCAAAGTTGGTGTAGATGTTATGGAGGGAAGAATCAATAGACTACCATAATGAAGTATACGGAGAGCATCATTCTTTTCTTAATTTTCTTATCCTTGTCACATCTTCAAGCTTAGCGTAGAGGTGATTCTTCAACCCTTGTCCAATACACCACTTCTCAACTACCCTAGACCATGAAAAATAGTTGGAGGAGCCTAATAATTTCTCTATTGCAATGGCTAGAGTAGAAGTGAAGGTAGAAAAAGGCCCTGACTTGAAGGAAGATGAACTAACCATATTTGTACAAAATGGAGGATTGAAAAATGTCAAAAGTGGTATCCAAGGTGGAATTAGAAGAAAAGGATAGCAAAAATGAACTACAGCAGGTGAAAATATGCCAGAAATGGTCAAACTCTAGTGGTTGACACGATGGCTTCGATGGTGGTAGTAGTGGTTGACTAATAGGTTAGACTTGCCAAAGAGAGACGGGCACAATGGTGGTAGTGGGTGTAGCAAAAGCACATCAAAGAAAAGTAGATCTGACAAAAGACAAAAGGAGATGGTAAGAAAACAGGTGACGCATGGCAACTCCAATGGCGCCAGAGAAAGGTGAGCTTTATCAGCGTCGTTGAGGCAAGTCAAGTGGTGTTAGCGATGACAAGCACTACAGAATGAAAGATGGCTAACTAGAGAAGGAGAATAGCTCACCGAAAAATGAAGACAATCGTCGAAAAACGGAACAGTAGTTGAAAACCAAAAGGGAACAACCCTTAGGCTCTGGATACCATGTAGAAAACTGAAAATGTATTCACTTAACAAAAAAGGAGTACAAAGACAATTATATAAAGACAACTTAAACTAATGGGATTATGGGCCCAACGCTACAAAGATATACTAACAAAAAGTTTTTATTATTTCTAAGAAATTCGATAATACATTCACTTGTTTTTAGAAATTCATTAGTAAACTGTAATTTTGAAATTATTAATATAGATCCAAAGGTATAAATTGTTAACGCACTCCTGAAAAATAAGTTGATGAATGTTAATATATTTCCACTTGTTTTTATTTTTTAAAGAGTATTTAAACTAAGTTATAACTTATATTTGTCAAAATATTTTTAAAAATAACACGTTCTAAGAAAAAGTATATTTATAACCCCTTATAAACTTTTGTTTTTTAAATAACTCTGAAGAGTTTTTTTATATTATTAAAAGGTAGATGCAAGGAAAGTGTTGATGGCAGAATTAGCATATAGGGACTAAGAATTGTATATCAGACCAAACAGCAACAGTGAAGAGTCACGCTAAAAACATTGAGGATCAAGTCGCAAAAGATTGTTAAGCTATAAATTACCCTAACAATTGATGACAAAATTTGCTATAAATTTCATGTCATGCTGACAAACACTTCTAAGAGTCCAGAAGGATAGAAATAAAAAGAAAACAAAGGAGAACAGGGAAAGCAAGAAATGAAAGGTTATATAAGTTTTCTTATTAGGATATCTATAGTCTTTCCACTGATCTTCAAATTGAGAAAACTTTGAAATATTTATAAAAATTAATGGAAGCTTAAAGTTATATGATAAATTGATATTCCCTCAAGGGTGATTTCACCAAATGCAAACAATAATAAATGCTTGTGTTATATTCGTGTGATATTTTTCCTCCAATTTTACAGGTGACTTTAACTACTTTCACAGACATACTGCAAAGGATAGCATTATAATGCCTACATAAAGATAAGATGCGATTTACCACAATCAATGCACTATCTTCGTAAATCATGCGGACGGCTATTTATCTCTCAAAATACAATCAGAAAACCCATCATCATACAACTTTAGCAAAAGCTCTAGTGGATATAACAGTCCTACAGAATAGAACTACAACAATTACTTGTTTTACAAGCGGGATAAATAATAGGAATTTTGAGCGAATCTTCACTGCTATTTTATACAATGTTGAAAAACTAATGTTCAAAATGGGCAAGTGCTAAATTACACAGAAGACAATGTCTGAATTCTGAAGGCATGACTTCTCGTTTTATTTTGTCCTATTAATTATGGTTGTCATAAAATTGTTGTATGCCCCGCGGTAGGACATTCCACGGAGATTGAGGCAACAAATGGGAAGCATACCGGAGCTCAACCTGAAACGCGTGGAAAAACACCTGTTGCAGTGTAGCCATTTGATGAAGCATGTAATCCAAATGATTAAAAGATCTCGTTAAAAATTCAATCTCGTTTAAGAACAGCAGAGAGCCAGACTTTAGCCCATCAACCAGTCTCGGAAGTAGGATTGCATCTTTTCTCGATTAGCAGCATTCCCGACATTCACAGTTGGAACTATTTTGTCAGGCCTCAAAAACTGTGAAAAGATAAAGGATAAATTCACTAGAAAAGGAGAACAAAATAATGCAAATTTGTAGTTATCACCAAATAAATTATCAAACATGTCTCAATGAAAGTAATCACAACATTAAGTTATGGACCTGAACAAAATCTCGCAGTTCTGTGAAGCTGGAATGCTCACTGTAGGGAACTCCTGGAAGAAGGAAAAAAAAAGGGACTCGTAACCTGTACTAGTCTGCTAGATAAATAACTATTACTACTTCCATTCCTCTTTTAAGAGTCATTTTGTTCAGAGTAATTTTGTTTTATTATGTCATTGTAAAAGTTCAAGACAATACTAATTATTCTTTTGTTAATTATATCCTTACCTTTACCTAGCTTTTAATTACTTCACATATTTATCATGAAATTAAAGAGAAAGAAATGAAGAATAATAAAGGACGGAAAAATTAATCAATAAGATAAATAAAAGGTATAATAAAAAATCAAACAACAATTTTAATAAAAACAAAAATACTAATTAATATTTTTAATATTTTTTAATTCTTATGATGTCACAAGCCCACAACATTAAACAACACTTAAAAAGCAACAAAACTAGTATAAGACATGCAGAGAATAAGCAAATTAAAAGCAGGTTTGACACTCGGGACCATGACCTACTTAGCATTTCAGCATCTGAAAGCAGATCGTTACTATGAAGTACGAAGAACCACTATGCCCTGATCCACCATGGTCAGTGCATTTTCATTCCAAATAAGCACTAATAATAAGTTCATATTTTATATCAAGAGTGGTTGTTGAAATGCAGCTAATCTTACCATATATCGTGATATTTCCTTTGGAAACAGGTTTAATTAGTTCCAGATCGTTGCGTATCTTCTCGCTGAAAGTCCAACCTGAAAAAATGAAGGATGAAGTATTGACACTTGAATTGAACTGCTCTGTCAGCACAGACAGCTTCTCTGTTGATAACTTAAAAATACCAAGATGATTCAGAAATCAATTTTATCATAAGTATAGGTAAAATACCTGTAGGACGAAACGCCAAAACTGCTGTGAATTGCTCCTTGTAGGTCTTCAAGTAATCCTTTAAGGTCTAATGTAACAAGTAAAAACATGATGGTGAATTATAATATAACAACAAAATTTTAAGAGGAAAAAGACTCTTGAGATTAAAATGTAATGGCACAAAATTAAACCTCAAGTCTCAAAGATGACATGGGCAGAACATGGAGAAGTGTGTTATTTCCGTTTGTACAGAGACTATCTGAAAGGTTGGGCCAACCAAAAGCTAGCAAAATCCGTCTTCTTGAAGCATTCGCATAAATTTTCACCTGAATCAGAAAAGAGGCATAGATATTGCGTCACAGGGTCAAAGAGTCTAAGAGGAGACATAACGTGGCACATAAAGCTAGTTTTATTAATTCAGGGCAGAAAACAGTATAAAACCCAAGAAGAGGAACCTCATAACCCTACCACAAATAGCCAAAATTGTTGTTTTGGGTTGGCTATAATGCAAGGTTGGCAACTCCAAGACACACAAATTTAGACATTGCAAAAGGATCAAAGAAATAAAGTGAAAACTTCAAAACCATCAGCAATATAGATTAGATCGTATAAAGCCAAAAACCAATCTCTTAGGTATGAATATATGTTTTTATATTTCCTGGGATATCCTTTCATGTTAACAAGAAGGACAATTAACAAAAAAAGGGTATAGAA
The DNA here is from genome assembly GCA_004329165.1 of Spatholobus suberectus. Classification (NCBI taxonomy): domain Eukaryota; kingdom Viridiplantae; phylum Streptophyta; class Magnoliopsida; order Fabales; family Fabaceae; genus Spatholobus; species Spatholobus suberectus. Next base: position 33,110,026 of record CM014732.1, on the reverse strand, counting down.
AATGAACACATAAGTCTAAATAGAAGTCTGCCAGGGAAAATAAAACATACCCCAAGTGCCTTAGAAATTGCAAGATATACGCATTCTTTGCCAATACTGTATGCCCCAACAACCACTAAAGTTCTGGGATGCAGTTTGAGGTGGTTCTTTGCAATTTTGACAACATAATCGAGTACATCTTCCTTGGAAGGGAACCTGAAGCAGAAATTTGTCACGAAGAACCATTAATCGACATTAAAAAAACCAATGATTATATATGGCAACCGAATGACAAGATCTATAAAAACCAGATCAGTGTCTTACCTGTATTTTTGGTTGCAATATGTGGTATCCAAATAAAGTACATTCACACGTTGACTTACAAGAAGATGGTAAGACTGCATTGGTTTACACGCTCTAAAGTCCCCAGTGTGCAAATAGCGTTGGGCATTTGGGAGGTCAAAGTGAATCAAAGCTGCACCAGGGCAATGATTAGCTTCTAACAAAGTCACTTTGACACCATCAATCACATGTCCAGTATTAAATTCCAAAGGGTGGATATACCTACACAAACAAATATAACAAAAAACGAAAGTTAATCACTTAACAGAAATGCAAGGTAAAAACATGATCAGGTGCAGTTTGATTTGTCTGTTCGTGTAAGTGAGCAATAAACAAACAATGCATAGGAGACAGAATAGGTTCTGAGTTCTTACAAAGGATTTACCGAGAGACACATTTGAACGAGCCGTGCCGTGAGAGGAGAGCAATATATAGGGCCATGTAACCATTTCTTGCTAAGGCCACCATAGTGATCGCAATGGAAATGAGTAAGAAAATACGCCGAGCACCCTTCAACACACCCATAACGAAAAGCATCAACAGTGAACTTTGTCCCTGCATTGACAAATAGAGCATATTCATTCAGAACATTCAGAAACTACACGGTTTTTCATTTTCATAACAGAATAGGAAAAAAAATAAAATAAAATCAAGATATAATATGTTGGTTCACTGACTCAACTTGAATTAGTGTTGGAGATCCTACATTGACTAGTGATATATTATAGCCAAAATAATGTTATATAAGTGAAGGAAAATTCTCATTTAATTAGATAGTTAGGCCAACCCAAATTTTAATATGATATCGGAGACTATTCTAACTAGTATTGTTGGGCCTATTGGGCCATCCGTTATCGGCGTGTGTTAAAAATCTCACGTTCACTAGTAATATAGCCAAAATAGTAATATAATTCATATAGGTGAAGGGCAAAGACAATCTTCACACGCCGGCATAAACTAGCTTTCGAGTTGAGTTAGGTTCAAACTCCTATTTTATGAATTAGTGAAGAGTTACTGTGATATATCTGATAAAAAAAAGATTAAACATATAATTTAGTTTCTATACTTGTCGCAGATTATTAATTTGGTCTCTATATATAAAAAATTATTAAATCAATCTCTATACATACAAACGTTACCGGTTTGATCTCTGCTATTATGATGTCGTTTACAAATTTTTAATTTGATCCCTATAAATATAACACACTTTTAATTTAGTCCCTATACGTGAAGTGCATTCTTAATTTGGTCTCTACCAGGACCAAAATAAGAATGTATTACACATATAGGAACCGAATTAAGAATGCGCTATATGTATAAAAATCAAATTAAAAATTCATAAATGGTGTCATAACGATAGATACTAAATTAAAAATGCGTTACATGTATAAAAATCAAATTAAAAATCCACGACACTTATAGGAACTAAATTATACTTTTAATCTAAAAAAAAATGGAAGAATATTCAATATTCATTTCACCTGGGATTTTCTTATAAAAGGGACAGGAACGTGTAACCCTATTTTCACCACTGAAACCCTTTCTCTTGGGAGAAGATTTTGTGTTCTCAAACTCTTTCCCATTGTCGCGCAAAATGGAACCCCAATTTCCTGATTTCACAATCTTCCTCTCAGAAGAAGCACCTCCGTCAGCACAATAACCACTCTGATTGGATCCACATTCAACTGAACCAACGGCCTCGTTTTTTTTGAATCCCCAAATCTGGAACAGGTTGGTCTGCTTCAGCTTCTTCCCCGAATCTCGCTCGAAATCGCTGTGTCTGCGATCTTTCGACGACAACAGCGAGGACCAATCGGTTCCGCAGCGATAGAAATCGGCGGCGAAACTGATCTTTTCCGACGCCGTTTCCGATCCCGGGAGTTGTGACGGGAAACCCTCGTCGTCCAGTGAAACGACGCTGAACGAAGCGCCGTCGTCGTTTACGTCGTAACCGTTACCGTCGTGAGGTAACGGCTCCTCATCTAACGCCGGTGGCGGTGAAGCCACGGTGGATGGTGGCATCGCTTTCGAAACGGCGCGTAAAGCGTTGAAATTGAATGGCGATTTGGTTTTTTAAAATGAACCAGCGGGAAAATTAACGAGAGATTTTAATGGTACGGGTTCGTAAAATGCTTAAAAATTATTAATATAGTCGATAGATATCCTCATATCCGTACTTTTCACATATTAAGTGGATGTTTGGTTTACAATTCAACATAAAAAAAATTTCATTAAATGTAAAAGACACAAAATATTGCTTTTTGATAAGGGTGGTAATATGAGCCCAACTTGACAGGTCAACTCGCATAACCTAACAAAACGGAGTTGGGTTGGGTTATGTGGTTTAACCCTCCAACCTCCATAGCCCAATCCTGTTTAACTCACCAACCCGACAGACCAAATGACAGGTTGGGTTAGGTTGACCTATCAAGATTTTTATTTTTTTTTTATATAGTTTGAGCCTTGGAATTGATATTATATTATAGTTCATATAATATTTGAGATTATAATTTCTTTTTATTTAAATATGTTATATGCAAAGTTTTAAGACAAAAAGACAAATTTTGGTGGTTATTAGAATTTAGAACAAATAAAAATTGTTATTTAAAGTTTATGATAAATTGATCATTTCTTAAGTATTAAGTAGCCTTTTTATTTACTAATTTTATAACATGTATTCTCTTTTTTAATTTCATATTTAATCATAAAATTTGAAAAAAATTAAAACAAAAAAATAATTTATAATTTTTTTAATGAGTTGGCTAGTCAACCCAACCCAATCCCTAACTCGCCATGGGTTGAGTTGGGTTGAAAATTTCAACCCAATCAAAAAACAGGTTCAACCCAACCTAACTTGTTTTTCGACAGGTTAAGGATAGGTTGGATTAAATTGAGTTGACCCGTTTTGACACCCTTACTTTTTGATTTTGTACTTTGAAAAGTGTGAATTATGTTTGCATTAATGTAAATGGGTTTCTATACACACTCTAATAAAATCTTTAAAATGAATATTAAGTTAAGTGAGCTAAAAATAATTGAGTAAATATATGGGCGTACTTTGAGGCTTTGAGCGAAAAGTATTTTTTATTAGAAACTATAATTGTAAATTTAAGTAAATATATGAGCAATGAAAAAAGAAATAAATTGATAAAAATATGAGTAAATATATTATATTGATGAGTTAAAGAGTATTACGAATTTATAACTGTCACGTTTGATGGTTTTACAGTAATTCAAGGGATGCTGAGGATAATTTATAATTAGTATTTGAAAAATTTTAGGCGATGAGGCCAAAGATGATTTTGTGGATTCCATGGCATACTTTTGGCATTTCAACATAAGTATTTCTTTCGGTTTCAAATATAAGTAAAAAATAACTGATTTACACTAATTAAGAAAATTAGTTAATATCATTTAATTTTACTAATCTCATTAAAAAATATTTTTTTTTCTAAATTATCCTTTGTTAGAATTTGATATCAAGAATAAAAAAAGTTATTAAAAATAGAATCTCAATTAAATAAAGGGTATCTTAAATATGGTCTTATTAAATAAAGTGAATTTAATCAAAATTTACTTATATTTAAGACCAACACACAAGAGATATTGTCTGGCCCAATTGAACTAGGAAACCGATCAGTTAAAGAATCGGTCTACGAACTGGTGAATTGGTCAAAAACTGGTAAAAAATTCATTCGCAGCAGTTTAATAAAAAATGTCCAATAAAACATTATTTTGATATATGGGAAGGTAGCTATTATTAAAATTCTAATCGATTGTATCGTCTTATGCTGTAGGCTTGTTCCAACCTCATGAAATCCCTGGTATTGAAAATTGCCTTGGTTAGGCCAACGTTTACTATGGTCATGTTATTTTATACAGTGATCTTTGAAATCTTTTAGGCTTTGTTAAGACAATTATGTATCATTTATATGTATTTTCTTTCCCTTGATTATGTCCTGATTGTTACACTTAGGGTTATTATCACTGATTTTTACTAATACTGATATAATTTATTTAATACATGCTAGATCGAATCTCCGTTGGCAAAAGTTCTCACATTTAGTATTCAACCATATCTCAAACAAAATTTTCTTTGAAAGATACTTATGAAAAACAAATATATATATATATATATATATAGTATGTATGTATGTATGTATCTCACAAGTCGATACTTTCTCCATTTCAAAATTATTGATATTTAATGTTAGTGCACGCTGATTAAGGAGAATTTAATAAGTATAAAGTATTAATATATTTAGTCTAAAAACCTTATTTAATATAAGATGTAAATATGATTTATTATATGTTGGCATGTTTTTAAATAAGTTGTTAAATACATTATTTCTCATAAACATCAAATTATTTTAAATAAGGATATATGTAAAAAAAATAATTAATAAAACTTGAAATTTATAAACGATCAATAATTTTGAAATAAAAGAAAAGACTAAAATGTCAATAATGGTTTTAGAATGGAAGAAGTAATATCTTATGAAAAATCATAAACACTCACACAAGTTATGAAAAGAACTCTAATGATGATTTTAGATATGAGGTATGCTAGCAACATTCTCTTTACTATTTTTTAGAATTTATTAGAATCACAAATTTTGGTGGGTTCTACTTCACATTTAATGAGTCTCTCTCTTGATTTCGAAGTAAGACCTACCAAAATTTGTTATTTTCGATAAATTCTCACTAATAGTAGAGAGAATGTTAGAAATAGAGTATTAAAGAGAGTGTTACTAACATTCCTCTTTCATATATACTCTCTCCGATCTCGAATATAAGTAAAAATAACTAATTTCACTTTAATTAAGAAAGTTACTTAACATCATTTAATTTCACTAATCTCATTTAAAAAATAAACTTTTTCTTAAATTGCTCTTCATTGAAACTTGATATCAAGTATAAAAAAAAATGGTCATTGGAAATACAATTTCAATTAAATGAAGGGTATTTTGGATATAAGATCATTAAATAGGGTGAAATTAATTAAAATTTGCTTATATTTGAGACCAACATAGATGATTTTTTTTTTTTGCTTATATTCAAGACTTAAAGAAGTATATAAGTCAAAGGTATTAGTAATTGCATTAGCATCCTTGCTTAATGTATAGCCTTCATATTTTGATAAATAACAATTCTAAGGGTTAGGTTTTGTGGAGGATATCATTCATAGATCTTCCCATTTTAAATGATTTACATGCAATGTCTATAAATTTTATATTTAAGTTATAATCTAATATAACATGTGAATCTTCAATTCATATTTTTTAATATTTTGAGTTGTAAAATTATTGACCAGAGTTTTATAATTAAGTAATTATAATATTTCACTATATATTAGTTCATTAAATTACTTTCTTGTAATATAGTTGATCTCAAATAAGATTTAACATTTTTAATTTTGAAAAAATCTTTTAATAGGTACAATAATTACAAGTATTATCAACAATATTCTATAATCATTACATGCATTTAAAACAAAACAATCTTTTGATAATAGTACTTCTTTTAATAACTTCAATTTCAGAAAAAAAAAAAAAAATAAGACCAAGAATATTAGATTAATCATACTAAAATTCTTTTTTTAAGATTAATACAATATTTTTTTAAGTTAACCTCATTTAAATTTTTAATTGTGATTCAAATAAAAACCAAACATGGTTTCATTTTCTAAAAATTGTTCAAAAAGTGGCACTCAAGAAAAGAAATAGTGCGTTTCAATATGTATATAAAATAATTAAAATAAAAATAATTAATCTTGAACTTAATCTTTAATCTGATAACTAACATTCATCAAAATAGATTTTTTTTTATAAATCATATTATTTTTCAAGAAATTTAGGTTCTATATTCATTTCAATTCTCATTTTTTATGGGAGTTTAAAGAAAATACATAATGATTTTTCTTATAACTTATAAAATGAGTAATAGAACTTTCTAGATTATCTATAACAACATATGTGTACATATTTTTAAATTGCATAATTTTACTAATAAAATAATAATACAATAAAATTTATCACCTAATAATTTAAATTAACAATAATTTTTTTTGGAAGTGTGAAATGATTAGAGACTTTAAGCGATTGTCTTACTTACCTTGAGGCAACCACAATCTCAAGTCTCTACAATGATGGATCAAGAATGAGTGAATTTAAAAGTGGTGGGCTTGAGAGAGCATAAATTTTGACAATAAAAACTATTCACTCTTTGTTTAGAGAAAGACCTATGAGGTTGTTATGGGGTGACCCTTGTGAGTTTTGGACCATTCATTCACTTATTTTAATATATACTATTTAAAACTTTATACCATCACATATAAAAGTAGGATCACCAGTACTCAAGTGAAGGATCACATACATATCCAAATCCATGTGGTTGAATTAAAGATGTTTGGAAACTGCTAGAAACTAGTTTAACTTCTTCATGAGCCCTCGTGTAACATCCCGGGCGCTAACGAGGGCGAGGAGTGATCACCGGTGCAAAAGAGATGAAGTATAGACAATGAGCGGCTCCTGGCAGGCTTCCAACGGGAGGGGTACATGAATGAATCGAATACACACCCGAACGAGAAGGATCCAGAGGCTGTGCGGGTATTGGACTGTACAATTGAGGATAGCTTAAAGGAATTAATAAGTGCTACTTATACCAACAAGATGCATCTACTTTTCGGTAGCCTATCACTTAAGAACTCCACAGTTAAGCGTGCTTGACTTGGAGCAATTTAAGGATGGGTGACCTACTGGGAAGCGTGTGAGTGAGGACAAAGCACATTGAAAAGTCTTATGTTAGTTTGTGGGGACAGTCACTCATCCTAAAAGCAACTAGGCATTACACCTCGAAGGAGGTAGCTATATGTCTTTGTCTTGATTGACTTCCCACCTTGTGATTTCTTGTGATGGCTGGCCACGCTGAGATTCAAAATCCTTATAATTTAATCATTTACTCCATTGAACATTCTTGTAATATCCACCAAGAAAAAGAAAAGACAAAAAAAATATAAATCGTATATTATGAATTGTTGCTAGCATAATTATTTATTGAGGGGTATAATACTTTTTTATGTATAATGACATTATTTGGACCTAGAACTTTATAAATACTACTCATTACTCAAATTTCTTATCACTACGCAGACCTAAATATTGGAATTGTAATGAATGAATTGATTAACCCGAATAACAAAGTTACATCAAGGGTATTTATTCGTCAAATCTATAACTAACTGACAGTTGTAGCTGTAACAAAATGCTAGTTGTAGCTAACTAGTAAAAGATGAAATAATTAGGATTGCAACTATATAGCTTCTATATGAATATGTTAATAGTCTATTAGTTATTTGAATGAAAAAGCAATTTGTATTGCTTTGCAAAATAACAAAAATCAAAAATTTTGGTATTAGTACTATGTTGTACATAAGAAAAAACAGTACAAACATGATCAAGAATTTAATTAAAGGGCTGGCTAAGTCTAAAATGCCATAGATCAAAATTGGGACTAGTAGAATTGGTAAAAGTAACATTTACAAGTATATTAATGGCAAAAAAGAAACTCCTGAATATTTGAGGTAGTATAAACCAAATCGTGCTTCAGCAAGCCCAATCATCCTTAATGTAGCTACATCCTGAATATGACACAAAGAATTAATAAAGGTAAGTTGACAATTTAAAGATGAGATGAGTTATTGTATTGATATGAGATTAAAAGTGAATTTTAGTATGTACAACACATTGAAAAGCTGGAATGTGTCAGATAAATAAACTGTGCTAGAATGATTTGCTATGGCAATTGAACCATTAGACATTTTAACACTAATAGGCTTAATCTGATGGAAATTAACAAAGTGTGATTTGGAATAGGTGACATGATCAGTTGCACCAATATCAAGGATCCACAACTTAGATATTGAAGTAGAATTACCTAAATTGGTGTTTGAGGTTGTTAGATGAGTGGATGACTCACCAACAAATGAAGAAATCTAGTTTATGTTGTGTTGTTGAGTGAATTTGGATTGCTACAACATGTTTAGGATTTGTTGCACTTGCTCAGGATTGAATTGATTGATAAAAGGCTGAATGGTATCCCTTTGACTTGTTTGAGAATTTGCCTCTATAGCACTTGCTTGAGGCTTCCCTTCGGTTGTTTGAAGATTTGTCCCATTCTCAGATACAAAATTGTTGACACTGTAAGCATTCTTAAATTTGAAGCCAGGGGAAAACCATGTTTGTAATAACATTGGTCTAGTGTGTGATTGAATCTGTTACAAAAAGTACATTGCTTAGTTGGACCATTTCCTCTTCCTTAAGAGGATCTCCCTCTGCCTTTCCATTATTGTAATTATTCCCCTTTCCTTGTGATTTCTAGCCACCTTGATTACTTGCATAATTCAATAAGACTTTCGATTCACCAAGTGTACTACTAATCAGCTGTCCTTCCTGTTGTAGAACAAGTGAAAAGACCTTGTTCATGGATGGTAAAGGCTCCATTAGCAAGATTTGAGTTCGAACTATTCCATAAATCTCTCCAAGTTCTATCAAGATACACATGACATACTTCAATTCCCTATATGATTTGAAGGTTTTAATCACATCACAAGTACACTTGATTGTGTATGTGCAACTAGGAATAGGTTGCAGAGATTCCAATTCCTCTCGTAAGGTCTTCAAATTAGTAAAAAAAATTCAAAAACAATTTTCTCACCTTGCTTAATGGAGTAAATTTCTTGGATCAAATATGAAGTTCGAACATTATTTCCTTTGAAAAACCTTTCTCTCAGGTCTTCCCATAGAGTCTTCGCATTATCAATATAGATTGTGCTTTGTGCAATTTGTAGAGTTAGGGTTCTTGTAATCCAAGACAAAACTATTATATTGCAGTGTTCCATGCATCAAAATTTGCATCACCTTCGCTTGGAACATTAATGCCTCCATTAATGAATTCTAGCTTGTTCTTAGACAATAGGGCTCTTTTCATGGCTTGGCTCCATGAATGGTAATTTGCACCATTCAAAGGCAGTGTCACCAACGCCATGCCAGGATTTTCTACGTGGTGGAGATAAAAGACGCTCAAGGGATTTTGCGACTCATTGATAGAACTTCGATGCGATTGACCACTTGGAACTGTGACTATCTATATTTTGATTTTCTGAATTGCTCATGTTGCAGAAGAAGCAAAAAGATCAAAGAATCAAGAAGATTGAGGAATTATCGAAGAAGAAGATGATCTATCGAGTGTCGAGATGCAAAAACAGAGCGGGACAGACCTGTTCTGATACCATATTGGAATTATAGTGAATAAATTGATTAACCCGAATAACAAAATTACATCAGGAATATTTATACATCAAATCTGTAACTAACAAACTATTAACATACTCATCCAGAAGTTATACAAAGTACATCCTAACACTAAAGGGTTGAAGGGTATAATATCCATATCCCATTAGCACCAAAAATTACAATCCATAACTTTGAAATACTCTCGCATATTACATATGCCCGCCCCCATGCGATGACAAAAGACACGGGAACATAATCACAAACGTGAATGGAACACCGAGGGAACCTTCCATTCAAAGCCTTTAATCTGAAGTATATGTAGAAGACATGGTAGTTAACAAATTAAACGTTGAATGTTAGTTTTCTTGGTAGTTTCTCATTGCCATACGCGTACAACAATCTGAATACAAATCGATCGATATCCACAAAGACACACCCCCTCGGAACCAAACAAAGCGGTGAATAAAACCTAACATCGAAGCAAATTCTCTTTCCAACGTAAACAATTGTCCAAACTCTAAACCCCAATTCACAAACCAATGGAACCCGAACCCAGATGCATAGAGCTGAAACTCATTTCCTGCAAGGGCCTCACAGCCTTCAACTTCTTCCAAAAACTCACCCTTTACGCGCTCGTCTTCATCGCGAGCGACGACCCCAAGCGGGACCTAACGGACGAACAGAGGCAGCGGCAGAGAACCCTAACGGACAGAGACGGCGACGGCGACGGCGGCAACCCCGAGTGGAACCACGACGCGCGCTTCGATCTGGGGTGGCTCTCGCCGCAAGATTCCGACGTGGACGACCTCTTCCTCCGCTTCGAGTTCCGCCACGACGGCGTCATCCTCGGCAACAAGCTCATCGGCGAGTGCCGCGTGCCGCTCGCCGATCAGGTCCGCGACGCCGACGGCGCGGCCAGGTTCGTCAGCTACGAGGTTCGCTCCGGCGAGGGCAAGCCCAACGGGATCTTCAATTTCTCGTACAGGGTGAAGGGGTGGGGGACCCACTCGTCGCAGATTCTCGAAGGGAGAATCTCCGGGTACCCGGTTCTGGATCCGGCATGCGCTCCCAATCAGGCGCACGTGCAATATCCCACGTGTGAAGTCGAGAACACGTGTTGCTACCCGACGGTTGAGATGCCGGTGGGTTCTGCCGTTTATTCCGCCGCTGTTCCGCCGCCGCCACCGGTTTTGTCTCCGTCGCACGGAGAGTATCATTGTTATTACCCACCACCCCCGCCGCCGCCGCCAGTGGCGTATCCATACCCTCCCCCGCCTCCCCCGGTGGTGCATGCTTACCCGGCTTTTGGGCCGCAGGCCCATCCCTGGCCACCGGGCCCGTATTTTGAACGCAGGTGGTAATGGACTGAAGGACTCTGCTTTAACAAGGAGTTAAAAGCCCATATTTTCTGAAGAGTGTATTTTATCCACGACGGTGTTCATGTAGCTGTACAGTATTTTTATTTTTTACTTCTCTTTTACCAATTTTTTTTTCTATTTTTCTCTTCTTAGGGTTTCCATATTTTATGTACGGAAATTTTGTTGTAAACAATTTTTGGCAATGCGGGGAATTTCTTCGTTATTTAATTATTTTTTGTTAGGCTAAATTACTAATTTGATCACTTAATTTATTTATTTTGTCAATTGGATCTTTTTATTATTAAAAGGTTTAATTAAGTCTCATAATTTTTAAAAATATTTTAATGTTATCTTTTTTTTTTAATCTAAAGTGATGTCGTTTTTCGTTCAATATTATACTAAATGGTATGAAAAATGATGTTATTTTGGACAAAAAAAACTTAGACAAGGTAACATTGAAACGTTATTAAAAATTATGGGACATAATTAAGCTTTTTAATAATAGAGAAACTCAATTAAATAAAATAAATAAATTAAGAGACTAAATTACTAATTTAGCTTTTTCTGTTGTTATAGGGGGAGGGGGAAAAAGGAGTTGGAGCACAATTGACGTGACTTAAATGACTAACTATAAGGCTTGAGCATTTCTTAGAGTGTGTTTGGTCTGGCTTTTTTTTAGCTTTATTTTTTTTTAAAAGAGAAGCTAGGCCAAACGCACTTCATGGAAAACTCTTAAAAAAATAAGCTATTTATTTTTATAGAACAAAATTTGAAAAAAAAAAGTAGCTTATAATTAAGTTAGCACGAGGAGCTTTTTTTATACTTATAGTTATAGGAAACTTATTTACATAGACCCCTCTTCAAATCTCAACGCGACCAAAAATACTATCTTTTTTAATTTTTCGTTGTTTTTTTCAATTTAAGTGTTTCATCAGCTTCTTCGTTAAATAATACTTACATATATTAGTTTAGTTTATTTAGGTTTTAATTTGTTTTTAAATTATTTATTTTAGAAAATTAAAAAAATATTATTTATTTTTTAACTTTTTAAATATTCTTCACATAAAATAAAATAACATTAATGGCATGAGTAAATAATATAGTTAAATAATTTTTTATATTTTAAAATATTTATATTTTTTATTTTTTAAATTTAAATTTTGATGCCATATTTTAAAAAAATTTTAATTTATAGTTAAGTTTTTGAATTCTTAATTACAACAATATATTTATTAAATACTTTTTAATATACATTGACATTGATTTTGTTTAGATAAACTTTTTCATAAGCACTTATAAGAGAAGCAAATAAGAAAAAAAAAATGAAAAAAGCTTCTCCATAAGGTAAAATTAGTTTATGCAAAAACTAATTTGTAGAAGTTTTCTCATATTAGCTTCTCCAAAAACTGATTTTTAATCTATGCATAAGCTAATTTTAGCTTATGGAGAAGCTTTTTTCTTTTTTCCTTTTTATTTTTTTCTCTTATAAGTGCTTATGGAAAAATTTATCCAAACAGACTCATTATTGAATTTTGTTTAAATAAATTACATTTTATCTTCTAAAAATATTATTAAACAATAATATAAAAGTTTTTAAATATTTTAACTTTTATAATTAATACTTAAATTTATTTAATTAATATTGACTTAATTGCACTTTCTGCCTCCCAAGTTTTACAATTTTTCAAATTTTGTCATTCCATTATTTTTTTTGCAAATTTCGCCTCCCAATTTTCAATTTTTATGAGTTTTTTCCCTAAGTAGAAAATTTTACCACAATTAAGACATTTTGTGACGATTTTTCCTTTAAACTACCACAGTTAAGATAATTTTGTGGCGGTTTTTTCTTTACTTGTGACAATTTTTTTACTTAGAGGAAAAATTTGCGAAAATTGAAAATTAGGAGGCAAAATTTGCGAAAAAAATTTTTGGTGTGGCAAAATTCGCAAAATTATAAAACTTGGGGGACAAAAAGTGCAATTAAGCCATTAATATTATATACAATAAAATAATTTGTAAATTATTTTTAAAATTAATTTTTGTTAATTAAATTAATTTTACATTTTCAAAATTAAAATTTTTAAATGTATTTATTACATAAAATAAAAAAATTTACTAAAATGAGTAAATAATATAGTTTAATGAAAATTTTATATTTATAATGTTTATTCTTTAAATTTAATTTAAATTTAAGATTTTTTTTTAATTTTTAGTTTGTAGTTATTTTTTTTTATTTTTAATTATTATAATATATTTGTTAAATACTTTTTAATTATTTGTTAAATACTATTTAATATATATTGACATTATTGAATTCTATTTAAATAAATTATTTTTTATCTTTTGAAAATATTATTGAATAATAATACAATTTTTTAATTATTTTATCTTTTATAATTAATACTTTTGTAATTAGTATTATATATAATAAAATATTTATAAATCATATTTAAAATTAAATTTTATTAATTAAAATAGTTTTAACATTTTTAAAATTAAAATTTTGAAATTTATTTATTTAAATAATTTTTTATATTTTTTTTATCGTTAAAATAAAATTATGTTGATTAAGTTAATTTTATATAATTGGAAGTCAAAATTATCTATACATAATATTATATATATATATATATATATATATATATATATATATATATTATTCTATTGAATGAGGCAATTAGTGTTAAGTAAATTTTAAATTTTTTTCCCAAACAACTTTTAACTTAAAATGAGCTTTAAATCTACAAAAAAAATAAATAAATTACCAAACAGCTTCTACTTTATTTTTAAAGTTCTTATTTTTAGCTTTAACTTTAAAGTAGCTTTAAGTTAAAAAAATAAAAATAAAAATGGCCCAAACATAACCTTAATCAACATGAATCAAATGAAAATATTTGGTGAATTAATCATGCTAAACATTGTCAAGTGTTGTCCAAGCTAGACACCAAAAAGAATCACTTTCATAATTTCATTACCATGACAAATCAGGAGGGTTTTCTCCTGTAGTCTCGCCACCTAATTTTGAATTTTCATGAGACAAAGTTTCTATCAAGTATCAACGATAGCGCTACGATTCCCGAGGAAAAATGTAGATTAGATTGTCAATAAAAACAAAAAATGTATACTAGATGTTTACTTGCACGGTTCGTTCATTTTAATTTTTTTTTTTTTATAAATATAATATTTAAGAATAAAGTATATATGTACTGACATTATTAAAGTTTTTTTATACAGTTATTTAATTATAAACTATCGTATGACAAATTTGTTAACTTTTATAATAATCATCTTAAAAATTATATTAAAAACAATTCTAATTAATTAACAGTATAAAATTTTTTGCACTTATAATATATATCTATTACGCTTAATATTTAATAGAGTTTAATGGTCATACACTAATAGTGTAAAATAGTTTTACACTGTCATTCAATCATAAATTATTATTTATTATAAGTTTGTTGACTTTTATAATAAATACTATAAAATTTATATTAATGATGATTTCTGATTAGATGATAGTATAAAACTTTTTACATTGACAGTGCATGAACATTAAACTCTATTTAATATTAACTACTATAGTACGAAAAGTTAAAAGTATGTGAAAATCATATTAAGTATAATTTAATTTAATGTGTATCAATAAATATCACATAATCTAAAGAAAAATGTTGCGCTCACACCATTTTTCTCACAGCACTTTGTAGCGGTTAATACTTTGCAAATAGAGAGCAAATGACATGTATTAAGTTAATTATTTTTAGTATAAGCACCTTCAAAAAACAAAAGACAAGTATGAAAAATTATGTACGAAGAATTTTTTTTGAAAATCGAGAGAGATAAAAATTAAGGGCCTCATTTGGTGGTCAGCATAGAATATGATAATATAAGATATGACAGTAAGATAAGAATATGATAAGATAAGAATAAGATAAGTTATAATCTTATCTAATGTTTGGTGCGTACCAAATTACTATTTTGTTAAAATTATATATAATTTTCTAGAAATATCTTTTAATTTAATTTTTTAATTTTTACGAAAAAAATATAATTTTAACTAAAGTATATGATATTATTTTTTATTTATGTAGTTACTTTTCTTAAAATTATAAAAATTGTATATAAGATTTTTAAAATTATAATTATTATTCAAATATTTTTCTTTAAAAATATTTAAATATTAATTATTTAATTTTTAATATTTTAATTAATAATATACTTTAAATTTACATGTCAAAATTATTATAAATATATATAATAAAAATATATATAGAATAAATAAAATATATAGTAATATGTATTAATTTATATAATATTACTATGAAGTTTATTCTATTTTATTTCTTTTTAACCCAGCTTTCTTCTCACGATAAAAAATATACTGAAGCAACAATAAAATAAGATAAGGAATAAGATAACATCATCATACCAAACAACGAATTATAACAAAATAGGATAATTATCCTATCATATTATGGCATCGAACACTTCCTAAAGAGAAAAAGTGAGGGTGTGAAAAAGGATATAAAAAAGAAATAAGAAAACATAAATGGTACGAAACATGAAGTTATGAATTGCATGAATATCAATTAGAAATTTTTTATTGGAAATTAAATTTCAACGTGGACCCTACCGTATATGGTCATGAGGTAAAGTCTTTTTTGTTATTTTTCTTGCTCCTTTCTTTAGTACCAAATAGCAAAACTCATTAATAAAAATTATAAAATGTGTTTGAGTAATTTTTGCAACGTAGAAAATCAATTCTATGATAGATAGAATTGATTTTGAGAAATATGAAAACTTTTAACCTTTTCTTTAAGTAAAATTAATTTTAAGTATGAAACTACAAATTATATCTTATTTATGAATCAAATAAAGACACTTTTTTTAATTTACTTTTAAAATATCAAAACAAAATAAAAATATTTTTTAAAATTAATATTTTAAGAATTAATTTTATAAAAGTTTAAACAATCCGACCCCAATATCTTTGTAGTTGTTATTTTTCCAGTTGTTCCCAACAGAAGAAAGAGTGAGTCGCTCCTTTGCTGGACCTAAAGCAGTATCACTGAATCAATAATAGGGAAATGCTAAAATTTAGAAGCGAATTTTTACATAGTGTATTTGGCAAGTCATTTAAGTTAATTTTTAATTTTTTTTACTAGCTGAAAAGCTTGTTTAATTTTATTAATAATGTTTGGTAAATAATTTTTTTAATAACTTGTAGAAATTTTAAAATAATACTTTAAGTAACATTTTTTAAACCGTTATTTCCTAGCATCCTATATATTATTTCCTTTTTATCCTTAAAATAGTTATTAAATTTCTTTTTTATCCTTTTTTACATAAGGTAAGATTTTATTATTATTTTTTGTTCATAAGGTAGGGTTTTATTATTTTTACTCTTTTATCACATAAGATATTGATAATAATAGATAATAGGTTTATTTTGAGTTTAATGACTATGCACTATCAGTGTAAAAACTTTATATTATCTATCAATCAAAAATTATTGTTGGTATGACTTTTAAGGTAGTTATTATAAAAGTCAACAAACTTATCATACATGATGATTTGTGATTGGATGATAATGTATAATTGTTTTACATTGTTAGTACATAGCTTATTTTCTCTTACAATATTTATTTCATTATTTTAGTATTATACTTCAAGATATTGATAATTATATATTATAGGTTTATTTTGTTTTTTGAATATTTTTATATTACACTATTTATTTTAACTATTATAATATTTACATTATCTATTTTATTATTTAACATTATACTTTAAAATATTTTAACAATTATACTAATCAATCTAATGAAAGTATAACATTTAATTAAGTGTATGTAATTTTTATTTTATTTTAAACTTGATTGAAATATATTAAGATATAGAATATAATTAATAGTAAAATAAAAAATATAAAAAATATAATAATTGAAACTAAAAAAATGTAATTAAAATAATTGATCTATAAATAAAAGAAATAAGAGTTTAAAATTAATCAAAAAATAAAATTATAAATATCCTAAATTTTTTATTTTATCAATAAAATAAAATTAAAATTTATATAAAAAGAATTTAATGGCTATGCACTGTCAGTGTAAAAAGTTTTACATTATCAACTAATTATAAATCACTGTTGTTGTGACTTTTAAGATAATTATTGTAAAAGTCAATAAACTTACCATATATGTTAGTTTGTGATTAGATGACAGTGTAAAACAGTTTTACATTGTCAATGAATAGCCTATTTTTTGATATAAAAATATCATATAAACATGTGCATTTTTATTATTTTATATTTATCAGTTACTTCAACAAATAATTTTACCAAATACTTATAATTTAATAAGTTAGCTTAATAGCTTTGAGCTTTTAGCTATTAACTAACTTTTTAACCTTCAAATAACTTTTCAACTTTTAACTAACTTTTTGGCTATTTTTCCCAAACATAGCTATAGTGCCTACTTCTTTGCAATTATCTTTCTTTATTTAACACTTTTTATTTTAAATTATTTAAAATGCAGTATCACTGTATCATACTTTTTTTTTTTCCCATTTCTCTCGTTTTAGGGTTTTCCATATTTTATGTATGGAAATTTAGTTGTAAACAATTTTTGGCAATGCTCTCGAAATTTCTTCGTTATTTTAGGGGAGGGAAAAAAGAAAAAAAAAAGAAAAGAAAAGGAGTTAGTACACAATTGACCCAACTTAAATTACCAACTAATCATTTCTTGATCAACATGAATCCAAATGAAAATATTTGGTGAATTAATCATGCTAAACATTGTCCAGTGTTGTCCAAGCTGGAAACCAAAAAGAATCACTTTCATTGCCATAACAAACTAGGGAGGGTTTGTCTTGTACTCTCACCACCAAATTTTCATCAGATTAGTTTCGATAGACAATAGTGTTACGATTCCCGAGGGAAAATATAGACTAGATTTTTGCTTGCACAGTTTGTTCATTTTAAAAGTTTAAAAAGAAATTTATAAATATAATATTTAATATCAACTACTATAATTAAAACAAGTTAAGTTAAAGGTTGTGAAAAATTTATATTAAGTAGAATTAGTTTAAGGTGTATTAATGAATTTCACACAATCTAAAGAAAAATGATGCGCTCACACAACTTTTTTGCAGTACTTTATAGGGGTTAATCCTTTGAAAATAAGGAGTAAATGTCATGTCATGTCATGTAATAGATTAAGGGTGTGTTTGAATTACCATTTCAAAGCTTCAGAATGTCGTTCGCATTTTATGAGGCACTAAATGGAAAAAGAACTCCAATGTTAAATTGAAGTAGAGGTGGATTGCGTTGGATGTAATGTTTTCTCAAATACACACTAATTATTTTTTCACACTCTTTACTGTTTACTAATGGATAAGCATTAGAAATTATGTATGAAGAAAAAAAATTCGAAAACTGAGAGAGATAAAAATCAAGCGAAAGAATGAAGGTGTGAAAAGGACATAAAAAATGTATCAAAAAAATTGGAACCTCATGTATTATGTGGTAAATGGAGATATTAACCAGTTACCTCTAAATCGCGTTGAGCGGGTATCTCAAGTTCTTTTGAGGAATTTTTGTGGTGGAGAAAATCAATTTTGCAACAGGTAAAATTGATTTTGAGAAAAGTGAAAAATTTTAACCTTTTCTTTGAGTAAAATTAATTTTAAGTGTGAAACCTACAAATTACATCTTATTTACATTCTAAAGGCGATTCTTATAAATGAATCAAATAAAATGAATTCTTCATAATTCACTTCTAATATATCATATCCAAACCAAAAATATTTTTTAAAATTAATTTTTTCTGAAAATTTTAAAACAATTTAACCCCAATACCTTTGGAGTTGTCATTTATGCATTATTTCAAGTTCACTAGGGTCGGCCTAATAGTGAGAGGTTAGATAGTATACATAAGATTTTAAGTTCAAACCTTGTTGGTATTATTATACTCACACACACACAAATTATGTATTATTCCCAACTGAAGAAGGAGTGATTCGTTCCTTTGCTGGGCCTAAAGCAGTACAACTGTATCAATATTAGGAAAATACTAAAATTTAGGAGCAAATTTTCAGCAGTCATGTATTATTTATTCTTTTACAGTTACCTTTTTTTAATTAACAATTTTTTAATTTTATTTTAGAAAAAAAAATTAAAATGACCGTACATATCATGTGTCTTGCTTGAACAGGAATACTGAAAAAAATTCCAAAATTTAGAAGTTCTTCCCCAGACCCAGACATATAAGCGCACTTCCATTGATAAACTAAATCCAATTTGCGCTAACTTAACAAGTGACCATATGAAAGAGAGCAATAGAAATTAAAGGACCAATAGTACAAAAAGGGATTTTATAACAATTTTTTAAAATTTTTAGAAATTATTTTTGTCTTATGGAAAAAAGTACTAAAACAATTATTTTTTTTTAAATGACAAAATCTTTTATATATATATATATATATATATATATATATATATATATATATAAATTAGAATAATTATCTTGAACAATAGTGTTTTTAAGAATTATTCTTCAACAAAAATATTTTTAATAATTTTTTTTGACGAGAATATTTTTAAGAATTTTCTTAACTTCTTATTTCTTTTAATATATCCTTTTTCATCTTTATTTCTAAATAAAATTTAATATTCTTTTAAAAAAATTATCAATAATTAAAATAACATTATACCACAATATAAGTTGTTTATCATGACTCTAAGATATAATTTATATATTTAAAAATATTTACTTATTATAAATTTTAATTATAATATAGTTTATATATTAAAAGTATTTATTTATTTTAAATTTTACTTACATAAAATAAAAATTTATTCCGTAAAACAAGCTAAAATACTAGTTATTATAATTTTTGTAAACATATATTTAAATTTAAAAGCTATATTTTTTATGTGTATAATAACGACAATAAGATTAGAACCTAAGACTTATACATACTATCTAATCATTACCACTAGTTAAAAACTATTTTCGGTTTTAGAAAAACACAGACAAGGATTTCTTTTTTCTAGAGAACAAACTAAGACCATTATCCGTTCTCATAACTCTCTTCATAACCATATCAATTAGACAATTACCTGCCACCCATGGCCCATTTACTTCTTTTCTTTGCTAATTACTATATATTGACAAGCTCAAACGTGCAATCAACACCAAGTCAATATAACAACTACTCCGAAATTGCAAGCTGGCTTTCACATTTTCTACTGTAGCATATTTTATACTTTCACACAGATCATCCAATGTGCACCTATCTGAATATCGGATTCTACGGTGGACCATCAAATTAAGTGGTTTACCGGTAGATTATTAATTTAAATCATTAAATATATAAATAAAAAAAATTAATGGTTAAAATTGTAATTAGATCAACAAATCTTAACTGTTAATTTTTTTTATTCATATATCTGACGGTTTAAATTAATGGTCTACTAGTAGACCACTTATTTGATGGTCTACCATAGAATTTCCCTGAACATCGAACTAAATTAGCTACGCCCTACGGAGAGGAGGGATAGCAGACACGGACATGCGGTGAATGAATGAAAAATTGAAAATCAAAATGTAAAGTGTTAATGGTGGTTGAAAATATGTAGGAGCTGGTAGGTGGGGTCTCACATGTACATGTCTGAAACACTGTTTTATGAAAGTGCCAAAATGGAAGAAAATGTTGCCCATAGGTCCACGGTCCACGGTCCACGGTCCACCACCACCTACATCTACATGGCCACAATGATGTAACACCGAAATGTGCCAACCAACGTTCCACATATCCTCCACTACAGAACACAACATGAACATATATATATATATATAAAGAAATGTTAACAATATTTTCTTAAACACTGTCATTTTAACATTTATTTTATTATTGGTTGAAATTTATTGGAAGTCACAAATTTTGATAGATGTCATTTGAAGTAAGACCTACTAAAATTTGTGATTTCTAATAAATTATAGTCAATAGTAAAATCAGTGTTGGAAATAAAGTGTTGCTAACATTCTTCTGAAAAATACATGCATTAATGATGAGATGTCTAAACTGGACACTCTCTAAAGTTTCGAACTAGAGAGGTTTTGTGCTCATGTTACTAAAAACATTGTAAGAGTGAAATAAAGAGAAAAGAAATAGAAAAGAAAGAAAGAAAAAAGATAGACATAAAAGAGAAGTAGAGTAAAAAATATATGTTGTTTGAATGAATAGAAATAAAAAAAAATGCTATGCTTATTTAGATGAGTGGAAGAGTGAAAAAATAAATATATTATAAGAAAAATATTTTAATACAAATTAAATTTTTTATTTTTATTTCATTATTGTTTTCTTAACATAAAATTATTTATTATTCTTTATGTTAATCTTTCTTTAACATAAAAAATAAAAAGTATAATGGTTTTTTTAACATAAAATTAATATTTATTTATAAAAATATTTTAAATAATATATCATAAAAGTATATATATTTATAAACATAAATATATTATATAAATATTTTTAAAATTAATATTTTAAAAAGTATTTATAAAAAATAAATATATTATATAAAAAAATTTGAACATAAAAAATATATTAGTTTTTTCACATAAAATTATTTATTTATTTTATTTATTTATGATACAACAAATGTATTTAATTTAAAAAAAATTGAAAAAGGATACTTCAAACCATAAAATTAATGTGCACTTGCTTATATTTTGCAGGTGTCACATAAATTATTCTTTCTGCCTTCTATTTCCATGCCAACCAAACCACCGAAAATTTTTATTTCCGCGCTCTTTAACTCTTTTTCAGTTCATTCTCTTTTAAATCATCCAAAACAAATTCAGTGTTACATAGATTGAATTTTATATTCCGTATTATATTTTTTGTCTTTTTGAAATAGTGCACGCTTCTTAAAAAACAATTAATTATACAACAAAAATGCCTTTATTAAAAAAACAACTCATATTTTTCTGATTTCTTACGTGACAAGTAAAATAATATGAATCGAGCTAGCAATATGTAAAGCAACACAATTACGGAACGAAAACAACATTCAATGACCGAAAACGATTATGGATCACAAACAGCACAACCCAATTTACACGGAGGACAAAATGCAAAATTTCAGATAGCAATATTCTCCAAGGTCTACTTGATCAGCATTCTATAGTAGAGCATATTTAACAAGTGGATTATTATTATTATTTTTTGTTATTATGGTGTTGGTACAAAGTATCCACTGTTGAAAGTAGTGACTGATCTCTGACGGAGACCGTTCTCCTCTTAACATAGTTTATTTCATATTCAAAGTCAGGATTCGAACTTTAGACAATTTGGTTAAAGAACACAAGCCGCTACCACTTGTGTCAACCAGTGGTATTATTATTATTATTATTATTGTTATATGCTTCGTTTCATCTTTACACGTTTTGGTAACGTAGGAATTGCACGGGGCTTTGCGTCCTAAGCTGTTCATAGAACCTTCTGATGAAATCCTCAGCCTGATCATCAACATGATCATTCCCAACCTCTTCATTTTCATCCAATGCCGAGTAATTGGACACCCTCACGGAGAACGGTGAGAGAAGAGGGCTCTTTTTCTCTCCGGTACCAAAAAAATTGAACGTGTATTCTGGGGTCTTGGGCACCGTAACCACAGCCTTGGGCACATCACTTTCAACTTCGAATGAAAAATGGGGCTCCTCTTCAAGAACCTCGGGGGCGTGGATGCAGGGGAAGTTGAAATGGTGCTTGCGCTTTGGCATGTGGAAAAAAACAGGATTTGGACTATTGCTGCAAGAGAATTCGTAATGCTCCCCGAAGCCGCCACGTGTCACAGTACTCTTTGGGTTCTTGTGGTGGTGGTGGTGATGATGATGGGACGACATGAAATTGCTAAGTGATTTTCTGACCACTTTCCCTTTCTTCATCATCAAATTCATGTCCATGATCATCTTCCTCTTTGATATGAGACCCTTCCTTATCATGAAGAAGGTTACCCTCACCACATTCCATAATCTCTTGGCTACAACAGGAGAATGTACCTCCATTTCTCAAACTATATAATAATATTAATAATAATGAATATAGTTATAACTATGCGACGAAATACTAATATAACAAGTAACGAAGCAGGGAAGAATTTATATAGTGTTCAGCTCCCTTTGGATAAAAGAAGTAGAACTATAAATTTGAAAAGGAAATGGTAGAGAAGGAGATATGGGTTTGATTCTGCGAGGTAGCCTCGCAGAAGAAAAGAAAACCCGATGTGAGAATGTGGAAGGTGAAGAGAAGATTATATAGAGGTTGCTTTCTTGTCTTTTTTTTTTTTTTTTTTTTAAATTATGATGAAGTGCTGCGAAATGCATATAAAGAAAGGGGGTGTTGTTTTTAAAATGGGCACAACAAACGCTCGTATGCATTCCATTACAATCCGCTTAAAAAATGTGAATTAAACTCATTAAATAATCGAGGGGTTTAGTGGAAATAAAATTAATGCCATCGTTTCAAAGTGTAATAGTTGACGAGTTCAACTCAAGTACAGCTAGAACACACCGTGTTTGAGGGTTCTTAATTAATAGAGGAAATTCAACCGCTAAAACATGATCTGGCCAGAACACTGAACAGCCAACAGGGGACCCATTGGTTCTGTCTTTTTCTCAATGACCAGGAAATTCATCGTTGGTCGTGGACAAGAAAAAAGGGGAAGCTTCATTCAAATATGAAACAGGAAGCTCCAAAACAATCCTCTGTTGGGGACACCTTTGTTCAGTTTAGTGTATACAATGTTCCTCTACAGCCCTTCCTTATGGATTAAAATGGAAGGTTCAGAAGTGGTTCTTGGCCCTTCCCCTTTTAGCTAAAATTTCTTGCTGCCACGATAAAGGATAACATAATTTGTTTGTCCTCAACAATTTACTTATTAATTAGTACTATTATGTGCGCAAATAAGTGCTTCAACGCGTTGAGTGCTACACTTTCTAGTTTCCTTCCCTTATTCCATCTCTAGAATCCTTTTTATATTTATTTATCTTAGCTCTTCATACTATAGGGCAGTTGTAATTACACCAGAACTTCGTGTTTACGCGTCGTTACATATTATTTAGTCTAGAAGTGCAATGCATTGCACGAGTTCTTCGAAATTCAGTTTTAATGTAAAGAAGTATAAATCAAAAAAATATTTAAATACAAGAAAAGGAATATACGTGGTTAGGTTAAAAGCAATGCAATTTTTTTGGTAAAAAAAATGGAATTCAATTTTAAATTTAAAAACATAAAATTTGCATATAGAATAAGAAAAATGAGAATTTGAATTACAGTTTTTCTAATAGTACCTGTTGCTTTCAGGGAGCAAAATAATAGCTCAAATTAAAGTCCAAGTAGTAAACAGAAAAGTTTTATGAATGATTACGAAACGAACTTCAAGCTTAATGACTTAATTGGTACAAGAGATTTATGATGAATTTTAAAAAATAATGATGCAAGTTATGAAATGCTTTTATATATATATATATATATATATATATATATATATATATATATAATTATATTTTAATTCAAACAATATAAAAAATAATAAATAACAAAGAACCTAAAAATAAAAAATGTAAGAATTAAATTATTTTTTAGTAAAATATATGATTTTAACTTTATTATTTAATTATTATTATAATTTAAATTAGTTAACTATAAAAATAATTAACCTATATTTTTAATAATTATGAAAAATGAAAGAATAAAAATAAAATCCTCAAGAACTTAAAAATAAAAAATTTAAGAATTATTTTTAGTTATTTAATTGTTATTATAATTTAAATTATTTAACTATTAAAATAATTAATTTATATTTTAATAATTATAAAAAATGAAAGTATAAAAATAAAATCCTAACTCATATTATATATATAAAAATATAATTTAATTCTTACATACATACATACATATATATGTATGTATGTATGTATGTATGTATATATGTATATATATATATAACCCCGACCTTGCTTTCACAAGTGGGGGGAAATTTTTAACTCATTGGCAAACATAACAAATCCCATAAGCAGACAGTGATAAGTATGAGTATCGTCTCTCAAGAGACTTGTATAATACTAGGTTTTTCACAAGCAATGCTATGAGAAAAAGTATTCACAAAAACAAGCGAGAAGTGCTTGTCGGAATTTTTATGAACACTTGGAATGTAGAAAATGGATTAAACTACAATAAGATAAAACATTGGGATTTGACTATACTAAACCATCCACTAACGCAACATATTAGTTAATTATTGAGTTCTATGTTTCATTTATTACCATCAACCTATAAAAAATCCAATCCGTAGTTCTGTAGCAGAGTGGCCTTAAGCTTCTTATTTAAACTATCAATCCCTTGATTAGTTTACCCAAGTCACTTGCTTTAAGAAAAGAGGTTAAGAGCTGGCTCATAAACCTTGTTCCATTCCTAAATACAAGATTCATTAGGTGTTTACTTCAGTTCAAGGAAAGAAAGTGTTTTCCAACAACATTCAAAACCATAAAATCAAGTCATAGGAGATCAAACCATAACAAGTATTAAGAGTAGAAGTAGAAGCACATAATAATGAAACATAAATTTCAATAGATATCTTAAAATGTATACACACTACGCTAGAAATTATTATAGATCGAGCTTATTTTACTAATAGATAGCATTTAAAAAGCACTCTCTATTTAAACGTTGTATTTAAAGATAGCTCTTTTAAAAAAGCGTTGTATATTGATGCAGAAATAGATAGCACTTGTTTGAAAAAGCGCTATATATTGAAGTGAATATAGATAGCACTTGTTTGGAAAAGCACTATATATTGTGTAGAATATAGAGAGTGCTTCCTAGAACAAGCGCTACTTGTGTAATTATTTTTTTTTAAACACAGGTTTGATTCATTCTCATTTTTTCCAAACCTGTACAAACAAAAATAGTCCAAGAATCCAAGTTGTATAGAAACATTCCATCACAATACAAAAGGAATAATGTACTACCAAACATTCCACGTAAAATTATTGTAGAAACAAGTACATCGTTGATTTAACTTCAGAAAAATATATGGCAAGTATTCAAAGAGCAGGATCTTCTAATATAGCTATGGATAGATAAGTTATATGAGGATAAGTAGCTTTCTCATCCAATTGGTTTTGGACCTATATCAGAATCTTTAACAAGGTTGGAAGTTTTGGGCCTGTCAAAAAAATATCAATGTTACCAAATTCTAGATCATAGCATTAGCGAATTTTTTAGATAGTGAAATAGAGCAAAGTAGAAAGTTTTTAAATAGTTTAGAAACAACAAACCATTTTACCAGAATTACCAAAATCATAACACAGAACACAAGTCTCACCTTGTGAGAAATCAAACCTTGCCATTTGCATATTGTAAGAAAATAAGAATAAGATGACCAAGCAACAAAAATTCTCAAGAATGCAATAATAGACAACTCAAAAATTAGAAGCCTTAAAATTAAAATACTCAAGAAGATAAAAATCCAAATTAGATTTAATTTAAATTATGCTGGGAAAAGTTTTAGAGTTGTTGCCAAGACAGCTCACAAATTATATTCCTAACTAATAGTAGTTTAATAATCTTTTTCATTTTTTTTGCTATAATTATGTTATTAAATAATTAAATAATATATAATATATATGAACTAGCACCTGCATGTTAAGTCACTTTAGTGTAATGCTCAAACTACACTTTTAATGCACAATCTACAAAATAATTAAATTCACGTCTGTAACGCCAGTATTTTCATAATGTGTGATTTAGTGATCTAAATAACTACAAGTAGAAATCAATTAAATTTATTCATGTAATAAAAATGTAATTAATGAGTTGTGGTTATGTGTTAGTTGTTTTATGATATGTTGTTTTGGAACTTCAGTCTGAATTGTGGAGTTTAAGAGAAATGTTGTTAGAGCCAAGTATCTTTGCTTATGATGCTTGCTTTGGGCTTGGTGAGTGAACAGTGGTATTAGACCAATTTTGGGTCTTAATGAATGATTAGAGGGATCATAGGCCTTAGCAAGCCCAAAGACCTAGGAACCTTTTAAGACACAAAACCCTCCCCCTTCCCCTTCATTTTTGTTGTTAGAAACCAAAACAATCTCAAACTCTCTTAACTTGCCTCCTTTGAAACTCCTAAGTAAAGAGCAAGATTTCCAAGACTACATCATTCTCTAAATTTCGTGAGAATTGTGAAGCTGTTACCAAGTTTCTCCACAAAGATTTGATTCTAAAGTTCCTTCTCCTTTCTCTCATTTTCTACAAATTTGGATTCTGGAAGCTCTAAGAGGTAAGGGAAGCTTACATTTGTTGATTTTCTGATTGGTGAATGTTGTTATGTTAGAATATTGCTTTGGATTGAGCTAGGAACGTGATTTGTATGATTTGTGATGCAATTTTGGTGAAAAATGGGTTTGTTGATAAATTTGATGATTTTGATTGATTTGTTGTAATGTGGTGCAAAATGTGATGGATATACGTTTGGTTGTTGTTAAATGATGTTGTTTTGAATCTTGTTGAGTTGTTTTGGGATAATGGGTGTCAAAAGTTTGTATTTTTGAGTTTTTTCGAAGAAAGTCTCTATTTCTAATTGTGAGCAGTTGTTGAGCGAGAATGCCTTGAGAGTATAGTGAGGCTCTCAGGCTTGAACTTCGCTAAGTGACTACTGATGTCGCTGAGCGAGTATTCTTGGTCTATTTTCAATTGGGATGAATGAAAGTAGTTTGCTAAGCAAAAGTTTAACTCGCTGAGCAAGTGTTCATGAGGAATATGGAATCTTCCAGAAAGGGGTTCACTAAGCAAGTAGGTGACTCGCTGAGCAAGTAAAGGCATTCTAGAATGCCTGGAAGTGGATCGCTAAGTGAAAGTTGGCTTCGCTAAGCGACTACTTATTTTGAAAGAGTCGGTGTTCTCTATGGTAAGCCTTTTGTCGAGTGAGTAATGTGTTCGCTTGGCGAGATGAACATTTTTAAAATTTTGTTATTATTTGGAGTGGTTGCTTGCTGAGTGAGGATGCCCACTGAGCAATTCATGTTTTCGAAATTTTTTTGGAAGTCCCTGGAACTGAATTTGCAGAGCGATCCTTGTTATCACTGAGTGAGAGTCCTTAGGGACAAAAAATGTGTTCTCTGGAGTGGGTATTTGTAACACCCTTACTTTTGCCTATTAAACTGTTTTCTTAATTATTCTGGAAAATCAGATGGGAATCTAAAAAATTTGATCCTTACGGTTAAGATCATATTAATAAATAGTACTGAGTTTAGATTTTTGGGGAATGAAGTTTGAAAATTGTAAAATGATCGTTTCGTCGCTAAAGAGCCAGATAACATAATTGATGAAAAAAATTAGTTAAAAGTGTTTAAAAATTGTTTTTAAGTCATCAATGTACTTAGAATAATTAGTAATAATTTTAGAAAATTTTCAGGAATTTATTGAGATAATTTTTGTAAAATAACAAAAATACCCCTGGTTGACTACGAGAACCAACCAAAGACTTTTTGATCTCAAAATATTTTAAAAATTTTATACTAAATATATTTCATTTTAAAAATTTATTTTGAAATAAAAATAATGAAAAATATAACTATCCTATTTCAATTTTTCAACTGTTTTTCTAATATTTGATAATATAATTCTAAAAAATTGGGAAGAAATTTCAAAATTCTAACTTCCACCATTACGCTCATAATTTCAAGAGCTATTTAATTGTAATTTTTAATAATTTTTCCAAGCCGGAGCCTAGAGAAATTAGAAAATGACGATTTTGTCTTTATTTCTCAACATTAAAGGCTATATTAAGGGCTGACATGAGAAAAAGAATCAATTGATATTAAAATATAAATTCAAACTTGAAATCATTTTATATATATTAAAATATAATTTTGAAAATTTTCTAAAAATTTTCTAGAATTCTTGTGTAAAATGACCAAAATGCCCTTAAATGTCTAATAAGCCAGCCAGTATTGGTTTGACATCTAGAAACGGTGAAAAGGGTAATACTAGTTCATATATAGATAAAATATTTAATTTTAGAATTTTCATAAAAAATTTGATATTTATTGAATTAAAATAGACTTTATATGAATTTTCTAAGATTAAAATACATATATATATATATATATATATATATATATATATATATATTTCGAAATAATTAATAAAAATTAAAATTTATTTTTAGAAATTTATTTTTGATGAAAATAATACATTTTTTTAGAATTAAATTTAAATTAATTATTTTGATATTAAAAGCTATTTTTTAGGCGGTTTTATCGGTATTCGCTAATTAATTATTGTTAAAATTTATACTGGGGAGTTTTAGGATGGCTCACCCTGCATGTTTTCATTGTATAAGGGGGTGATTCACCACCTAAAATTGATATGTGTTTTTAGTTTTGCATATTTATCCCTTAGTTGAATTAAAATAAATCAAAAACCTTATTTATGACATAATGGCTTATGTCAGTTAAGGGACACCTATGCTCCTTTTTTCTCCTATAAATACCCATGTATTTTGGACATTCTTCACACATCCTCTACTCTCTCAAGCTAGCCAAATTCTTAGAGAGTTTCTCTCTTTAGAAATTTTTTTACTTTGATTTTATGCTAAAATTTTACTAGTTCTCCAACAACTAGTAAAGTTCTCTTCTTAGGAGCTTTGCATCAACAATTCCATCCTCTTCATCAACCACCATAGAGATAATGGCGGGAGTGAGGTTGGTTCTAAATTATTGTCACTTTGCATGTTGGTAAGAAGAATTTTCCCTTAAATCC
Organism: Spatholobus suberectus; assembly: GCA_004329165.1. Taxonomy (NCBI): domain Eukaryota; kingdom Viridiplantae; phylum Streptophyta; class Magnoliopsida; order Fabales; family Fabaceae; genus Spatholobus; species Spatholobus suberectus. The sequence goes on along the minus strand of CM014732.1, from coordinate 33,080,223 downwards.
GCTTATGCTTAAGTTTTATTATTATTATTATTATTGTTATATTGTTTGATGTTAAACTTTAATTTTTACTAAGTTGTTACTCTGTTCAAATTTAGATTATTAAAATATAATTATTAAGTTATTACTATGTTCAAATTTAAATTATTAAATCATAATTACTAAGTTGTTACTCTACTCAAATTTAAATTATACTTACGAAGTTGTTACTCTGCTCAAATTTAAAAAATTAAAATGTATTTATTTAGTTTTTATTTTTCCAAAATTTTAGTAATTAAATTAAAATTATTACGTCATTATTCTGCTAAAATTTTAGTAATTACTAAGTTATTATTCTATTAAAATTTTATGTGATTACCAAATTGTTATTTTGTTAAAATTTTGGTATTGTGCAATTTCTGCAATTTAAGACAGAAATGTTGATTGTACTGGTGCTCAAACTAAATGAGACCAAGGAAACCTTTGCTTGAGAAATAAGGAATTTATAGTTTAGTGAGTAATATAAAGTAAGTGACATGCAGTGGCATGACACCCTGCTAGGAAAGCTATAGTTTGGTACGCTAAGGAATGAAAGACAGGACCCACTTGCGGAGGTCTTAGGGGTAGGCATCAAGTGGTGAAAGTTCCAATGACTAGGATAGTGTCCTCGAGCTAGGATATTCGCCTAACCAAGCTCGATAACCCCAACAACTGCTCAGCATTCTAAGATTGATTGGAGAGTATACGTCTATAAATAGATATCCTAATTGTTATTTTCCTCAATGATGATGAAGACTGTACCATGTGATGTTGATGAGATATATGTACTCCTAGTCACTTCCTAATTCTATTGAGAACTATTACTTATTAATGGGAAGTATGAATCCATACCAAGTCATAGGTGGTGTAGTATAACTTAGAATAAACCCTAGGTTTCCTACGTAAATTTTGTTTTAATTCCTACCATACATGTGAAAGTGATTTTATAACAAATCACCTAACTCCATTGTTTTTCTTCCTTATATGATTGATCGCAATTATTGAAGACGACAATAATGCCTGATGATGCTGAGGATCAGAGGATACTCCTCTAGATTTGTAGACCTAGTTTAAAACATTTTCCTTCAGGGATAGGGTAGATAAATATTGCTCTATATAGAATTTTTTTGATGTATATATTGGGTTAGGTAGTATATGTCTTTTGATGTACTTTTGTTTTTTTTACTGTTATGTATTACTCAAACCATGATGTACGGTTTTATATATATATATATATATATATATATATATATATATATATATATATATATATATATATATATATATATATATATATATATATATATATATATATATATATATATATAAGCAGTTTTATTATTTCACTTCTATTTTCCAAATTCTGTTAAATTTAGAAAATTTCTATTATAAAATTTTAAAAAATAATTACTCACATTTTCATCAACTTGACTTAATAATTAAATTAATATGAATTATATTTAAAATTAAAAGGTGTTACAGTATTTACTAAGTGAGACTTATAGGTGCTAAGCGAGAGCCTTCGTGGAGGAAAGTAGACCTTCTGTAAGAGGGCCTTCGTTGAGCGAATATATGGGTCACTAAGCGAGTTGGTCAAGTAGTTTGTTGCCCCAGTTGAGTTTTAAATTTGTGTTTCAAATTGTTCTGAAGAAGATACTTGGCGTGAGTTTTGTTGTAAATGTTAAGTATGTGGTTGAAGTGGAAGGTTGCCTGATAGGACCTCCGCTTGTTGTAAATAAAGTTGTTTTGAAATTCCAATAAGGGTATAGGCTGCTTAGATAGGGCCTTACCTGTTTATCATGTATGATGCTGAATTGAGCCTACATGGGATTGTTAGTGGTTATTGGCCATGTGTAGTGTTGAATTGAGCCCACATGGTGTTGTTGAACTGTGTTGGCTTGTTGGTGTTGTACATGCATTGCATGCATATGTTAGCGGCTGATGTAGCTGATGATGGACCTCATGCCATGGTGCGAGTAGACACGTAAGTTAGTTGGCTGACTGGAGCAGAAGGCTTAGACAAGGCCTCCAACCTAGTGTTGGATAAGATGTGGGGCAGTTGTCAATAGGCCTTCGGGGATGAGTGGATGGGTAATTTCGTAGGAGGCCAAGGTAGTGCAAACCTTGAGTCGTAGTGAACCACCACCCATATACACTTATCCTGACAAATCACATAATCTTATCCGTAGATCAGAGTTTGACAATCCCTGAATGGTGAATGACACATGCCGCTTTGTTGTTAATGCCATGTTAGGGGATGAGATTTGACTAATCGCTTGAATTGTTGTAAATCTCTTGAGAATAGTGTCTATATGCATAGTATGGTTGTCGGTGTAGTTGTGTTGCATTGTGGTTATGTATAATGAATTGGATTGTTGAAAATCCAAATAGGTAAAAATTGATATATATTGTGGAGAATGATGTGTGCTTGTTCCCTGATTGATGAGTGTGAATTTATCTGTTGGTTATTCCATTGATTCTTTTATGTTGTGTCGTTGTTAAGTGAGCTTACCCTTTCCTTGTTATGTTGTTGTTATTGTTTGACTGTGATAATCACGTCATTGACATGGGAGCAGATGATAAGGTTTCAATGGATCTAGCTGCTTGGAGTTGATGGCAGGGTTGTCGATTAAGGATGATGGAATGTGATGGATCACATTCTCCTTTTTAGGATGATTCTTTTGGATAGTTATTTTGTTTCAATTCACATGATGTATAGCTTGACTAGCACTAGGGAGTATGTCCTGTACCCCCTTTCCTTTGTTGATGTATATCATGATTGTAGTGCTAATGTATAGTTTAAAAATGGCTTTTGTTTTGTATATGGTACAGTCATATGGGCTGAGACAGATGGATTTCATCTTTGATGTTTATTTATATATGTGAATATGCATACAATGTGGTATGGTTTGTAGTGGGATGATAAAAATAACTTCTTGTTTTAAAAGTGGTAAAGCAAGAAACGAATGTGTTTTCAGAATACTTAATAACAGGATACTTTACAAAATGAACTCTCTCTCTAAGAACCAAAGAGGTAGTGTTTTTATGTAGTGACAATGGGTCGTTACAACATCAATCTTACATTATTAGTTACTAGTTGTACATTGTTTGTATATTACTAATATTTGATATTAAAAAGATTAGACCCCATAATGACTAATTACCTTAGGATATTACTAATTCATCATAAGGATTGTTCCTATCATTTCAATTTGTTAAAAGTCACTATCTATATATAATATATTAAATTTAAAGCATAAGTTATAGCACTATGATAAATCTATAGTTTATGTAGATTTATAGAGCTAATTCACATGATTTTTTGCTCTAGTTTAAAGAAAACATATGAGAAAATAACCCAATGATATGAAATGTCATTGAATTTGTGTTCTTGAGATCTTTTATTAAAAATTACATAATTTTACTTAGTTATTTGGGTATATTAATGTGGGAAACTTGAACAAAGAAAATGGATAATGTTAGGATATGTAGGAAGCTAATTTCAGCTATAAAAGTGTAAGAAGAAGCAATTCAGCTTTGGTGCCCAGCACCTGCCCCCAGTGGAGCAGTGCCCAGTGCCAGTGCCTAGCCCCAACAAAATGGCAGGAATTCGAAGAGTGGGCACCCAGCGCCAGCACACTCATGAACATCTGAAGAAAGGAGTGCCCAGCATAGGGGGCGCCTAGCGCCAGCACATTTTTAGCTTTTGCAAACTTTTTTTATTGGGCTTGACACGTTTTTGTGGTTCAAAAAGCCCAAAGGCATTATAAAAAGGCTAGAACTACAAGTTTGGGAGCATTCTTGGACTCATCTAAGGACCGAAAGCGAGGAAGAGCTTGAAAATTCATCTCTGGCTTTGGTTCTTGAAGAATTGTGTTTTGATTCTCAAGATTCATGGCTTCCTTTCTATTTTCTTTGTGTGTTTAGTTTCTCTATGAGTTTCTAAACACCTTTGAGGTTATGTTAGGATGAACCGTGATTGGAATCCTTTGTAATTTGTTTTTCCTTTTGAACCTTTTGATTATTAATGCAATCCAGTTCTTAATTTTATGCTTAAGGCTTTTCTATGCGTGACACCCATTAGAAATTGATTTGTAATTCAAACCTTGCAATTGGAAAATTGGGGTTTGAACTGTTCCATTTTAGCAACCATATAATCTTGAACTTAGGGATAGGACGAAAGGTTGTATGCCTTCGTGTTAATTTCTTGCTCTTAATGCTTGTGACTAAGTTTTCTTACCTAAGGGATTAGGGTGTGAAATTAGGAACAAAAGGTTTACTGCCTAAGAAATTATGGTTGAACTAATTTAAAGAAATTGAAGGTAAATTGCCTAATAGGAACAAGTTTAGAAGGGAAAAAAATTACATTGGGGAAATATCACCGGGACTCCGAAACCTAACCATTTTATTCATTAATTTTCTAAACATCTTTAAATTGCATTATTTGTTCTTTATCTTTATTAATTCAAATAAAATACAAAAATCTCTAATTCTTTCTTTAATTCTTAAATTTGTAAGTAATTACTTGATTGCGTTGGTATTAAACCACAATCCCTATGGAGACGATAACTCATACTTTCACTTTATTACTTATACTACTGGTACACTTGTCGTGATCTTAACACACTACTACAACAACAATTTTGTTTTTACCATATCAGCATTTTTAACCAAATTTCAAGTGTCTTACATTTCACAGACTCTCCATCTTTCTTTTAAAACTTTTTCTTGTCTTCACTAGCACCAAGGATGTTTTCCTAAATAACAAATTCTAGAAATAATCATTGCATTAGTCAATAATTGTAAAATTCTGGATGAATAATTGCAATTCTTGATGAAGCCTAATACATGGTTCACATTAATTTTACTACTAATTTTATATTGAATCTAGACACTTATATTTTCAATGAAATTTAGTTCATTTTACTAAATTAGTTTAATACTTGTGTCGTATTGCCAGCTTGTTGCTAGTAGGATATATATGGGACTTATATTTGGCATTACTTTTTCCCTGTAATTTGGATGGACTCGTAAGATTTTGTGAAACCATATTTTTTCCAACTTAGAGTTTGTCTAATCAAACTTAGAGCAAATGTTTGATTCTGTAAATTGTCCATGAAGTAATAAATATATAAACATTATTGATGTAGAGGATCCAATAGTTTAATCAACAAAGCCATTTATCCCATTTTCATGCAACAAGGATTCAGTAGTCTAATCAACAAGTGTGTCACAAACATAGTCCAAAGTTGTGCTCATTACCTATATAGACATTCCATTTTTCAATGTTAATTGACCTATATAGCTCATTACCTGTAGGTCTCCTATGTAGCAAGTTTTTGCTTCAAGCTGTTAGGTCTCCCATGCAAAGCTGTGCTCATTGCATCTAGTTTAAAGCCTTTAAACTTGATCAATAATAAGTGTTTGGCTTTAGAGAAATATTTAAATAAAATACAGGAGATTTTTTCTTTTTTATTACTAAAAGAAATTTATGAAGTAAAAGTGACCAAAAAAATACAAAGAGATGGAAGGATTCCACAAGTATAACACAGAAAACAACAATGTTACAGAGAAAATCAATGGAATAAAATTGTCCAACCCCTTAACATATCTGTTAGCTGGACCCCATTAAAGAGGCTATAAGGTTTACACAATACCAAAGCCAAATGTCTAATCTTATCCCAAAGCAAGAGGTCTGCCATTGAAACATTTTACTCAAAAGTATTTGTAGCATTCCAACCAAACGCACCAACATTCCAAACAAATGCACCAAAGTGTAATTGTACATACCCACATAAACTTAGCCTCTTGACTTCTACTAATGCAATGAAAGACAACCATCAAGAATTGGTCTATGACACACCCCATATTCACCAAAAATGCCAAATAACAAGTTTCGTAAAGAAACCACAACAGAATAATTGAGAAAAGGTGTGAAGAAGAATTAGAGGATACACCACCAACAACACATATCAATGGAAATTACTTGACCAAGGAATCTACAATGTCATTAGTTTTAAACCACCCTTTTATAATAAATTAGAGTTTTCAATCTTGAGCGAGATAATCTTTAGGTACTTTCTCACAATCTTCAGTATTTCAACCTTTTTTTTCTCTAAAAAATTTCAACTTTTTTTCTATTTCCTCTCTCTTTCTCTCTCTTTGTTTTGTTGGTCCTAACCTGTGAACGAGATCAACCACTTATCGGACCATTGCTTCTAAGACTTCGTATGTGAATGTTGTTGTTTTAGCCACTTCACATCAATCCCACATGTTCTGTCAACAAAACACACTCGTCCTTTTCTTCCTTCACTTGTTAATCTCATCACTTCAGATCTTCCTACCTAACATTATCTATCACTCCATTCTCATCTTTATCATGTATTACCATTAATGATTGGTACACATTTCTATTTGTTCTCTTTCACATTGATTATGATATTCTTGTATCAACCTCATATAATTGCATCATAAATGACTACTAGAAAAATCAAAATTTGTAACGACATTTTGTGACGGAGTACAATTCCTCACTACTAGTGATGAAGTGTGTGACAGATTTATAGATTCTGTGACGGACATAAATTTATGTCACTTTGTGACGGTTATTTTTCCTATCTAAAATACCCGTCACAAATTCCGTCATTAAATTTATAAATGTATTTTTAGCGATGTATTTTGTGATGAAATTATTTCCTCTCTGACTATTCTGTCACAAAGCCTGTCACAAAATATATACAAAATATTTAGTGAGGAAGTTTGTGAAGGGTTGGGGTCCCTCACAAAGTTCGTCATAAAATTTTCCAATAATTTAGTGACGAACTTTGTGACGAATAGACCCTTCTCTAAATATTTCGGTAAAAAATTTCATCACAAATTGTAATTAAATGATTGGTTGATGATACATTCAATTTGCAAAAAAAAATTTATTTAGATTTATGACTAATTATATATTTGAAAAGTTTTTACATCTTAAAATTTCATAAAGAATATTAATTAACCTTTTTTATCAATGTAAATAATACTCCCCTTGTTCCTTTTTACTTGTCAGTTTTTTAGAAATTTTTTGTTTCTATTTATTTGTCATTTTCAAAATTTAAGATAACATTAATTATTTCTTTTGTCAATTATATACCCTTACTTCTCACCTAATTTTTAATTAATTTACACATTTACAATTAGTATGCATTTATTGTGGAGTACAAATGAGAAAGGATATAATGGGAAACTTCAAAATTGTAGAGCACAAAGATAACATAAGAAGGGGGGGTTGAATTGTGTTATAGCAAATTTTCGCAATTCTTTTGTCAACGATGTATAATCTGAAATAAGATCAAAAGGATTTTCAAAAACATTTTATGAGACAGACGAAAGCTGAAAGACAAACTGGAAAGAAAGCACACGGAATTTATATTGGTTCATTTCACTCCAAAGACTATGTCCAGTTCTTGGCAACAACAAAATTCCATTAACTTTTTCAAGTTATAAGTATTCTTTTCACAAGCCTCTTCAGGCTCAACCCAAGTAGTCTTTCACTTGTCTCTCCAAACAAACACCCAAGTATTCTTTGAATCAAAGTCTCTTTAGGCTTCCACCAATCTTGTTAAGAAAAAAGTTTACGTGTAAGTTACCTCACTGGGTTTAATGTCTTATCAAACAAATATACAGTGAAGTACAAAAAGAATTTTTCAAACAGAATTTACAAGAGTTTTTTCTTTTCTTAAAGCAATAATGAATTTTCAAAATTAGCAGCAATTATATCAACAACAACACAAAAATTTTATATTTAAAAATATTTATAATGTTTATTCTTCAAATTTAATTGAGATTTAAGATTTTTTTAATTTGTAGTTAAGTTTTTTCATTTTTAATTATAACAATATATTTATTAAATACTTTTTCAATTATTTGTTAAATACTATTTAATATATATTGAATTTTGTTTAAATAATGTATTTTTTATCTTTGAAAATATTATTGAACTACAATACAATTTTTTAAAATCTTTTATCTTTTGTAATTAATACTTTTGTAATTAGTATTATATATAACAAAATATTTATAATTCATATTTAAAATTAACTTTTATTAATTAAAATATTAGTTTAACATTTTTAAAATTAAAAGTTTGAAATTTATGTTTTTAAATAGCTTTATGTATTTTTATTATCATTAAAATAAATTTATGTTGATTAAATTAATTTTATATATTTGTAACTCAAAATTAACTATACATAATATTTTATTTTATTTTATCAATATGTATATTATTCTATTGACTGAGGCAATTAGTTTTAAGTAAATGTAATATTTTAAAAAAATTTTCCGAACAACTTTCAACTTAAAAGAAGCTTTAAATCTAAAAAAAATAAAAATTGCCAAACAACTTCTATGTTAATTTTAAATCTTATTTTGAGCTTTAAATTTAAAGTAACTTTTAAGCCAAAAAAAGATGTCCTAAACATAACCTTAGTTAAGAAATTATAGTAATCAAAACCTAATATTGTAATTAGATATTTATAAGAAAATACATAGAACTATAACTTTGAAAATGATAATTGGAAAATTAGAAATATTTAAAATTTAAAAATTTAAAATATAATTAATTGAAGAAATTATTTATAATTTAATAATAAATATTCAAAAGAGTGTGTTGCTAATATTTCTAAAAATTGAGAGAGGGAGAACAATAATAATGTGCTTGTTGAAGTTGGAAATAAAAAAGAGTTGGTTTAGCCTATCAATTTAACCCACTTTGATGACTTTGTGTTGTGTCTAGGTCGAACTCGACAAACAAAAAGGAGTAACAAAATTGTACATTTACAAGTGTTTGAGTTTGGGTTAGATCGAGTTTGGATCGGATAAACTTTGGAGTTACCAACCAGACCCATATATAATAATTGGCCTAAATATATTTCTTGTTCTTATGATTTAGCTTTTTTTTTTCTTTTAGTGCTTTAAAAAATTGTGAAATCAAAAATAGAGGAACCAAAATTACAAATTTTTAAAAATTGAAAGACTAAAATCATGGAATTAAGAAGAGGGACACTAAAATCTCAGATTGAAAATTATAGAAGGACCAAAAGTACAATTTAGCTTATTTTTATTTATGTCCACTCTTTATACATAGTTAGAGTACATAAGTAGGGGTATACACAGGTTGATTTGGGTCAAGTTTAGTTAAACTCATTGCCCAAACCAATCATAATACTATAGTTTGGGTTGGATCGGGTTCGCACATTTGTCATATCGCACTTGAACCGAATCAACCCACTCTAAATTGGTTTGAGGGTTTATTGAGTCCAAGAGATTAAAAAATATTTTAAATCTTCTAAAAAGTTATAAATAATAATTAAAAATAAAAAAATAAAAATTTATAAATAATAAAGGCTTAAATATGTTTTAAGTCTCCGTAAATATAGTTATATTTGGTTTTAGTCCTTGCAAATTTTTTGTTATTTTTAAATCCCTGACATTTTCATACTGTTCTTTTTAGTCTTTACCATTAACTATACTTAATTTAGTGCTAACATGACTAACAAAATAAAGAATATTAATTAAGATAATTAAGGCATTAAAGAATATTTTAAACTAGGATAATTACATTATTTTTAGGTATGTAATTTAATTAAGTAATGCATTTATTATTTTATATAAATAAGGTAATTACATATAATCTACTTTTATAATTTATTTTTAATTTCTAAAATATTATGAATAGTGTTTTTATTGTTTTTTATTATTATTCTTACTTTTCAATTTACTAATTTATTTTTAACATTGTACTTTTTTTAAAAAAATTATAATTTACTTAAACACTTATAATTTATTTTTAATATATTACTTTTGATGTTATTTTTACTTTTCAATTCATTAATTTTGACTGATTGTAATATAATTTTTTTTAATATATCACAATTAGTGATTTTGTCTCCAAAGACAAAAGTAATATATTAAAATTAAATTATATGCATCTAAGTAAATTATTTTTTTAAAAAAATACAACGTTAAAAGTAAATTAGTTACTTGAAAAGTAAGGTAATAAAAGCAATAAAATCATTGTTTATAATGTATTAAAAATTAAAAATAAATTATAAAAGTAGATTATATGTAATTATCTTATGTATATAAAATAATAATTATATTGCTTAATTAAATTACGTACCTAAAAATAATCTTATTATCTTAATTTAAAATATTCTTTATTACCTTAATTATCTTAATTAATATTCTTTATTTTGTTAGTTATGTTAGCACTAAATTAACTATAGTTAATGGTAAGGACTAAAAAAGAATAGTAAGAAAATATATACAAGAAATTTTAAATTAAGAAAATATAATAAATTTTTTACTAATAATAATTTTTACTTATTCATTTTATTTTTATTTAAAATATATCAAAGAATTTTTTTTTAACATTACAATAGTTTGAATTTCTTCTTGCTTAATACTATATTTTTATTTTATTCTAAATTATAATGGGAAAACAATAAATAACTTATTTATTTTAGTTATTTTAAAAAAATTTATTTAAAATTTAAAATACATCATCTTTATATATTATCTTAACTTTATTAAAAATATTAAAATAAAAATTACCTGATATACTTTTAAAAATAAGTTAACTAATATATTTTAATTTTAAAATATAACACTAATATACTTCTATAAATAAGTTAACTAATAAAAATATACAAATAGACAATATACTTAATTACCTCTTTTTTTTTACTTTGTCTTTTTTGTTTGAACGTTACTTTTGGTCTTTAAGTTAACTAATATACTTTTAGTCTTTAATATATAATAGATAATACGCTTAATACGTTAACTAATAGGTTTTTTTTTTACAAACGTTAACTAATAAGTTAATATACTTAATTACGTTTTTTTTTCTTACTTTTAGTCTAATAGCTTTTACTTTGGAAATTGATAGTTTCACTTTTACATTTGAAAACCTAATTTCACTTCTCTATCTCGCACAGGAGCTCGGAGAAGCCACCTACCGCTGCAACCACGTCTTCACTCAGCCATCTATGTGCTGTGAAGTTTACGGTGAGTCTTCTTTGTTTCTATATTTCAGTTCTCTCTCGTTTTATCTTTTCCTCTCCACACACAATTTTTCCACTTAGATACATACATCCACATACAGAGGCGATGCAAAGATTAAGAGGAAAAAGAGGGATGAATTATCTTTTTTGGTCTAAGATTATCCTTGTCTAAGATTATCTTTTTTTTGTCATTAATTTGAAGATTCATGGCTCTAGTTGCCATAGCCCTCAAATTTTGGTGCCGTAAATGATGTGGAAGGTAGTATGCTAGACTGGATAAAGGAAGAAAAAATAATTCAAACTACATGCTCTAGTTAATGTCTATTCCATGGCCACTGTTGCAGCTCTTTGTAATTGGTGGGAAGTGGTGATGGGTTATGTTTAATTTTTTTCAATGAAAATGACAGGGCAAATTTTGTGTTAAAGTATAAGGTTTGCTTGGTTGCCACATGGACTATAGAGGAGGCATTTTGTTTGCCACCTCAACACTTAACAAAACCATTCTAATTGTATGGACTAAATGAGTAAAAGATAAAATTATAAGAATCAAAATAGACAAAAAAAATAAATTATAGGGATCAAATTGATAAAATGGGTATGTTATAAATATTGGAAAAGTTTGTCTACTTTCACCATGCTTATTGGTATGACTTGTCTTGTGCTTGTTTTCATTGTTAAGTGATATGTCAAATGAAATTGTATAAATGCTGTCAAGTTCCCTGATAATCTATAGCAATGACTCTGATTCCTTTTGTCACTCTCAGCTCTAATCTCTTCCTAACATTGCCAAAGTTGTTGCTAGTTGCTAGAATCACAAGTTGGAGGTAATTGCCTCTCTTCTCTCTTGTACATGTGTGTTTGATCCCTTTGAGGGTTGATTTCAAAATTTAAATTGTTTTTAAGGTTTGTTGGTTGTTAATTAGCATCTTGTGTTGTAATAAGTGTTGTGGGCTTAGGCATTTTGAATGATTATGATTTTTACATTAATACTCTATTTGTTTTAGTGTATTTTTTTTTCATTTCCCTTTCTTTGTATGTTGGGGACAATGGGGGAGGATAAGAGAGACCACTAATTTTGGATATACATTTGAAGAGTATCAAACTCTTCAACAAACACAATTAGTAGATTCTGTTTCTATAAATCTACTTTTGTTTGGATACTCTATTATGTTTTATTCTTTTTACAAGGATCTATTATTGTTTGGACATTCTATTATGTCAATGACTCTCTTGTTTAATAGTTATGGTCCCGTTGATCATAAAAAAAAAAATGAGTATGTGATTTTAAATATATCTTATGAATACCAAATATCTTTATTCCTATCAATGATCTTTTAAATTTTCAAAGTGAGGTATTGACCAAGATTAATCATTTGTTGTGCAAATAATGCATCAGAAATGGAAGTTCCTAAAAATAGAAGGTGGATGGATAACAGAGTGGATTGTGATAGGAGTATCACAGAAGAATTTGTTATTGGAATAACTGAATTTGTTAAGTTTGCTTTGGAACACGATGAACATAATATTGGACAAGGGAAGATTAGGTGTCCTTGTAAGAAATGCAAGTGTAGGATATATGAAACACCCGACGTAGTGAATGTGCATCTATGCAAGAATGGCTTCATAAGTAATTATTGTCATTGGACAAACCATGGTGAACCAATTCCCCCAATGCCCCCAGTGTTTGTAGATTAGTCGTACTATGGTAGCAGTGGGCAAAGAGAAATGTACGATAATTATCAGCAGTTGGTAATGGATGTTGCTGGACCAGAAATTGGCACCAACCTTGAGCAAAATGATGGTGACAACAAAGACACAATGATGGAAGATCCTAACCCAGAAGCACGACAATTCTTTCAAATGTTGATGGCTGCGCAATCTACTTTATGGGATAGTTGTGACAAATATTCTATGTTGTCAACTTCTTTAAGAGTATTAAGTTTGAAAACAGACTATGGTTTATCTGAGGGATGCTTTAATGAATGGATGCAATTTATGGGAGATACAATACCAGATGGTAACTGTATGCCTAAAAATCTTTACTAGACAAAGAAATCAGTTGCTGAACTGGTCTAGCAAGTATGAAAGTTGAATGTTGCTTTAGTGGATGTATGTTATACTACAAGGAAAGTGAGATGCTCCAACAGTGTAAAGTTTGTAAAAGGTATCGATATAGACGTGTTGCGAAACAAGGTAAGGAGAAATTGGTGCCACTTAAAAGTATGTGTTACTAATCTTTGTTTTCAAAAAAATTATATGAGCTAGTGTCTATTTAGCTTCCTTAGTCCTTTTAAATTGGTGACAAAGTTTATTAAATATTTGATTTTTTATTTGAAAATTTCTAATTAGAGATAGAACATTAACAATCCAAGTTAGGATTTACTGCTATGATATGGTGTCAAAGATAGGATGTTAATATGAGTACTGTAATTACATAGAATACTCAATAGGCAAACTACATCACTATATAGAAAAACTAGATTAAAGGTTGAAGTTCACCACAATGCCATTATGGAAGCTAAACTCAACACACAGCCCTAAGCAGAAAACATTACATTTATTAAGAGTAGTCATGAGTTTGAATAGCAATAATCTAATTCCTTGACTGTTTGGAAAAGTTAAACTACTTAGTATGGAAAGATCCCTCCATGTCAATCCTTTCATATGTATGAGCACCAAGGTAGTCTCTCTAAGCTTGAACTTTATAGTTGGCACCCTTTCCCTCCTATATGTGTCAAACTATGCAAGATAAGTAGCCATGCTTGGGGTGCTAATGCTATAGTTGATAGTAAGAGACAACTCTCCTCCATTCAGATTGTTTACCCATTATTTCCTTGGCAAATTCTGGATACACATCAAGGTTTGCAAAACTAAGCTTTCTTGATTCTGTCTAAAATTAATTTCCTATTCAATGTTGGGAAATTGATATAAGAAAAAAGTACAAAGGTAATGAATTTCTAATTTCTTAAGAAAAACAAAAGGTGTATACTACAATCAATAAGGATAAATAGAACTTGACTGGGGGCATCTACAGGCTATCAAAAAGAATAGCTAAAAAGTACGTTAGAAAGTATGATAAAGTAGAACATATTCCAAGAATAAATAGATGGGTAGAAAAAAAGTCTTCTAATTCTAACATTCAGATACAAAAAAAAGGTATTATGATTTATTACTACATTTTATCCTAGAAAGTGAGATTTCCAAAATACATGAGTACCTCAACCTCAAAAGGTTCATAGAGTTCTTCATCAATATTTACTTATCTATAAGGAATTAGAATGCAAAGCCAAATCATCAACAACATTCAATGTTATGTTGGTTTCCCAAAAAACCACAACATAAACAAAAATATAAATAGAGTTTCTATGCAAACAAAAATAAGTCTTTGAATGGAATTGAAGAAAATTGAGATATGAATTGTTTGCCTCATTATTTACTATAATTTGGGTATCATAAAGAAGATAGGTCCCTCATTATTTCATATATCTTAATTATTATAGCTACTTGCATGTTCCTTTGATGTTTGGGTTGTCACTAGTTATTTGATTTTTGTGATATTTGTTCTTAGTGGCTTCACAAGTTAGGTAAATATGAATTCTTTTAGAGATTCTCTTTTAAAAAAAATACTTGATTGTTGCATATGATATGACCATGTAAATTTCTTTCTAGAAATTTTCAACTAGATTGCTGCATATGATATAGAAAACCACAACAACAAAAAAGGGCACAAATAGAGTTTTTGTGCAAAGAAGATAAATTCAAAACCTGGTCTCTAAATGGAATTGAAGAAATTAAGATCTAGGTATCATAAAGACTATAGTAAGCATAAACTGAACTTTTTGCCTTATTATTTACTATAATCTAAGTATCACAAAGAAGATAGATCCCTTCATTATTTACTGTAATATGAATTATTAAGCTACTTTTATGACTAGGTAAGTGGATTATTTGCATGTTTCTTTTGTTGTTTAGGTTGCCATTAGTTTTTTTTTAATTTTTGTGATGTTTGTTTCTGGTGGATTCACAACTTAGGTAAATTCGAATTCTTTTATAGTTTCTCTTAAAAAAAAAAAAAGACACTTGATTGCTGCATATGATATGACCATGTAAATGTCTTTTTGGTATTTTTCAACTTGAATGCTACATATGTTCTATTTTGTTTGTTCTGAACCTGTTTTGAGATTTGGATATATTATTAACTATATATATGAATTATGATGGACTGTTTCAAGTTTCAAATTTTGATGACTTAACATAATTATATAACCGTTTGCATTAATTATAAATGATTTGTCAGTCTAATTCAAACTTGTAATTTGAAAAATGAGTATGAAACACGAATTTTTGTAAGGGATTCACAGCAAATATCAGGGGATGATGATGTATCCATTCAACAGTTTGACAACAACATCTTCTATGATGTTGTTGGAGGTATGAATAGCAAAGGACGAATGTTTGGTCTAGGTTCAGAGATTGGGAAATACAAATCTTCTTCCTCTTCCATGTCATCTAATGGCATCTCATTGTCTGAATATGATCAAATGAGGAGTCTAGTTTCTAAAGTGATTGAAGAAAAGAAGAACCTAAAGGAGCAGTAGCAAACTCATTTAGAGATGATTCGTGCATCACAAGAAGAGTCACATTTGTTTTGTGAGAAAATGACTTGATTTATGGAGAGTTTTTCTCTAGGTCATGCATCTCAACTAGTTCAACATGGTCCACAGCCTCCTACAGTGACCAGGACAATCAGCAAGATTATAATGAATTAGATGATAATGTGGATGTTTAGAAATTATTATAGGTAGTACTGTTTTGTCATTTATTATGGTTATTGATGATATACATTGTCTAGATTATAAGACTTTTTTTTGTTTTGGTAAAAAGATTATGAGACTTTAAATAGTTATTTAGAGACTTTCATGTTATTTAACATTTTTATTTAGTATACTTTAGTTTATTATGATTTATTTTAGTTATTTACAGATTTAGATAAAAAAGTCACCTTTTGATAATTTTAGATGGATAAACTTGTCACAAAACAATACAAATTTCAAAATTGTCACAATTAACCAGGCAAATATCACTTGCCTTACAAATTTGTGATGGATTTTAGTCCATCACAACATTATGAGGCTTAAGTAATCCCTCGCAAATTTGTGACGATTGTATTCAGTCATAAACAGCTAGGGACTTGTCCCTCGCAGTTTGTGACGAGCGTATTATCT
The DNA here is from genome assembly GCA_004329165.1 of Spatholobus suberectus. Classification (NCBI taxonomy): domain Eukaryota; kingdom Viridiplantae; phylum Streptophyta; class Magnoliopsida; order Fabales; family Fabaceae; genus Spatholobus; species Spatholobus suberectus. The sequence continues at coordinate 33,063,935 of CM014732.1, read as the reverse complement.
CAGGCAAATTTGTGAGGGAAGTAGTCCCTCACAAATAGCGAAGGACAGAGTATTCCTCTTTGTTTGTGACGAATTACGCCCCTCGCAACTTTGCGAGGGATAATAAATCTATCGCAAACATCGATGGAAATGCATTAATTTTTTTCAATATACAGTGACAGATTTTATACATGTTGTGACGGAAGAAATATCATCACTGTTTGTGAAAAAGTATGGAATTCCTCGCTAAATTGTTTGTGATGCCCATTTCTATGAGGAAATTGTGTTCGTCACACATTCCGTCACTAATGTTGTTTGTAACGGAATTTTATATATATAGTGACAGATTTAGCCCCTCTCTAATGTTCATTTTTCTAGTAATAACACAGTTTAAAATTTCTTAACATGAAATAATAATTAACAACAAAACAAGTATAAATAATAATGAAAGTAAGAAAACATCATTAATTTTTTTCACCTTGTATACAGCATGCCCGAGTCAACCCTTTCAGCTCAAAACGATTATGGTCAGTAATTACACTTTGAAAATCTGTCTTTCTCTACTTATATTATAATAATAATGTTTTGAATCTATAAGGCCCATTGAATTGAATCTCCTAAAGGCGAAATCATTTTCATCAACAATCGAATCTTATTAAAGTTATGAGATGTTAAAGCTTTTACATCTGTTATTTGTGAGTTTACAGCTTGGTGAGGTGAATTTTCATCCCAAAAAAAAGCACTAAACTGAATTTACAACTGTGGCATGTTCTTCTTCTGAGGAAGAGTATCGCGCCTTGGCTTCAGCTAGTTGGGAACTACAACGGCTTAGTTTCTTGCTTCGTGATCATGACGTCACTTGTACCCAACTAGTTGTCCTCTTCTGCAATAATCAAAGTGTTTTACACATTGAAACTAATCTAGTGTTTCGTGAGCGGGCCAAGCACTTGGATATTGATTGTCATGTAGTTCGGGAATGATGTTCATCTGGCTTAATGAAACTACTTCCTATTGCTTCCTTTGCCCAGCTAGCTGATGTTTTCACCAAGGCCTTGCTTCCTCAGCTATTCCATCACTTTGTTTCCAAGCTAAGCTTGATAGACATCTATCATCCTCAGCTTGCAGGGGGGTAATACGATTGTAAATAAATTAGATAGTAGGAGTTATTCTTTTGTATTTTTCTGTTAGTTTGTTTACTGGCAGTTATGCCACGTGGCTTGGTTAGTTACTAATTCAAATCAATATAAATAGCAAAAGTCGTATTGTATAATTAGTTGAGTTGAATAAAATTCAGACTTCTCATTTTCAGTTTTCGAAGAGTTTTCTCTCTTGATGGACATACACTTGCTCACTTGCATCGCACAATTTCTATAGTTTTTCATTTAAAAAGAATTGCTGAATCGTGGTTTGATCAAATAATTGAACAAAAACCTTTGTATTGAAATTGCACTTTGGAGAAAAAACAAAGGAAAAGCGCAAGATGGACATACAAACATTTGTAGTCAAAAGGGTTTGAAGATTGTTAGCAGGCTGTGAAGACAAAAGAAATTGAATAGTACTTCCGTATAAAGAAAAATTCCAGCTATTGGCAGCGAGGTTTAGGATGAGAGGACATACAAAATACTGATATACATATGATTTCAATCTTGGTATATGTTTTATGATTATATGGATTAGATGAATCAACGATCACGGGAAAGCGGCGGCCATGGCGGAATACTTTACTTGAAATCAAAATATATAAAATATATAAAATATAATAGCACGGAAATAACTGATGAGAAGCTGTCAAATCCTACAATATTACATATTTAGATTCTTTGAAGTTATGTGCCTTATATGCAATTCATAGCTCAAAACATGCATGTATGAATTATGGTTTAAGTTGCCCATCTTTATACCCTTCCAATCTGACAAATTGTGTCAAAAGTCACCGCTTTTGTCATTTGATTAATTGCATTAGATTTTCTTCTTTCGCTTTTCGATCCTTAATTTAAGGTTCTAATTGAGAACAACCACATGGGAAGAGAAGTTGCTGGGAAAGAAGTTTTCTTCGTCATAGCTCAAGCAACCTTTTGCTTTTAATAGATAAAAAAAAAACTCATAATTATTGTATTCTGAGAATTAATAATAAATTGTGAAAAATAAAATATTTTGAAAATTTCCCTCTAATTCTTAGGTAGAATATTTGGGGGATGGAAGTTTGCTCTATTCAAAAGTCTTAAGCATGGCACATACTTTCGAGGAAATTTCCCATTTGATTGTAATTTGAAAATACTCCTCATTGAAGGGAACACGTCCTGAAATTCTGATTCCAATTAATATAAGCTAAACTAAATTAATAAAAATAAGTCACAAATTACAATATTTAAATAAAAAAATCAATATTTTTCATGTGCAACGGGAAATACGAGAACCAATATTAATATTATTATGACTCTATGTTTTACTTGTAACGTTTGGATATGAAGAATAGAAGATTATATTTATAAACAAGATTGAAACAACCAATTTAATGAGTAAACTAGGCATGACAATCAGGTGGAGGAGAGTTTGGCTCATTTTTTTTAAAATTTATATTATTTTAAGAAAAATACATAAATGGGCCAATTGACTCAGCTTGATGGGCTTGACGGGCCAATAAAAGCAAGGCTTACAAGAAAATTGGGCCGGCCTGCTTTAAATGTTTGACCTGCAAGGCTAGGCCAGCATCTACAAAAATATTTTTAAAATTAAAATTTTTTATAATTTTTTTGTTTAATTCACTTTAAAGAAATGATTATTTGTTTTATTGATTTTTTAAGGTAATTTTTAAAAATAGTTATTTTTTTAAATTTAAATTATTTTGAGTTAGTCATAAAATTAATATATAAGAAATTATTCTAGAACTTTTTAGTAAATTAAAAAAATAAATTTGAAAAAAAATTATGTTGGATTGATTTTATCTATAAGTGTTATTAGATGGTTTATTGAATTTGAAAATTAAATGGATAGATGAGCCATTCATCTATTTAATTATATGATTCATCTAATGTGATTTAAGAATTTTTTTATAAAAAAAGACAACTGTATGGATTAGATTAGATTTTATATAGATTGATTGGATGGATCATAAATAAATGAAAGTAGGAGAAGTAGGAGAAGGCAAAAAGACTATTTTTTGGTGCGAGTGGGGTTGGAGATATATATTTTAAGGAGTAGTTTACGAGACTTTTCCAAATTCCCACTGTAAAAAACCTTGTTATTTCAGATTTGGGGGGATGGTCAGGGGAATTTTTCCGTTTTTAAAGAAAAAAAAAGGTTGTTTGATAAAATAATTTTTGAAAATTGTTTTTAAAACTTTTTGTTAGTTTTTAAAATAATAAAATCAGAACATCTCTAAGTTATTTTAATTTTCTGTTTTAATTTTCTATTACTCATATTTTTTTTTCACTTTCACATCTCCTTGTTCTACTTTTGCTTTCTAAAAATTAATTTTTGAAAACTGTTTAATTTATGAAATAATTTATAAAAACTAAAAAACGAAACACAATTAAACACCCGGTTGGAGACGGTAGTTTTCCTTTGGGAAGAAAATTTGTTTACTGATCTTAATATCTTGTTGCAATCAGCTTTCTAAACTAAAGGACGAAATGATGATTTGCTATGGATAGCTGATTCTTCCGGTAGTTTTTGTACATGTTCTGCATATTGTTTTCTCAGGAACTGGTTCTCCAACCCTCCTTTGATGGCATCTTCAGATTCTAATATTTTTAGACACTTTTGAAGTGTTTAGCACCTCTAAAGGAATTGGCTTTTTCTTGGCAGCTTTTACTGGACCGAATTAATTCCACCCAAGCTTAATCTCTTTGCCAGAAATATCATCCTACACCAGCAACAGCTAGCTATTGTGTGTATTCTGTGTCATAAACCATCAAGAGCAGTCTGAACATTTATTCTTTTCCTGTCTAGCAAGCATCTTATCAGCTGTGGCAAAACTCATTTACTGCCTTGGATTTGATACGTTTTTGCCTTTAATTTGAGGGGTTATCTAACTTATCCCAAATAAAAATAGGGTTAAACAACTACATCAAAGATTATTAGTGTAATTTTTTATGTACTATAAAGATGATTGGTACAACATAGAAAATTGTACCAATCATCTTTGATAGAGTTGTTTAATTCTATTTTTACTTGGAGTAGGTTAGACTAGGGGTGGCAATACGGATTCGACCCGCCGGGTTGGCTCGCCTGACCCGCCGTTTTTAGCGGGGTGAGTAAGTGATTGAAACTCGCCAACCCGCGAGTTAGGCGGGTCAACTTGCATCTGAAAACCTACCAGTATGCTAGTATAGGCCTCGTTCAGTGTTGATGGGCTGGGCCTCGTTCAGTCACAACGTCGAGACATGAGACATCTCTCCCGCTCTCCGTGACTTCGTGTGCGTGTCTGGACTTAGGAAAACTGGAAATTGGAAAAGGAAAGCTAAAATTCCCAAATCAACCAAACCAAATCTGTCTGATTCTTGAAATCTCACCCCACCAGCCCTCCAACCTCCACCGCGATTTGATCTCGTCGTCTCGACATCTTCACGTCTCTAGGTCCAGGACCAGCCATCTGTGTCACTGCGTCCCTGCTCCGACTACGCGTCTCCAGGTCCAGCTATCTGCGTGCCACTCTACAGTGTGACCCTAGCTCTCCGACATCGGTGCGAGACGCTCCCACCAGTCAGCTAGCCACCCACCCACTCCCGGCAACGCAACCAGCAGGCTCTGTGCTTTGTCTTGGTGCTCCTAATCCTGCACGAAGTAGAAGCACTAAAGCAGGCAGGCAGCGGCACTCCCAGTCTCAGCTTCCAGGTTTTTCATTTGTTCTTTACAGCACAACTTTACTCTTTTTATTTTTTATTTCAGTCAAGTATTTTATAGAATCATAAATTCGTAGTCTCTATTAATTTTATTTGGCTGGATTAATGGATTTGATTCTATTGTGATCTGTTCTGTTGTTGTGACTGATTTTAAGTATAATGGTTATGCGAATGTTTGATCTGAATTGGGATGGTGATGATGTTTAAGTTTTAAAGGAATATAGGAAAAAAAATAATTTATTGATAGTTTGATATCTCAATAATATGATAGTTTATTAATATAATGTGCATGGATGAATAATTGAATTTTTGTTTTTAATTTCAAACAAGACTTTGATTTAAAATGGATTCAGTTAGTAAACCACTTTCAAATGATGTTGATATGATGAAGTTGAGGCTATTGAAGAAGAATCTCAATCTTTGAACCTAAGGCTAAAAAGGCTAAGTCAACAACATCCGATTGTTGGAAATTTTTACTAAGATGGGTGTAGGTGATGATGGAAAGCAAAGGGCAAGATGTAATGCTTGTAAACAAGAGTATGTTGTTGGTGGTAAAAGATATGGGACCTCATCTTTAAATCGCCATATTGAAAGATGTAAACAAATTAAATTTGAAGATGTTGGTCAAATGATAATGGACATGCAGGGAAAATCAAAGTCTAGAAAGATAGATCAAATGGTATCTCGTGATATGTGTGCTGCTTTAATTCTTAAGCATGATTTACCCTTCAAATTTGTTGAGTATGAGGAGCTTAGGAATTGGATAAAGTATTTGAATCCTAATGCAATTCCAATTTCTAGAAATACTGCTAAAAGCGATGTCTTGAAAATATATATGAGAGAGAAGGCGAAGCTTAAGGAAGAAATGGCTTCTACTCCTTGTAGGATATCTTTAATTTCTGATTTATGGACATCTTGTAATACTGAGGGTTACATTAGTTTGACTGCTCATTTTGTTGACACAAATTAGAAGTTAAATAGTAAGATTCTTAACTTTTGTCATATGCCTCCTCCTCACACTGGTTTGAGTTATCAAAGAAGGTTAATGAATTTTGCATGATTGGGGAATAGAGAAAAAGGTTTTTTGTATCACATTGGATAATTCTTCTGCCAATGATGTTAGGCAAAAAACTTTAAAGAGTCAGCTTGCATTGCAAAAATTGTTGTTATGTAATGGTGAATTCTTTCATGTACGTTGTTCCACACACATTCTAAATTTGATTGTTCAAGAAGGGTTGAAGGTAGCCGCTCATGCTTTGCATAAAATTAGGGAAAGCATCAAATATGTGAGGGGTTCAGAGAGTCGAATGATAAAATTCAAGCAATGCATTGAAAAAATTGGTGACATTGATGCATCTAGTGGGTTGTGTCTAGATGTTCCTACAAGATGGAACTCAACTTATTTGATGCTTCATAGTGCTCTTAAGTATCACGTGTGTTTGAAAGTCTACATTTAGATGATGAAAATTATACATATTGTCCTTCAGTGGAAGAGTGGCAAAGAGCAGAAAAATGTGTAGGTTCTTGTTGCCTTTTTATGATATTACCACTTTAATGTCTGGCACAAGTTATCCTACTTCCAACTTGTATTTTTTGCAAGTTTGGAAAATTCAATGCCTTTTAATAGAAAGTGCAAGAGATGAGGATGAAGTCATTAAGCATATGGTTGAAATGATGATGGTGAAATTTGAGAAATATTGGGATGAGTATAGTGTTGTGCTTGCATTTGGTGCAATTTTTGACCTAAGGATGAAGTTGGAGACATTGGGTTATTGCTATGAAAAGATAGATCCACTTACTTGGAAAATGAAATTGGAGGAACTAAAGAAAAAATTGTACATGTTATTTTCCCAATATTCTACCAAAGGTATACATCTACTTCTAATGCTCCGAAGATTACTCGACCCTCATCATCTAGTGTGCCAAATGAGTCTCTCCCTTACAAACCAAGCCTATTTGATGTAAGTAATTATATGTTTTAAAAGCAAGATTCAAAATCAATTGCTTTTTTATTTTATTTTTTTGATTATGTATATTTCTAACTTGCTTTTTTTATTTAATGCTTTGCTTATTTTATTATCTTATTAGGAATTAAAAGTGCGCAAGCATCAAGTAGCTAGCAAAACTGGAAAGACTCAACTTGATATTTATTTGGATGAACCAACTTTGGATTTTGATTTTATGGAGGTGGAACAAATGGATGTACTCCAATGGTGGAAAAATAATAGACATCGATATTCGGATCTTTCAATAATGGCTCGAGACTTGTTAAGCATCCCCATTACCACTGTTGTGTCAGAATCTTCATTTAGCATTGGGTCTCGAATACTTAACAAGTATAGAAGTCGTCTCTTGTCTAAAAATGTGGAAGCATTGATTTGTTCTCGTAATTGGTTGCATGGCTTTAATGATGGTAATTTATTTAATATGATTGTGATTTTTATTATTTGTTTATATTATTTTGATAACCATTTCTTACTTTTAAATTATGTAGATGGAGATGACGAGGATGAAGATGAAAAAGTGGAGCCAACTTTTTCTAAGGGTGCATCTAATGTGCTTGATGTGGAAGATGATGAGTAATTTGAAGTGATGTTTTATGATGTTAAAGGACTCTTTTGTAGTGATCTTGAACTTAAATGACTCTTTTGTATTATGATGTTAATACAAATTTGTGGTGGATTGTATTGGATTAATATGTGTTTTGAAACAATTTTGAATTGTGGTGTTAAAGTATAATGTTGGTGTGTTGCCATTGATTTTAAGTTTTGAATAATTTTATTGAACACTTCCGTGCACAAGTTAGGATAGATTTGAATTTAGAATCAAGACCTTTGATATTCATGTTTGAACTTGGAGGGTGGAATACTTGTTATTTTGCAGGTATAAATCTAATAAACTAAGGTTATTAGATTAAAACGTGGATAGAAATTTATTGAATTTGAATAAAAAATAGTTTTATTTGTAATTAAATGGGAGGGTATGAATTAATTTGAATGGTATTAATGAGAATGAGAAGTGTTAGAGTTAATTTTGATAAAAGTAAATTAGTTATTAAATTTGAAGGATAATTATTGTATAAATATTTTTAAAAATAAAAAGTGATATAATGTGTATTAAAATAAAATTTTTTAATTTAATTCAAATATTCATTTCTATGATAACAAAAAATATTTAAATTATTTTTTTAAAAAAAATGGGTGGGTTGAAAATGGGTGGGGGCGGGTCAACCCGCCAACCCGCTCTTTTTTTTTTTTTTTTTTTTTTCTGACCCACCGACCCACTTATTCTTGCTTCGCGGGCCAACCCGCCAACCCACCATTAAGCGAGGAGGGTTAACCAGTCCAACCCGCTTTCCGACAGCGGGTCAACTCGCCCCACCTCGCTTTGGCGAGTTGAAGGCGGGTCGGGGCGGGTCGGCCTACATTGCCACCCCTAGGTTAGACAACCCTTTAATTTGAATACTAAATTTCAACATTGTAATGGGCGACTGAAGAATTAGGTTGGCAAATGATTGTGGCATTCGGTCATTTTTGGTCTATGTGGTTGTATAGAAACAGTTTGGTTTTTTTTTTTTTTCACATAGACAGGGAATATTCTCGGATTTAATTAAATTTAGATGTGGTTTTGGGTCAAGGGGGTATCTTTTTCATTCTTGGATTGGTCTAGCCCTATGTATTGTTTTTTTGACAGCAATATGAGATATCAACATAAAATTTTATGCAAATTATTTAAATCCCTTACCACTAAGTTGACCTTAGTAGGTTTTCTTTACATGCCCTATGTATTGTTTAAATTTGTTATTTGATTGTTTCATCTTAATCAGTAGTTTTGAGTTTAAGTTCTGAATATGCAATTGTGTTAATAGTTGGAGGGAGAGCTTTGTCACTTATAATGATTCTATCCGGCTCGAACAAAATTGCCATTTATAGAAGATACCTGTGGTCTCTAACAAAAAAATTGCTATTTTTTGTTTTGTTTTTGTTTTACTTTTGTTGTTAGGAGTTAAAGCACCTCTTTTTAATCTTTAATTAATAATCTTTAATAAATTTGCTTATAAAAATCAAGATAATAAATTAATTATAAAATATAGAGTAGATTGCACTCACTTTTCTTGATATCTTCTCAAATGATAATCACACACTTTCTACTTTTTAAATAAGCATTCATCTCCCTTTATTATTCGTTAATTTAATCAAATGACACACTTCTCCTTGCAATATAACTATATGTTACTCTATTAATGAGAGACACTCACAAGATTTCTTATGCAATTCTTACCCCTCAATTCTTGAGAAGACAAAATCAATTGCACATTGTAGAAAGAGCTATACCATGTGCTTCCGGATTCTCATTTCCGTTATGTATTACTTGTAAAGTGCAAATTCTTCCTTCAAATTTCTCTCATTTCTCTTTTCACTACATGCCTTTTGTGATTTTGGGAGAAAATGTTTATATTTAGGTCATAGATAAAGAGGAATATTAGAATTTTAAAGGATTGTTCTTTAATTTTATTTTAACTGAGGGGAGTGTTTTTGAAAAACTAGACGGAATATAAGTATTATTTAAGAAAACCTCACAGGATATTAGTTCAATTTTCCCTAAAATATATAAGACACATGTAATACTTATAACAAAAAGAATAATTTGAATAAATTCAAGTTCAACATAACAAATTTATGAAATAATTAATTTATGAATTTTGAATTTGTACTATTTAAAATTGAGAAAAAAGGTTATACATTGACAGTGTAAAGCAATTTTATACTGTCATCTAATCACAAACCATTATGTATGGTAAATTTGTTGACTTTTACAATAATAGCCTTAAAAGTCGTACCAACGGTGAATTCCAATTGGTTGAAAGTGTAAAACTTTTTACACTAACAGTACATGACCATTAAACTCTTTAAAATTTGTCAAAAAAATTGTATATTATCAATAATTATATGTAATGATTTATAAGTCAAAATAATATTAATAGTTTTATATTATATAATAATTTGGATAATATTTGTTACATATACTGATTAGTGTAAAATAAATTTTTATTTTAAATTTAATATGCTAAATAGCATGCAGATATAAAACAAATTAGATAATAAAACACTTCATTCATTACATAATTTTTCTCTATATTATAAATATATTTTTTAAATACACGTCTAATTGAATCCAATTATCTTTTCTAATTTCCAAGCCATTGCGCATATTATACACTAGAAGAGCGCTAATACCGCACTCTTTAACACATTTGTAACATATTCTAACACATTCTGCGCTTTTGGTTAAATTTTAATAAAAGTTATTAAAATTATGAGTGATGCTTATTAAATAAGAAATGAGACCTAAAAAATTATGTAATTTTTAATAAATTTTAATTAATAATTAATAAAAAATATGTTAGAAAAGATATATTAAAATTTGTGTTAATAGTCGCACTATATAGAGAGAAAAGGACCGTATCACAGCATAGAAAGGGGAAAGCCAAAAAGCGCGAACGCACTACGTGAGGCGAGTGATTCAACGGTCGTTTTCTTTCAGTGCTGAAACTTTTGACAACATTTAATCATATATTTTTCTGGAAGTAAGTAAAATGCCCAAGTTATATACAGTTATTTTGAACTAACTGATCCATCGATCTTTACAGCCTAGACTGCACAACTCCTAAGCTCATGTTTCTTAATATATAAAACAAAATAAAATAAAATATGGTGCGTGCAGCTGCTAAAGTGTGCACCTCTTCTGGTTCTGATTTAACAGGAACAAGATTACAAATGCATGCATATGTACGTTTCCTATAGTTAGTTCCATTTATATTAGATCCACAAAGGAACCAAAGCCAAAACCATTGTCGTCCATCCCGATCTCAACCTACTGTTTCTCCATTAAAAATATCAAGTTGTACACACACACATGAGTTTTTTGTAAGGGGTGTGTGTGTTTTGTGTTTTAAGCTGTGTGTGTGTGTTTTAAGATGGGTGGGTGGTTTAAGTTGTGTGCGGGTGTAGATGATCAAAATTATTTTAGTTAAATCTTATCTTAACTATTTATTGATATTGTATAGTTAAATTTGTTACTCGCGGTCTCTTATCTAACACACATTAACTATACAAAATTTCATATAATTTAAAAATTATTTAATTTTTATCGATTAACTTTATTTTAATGTATAATATACTTTTCAAAATATAAGTAAATATTATCCATAAGATTACATACCTATAAATATTCAATTTATATAATTTTTTTCATGCATAATCATCAAGATGGTACTACATGATTCAACGGTTGAATTTGCAAATTTTGCATTTTATAAAAAATTATTAATGAGAGTAAATGTAAAAAACTTACTACTATAGTAATTTGATGTGTAAGTGTGGTCATATGAGAATGAAAAAAGTAAATTTTAGTCATTTAATTATACATAAATGATCAAGATTTAATGTCATATAACTATGTAAAAAGTTATATAATTTTTTAAAAAACTCATAGAACTTATGTGTTTTAATTTTAACTAAATTTATTTCTCTCACTTTCACATGAAAAAAGTGTCTCACTATATATATATATATACACACCCAAATGAAAATACAGACATTATGTGAGCTGGCTGTACACAATTTTTATTATTTTTTAAAAATGTTAATTTTTTTAATATTTTTATCTTTTAACAGTTTAATATAATTAATTTAACCTGAGAATGTGAAAAAAAAAAAAAGGTATAGTGGATAGTTTAAAATGATTAAAGAATAAAATAGTCTAATAGAATGTGCAAAACCAAAAAAGGTATTCCTTGTTATAGATATATATTTCTAGGTGTATCAACAAATGATTAATTTGAGTAGTACTAGATTCAAATTCGTTAAGCATGTGGTAATTAGGAGTTTGAATCTTGATTGGTGCAATCTAAGTGATCGATCAAGATACTCCTTTATAATTATATGCAAAAAGAAAATATCTGCAGGCACACGCGTGCATCAGTGGTCGGCTTGATATTTTGTGTACTCTAAATGTTAAAAAGTAAGATATTTATAGATTTCTCCAAGGAGTCAGTTGAAATTTCTCAACTCACATTGCGTAAAATGCATGGTAAAGCAAATACGGTGCATTTGCAATGTAACAATGGATTTGGTACGGGTGTTGCGTCATGAGCGAAAACTGCTTAATATAGTACACCTATCAGACCCTGTTATATTATATGTAAGCTTTTGACACACACGGATAGATATTTGAATCCTCTTCAGCAAGGTTTTATTTGTGGTTTATTTACAATTTATAAAATTAATTTATATTAATTTATTTTTAACTTATTTAATTAAATTATATATATATATTAAATTAATGAAAACAGCTTATAATTTCTATGAAACTAGTTTATCTAATTTTTTTTTAGATTATAAAAACAACTTATACACAAGTATTTATATGGTAAGTACTTATAAGCTTTGAACACTATATTGTTTATATTAAGTTTTAGACATCTACCTATTTACATCAAACTTATCTATTAATAAAGATTGATTATATATAAGTATACTCTAAATTTTAATTAATAATATCACATACAATAAAAGAACAAAATATTAAATTTATAAAATATAAATATAAAACATAATATGCTGTATTGAATTAAGAAATTTAGCATAATAAAATTATAATCAATTAATAAATATTTTAAATATAAATGTTAAATAGCTAAAGCACAAAAGTTTGAAATATCAAAGATAAATTAATGAATCAAAATTTTAAACAATGAATAAAAAAGGGTGTCAATAACCTAGGTTTGACACTTTTAAACTGAGAATTCACGATTCACTATATATATAAAATTAAGAAAAAGGATTTATACAATTTCATTCATAGTTTAATTGTTACATATATATATATATATTATATGCAAATATTTTATCACAATCTCAATCATTAATTTTTTTAATAAGATTTTGTATGGTTTACCTATGGGAAAGCTGTTGCATGTGTTCCAAGAGAAAAAGCATGAAAGGAAAATTTTTTTACATCACATCAAATGTATGTTAAACTGTATTTCAATAAAATAATAATAATAATAATACCCACTAAATATAATTCTTCTTTTGCATCTAAACTAAACTCTCACTTTAGAGTTTAGAAGAGTCGGGTGCCATTCTATGTTAGAAATTAACTTTCGCCCTCCAAATACAAGTTGGCAAGCCAACGGGTATCCTAGTCCTGTAAGTCTTCCTTCACTGACACATGCATGAATCTATATTGATCAATTAATCATTTATCGTAAATCCCCATAAAACTTAACCAAAAGAGTTTTTAAACGACAAGTTTGCATTATATATATTAATAACTCTACCAATTTCACACATGATACATATATTACTAAAGCATATGTTACCGATGTTAGCAACGGCAATTCCAATAAACGAAACGCACTAGTTTATCATAAGGTGATTTGAATTTAAGCTGTCGTTTTTAATCAGTGCTTGGACTTTTTTGAGTTTTGGCAAGGAACTTTTTACGCAAAATATCTAAAACCAATCCAAAGTAGGCAATTGATTATTAAGCTTTTGTTAATCTTTACTTTACAGACTAGATTGCACCACTTAACAAACTGCACGATTCTACGAAATTATCACGTTGTGTAACTTTTTATAGGTCAAATGAGGTTGTTGAGATCTAAGGGCAACAAAAGCATAATAATGCATGCGTTGTCAACTTGCTTATGAAAGATGGAAAACCAAATATAAAGAAAGCATCCAAAACCAAAGCCATAGTTAAAGTTTAGCTTCGCCATGTTTGGTTTATATTATAAAATTATCAAGTTGCACCATTAATTAATTAAACTAAAGCTACTACATTGAAACTGCATAAGTACAAGCGAGCAAAGTCTAAAAGCATAAAAGGGTATAGGAAAAATTTATATATAATTAAATATATGTACTATTAGATAGCTTGATATTTTGTGGTTGGTTCCACACAAACGAGGTATTCAAGTCGTCATGTGCCCACATGTCGGTGATTTTTGCTGCACCCGTACAAGTAACAACAGACTTGCATGGGACCAATATCACTGTTATTGTACATATGGTTCATGCATGTATATTTCATTGAGAAATTGAGCTTGCAAAGTTTAAAGTAGCTAGAAGATGCTTTAAAATAGATGACGATGAAATTCAGTTTGCGGGGTTTGCATGTGGCATAAAAAGAATTAGAAGTTTTGCACTGTAAGATCTTATGTCACCTTTTTTTTACCTGTTAAATTAGGAGTTGCTTAACTTATTTTAAGTAAAAATAAGGTTAAATAACTTCATCGCAAATGATTGAGGCAATTACTTATATATTTTAACATGATTAATACAATTTTCTTAATTACATCAATAATTTATGATGAGATTACTTAATTCCATTTTTACTTATGGTAAGTTAGACAATCTCCCAAATTATCATGAAAATTTAACGCCCACTAGTCAATTATTCGTGAATAAGATTTTGATATAATGAACAAAATCGAGCAGATTCTCACATTTTTTTTTATAGGCAAAATAATTTTATTAAGAAATAAAAAACTAAACCCAGCACAAGTTCAAAGTTTGGCATGCGCATGCACAATGTCGAACTAAATTATTACATGGCTTACTAACCAAAGTTTTGGATCATAAAGTGCAAACGAAATTAAAAAAAAAAAAAGCACTAAAAAATGTCACACCTTATAACGAAGAAAAAAAAATGTTAATATAGCCTATTGCACTACAACAAAGTATGATTAATTACGGTGTTTTTTTTTAATAAATGTTACCTATACTAACAAAAAATTCATAATTTTATTTTCTATATTTATTGTATAGTAAGTCCAATGAGAGTTGCTCTCACTTTATGTCAAACTCAAGGAGCAATTCACTTATTATTGGAAAACAATTGGGAAAACAATGGGCTTTGCTTTTCATTTTGTTGGGTCCAACTTGTACTTCAAGCCACATGAAATGCTTTTGAGTTAGATTGTGGGATCTATGAGCAATTTTTTTAGAGTTGTTGAGTTGGAGAAAAAAAAATTTGAATTGCGTACAGTAACAAAATTAATATAATATTAAAAAGTATAAAATATTATAAAACATTGTATGTAGCAACTCTAATGAGTTGCATTGTTAAAAATACTCTAACAGATTTGTATTTATGGTTAGCATAGCACATATTTATTCTAACAATTTAATAAATTTGATGGTAAAATTAGATGTTACTACTAACAACTTGGCAAAGACGTTAGCATATCTTAATTTTATATTAGCAAAAGTGAAAAAATCATTAGTATATAAATGCTTATACCAAATGACTTTATATTTGTTAGTGTATCTTTTCTTAAATATATAACACTCCTTTTATATATGCCAACACCAAGGAGTTTAACAAGTGGAATAAGATAGGGTTTCGTATTTGACAAGTAACAAGTTTGAATTTTCATTCGTCTTTTTAGAATAAGGTAAATATAAGTTTCAGTGTAAATTAACACTTGTTGAGTCCATGGAAGACTTGTTGATATGGTCTTCAATCCATTAGGGTACCTTCACGAATAAATGTAGGACAAATATTTGAATACTCACTCGAGTTAGCAGGAGGCATGCTAGACAGACATTATCGAATAACACCTTTTGATGAGAGATATGAACAAGAAGTTTCGAGAAAACTAGTGTTTTCTGAATTATATGAAGTCAGTAAACAAACATCTAATCCATGGATATTTGAACTCGAGTATGTTGGATTAAATGTTTGTTTACTAACTTCATATAATTCAGAAAACACTGTTTTCTTGAAGCTTCTTGTTCATATCTCTCATCAAAGGGTATTATTCGGCAATGTCTATCTAGCATACCTCATGTTAACCTAATTTTTCTTGTCTTGGACTGAAGCACCATCTCTTTTCCTAAATTTTAAATTAATTACTAGGAAAAAAATTGTTTACCAAGTGACAAAGAAAGAAGAGACTACAAAACTAATCCAATTCATTGTGCAATAATTAAATATCAAATTGAATTTCAATTCTTTTGAAATAATGTTTTATACAGGATAATCACATATTCATGGTAACTTAATTGTTTTATAAGAAGTGATTGTTTTGTTAATATTTTTAATTAGGTTTGAAAAGAAACAAATTTTACTCCATAAAATAATGATATCAACCTAATGGTTGAAGTTGTAGGAAGTGTACCATAAGAAAGAAACTTTTATGAATTAGTCAAAATCAATCTTCTTTTTTTTTTTGTGTACAATAATCGCATTGAGATTAAAACCTATAATCTCATGCATATTATTCAAGTCTCCCACTACTAGGCCAACCCAAGCGGGTTGTCAAAATCAATCTAGAAAAGTTGAATTATAGTATGCTTGGTTTGGATTATTTCTCGAAAAATAATTACTTTTTTTTCTTTTAGATAATTTAAGAAAAAAATTACTTTTTTTTTAATAAAGTTAATAAAAGTAAACAATTATTTATTTAAAATAAGTTAACTAAATACTACAGGATTTAGAAATTAATACCATTTTAATACGTTTAAGTTGTTATATATATATATATATATATAAACATTTTTTAAAGTCACTCAACGGAAACATTAATTAGACGATGCCTCATGCTAGTCCTAGTTGTATAATTCCAGTTTTATCCTACATAAGAAAAACCATTTATAAATGGATCTTTGTCATTTATCAAAGTTATATTAACATTAAATCTGATCTTAATAATTTATATCATTTTTTATCTAGTCTTTCTCTACATAACAACTCCCACACTTAATTTTTATCTGTACATATTTTTGTATATTTTAATCCTTATGCTTAACGCATTATTTTTCATTTAATTCTTTATAGAAATAACTTTCACATTGTCATAGCTTTAATTTAACACATGGACAAAACCAATTTGCAAAACATTTTTTATGTAAGGTCTTCAATGATAAATAATGTTAAATATATAGGTGATTTTTTTTTTTAATTTAACCTTATTTATTTCATTTCCACTTACATAAACACAGCCGAGCACTCGGCACTAGAAAGTAGAGTAGATCCAAACGGAAAACGTCAAGCCGTTGGATGCAATCTTAGGGGCTAAGTTTTCAAAGACGAGATATAATCATTGAATATTCAATCAAACATTTCAACCTTGTGTGCACGCCATGCCTTGAAGTCCGTTGCTGTAGTAAGTGGCCCAGAATTTTCCAACTGTCACGTGATGTTAGCCTTCTCTTATGTAGAATTTGAAGATGAAAAGAAGATCACTGCACTAAGTAAATGAGATTCCTATTTCTACAAAAAATTAAAAATTAGAATATAGCCCAGATGCAATGACGTGTCAGTGGTACCACCCCATTTCATTTCTCAAAAGAACGCAACTCTACATTAAAATGGTCCAAGGTTATGGTTATTTTTGTCATTGAGCCCGAAAGCGTATCGATCTAAAGTGAACGTATTGAACAGTAACTGTTACATTGCCATCTGGTGGGGGTTAGGTTAGTCTTCCCTTGTCCCCATTTTAGTTCCTCAAAAGCCCCAAAGGTCCCCCATAATAATGGTCAAATAATAGAAGGGGCCAAAAGAAAACGATTAAGCTACATAAGATCTAATGGGCACTTTGTTTTAGATTTTGCGGTATTGTAATATTTCATTGAATAGTTCCATCAAGTGGGCTTTGATATTTTACATACGTGTATAATTTTATTGATTAAAAAATTAAAATTTAGGCTTAATTATATTTTATGCCATTCAAGTTTCATCATTTGGCATATTTTGTCACCGTGTTTATTTTCTCCGGCATTTTCCTACCTTATTTTTGAAATCTTACAAAATTTTCTCAATCTTGCTAATTTTTATTTAATGAATACGGTGGCAAAATTGGACAAAGTGCAAAATTTCAAAAATAAGGTGACAAAATGCAATAGAAAATAAACACGGTGGTAAAATTCCAACATGATGAAACTTAAGTGATACAAAGTGCAATTAAGCCTAAAATTTAATTATAATGCTTGGACCAAGCTAATATTTTGCAGTCAACTTTCATTAAATGAATTGTATTCAACATCAATTTCCTTTAAAATTTTAAGCAAAATGTATTAAAAATCACCAAAAGTATCAATGAAAGATAAAAATGTAAAAGTATATGATAAAACTTATCGATATTTCTATAGAAATATTTAATTTTGTTTTGATATTTTTCTCCACCAATATTATCACATTTCGTGTTAATATGAGAACATGAAAGTGATGATTTGAAGATAGTCTTCTCTCCAAACATATTTTCAACACTTGGAGAACTCAAATCTAAAATCACGGCACTAGTAAAAAGTGGATAATTCAACACTCCCAACCCAACCTCACTAATAATTTCTGCCCACCAAAACAAGGAATTATTAAGTGGTCTCGGATAACCATAGTCTCTATTTCTGTATATGATATGTAATTAAGTGTTATTAATTATTTTCATTAATTGTAAAAGTTAAATATATGTTATAAACTACATTATTGAAACCATAGATACTTAGTAGTTTTAAACTATCTAATTATTTCTCCACCAAAACAGTACAGCTTCGTATACAACTGAACCATTCATAACTCACATGCCCTATCAACAAACGCCAAGTGTCCCGAACTTTAATTTTCACTTTTATGCCTTTTCTTTTCTTAACCCTCACTCTTTCTTTAGTTAAGAGCGTACGTGTTTCCCTCGCACGAAAACAGCTAGTCCTCCCTAGACGCATACCTTGCAACATATCGCCTATATAAACCCAGTGTACCCATCTAGTACTCTTTCGTCCCAAAATTCTTCTTTTGTTAAGGTACAAGTTTGTACAAACAACAATAATCCTCTTCACACCATCTCCCTCCCTCTCAAAATCACAAACACACCCACAATTTTTGTTTCCTAGTTTCGATTTGGTTCACTACTTCACTTGGGAAGTCCTTAGTCCATAGAGTCATTATTATTGTCACTTTCTTAGTGTAAACTTTATTATTTGTTAATTGTTAGTTACTACTATCACAAAGAGCAACATGAAGAACAGAACATCAAGGTTGCTGAAGCAGATCATAACAAACCTGAGCTCAATGGCCAAGTCAAAAGCCATGGCCTTGAAGTCCAAAACAAACGCCGTAAGGGCTCGTTTGATCATATTCTCACTGATGAAGAACAAGAAGTTCTTGATGAGTTCCCTCTCCGAGAAGTTCCATTCTGTGTGGGGGAAAAACCACTCTCAGCCCAAGGAGGATTGCTTATTGGAAGAGGGCAGTGACCAAAGCAAGGCCATAGTGGTGTACAACAACAATGCACACTCCTATGAGGCCTTGCCAAACCCCAGTGAAACCCAAGTGGTGGAGGAGCAAGACCAAGATGGCTATGGAAGTTACTACAATTATGGTGATGGGGATGATGCTGTTGATGGTGATGATAATGACAAGTATCCGGATCTCACGCACACCCTTTTTGACTCGGAGGATTTGGACCTTGGAGGCTCAGTGATTAATTTGGTGAAGAATTCCAAGGAAGAGGCAGGGAAAGAGTTTAAACTGGAGGATGAGATTGACCTTGCTGCTGACCTTTTTATCATTAAGTTCCGCAGGCAAATGGTCTTGCAGAAGCAAGAGTCATTGAAGAGGCAGAGGGAAATGCAGCAAAAGGGTGCATGAAGTTGAAGCCTGTTTTGGTTGGTCATCGCGGTTGGCTCAAGTACATAAAAGCTCAACCCCATTTCATCATCTCCCTTTGTTATGGTTTTTTCTAGAATAAGGGAGACCAGCAGGCTCAGCTAGCTTCGTTAATTACTAAGATAATTGTGGTACTTAAATGGTTTATGACAAGAACAACCCAGAACTACTGACCAGGGTGAATGAATATTTGTTATTTTTGTTTTATTTTTATTTTTAATCTGGAGAGTGCCGTAGGGTACTTCATCCATGTTCTCTTTTCAGGTGGACGTGTGTAAAATAAAATAAAAGAGAACAAAAATTGGAAGATGTTATTTGTAAATGTTGTATTGGTAAAGCACACATGTTGGTGCTAGCTATAAATCTGCAACCATTGCAGCGTATGAGCCTCACTGTCATGAAGCCAAGCTAATTGATGTATATTCATATTATCATATATATAATAATAAATTAAATTTTGATACACCTATTGCCTTTTTGGGATAATTAATTATATGTTTGTGGTAGTAGAATGAGGAAAAAAAGATGAATCGGGTTGGAAAAAGTGGAGTGCTCCATCCTGCACAAGGAAAAAAGGCACTACAGCCACTAGTAATATAACTAATGTGATGCCCTTTGAAACTAAATCAAGAAATACATCTACCACATGTTGAAGGAAACAAAGTAAAGGAGAGAATATTTTCATCAAAAGGTGCGAGGTATGAGTTGCAAGTAAACACCAATAGTCTAGCTGGGAGTGACATTGATTAACTGCTTCCTTTCGTGAAGCTTCCTAAAGTTTACACCGTTCAATTTTTCATTTATAATCTTTTTCTTCGCTCCTAATTAAGCATGATTTCGTAAATAGTTACTTCCTTTTTTTGTACTATATAATGTATATGTATATTAGGTCCATTGAAAGGATCAGAATGTAGTACTTTTTCGGATGCTCTCTGGATGCATCGGTGAACTTAAATAAATAATGTTTCCCTTTTAACAATTAAATTTTTTGGGACAATTAGCAGGATGTCGAAAAGAATAAATATCTTTCTTTGTTTAACCCCAAAAAATGGAGAATAAAAACTTTCTTTATTCTCGTAATTATTCCGCTCTTTATTCTCTTCACGTTCAGGGTTAGCCTGAAGGAGCTTCGTCCCTAAGGTCATTTCTTAAATCTCATTGTTATAATTTATAAATTAGTGTTTCTTTTTGTTTAAGATACACTTTTTTTGGTGAAATATTTTCTTTTGTTTAGTGAAGAAAATATGTAGAAATGCACAACACGGGTATAATTAACACAATCTTCACGGAGGCGTATGGAGTTTCAAACAAAAGGAAGTTCGTTATATCTTTCTCATTAAGTTGTAACACGTATTTTCTTTTTAACACTAAAATTAGGTTTTCAAATCAGATGATAACACGTGGATTTTCTTTTTAACACTAAATAGTCTTCATTAAATATGTATTTTAGAATTTTAAAAAAAATCATAATATCATTTAATTTGAAAATTTGATAAGTTTTGTCCCAAATAATATTCACTGTCTGGGGTAATGATTATATAAGGGGGAGATTATATGGTGAAGTTTTCAGCTCCTTGCTCTCTTGCAGCCCAATTTTGATGATGTCAACTTTGGAAAATGACACTAAAGAATACAAACACATTTTACACCTTTGGAGATAAAGATTTTTTAGTAACACAGAATCAGATCTACAGATTTTGTAACTTTACCAATATAATCACATGCTTTCCAAGTAGAAAGTTTAAGAGCTGTTCGGCACTTCAGCTTGAAATAACATGAGAAAAGGATGACATCTAATTGATCAGAAGTAACATCTCTCGGTTACTTAAAGCCTTTTTTTTTTTGGTCAAGATATCATTAATTGAAAATACCTAACGACACTTACAAAAGCATAGGATGCTAAACAAAGAGCATTATAGCAGTGCACAACAATAAATCAATAAAAACTCAAGTACGACCACTCACAGCTAAATAGTTATACATATTAGCAATTCTAAGACTATCAACACAAAAGTATCCTCCTGTTACCAAAAACCTAGAGCCGTGACTTTTATATACTTTTTTCCTTCATTTGTTATTTCTTTCAAATTAGCTCTTGTCTAGTAGCAATCTAAATCATATCAAGACGCCCCAAAATAACTCACAGTGAATTTGAATAAATTAGTGCTGTGTAAAGGAGCTCGCATGCTCGCATAAAGGCAACCAAACTAAATAGAACAGTGTTGTCTAAAGAGATTTTAGTAGGTTGGATACTACTACTATAGATGGCTCTAAAAGTTTAGTTGAAAAGGAGAAATGTGTTGAAAGAGGGGTAGAGACCCATAAGAAGACAACATTGACAAAATGATAAACCAGAAAGAGAAAAAAAAATGAAGGGGCTGAAGGTGATGGCTGGAAAAAAAGAGGAAAAGGTGGAGGTGGAGCTAAAAGAAGAGAGGGAGAGGTGGTAGTGGTGAGGAAAGAAAAAGGAAGGTGAAAGAAATTATTAAAAAAAAAAACTCTCACTAAAGAGAGAAAAAGACCCACCTAAAATGGGAAGAAACCCCTCCCATAGAGGAACAAAAAGCCTCCCAAGGAGGGGGATGGCCCCTTGGTGGCGACGCTGCACTCTTCTTTTTTCCTCTCTTAGTTGCTTAAAACCTGAAATGCAAAACAAGAATAATGGAGTGTTTGTAGAAATGGAATGGGAGCTCGATCTTCTCTGATTAGGGCCAACCATGTCCTAACACTCGACTGGACTAGGGGTGGCAAAATTATCCATTTATCTATGATCTATCCGGTCCATCCATGTAAAATGCAATCCAAGTCATCCACTTGTTAAAATAAAAATAAAAACTTGGATCGAATTGGATGGATCATACAATTAAATGGATGGATAACAATCCATCCTCTTTTATTTTCAAAATCAATTTAACATTTTTTTCATATTTAATTTTTTAATACTCTCTCATATTTCTCTCCCTTTCTCTCTCCTCTCTCCCCCCTCTCTATCCTCACAAAAGTAAACCGTATAACTTAATTCTCTTAATCAAACTATAAAAAAAGCAGTGAACCTAATTAAAAACAATTTTTAAACAATAACAATTACAATTTAACTGCCAAACAATTGTACACTGTACATTGTGATCTTTCCAGAGGAAGGATCCTCGTAGAATTCAAACACGACACTTCTTGGTTCAACTACACTTTCATCATTTCAATCTCTTAGGAAGCGTTTGTTTCAAGGTATCATGTTATTTTTCCAGGTATCACATTCCAAGGAATGTTATTCCCATGGTATATTTAAAAATGTGTTTGATTACATTTTAATATTCCTAGGAATATTTTTGAAAATTCAAATAATTTACATAAAAATAGAAATTGTAGATGTATTAAAAAATAACTACCCGTATTCCCATGGGAATATCATTTTCCCATCCCTCCTCCTGGGAATAGAAATGTAGGAAAATATGGTAAAAATAGAAGTTACAACTTTCTCAGGAATCAACAATATACAAGAATAATGTTACAAAACTTGTAACAAACATGGGTATATTACATTCCCATGTTTACACTCCTGGGAATCAACTTTTAATCCGTGAAACAAACGCACTCTTAAGATTCGAATTGTGGAGCTTTGCACGAGTGTGTCCTTGGTTACGAATTTTAGAAGATTTGA
Organism: Spatholobus suberectus; assembly: GCA_004329165.1. Classification (NCBI taxonomy): domain Eukaryota; kingdom Viridiplantae; phylum Streptophyta; class Magnoliopsida; order Fabales; family Fabaceae; genus Spatholobus; species Spatholobus suberectus. The sequence goes on along the minus strand of CM014732.1, from coordinate 33,040,778 downwards.
AGTGTTTTGAACCAGCAAAAACTATTCGAAGGGATGGTCGTGGAACTCGAACCTGCGAGAAAGAGAGAGAGAGGGGGGGAGAGAAAGATGGAAATAGGAAAGAGAAAAACGAGAAAGAGAAGATTTCTTTTTTGTTATAGATCACATGTATCCTTTACTAGAGGCAATTCTGCTTGAGTCGGATAGGACTACTATATGCAGCAAGGCTTTCCTTCCAAGTATTTAATGCAGCTGCATACTAAGGACTCAAACTCAAGATCACTAGTTAAGTTAAAACAATTCTGCTCCAGTTGGTCCACGCGCTCGGTGGTAGAGAGAGAAAAATATTTTAAAAATAATTTTATAGATGGATTGGATATTCGTCCATAAAAAAATTGTTAATGGATAAATTAGATGGATTTTATTAAATGGATCATGGATGGATTGAATTTTTCAAATAAATTTTTAATGGATCAAAATGTATTAATGGATTTTTTACCCAATCCATTGGAGTTTGACTAAAAATTTATCCATTCCATCCATTTGTCACCCCTAAACTGGACCCAATGACCTGGAGTGATCATGCATGGGCCAACCATCTTCATGTACCTCTTGTTGCACTTCTGTTAAGTGTCTTGTTCGTGTTGCCTTCTTCTAGCTTTACGAGCAGATGAAGTCAATGGTGCCCATCGAGATGTTCCAAGTGCATCATCCTACTAGTGGTCTCCTTTAAAATGTCACCAAGAACTAGGGATGACAATGGCTAGGGTTTAGGTAGGGTATTGTAGTACTTGTCTCCATGCCTGCATTTGAAAAAAATATTTGTACCTAGCCCTATATCTGCTCAGGTAGCAACTTTAATTCCCATCCTCATATCCATTGAGTACCTATATACTCATACTTGCACCTTCCTTAAGTATAGAGTGGTGACAAAAAAAAATCTAAGATTTTAGGCAAAATTTATATTCAATATTTAATTTAATATAATTTATCAAAACATTTTTTTTATCAATTATGAAATTATTGATCAAAGTTTTATAATTAAGTTTTTCTAACATTTTACTATCAATATATAAAAAGACAAATTCATTCAATCTATTCTTTAACATATGAATTAAAAAATATATATGAATAAAAAAATATATTCTTTAACATTGTTAATATCAAATAAAATTTAAATAATTTTAATTTTAAAAAAACCACGTTCATCAATAATAATAATAATTATAAGTATTATCAGTATTTTAGAAGCAATTCATGCATTTGAATATATATATATATATATATATATATATATATATAATTTTTATATAACTTAATATTTTTAGTGGAGTATGAATTATTTTTGAAATTTAATTATATACAATGTTAGTGCAAAACTTTCTTACATAGACTTTTAATAAAATTTGATTATCCTACATTCATTAATATGATGTTGAGATAATATAAATTTCTATTGAATATATATGTAAAAATATTTTACACTAATCATACATATAAATTAAGCTCTTATTTTTTTGTTCGTAGAAAAATAAATTAAGAGTTTTAATTTTATAATAATCACTAAAACTTATCTTTTCAATATATTATATATGAGATATTTTATTTTTAATATATTAAAGATAATACACACACACACACACACATATATATATATGTATGTATGTATGTATGTATAGGTGAGGGTATGGGGCGGGTACTATAGTACCCATACCTATATCCACCCCAATTAATTTTGAGTGGTAAATACCCAACCCTAGACCCATCTCCATTGAGTGGATATTTACTCTACTCGTTATGGGTATTTTTTGCAAATACTCATAGGGTCTGGGCAGGATTGTCATTCCTACCAAAAACGCCCATATCATAGTTGTCCACCTAACCTCATACGTGGTGGCATACTAAACCTGTTACGGTAAAAAAAAATAATAAATAATAAAATTTTATTAAAACAATTAAAATTTAACAAATATTAAAAAATTTAATTGGTACACAATGAAATCTTGATTTTGTTTTGTATCTAGGTTAGTTAAATGATAAATATTTAATCATCATTAATTACAAATGATAAATACAAATAATAAGGACCTATTTGGTGAGTAGGATAAAGAAGATATGATGGAATAATTCATGATGTAATATATATGGTTCAAAACCAATTTTAAGACTATTTTATATTATAAATTAGAATACATACATTGAAAGTGATACTCTTATTCTCTTTACTTTCTAAATTAGATATTCTCCATATTATCTTTCTTCTCTTTTTTATATGTACATTTCACATACTATCCTTGTAATTAAACAAAAAATCCCTCTTTCAACCATATCAAATTACTATCTTTTTATCTTTATATGTATACTGATCTTGTAAACCATCTATTCCTTTTAATATACATCTTTTTATGTCTTTTTACAAACTAAATTTTAATAATTTTTTTAAAAGCAGTTATCAATAGTTAAAAAAATCTTATATCATAATTTAAATTATTTATTATAAATCCAAAATGTTATTTATATATTGAAAATATTTATTTATTATGAATTTTTATGATAAATTTTAGTTATATAAAAATAAACATTTATCTTGTATAATACACATGCTCAAATACTAATTTAAAACAAATTTTAAAACCATTTTATGGATTAAAAAATCAATTTTAAAATCGATTTATTGTTCAAAACCAATTTTGAAATCAAACTAATTTTAAAATTGATTTTAAACTATAAACCAAATTTAAAACTAGTTTTAAACTGATTCACAAAACATCTAAAATGCTTTTGTAAAGAAAATATCGTTTGATTTTTAAAAATCAAATTGTTTTAATAGTTTGATTTATATTTCTTTTGATTTTTTTTAAAAACCCCAACCTTATCCACCTGTAGTACTAATATTACAATGTGCACGTCATGATATGTGAAAAATTTTATGTAAACATTTGATTGTTTAAAATTAAATAATAAAAAAATACGAAAAGAATAAAATTTTTACGATAAAAAAAAAACTAGAAATCATTAATAAAGGTCAAAAGAAGCATCCAAGGCTATTTCATCAAGTACACAATAAAGAACTTCTATCCAAATACATTATGAATTATAACAAGCAAATTAAATTTAGCTAATTTACAAGCTATTGAGTTACCACTTCTGTGTACATGCAAAATTGAACATTAGTAAAAAGAATTATTGAGATATAAATAGTTTTGTACGACTAAGCTGGTTGGTGAGTGATTCTAATTCCTTTCCTTGAGAAGACAAATTACCTTGAGGTAATCATTGGTTAAGAAGGATTATTTTATTTGAGTCGAGTGGGATTATTATAGGTAGTAAAGTTCCTCTTTTAAGTATTTAATGTGGTTAAATATCCAAGAATAGAACTCGAGATTACTGGCTAATCTAAAATAATTTCATAACGCTCTTGGTAGTAAATCAGACCCTATATTAAACTTTATTAAATGATACTTTAAATAATTTTTATTTAAAATTCATTTTTATCAATTCAAAAGATAAATTTAAAATATTAATAAAATAATACATAATTTAAAAATATTTTTTTTCATCACCTTATTTTAATTTTACCGCATAATATATTATAAAATGTAAGTAAATCTTTTTTTTGTTAAATAACTATTTCCAAATAGTTAAATCGTATAAAATTTATATACATAATTATCAAGAAAATATTAAATAATTTAATGATTAGATGGATAAAATTTATTTTTAATAATATTTATTCGAGATTCGATTACAAAGTATGAAATTTAACGTGATTTTCTCCTTTTTATTCTTTGATAGTATTTAATTTAGTTCTATTTTATAAATGTTTCCTAAGAAAAAGGAAACAAACTCGTTGGAAAACCTGACACATTTATTTTTCATTTGTTCATTTCTCTCTCTCTCTCTTTGGTGGAGAAAATTTCTCTCTTTTACGCGTCTTCTGTTTCCTTCATCTTTCACGAACCCATGCATTGCAAAGTTTGATTCAAATCAGAATTACTCATTTATTCGAAACAAATTATTTGCAGGTTCATTTGTGTTTATATATATACTTTTGGGTGATGAATATTCATTGCTTAGCATTGGATTGTGATAATTATCCACCTATGGTTTTGGGTGTAATGGATAGTTTCTTCCCTTATTTTATTATGTTTGTGATCAAAATCATCGATGTGATTGTATATATTGTTAAACCCAACTTTTATGAATTAGATGAATACAAGGGTTTATCAAAATTCAAGCTAATCACGTTTTGATTGTGCCTATTTATTATTTATGATCAATATTTATACATATTTTATTTAGCTTATGTTAAGAACAATTTGTCAATTGTTGCTTTATTGATGAAATGACTAATCATTGCATATTTTTCCTATCATCATAGCGCCATTTTATTTGAATCTTTGCATATATGGAACTATTGGTGTATGATATTACTATTAGTAGTGGTTTCGGTCTTGTTTTTCATTCACTCATTTATTCTATACTCTTTGAATCGACTTCATTGCCCAACTGGTGTATCATGTTTGATTTACTTATTAATTGAATGTTCTATTTAGACTTAAAGGACGACTATAGATGTGAAAAGTAGTTGTTTGGTAGATTAATTTGGGAATTTGGAATATCGATGACAGAGAGGTTTTCTTGCAGATTTAGAAATTGAGGACTATTACAAAATTCAACTTTAGGTTGAAGCTTCTAGTGATTGTACATGATGAATAGAACACAATACCAGGGTGAAAGTTCTAGTTTGACTTCTCTTAGCAGTCAGCAAGATACTGACGATGATCATATGATTGCTCTTGTGCTATCACAAGAGTATGCCAAATTGGATGGTGCAGTTGGTAGACGACTTTCCAACTTGGCACCTATTCGAGTAAGAATTCTTACTTTTCTGGTTATTTCCCCTGACAAAAAAACTAGCTTTAATTTTTAGACTAAGTATTGTCATATTAGGTTGATACTGAATTTCAATACCATGTTTGATTTTTGGCTTTTCAAATCACTCATCATGTTAAAAACTATACAACCCATTGTGTACATATTGCATTACTTAAATATAATGGAAGAGAGGGAATAAATTTAACACTTTAAATAGGTTATGTTTTTAGTATTTTCATATTATTCTAGGTTATGTTTTTAGTATTTTTCATATTATTCTACATTTTGCTTCATCCTCATTGTCAATTTACTCCTCACATAGAATAGTGTTATGGCCGTGGGTCGTAACTCGTGATCTTCTCGACCTAGTGGCATCCTTAAGTATCCATTGGGGAGTTTTTACCCTCCCTAGGATCGAGCGTAGACTTGATGAAGTCGAAGTGATCCCAGGTACCACTTGAGCTATAGTGGCATCCTTAAGTACCAACTGGGGAGTTTTTGCCCTCCCCCAGGATCGAGCGCAGGACTTGATGAAGTTGAGGTGATCCTAGGTACCACTTGGGCTATAACTCAAGTGGTACTCAGGATCACTTCGACTTCATCAAGTCTTGTGCTCGATCTTAGAGAAGGCAAAAACTCTTCAATGGGTACTTAAGGTTGTAACTGGATCGAGAAGATCATGAGTTACAGCCCACAGGCGTAACAAATAGTAAACTTTATTAGATAGGCACACTTCCTTTTTGCAAAAGAGAGTTGTAGGATGGGATTTTTGAATCTTTATATTTTATTGAATTTCTTATAATTCCTACTTCTTGAAATTTTAGCATGTACCTCGAATAAACTCCTTCATCCCCAACATAAGTGATGCTAGCATGGATCACCAACGTCTTCTTCAAAGGTATGTCTTATTCTTTTAGTTATGTGGAATCCATATATTTGGTGTTGGTAGTATTCCAAAGATCTGAAGTTTCAAACTATATCCTTTTTGGTAGAATGAGATGGTATTGAAATAGTGAGGCAGGAGCATTAAATAAGCACTCATGTATAAATCAAAACACTACTAGTGCAGTAAGTATATTATATAATTTTTCTTTATTTAAAAAAGTAGAAACAGTGTGTAAAAATTGGGTGTTCAAACGAAAATTACATGGGTAAAGACATGTGGAATATAGTCAAAAGAATTGTAGTGCATAAGTATATGTAAGTAATGGCATACTTAGGCAGCGATGTGGTTGTGGCTAGTAAAAATAAGAATAAATAGATATTGTTAAAACTCTTAATAAGAGCAACATATGGCCATTTTCCAAACTTTATAAGAGAATTGGTAAAAGAAAATTTTTTATGGTTGAATCAATTATTGACCGTTCTGTATATGGAATGCAAATTCTGAAGCATCTAAATTTGGAACTTAAAGTTGTTAGGAATTTGAAACATTATTTGTTGCGTTTTTTTTCCTTAACAGTTGTTATTGAACATATTGATTTATCTTAGGTAATCTTTGTTGGAGGTATTAAATCATTCTCTCTCTCTCTCTCTCTCTCTCTCTCTTTCTCTCTAAAGGTTGAACATTTATGGTCTCTATGAAGTTAAAGTCTCTGGAGATGGAAATTGCCAGGTATCTTATCTCCGTAACAGTTAACAAGCATTCCTTTTGAACTTTTTTTTTAATTATTATTCTTCCTATATTGCAGTTTCGTGCTCTTTCAGATCAGCTTTTTAGGTCACCTGAACACCACAAGCGTGTTCGAAAAGAGATTGTAAAACATGTATGTATACTATGAGGACATCTGGATTTTGTTGGTCACATGAAAAGCATAAAACCTTCTGAAAAATGTCCTACTGTGAGGTCATTTGGTTTTCTTAGACCGTGACAATTTAATTAGGTTAACAAAATTATATATGTTAAAGTATAGATGATGAATGCATTCTCAAAACAAGGTGGGAAAGAATGATTTTAGTTGCTTTTGGTTCTTTTTTAATGTCTAAGATATGATGAAAATTGTTTACCAAGGTTGTATGCAGTAACTAAATATTAATTGTTGAAAAACTAAAAAAAATGTCTTAAAAGAGAAGAAAATGAAAATAGGCATGCGATGTTGGTATATTATAGGTTATACTTAACAAAATTGGTAATTATTTAGATCATATTTATCGAAAGTGGCACAAATCCTTATGTACTAGTGGGTAGATCAATATGAAATCTACTACTCTGATGAACATTACAAATTGATAGTTTGATATACTAATTTGCATAACATTTTTCTTTGTCAGCTCAAAGATCATCGTTCCTTATATGAATGCTATGTACCGATGAAGTATAAAAAATATTACAAGAAAATGGCAAAGTAGGTATCTTTAAGATGAACTATTTGCTTGTATATGAAATGAGAAACATTTGTGGGTGCTTTTATTGCCATTTTGATCCAACTTACTCCATTTTCTTTTTATCTCTACCACATGATAGATCTGGAGAATGGGGGGACCATGTTACCTTACAAGCGGCTGCTAATAAGGTTTGCTATATTCAAATAGTTTACCGCTTCTGTTAAATGTTGTTAATTATTGTTAAATGAGTAAGAACACAGAGACATATTGGACGAAAACCGTGTGTCTGAATACACCACAAAAATGCGTTTATATAGTCTTATTACATTAATTACACATAAATAAAGAATATTTAGTTTCCTCTAAATCAAAGATTACATGCCTATAAACTATAGTAAATACAGCATATTTTATTTTGATTTTCAACATTCCCTATCAAGTTGGAGCATATAAATCATATGCGCCCAGCTTGGTACATATATAGCCAATTCTTGGTCCCCTCAAAGACTTGGTGAAGATATCTGCCAACTAGTCACTAGAGTTGATGAAGCTCGTGGTAATGTCTCCTGACTCGATCTTCTCCCTGATAAAATGACAATCAACCTCAATATGTTTGGTTCTTTCATGAAAGATAAGATTGGATGCAATATGCAAAGCCGCTTGATTGTCACAAATCAACGTCATTTGCGTGGACTCTTCAAACTTGGGCTCCCTAAGCAGCTACTTCAACCACATGAGTTCACAAGTTATTAAAGCCATGGCCTTGTATTCTGCTTCAGCACTAGATCTTGCTACAACATTTTGCTTCTTACTTTTCCAAGATATTAAGTTCCTTTCGACCAACACACAATACCCAGAGGTGGATCGCCTATCACTTGGTGAATCGGCCCAATCGACATCTGAGTACCTAACTATCTGAGTGTGTCCCTTGTCTTCATATACAAGGCCTTTACTAGGAGCACTCTTAATGTATTTGAGTATCCAAATTACCACATCCCAATGGTCCTGGCAAGGAGAGTTCAAGAACTGACTTACAACACTCACAGCAAAGGCAATATTTGGACAAGTGACTGTGAAATAGTTTAGCTTTCCAACTAGTTTCCTATATCTCCCAAGATCTGATAAAGGCTCCCCCTGATTAGGTAGCAGTCTGACATTAGGATCCATAGGGGTGTCCACTGGCTTGGCATTTAATAGGCCAGTTTTTTCCTGGATGTCAAGAGCATATTTCCTCTGAAAGATCATCAAACCATCCTTGGATTGAACAAATTCGATACCAAGGAAATACCAAAGCTTACCAAGGTCTTTAGTCTGGAATTATTGGGAGAGGTATTGTTTCAAATGGAGAATGCCATGTTGATCACTGCCCGTAATGATAATGTCATCCACATAAACAATGAGATAGATGCATCCGTGAGGGGAATGGCGATAAAAGACAGAGTGGTCAGCTTCACTTCGAGTCAAACCGAACTGCTGTACAATAGTATGTAAGCGGCCAAACTAGGCTCGGGGGGACTGCTTAAGTCCATATAAGGACCTACTAAGCCGGCACACCATAGTAAAGGACTCCCCTTGAGCAACAAACCTTGGAGGTTGCTTCATGTAGACTTCTTCATCAAGATCGCCATGCAGGAAAGCATTTTTAATATCAAGTTGGAAGAAAAGCTAGTGGCAAATGGCAGCTATAGAGAATAGGAGGCGGATAGATGCCATCTTGGTTACCAGAGAGAAAGTATCTGTGTAGTCTTGTCCATACACCTAGGTGTATCCTTTGGCCACCAAACGGGCCTTGAAACGATCAATGGTTCCGTCAAGGCCAACTTTAAGAGTGTATAGCTAATGACACCCAACAGCGAATTTTCTAGTGGGAAGAGGAACCAAATCTCAGGTACCACTACTCTGAAGTGCACACATCTTGTCAATCATTACTTGCCACCATTCTGGGTGAGATAATGCGTCACCTAGAGAGTTAGGGATAGACACAAAAGACAAAGAAGAGAGGCAAGTATAATGCAAAGGAGAAAGACAGTGATAACTGAGGTTAACATAGTGAGGAGATGGGTTACGAGTAGAACGAATACCTTTTCGTAAAGCAACGAGCCAGTCAATGTTAAGGGGTAGGCTTGGATCCGATAAAGAAGATGGCGTCAGGGAAGAGTTTAACAAGGCCTTTACTATATCATCAAGAGTTGTTGCATGTGCGGGTGTAGGAAGGTCAACAGGGTGTTGGCGACGTTGATATGTCTGAAGAGGTCACACGGTCGGAGACTCTATTGGCACATCATGATTCTCCATAGGGGCATCCAAAGGAACAAACGGACGTGGGACACGAGCAGGGTTACCAGGAGGAGCAGAAAAACACATGTCGGGAGGGGAGGAAGTAGACTCAAAATGAGGGATAGACTCAAAAAATGAGACATCGACAGAAATGAAATACCGTTGAAGGGTAGGAGAGAAGCAGTGATATCCCTTTTGCGATCGATGGTAACCCAAGAAGACACATGTGATGGCCGTTGCGGAGAGTTTGTCAAGGCCTGGAGTCAAGTTGTGGAAACAGTAGGTGGAGCCGAAGACCTGAAGAGGAAGATCAAGAAGTGGTGAGTGAGGAAAAAGGATAGAATGGGGACCTGCTCATTCAGGACAGAGGATGGCATGCGATTGATGAGGTAACAGGATGTGAGTACAGCATCAACCCAGAATCGCGGAGGGACATGACCGTGGAAGAGAAGAGTCTAAGTGGTTTTAATGAGATGTTTGTTTTTACATTCAGCCACTTTGTTTTGTTGAGGGATGTGGGCACAGGATGTTTGATGGAGAATGCCATTGGATGCCATAAAGTGTTGAAACTGATGAAATAAATATTCACGAGCATTATCACAATGAATAGAGCATATAGGAATACCAAACTAGGTTTTTATTTCATGATAAAACTTCTCAAAGAGGGAAAAAAGTTTGAATCTGTTTTTCATTAAACATAACCACATACAACGCAAAAAATCATCAATAAAAGTGACAAAATACCTAAAACCAGAAGGGGTAATAACACGAGAAGGACCCTAAACATCAGAATGGACTAAGGCAAATGGGGACATAGCCTGTTTATTGACTTTATCATGGAACGAAGTACGAGTTTGTTTTCCTAATTGACAAGACTCACAGTGAAGACTAGACAATTTAAACAGACTGGGTACCATCTTCTGAAGCTTCAGTCAACTAGGATGTCCAAGCTAAGCGTGAATGGTCATCGAAGAAACTGTGGTTGAGCATGCTTGCAGGGGCACAAAGAGATAATAGAGGCCATGAGACTCATATCTGACGCCAATCATCTGTCCCAAAGTCCGATTTTGCAAGGTAACAAAATCTTTAGTAAAGGTAATGACAAAGTCATGGGATTGGGTAAGACGATGGACAAAAAGTAGGTTAAAAGGGCAATTAGGGACATATATCACAAACTCGACAGTTAGGGAGGGAAGGGGATATGTGATACTAATGCCTCTAGACTTCATTTGAGAACCATTGATAGATGTAATCGTGGGTAAATAGCCAGATGTAGACAGAGAAGAGAAAATGGAGCATTTACTAGAGATATAGTAAGACGCACCAGAGTCAAGCACCCAAGGTAGGGAAGGAGATTGAGATATGCAAGCAATAAAATTATCAGTGTGTGTAACAAAAGCAGTAGTGCCAGTGGTCCGGCGAGTCTCAAACCACTTAACAAAATCCTCATAAGTAGCCGGGGTTGCCTGGGGTTGATCAGTAGGCTAATTGGTTTCCGCTAGAGGTGTGTAAGTCACATTAGTGGGACGGGCGAGTTTACCACGTAACTTTAAGCAATGGTTAATGGTATGCCCGCGGCGATGACAATGCTCACACTTAGGACAATTCTTTGAATGAAAAGTCCCACTCTGAGTATGTTCGGAATTATTGCTTTTAGATGCAAGAGCAAAGGTATCACTAACTGTAGGAGCAGGGATCTCCACAGGTACCTTTGGTGGAAGTCGAAGGAGGGCAGAAAAGGAGGATGTCATTGTAGGGACTATAGGTGACCCAAGAATCTGGTCACGAGTAATAGAATACTCTAGCAGCAAGCTGTAAAAGGCAAGGACCATGAAAAAGGCACTCCAATTCTCTAGTTCTTTCTTAGCTTCAGCTGAAGTTGAGGCGATAGGAGGTAGAAGTTCATTAAAATCATGCAGGGCAGCATGAACTCTCCCAAGATATGCAGACATAGGGCCATCAAAATGCTGAGGGGCAATGAGGGTCTTCAAATCATGGCAAATGCTATATAGGCGTTGTGTGTCATTAGTATAAACAGCGTGCGCCTCAGTCCAAATGAATTCATATGTGACGTGGGGTCGGAAAATCAACTTGATGGAGGGGTGAAGGGTGGACTTAATTATACTGCATAATTGGGCATCAATCTTCGCCCATTGTGTACGTTCACCTGCTTCGACAGAATCAACGGTACTAGTGAGGTGGGCTTTGTAGCTCATACCACTAATCCATAAGGTGATGTCCAAGGCCCAAGTGGAGTAACTCGAACCGTCCAATTTTTCAGTAGAGAGTGGAAAGTTTGGAAAGATAATGGTGTCTACCTTAGGTGGAGTAGAGGAACCAAAGGAAGCCATGGTTAGCATAAAAATAAAAAAGTCAAAACAGTCAGCACATAAACAATACCTAACGCACAGGTAGAAAACAAGGGGCTGTCAAAAATTGCTCGGATGGAAGCGAAAGTTGGAGGGTGAGGTCGCCTGGGGGGGAGATGGCCACGTTGGAATCGTGGCTGGAGAGGCGTTGTCACATGCCGATTAAAGGTGCTGTTTGGCTTAGTGGAAAGACACATGTGAGGAAGCGTGGGACCCCAAATGGGGACACCGTTGACAAATCAGTGGAGATCGATGGACGGCGATCCGAACGGTGGGGTCGACGACTGGAAACGTTGCCGAAGTAGTGACAGTGGCTGAAGAAGATGTCGAAACAGGCGGAAAACAACGCTAGAACATAGAGGGCGAATTGGAGACGTACATGATTCACCATAAAATTTGTCTTCGAGGACAGTGGGTCCACTGGGTAGGCACGATCCTTGAGATGCCTCTGTCAGGCTCTATATACCATGTTAAATGAGTAAGAACACAGAGACATATTAGACTTAAACCGTGTGTCTGAATACACCACGAAAATGTGTTTATATAGGCTTATTACATTAATTACGCATAAATAGAGAATATTCAGTTTCCTCTAAATCAAATATTACATGCCTATAAACTATAGTAAATACATAATATTTTATTCTGATTTTGTTAAAAGAGAGAGAAAAATAGATACATAATTAGTTGAATACCGTGTGTTAGAATACACGACGGTGATTAGTTTATATAGGCTTATTACATTAATTACAAATAATTAGAGGATATATTGTTTCCTCTAAATCAAAGATTTCTTGCCTATATATAATAAATGTAGAATATTCTGTTATGATTTTCAACACTCCCCCTCAAGCTGGAGCATATAGATCATATGCACCAAGCTTGTTATGTATATGGCTAATTCTTGGGCTTCTCAAAGATTTGGTGAAGACATCTGCCAATTGATCACTAGAGTTGACGAAGCTAGTGGTTATATCTCCTGACTCGATCTTCTCCCCTATGAAGTGACAATCTACTTCAATGTGTTTGGTCCTCTCATGGAAGACAAGATTAGATGCAATATGTAAAGTTTCCTGATTATCATAAATCAGTGTCATTTGCGTAGTCTCTTCAAACTAGAGCTCTTTAAAAAGTTGTTTCAACCAAATAAGCTCGAATGTTACCAAAGTCATGGTCCTATATTTAGCTTCAGCACTGGATCTTGCTACAACATTTTGCTTCTTGCTCTTCCAGGATATCAAGTTTCCTCTAACCATTACACAATACCCAGAAGTGGATCGCCTATCACTAGGAAAACCAGCCCAATTGGCGTCTAAGTACCCAACTATCTAAGCATGTCCTTTGTCTTTGTAAATAAGTCCTTTGCCTAGAGCACTTTTGATGTATTTTAGGATTCGTATTACTGCATCTCAATGATCCTGGCAAGGAGAGTTCAGCAACTGGCTCACTACATTGACTGCAAAAGCAATGTCCAAATGAGTGGTTGTGAGATAGTTTAGTTTTCCAATCAACCTCCTATATCTCCCTGGATCCAATAGGGGCTCCCCTTAATTGTGTAGCCGTTTGATACTAGGATCCATAGGAGTGTCCACAGGTTTAGGATTCAATACACCAGTTTCTTCAAGGATGTTAAGGGCATATTTCCTTTGAGAGATCACCAGACCATCCTTGGATTAGGTTACCTCTATGCCCAAGAAGTACTGGATTTTGCCAAGATCCTTAGTATGGAACTGGCATGAGAGATATTGCTTCAGTTGGAGTATGCCATGTTGATCACTTCCTGTTATGACGATGTCATCCACATACACAATGAGGTAGATGCATCCTTGTGGTGAATGGCGATAGAATATAAAGTGGTCGACTTCACTACGTATCATTCCAAATTGTTGGACAATAGTACGAAATTTGCCAAACTAGGCTTGGGGAGACTGCGTAAGTCCATATAGGGACTTGTGAAGTTAGCAGACCATGGTGGAAGACTCCCTCTAAGCAACAAAACCAGGTGGTTGCCTCATGTATACCACCTCTTCAAGATCGCCATATAGGAAAGCATTTTTAATGTCGAGCTGAAAGAGAGTCCAATGTCAAGTGGCTGCAATGGAGAGTAAGAGTCTGACTAAGGCCATCTTGGTCACGGGGGAGAAAGTGTCGATGTAATCTTGTCCAAACACCTGAGTGTAACCCTTTGCCACCAAATGGGCTTTAAAATAGTTAATCTTGCCATTAGGGCCGACTTTCAAGGTGTAAAGCCAACGACACCCAACAACGGATTTCCCAGGGGGTAGAGGAACTAATTCCCAGGTACCACTATTTTAGAGAGCACACATCTCGTCAATCATTGCTTGCCACTATTCTAGGTGGGATAATGCTTCACTTGGAGGGTTAGGAATAGACACAGAGGACAAAGAAGAGAGGCAAGTATAGTGCAAATGGGAAAGATGGTGATAACTTAAGGTAACATAATGGGGACCTGGATTATGAGTAGAACGAGTACCTTTTCGTAGGGTAATGGGCAAATCAATGTCAAAGGACAAGCCTAGAGTTGGTGAAGGAGGTGGCGTCAGAGGAGAGTCTGGTATGGCCTCGGCAGTAGGAGCAGGTACCATAGTAGGGCGTTGGCGACGTTGGTATGTTTGAAGAGGTCGCATCGTCGGTGGATCCTCTAAGGGAACATCTTGTGGAGCAAGTAGTAGTGGAACAAGAGGAAAGGTGTCAATAGGAACTAGCTCAAGAGTGGAGGTAGCAGACGCAAAGTATGGTATAGACTCAAAGAAAGTAACATTAGTAGAAATAAAGTACTGGTTAAGAGTTGGAGAAAACCAACGATAACCTTTCTGGGATCGATGATAGCCCAAGAAAACACACTTGATAGACCTAGCGGATAGTTTGTCAAGTCCTGGGGAGAGATTGTGGACAAAGCAGGTGGATCCAAAAACATGAGGAGGAAATAGATGGAGAGGTGTATGAGGAAACAGAATCGAGTGAGGAACCTGATTGTTGAGGACAGAGGACGACATGCAATTGATAAGATAGCAGGCAGTTAAGACAGCATCACCGTAGAAGCGAGATGGAACATTGCTGTAGGTAAGAAGAGTTCGAGTTGTCTCAATGAAATGCCGATTTTTGCGCTTAGTAACCTTGTTTAGTTGAGGGGTATGTGCACATGATGTTTGGAGAAGAATGCCTTTAGATGCCATAAATTGCTGAAATGGATGGGATAAATATTCCTGAGCATTGTTGCTACGTAGACAACGGATAAGGATGCCAAACTGAGTTTTTATTTCATGGTAATACTACTCAAATAGAGAGAATAATTCAGACCTATTTTTCATCAAACACAACCATGTGCAACATGTAAAGTCATCAATAAAAGTGACAAAATACTTAAAACCAGAAGGGGTAACAATCCGTGAAAAGACTTATTAAAGAGCTCGCGTCACTTCGTACCTTTTTCACCGCATGAACCTTGTTATTCGGAGTGATCCGAGAGAAACTCTACAAACATGTTGCTTTACCAGGACCTCATTTCAGGTGATGAGCTTCTCTCTGACTCATTCCATTACAAAGAAATTGAGAATGGAATGTTGTGGGAAGTTGAGGGGAAGTGGGTTGTTAAAGGAGCAGTTGATGTATTCATTAGAACAAACCTTTTTGCTAAAGGTGGTGAAGATAAGGGTGTTAAGGACCAGGCTATTAAAGTTGTTGACATTGTTGACACATTCAGACTTCAGGAGCAACCCACTTTTGATAAGAAGTAGTTTATTACCTTCATGAATAGGTTTATCAAGAATTTGACACCCTATCTTGACGAGGAGAAACATAAGTTGTTTAAAAAGAACATTGAGGGAGCAACCAAATACTTGCTCTCTAAGATTAAGGATCTTCAATTCTTTGTTGGCAAGCCAATTTTGTAAGGTTGAGTTAGGCCCAAACCTACATTCTAAGATGATATCAGAGTCTAGCACTCCTTCACAATAATTTAAATCGGTAATGTATTAGTAAATCTTCGCAACTATGTTTCATGAGGTCAAAAGCTACTTGAGGCTCACTAAGGGTTAAGTTTCCACTATCACCCACACATTCTTAGGATACATATGGCCCTAGGTCATTCACATCATTTTATGGCAGTCACATGTGAGGCTTCACATATTAAATAACATATTTACCTAGGCACCCTAACAAGACAAACAAATTAAATGCATAGCACATATAACAAAACTTTACTCAAACTTCACAAACTTGTCAATTTCCTAGCCTTCACATCCAATAAATTTGAACCTAAAAGACCCAGATAGAGGGTGGCGACTTAGAATTTCATGCAACAATTGATAGCAAGAAGTCCTATCTGTTAGCAAGCATGATTCCACAATCAACTTTACCGGTAGATATATATTCTAAAAATTCAACATCTATGAGTTTAAGATAGCAGCTTATGCTGCACCAATTACTAGGATTCCTGAAGGTTGATCACAAATTCTAAAATTCTAGATAATTGAAAGATTATGCATTTTATTGTTATCTTAATAGAGAAAGTTCTTGCCATCAGAGAAATAATTGGGAAGGAAACTACATACATTACAAATCCAGAGAGTTGAATTTCAAAGACAGATCTTAGTGCCTCAAATTTACCAAACCAAACCTTCCAAATAAGATAACAGAAAAAGGGATCATCTTTTAAATGATTAAGAGAATAGCTAATTTGAGAAAATAAAAAATAAGACTCAGTACAACTTGACTTCATTCTTAACAAATTTCATCCATTTCAAAATGAGATAAATATGCAATCTAATGTTTCTAAAGAAAAAGAAATATTGAACTTTACTATTTCACTGTTTCATATAAATTTATATTCACTATTATGATTTTTGCACATTACTTCAACTTGAATGACTTTTACACCATTTCAATTCTTGCACAATAATTGGTCAACATTCCTACACATTTATGCGATCCACAAAGGAATCAAGAGAAATGCTAACAACACATTTTTTAACACATTCTTTTAAATACACTATATAATTGACTGAAATTTATTACAAATCATAATTTTTTGTAGGTTTCACTTCTTATTTAATGATTTTTTTTTCTTCCTAATTTAATAGTTTTCAATAAATTTTAACTAATGGTAGAATGTGTTTTAGAAAGAGTGTGTTGTTAGCACTCCTCAAGGAATCAATCACTAAGCAGGAACTGTGTGACGTAGAAGGTGCAGTGGGAGAAAATAAGGTGAAACAAACATTTTGCTTGATGCGGCAGAATAAACATTATCCTTCGCCGCACATTTCTCCAAAACAATAATAGTAATTGTTGTTGGGCCTATTAGGTCACCCATTATTGGATCATTATTGAACCACCCGCAGATGTATAGTCCTGCAAATTTCACGCTCGAGATGTCTAGTCCTCGACGTGAGGGAGGTGTGTTGGAGATCCTACATCGACTAGTGATATGGCCAAACAAGTGTATATAAGTTAGGGGGCAACCCTCACCTTATAAGCCGGTTTTCTAAGGTTAAGTTAAGCCTAAACCTGCATTCTAAGATAGTATCTAGAGCCTGACAGAGGTATCTCAAGGACCGTGCCTGCTCGATGGACCCACTGTCCCCAGAGAAATTTTATTTTTTTTGGCAAACTGTGTATGTCTCCAGTTCACACTCTCTATTCCGGCATCTTCTCTTGCCATTGTCGCCAGCCACTGTCTTTACTCCGGCAACTTTTCCGACCATCGATCCCACCGTTCGGATCACCACCTGCCGATCTCCACCGATCTGTTGATGGCATCCCCATCAGGGGTCCCACGCGTATCCCGCCGCTGCACCAAATAGCGCCTTTCACTGGCAGGTGACAGCACTTTCAGCGTGACGGTCGCGCCCCCCCCCCCCAAGGCGACCTCACCCTTCGAGTTTCGCCTCCATCCAAACAATTTTTTACGGCCCCCTATTTTCTACCTGCACGTCAGGTACTATTTCTGTGCTGGCTGTTTTGCCTTTTTTTTTTTACACTAACCATGGCTTCCTTTGGTTCCTCTACTCCACCTAAGGCACTATTCTCTTTCCAAACTTTCCGCTCTCTATTGAGAAATTGGACAGTTCGAACTACTCCACTTGGGCCTCAGACATCACATTATGTATTAGTGGTCTAGGCTAGAAAGCCCCCTTCACTAGTACCGTTGATTTTGTCAAAGCAAGTGAACATGCACAATGCGCGAAAATTAATGCCCAGTTATGTAGTATAATTAAGTCCACCCTCCACCCCTCTATCAAGCCAATTTTTAGGCCCCACGTCACATGTGAATCCGTTTGGATTGAGGCGCATGCCCTTTATACTAATGACACACAGCGCCTATATAGCATTTGCCATGATTTGATGACCCTCATTGCCCCTTTGTGTTTTGATGGCCCTATGTCTGCATATCTTGGGAGAATTCATGCTGCCCTACATGATTTTAATAAACCTCTACCTCATGTCGCCTCTAGAGAATCGGAGTGCCTTTTTCATGGTCCTTACCCTTTACGACTTGCCGCCAGAGTATTCTACTGCTCATGACCAAATTCTTGGGTCACCCATGGTTCCTATAATGACATCTTCCTCTTTTGCCCTCCTTCGACTTCCACCAAAGGTACCTATGGAGATCCTTGCTCCTATAGTTGGTGATACCTTTACTCTTGCATCTCAGAGCAAGAATTTCAGACAAACTCGAAGTGGGACTTCTCATTCAAAGAATCGTCCCAAGTGTGAGCATTGTCATTGCCACGGGCATACCATTAACCGTTGCTGGAAGTTACATGGTAAACCCGCCCGTCCCACCAATGTGACTCACACACCTCCAGCGGAAACTAATCAGCCTACTGATCAACCCCGGGCGACCCCGACTACTTATGAGGATTTTGTCAAGTGGTTTGAGACTTGCCATACCCTTAGCACCACTGCTTTTGTTGCACACATTGGTAATTCTATTACTTGCATCTCTCAATCTCTTTCCCTAGGTCCTTGGGTGCTTAACTCTAGTGCGTTTGACCATATCTCTGGTAATCGCTCCATATTCTCTTCTCTATCTACATCTGGCTATTTACTAATGATTACTTTTGCCAATGGTTCTCAAACAAAGTCCAAAGGCATTGGCATCACACATCCCCTTCCCTCCCTAACTGTCGAGTCTATGTTATATGTCACTGATTTCCCTTTTAACATACTTTCTGTCCATCGTCTTACCTAATACCATGACTTTGTCATTACCTTTACTAAAGATTTTGTTACCTTGCAGGATCGAACTTCGGGATGGATGATTGGCATCAAATGTGAGTCTCATGGCCTCTATTATCTTTCTGTGCCTCCACAAGCATGCTCAACCACAATCTCTTCAATGACCATCCATGCTCAGCTAGGACATCTTGGTTTACCGTAGCTTCAGAAGATGGTCCCAGTCTCTCTAAATTGTTTAATCTTCACTGTGAGTCCTTTCAATTAGGGAAACACACTCATACTTCATTCCCTGATAAAGTCAATAAATAGGCTATGTCCCTATTTGCCTTAGTCCATTTTGATGTTTAGGGTCTTTCTCGTATTGTTACCCCTTCTGGTTTTAGGTATTTTGTCACTTTTATTGATGATTTTTCACATTGTACGTGGTTATATTTAATGAAAAGCATATCCGAACTTTTTGGCCTCTTTGAGAAATTTTATCATGAAATAAAAACCTAGTTTGGTATTCCTATACACTCTATTCGTAATGATAATACTCATGAATATTTATCTCATCAGTTTTAGCATTTCATGGCATCCAATGGTGTTCTCCATCAAACATCCTGTGCCCACACCCCTCAACAAAACGGAATGGCTGAACGCAAAAACAAACATCTCATTGAAACCACTCAGACTTTTCTCCTCCTCAGTTATGTCCCCTTACGCTTCTGGGGTGATGTTGTACTCATTGCCTGCTACCTCATCAATTGCATGTCATCCTCTATCCTGAATGATCAGGTTTCCCATTTTGTCCTTTTCCTCACTCACCACTTCATGAGCTTTCTCCTCGGGTCTTCGACTCCACCTACTTTGTCCACAACCTGACTCCGGGTCTTGACAAACTCTCCACAAGGGCCATCAAATGTGTCTTCTTGGGTTATTGCTATATTCAAATAGTTTATTCCTTCTTGTAAATGTTGTTAATTATTATTTATGTTCCTTTTTTATTTAAAACTAAAATGAAATGTTTTATTTTATCCTAGGTTTAAGAGTAATAATGTAGAAAGAAATTTTTGTTAATGAAATTTTTGATAGATGTTTGATGTTTTATTCTATCCTAGAAAAATATATTTCTAAGTTTGTGATTATATGTAGTTGTTGAAATTTAGTTGCCACTAATAATGTTAATGTTTTAATGAGTGAATGATCATTTTGGTCAATGGGCAACTATGTTGATTGATATTTATGTATGAATTGTATTCATGAATTAAAATTGTACATTTAATATGTTTCTTTGTCACTTGTATTAACCAACTAGAACGATAGGTTTGCATTGAAATAATGAATATTTAGAAATTTATATTATGGATTTATTGTCTACATTCCTATCTTTTTAAAATAAAATAAAATTGGTGTTTATGTGTTTAAGCGTTTTGGTGCAATGGAGGACTTTAGTAGGTTAATGGCTTAGCTTAGTAGATTATAGGTAAATTATTTCCTTTGATTGGAAGGGCTTATCTAGTAGATCTCTTGATATGGTTTATCAGTTCTTTGACTTGAAATAACAACTTTTGTAATTTGTTTTGTATAACTTATAGTTATACTAAATAGAAAATAAATTTTAGGCATTGTAATCCAACTCTCGTATTTGCGATGTAATGAATATGTACGTCCATACACATAACTATCATATAATTTGTGTTGAGTTTTTTGAATTTGGGTTTCTTATGCCTCTTTAAAAAGACATTGTCAACTTTATCTAAAATAATGTTATAATTTTTTCTAATCAATTTTATCCCGTAATGACTATATTAATTGTCATTTGCAAGCATTGCGAACTGGAAGTTAATGTGATTTTTTCCATGTTATTTTTCTCTCTTCCTAAATTTAATTATTGCCTAATATAATAGTTAGTATTCTAACTAGCACTTTTGGTTAGGGAGAATTAATGTTGCATATAATATTAAAGCTCAGGCATGTTGCTTGTGTTTTGTGCCTAAATAGTTATGGTTATTGGAATAGAAGTGTTGTTTTGACTTCAACCTCACCTATCATGTCTAACGAGATATCCTAGCCATAGATTTAGATAATCATATGATCTGAGAACAATTATAAATACAAAATATAACTTGCTTGTGTTATAGTAGGTGGGAAAATGAAATACAAAATAAAATAATGACAATGATGACTTTATAGCAATGCTTTTTTGTTAAATTGTTATTCCATTAGAGTTCATGCTTAAATTTCTTGGTTTGTCTAATTCTCATATTAACTTGTTCTTATTTTTGTTAAACTAGTCAAATATGATTTATTTATTGTGAATTGTTGTCAACATGGTCATGGAGTATAATACTTCTTGTTTTTTATGTAGTTTGCAACAAAGATATGCCTTTTGACATCATTCAAAGACACTTGTTTCATCGAAATTATGCCACTTTATAAAGCTCCGAAGCGTGGTAAAATTGTCATCATCATTATTATTCACCTCAATAACTTCAATCCATCTTAAGAATTTACAAGATTATGTACTGGTAGATCATAACAGAGGTGACATCATCCTAACAAATTTTCAAGATTTTTAATACATATTTTTAAGGAAGGTTGTGCAATAAAGGTGTTATAGATGGTCTTCTCTAAAATGTTTTGAAATCTAGTAATATCTGGGACATGTTTCTTGTAATTCATTCAATAATTCATAAGTTGATGTTATATTTCAAAGTATATATATATATATATATATATATATATATAATCATTTAAATTCACCTTGAGTCCACTACCTATAAATCTTAAACTAGAAAAAAAAAAAAAAAAAGACTTGCACTTTTGAGATGTCAATTTGAATATGAATTTTAAAGCTTCTCTGGTCTTTAATTTCAAAATGTCAATTGTAGTATCCTTTTATTCCTTTCTTTAATTTCCTCATTTTCTTTATGATGCAGAGTTGTGGTTAAGCTTTTGGTCTGAGGTTCATTATAACTCACTATATGACATTCGAGGTTTTTATCCTTTCTTAAATATAAACTTAAAATATTGTTTGGGTACTGAATATGAATATATTAGTTGTTAATTTGTTTACTTGTCTTTGTTGTAGATACACCAATCTCACGTAAACCAAGGAGGAAGCACTGGTTGTTCTAGAAGAGGTTGATTATAAGCATTAAGATACAGTGTTGTTTAATCAGTTCAAAGGTAAGGAAAAGCTAAAAAATCTTCCTTCAACTTTTAAGCTTTGAAAATAAGCATCTTATTTTGTTGTTGTTGGAAAACTTCTTTCTTTTATGTTTAATCAACTCCAAATTGGTTTTGAACTTCATTTCGAAACCAAGTCTTTTTAAATTTGAAACAACCACCTTTATAGTATATTTTCTACCACCCACGCTTGAAGACGTCAGTCACTCATCCATCCATTAATCTTTTTGTGATCAGCTCCATTCTTAGAAGCCTAAATATTGGATAATAGATATCTCTTATGTATACAAAGTAGCCGTTGTGCATATTTTTACTTTATTGAACTTGCCAATCGAAAATTAAAGGATCTACATATCTAACTTTTAAAGATGAAGAAAAAAATGACAAGGGGAGGTAGAGAAAACAATTTTTTTTTCCTTTACATTTTTCCTTCTTTTTTTGTTGTTGCTTACTTTAGATCATTTGGAGAGTATTACAGTATTATATGTCTTTCATTGTAAAGTAATTAGTGACTTCATTTATTATATAGCAGATTTACTAAGGTTTTGGAGCATACTACTTACTTTTTCTTTTCTCTCAACATTAGTATATGACCCCTGCATTGTAAAGTAAAATTAATTTAAAAATATAAAACATGTTAAATTTATTTTTTTAAAATTTAATACAGAAGATATTATTATAAAAAAAATCTAATAAAACATATTTATAATGAGAAAATAATTTATAAATAAATGTAAAATGTTAAGGTAAAGTGTAAGAGTATTAATAATTATAACAACTAATAAAAATTTATAATTATTGATTACTTTGAAATGAATATTTTATATCATGTTTTAACATAAACAATATAATATAATTTTAAATTCTTGTTATAAATAAAATTCAAGTGATTTTTACTTTTATCATAAACAAAATTTATTAATTTTTTTCTCTTATACATCAAGTGTGTAGGTTAAGCAAAAAAATATGTTTTATTGAAAAAATATTTGTTATTCATTTTTTAAATAATTAAATTTTTTAAGAGTTTATTTAATATCCTTTATCTTATGCATCACATAAACAAAATAAAAATATAGATTAATTAGATTTTATCTAAATAGTCTAAACACTTCTCTCTTTTCACATATTGAATTATTGGTTTATTTCACGTAATTAAGTTTTATAATGTAGCACTCAAACATGATTTTCAATTTGAATAATGCAAGCATGATTTTATTTCACAATTCGTTTAACATGTTTATATATCTAAGGAATATGTTATGAATAATTGCTCGTAAAAATTGATAATTAAATAAATTTAATCTTTATGAATACATAGTTAAATTAAATTAATATTCAAATTTTAATATTTTTAGTTATTTTATTATTAAAAAAATAATTTTCATCTAGTAAAATAATTCAATTTCAAATAAATATTTAAATTTGAAAATTTATCTAATCATATATATACTATATAAGATTTCTTTTCAGTGTATTGTATGTATTTATAAAAAACTGACATATAAAATTAAAATATATTATTAATCAAAGATACAGAAATTAATCTAATTAAATATTATTCAAATATATTTTTCATTAAAATTTGTTATAATAGATTAAAAATGATAAAACTTATAAATATCGCAATGTAATAAAAAAATATATCAATTATTTAAGGAATATTTTGATATTTTTAAGTTATTATATTATTAAATTCTTAAATTTTCTTTTTAATCATTTTTTGGGTTAGATGTCGTTGGTATGAAATATTCGCTAACATTGCTGATGACTAATCTTTAGTAAAGAACTTGGTCTCCCTCCCAACTACATTTAAATATGAATTTACTATAGTTATACATTTAAATAAATAAATAAATATATTTGTTCATTTAAATATGAATTTACTAGTTACACATATAAATAAATAAATATACTAATTTGTTTAGCCCAAACTCAAGGATGGGGAGCAATCACTTACCTTGCGGTTCCAAGGAAGTAAGTTGGTCTTTCAATGGTGATTTTCCCATATTTCACGCCTGAAGGGTTGTATCTGCAAGACTTTAATGCTCAAGTCAGTATGAATCAGAGTTGAGAGGTTAGAAAAAGAGTGAATGTGTACATCTTTATGGTTAAATTTTGGGGTTTTTATAATCTTTTGTCTTTACTCTTAGTCACTAATGAGGACAAGTCATTGGGCCTTGGTTGGGCCATAGAATATTTCAGAACAATAATTATTAATGATTGATTGTAAAGAAAAATGTAATCTTAAATAAATTGTAGAAAAATATTTTTTTCACATTTTTTGAAGTGTATATTTTGAGAAAGAAGAAAAAGATAAGAGAAAAAAATAAATACAATGAGTAATATGGTGAAAACAAAGAAAGATAAACTTTAAGAAGTATTTTAAAAAATGATAAAAAATAATAAATATGATAGATACTAGTTTTTAAAATTTAAGAAATATTAATCATACAATTAAAAAGTGTGTCACTCTTGTCAAATGGCACATTCAAATTCACATGCAAAAGGTTAGAGTTTTCACGATAAAAATACTAGATAATTATTTTTATATATAATTTAAATTTGTATTAGTTTGTATAATTATTAAAAGATAGAGTTCATTGGCTATGCACTATTAGTATAAAAACTTTTATACTATCAACCAATCAGAAATTACTATTAGTATGATTTTTAAAATATTTATTATAAAAGTCAAAAAACTTACCATATATGATAGTTTGTGATTGAATGATAATGTAAAATTATTTTATATTGTAAGTGCATAACCTATTTTCTCTAAAAGATAGGAAAGTGCCTGGTATAACAAAGATAAGTTCATGTTGATAATCATTAATACCCTCTTGCGTTCATGGTTTTGACATCATTTTCATCCATTAATTTTATTATTATCAAACCATCCTAACAAATTTTGACACCAAATTTTATTTATCTATTTTTATGTAATCTACCATTGCTGTCATCGCCATTACTATCGTTACCACCACCACCATCGACATTGCTATTGGGCATCGCTAGAAATAAAATCTCTATTTGTGTGGTATGGCACGTGAATTAGGTTTGAAGTCATCAGCTGATTTTTTTTTTCTTGTGTTGGCTGTTCACTCATAAACTTATGCCATGTCTATGGTTTAGTGTAATGTTGTGTATAAGATAATTGTATTGTTATAGATTTTGTCAATCAATAGTGTGATGACTGAATCAAAGTGACGATAAAATTTATTGAAACAAAACATTTGTGGATAAATATTTTCTTTATAATATAAATAATAAGTTTCAAAATATTCAAATTCTATTTTTATATTAGTTAACTAGTTTAATTTATTATACATTTTCAGTGTAAAGATTTTTAAACTATCAATTAATTAGAAATTACCTTATAAAAGATAACAATATTTAATTGAATGATAATGTAAAAAAAATTATACCATAAATATATTCTAATTAAATTTTGTTCCTATTTTTTTGAGGGTAATATTTGTAGAATTTAATGGTCATGCACTATCAGTGTATAAAATTTTATACTGTTAACCAATTGAAATTTATCGTTAGTATGACTTTTAAAGTATTTGTAATAAAAGTCAACAAACTTACAATAAATGGTGATTTGTAATTTGATGACAGTATAAAATTATTTTACACTATCAGTACATAACCTGTTTTTTCATATTTATAATGGAAAAATATTAGGATGAGGTTTGTTTAGCAATAAAGGTGTCAAAATGCGCTAGCTATGGGTTAACGAAATTAAAATACAATACTTGGGCTTGACTTTAGTAGGCCTAATGTACAATGCGCCATAATAGGTTGGGCCGGTTAACAACTCTAGAAGTTTCATAAATAATTTATTATAATTATTAATTTTGATTTATGTAAATGCTTTAAAATAAATATATATTTACTTTAATTAATAATTTTAAATCTTTTAATGTAAATTAGTTTTAATTTATTTTCCATACAAATTAATTAAATAAAGTATTTGGAATTAAATCTAGCAAATATCCCATGTATTATAAATAAAGTATACATAATTAATTGCAATTAATACTAAATTGCTATTATTCCTTATACTTTAAAAATAGTGATTTTAATTCTCGTATTTTTGAAATATGATGAATTTTGTTCCTAGTCAAATCAAAATGAAGTATAGAGTTAGGGATGAAGTTTATCACATTTCAGAAATATAAGAACCAAAATCATTGTTTTTAAAATATAGAAACAGAAACAAATTTCAGCTAAATCTTGAGGGATTAAAAACATGTTTTATTATAAAGTAAAAGAGAAAAATTATATAAAGTTATAAAAAATAAATAATTAATTCAAAAGCAAGAATAAAGTCTGAAAAAGAGTAAACTGGGGGAAGATATATAAATTTTAATATATAGTAGACTAAACTAAAAAGATTTATTCACTCTCAAGAAATTAGACGTTAATTTAGCATGGAGGGATGGATTTTTGAACTGAAATCTTATAAGAGTTTAATTTTAATATACTGTTATTGTAAATATTTTTATATTGTCAATCAATTAAAAATTATTTTAAATATAATTTTTAAAATAATTATTACAATTTCATCTTTTTTTAATTATATAATAGTCTGTAATTAAATAATAATATCAAAAATCTTTTACTATCAATATATACCAATTAAATTCATCTTACAAATAAGTAAAGAAAATCGAAATCAATAGACCAACTAAAATTGCTCACAGCCTGTATAGATGTAGGTTAATAATTTGTCAATTTGAACTATATTCGACACATTATGAGTTAATTTTTATTGGGTCGGTCATAGGCCGGACCAAACCTAAATTAACAACTATATAGATAAGTAAGGCCCCGTTTGAATGGTTGTGAGTTTTTAGGTTTTAGTTTTTAAATGTAATTTTTAAAATAAAATATATTTGATTAAAATACAATTGAAATAGTTTTTAACTAACTTCAAAACACTCTTATATTTATTTTTAAAAAAATTATGAATTCAGTTTTCAATTTTTTTTTATAAAAAAAAACACTCTTATTACATTTGACAATGACCCTTCCCATCGCCATTGTCATCATCATCGTCACCACCACTACTACCATCACCAACACGATCACCATCACAACCACTGACACCAACACCACAATCGCCACCGCCACTGTCATCACCATCACCACCATCACTGTTGCTGTCACCACTACCACTACTATCACTGTCGCCACCACCACACAAACATACTTTTAAACTAATTTTAACAGGATAAAAAAATTTCAAAGTGAGTTTATTTTGAAATAAAAAATTAGAAAAAAAATAATTTTTAAAAACTGAAAACTGATTGCAGTTTTTGAAATTTTCGAGACTAAAAACTAAAAACCATCCCAAATAGCCGTAAATCTTTAATGAACAATATTTGTATTTTAACATTTGTATTGTGCAATCAAATTTACGAAATATTCTTTTACACTTAAAACTAGAAAACATCTCATTCACCATACATATATTTTTAAATTGAGGTACAATATAAAAAAAACATAAATTATATTTACAATTTTAAAAGAAATACCGATTATTAATTCAAGTAAAATCTAAAAAATATAAATTAAAAGAAAAATATCTAAAATTTAAAAATATACCCAATTAATTTAAATTTAAAATTTAAAAATTTAAAAATGACATGTGTAATTAATTATTTAGAAGACAATAAATTAAGAAATTTAATCATTTTTTAAAAAAGAATTCAAATTTAACATAAGGGGTGGATTTTCTTGGTTCGCACCATTTATGTGATGCCAAACTCAAGTATAGTTTCAATAAATTTGAAACATGAAAGTTCATCAAAAAAACCTCAGTTGGCATCACATGAATAATATGGCAATGTTTTTTAAAAAATAAAATAAAATAATCATTCAATTAAGTATATATAAAAAATTCCCTGATGGAACTGTTTTAGTATATTGTCTTTCAGTTTGAGCCACATAATATATTGTAGTGCACCACTAAATAGGAATTCTTTTTCTTTTGGAAGTACCTACTCGTATTAAACTTCAGTTAAAGCTTGCCAGACTTCACAACAAAGGGGTCATGTTAGGTCCTGGTCATTATAAATTTTTTCCCTAATGAAACTTGTTCTATTTCTTGAAGGAATCCCCAAGCAAAATACGGTTGCCAAACAATCTTGTCTATTTCTTTACGTGAAATTTCCGTGAGCATGACAAGCAATTAGTTGAGAAGGTATTAATTATGATACTATTTAATATTACTCCACGAATTGAATTGTATATAGCCACGAGTTTAAAAATCGGTGATATTATTTAATACTACTCAACAAACTTAAAATTATGAGGCTCAATTGCAGATATAAAATCATTGAAATAGTATATTTAAATTAAAAATTGATATTGTGATTTTATCTTTTAAAATTTTTTATCTTCTAACGCTATGCTACCTATCAGAAAATGAATTTTTAAAAAAGTATAAAACAACTTTAGATAAAAATTATGATACGAACAATTCATGCAAGTAACAGAGGAAAACGACTTGTCATATAGTCCAAATGTAGTTACAAAATTTCTTCACCTAATGCATTAGGGATTAGCCGTCATAGGTTTGAGAAGCACATGCATATGCATATGCAATGGGGCCTTATGTTATCATCACGATTCTAAGAGACAAATTTATTTTAAACATGGTCGGATTTTTCTTTTTTTCAGTTGTCAATTTTTTCTTTAAAATCTCAAGAATTAGTCATTAATTTACATAAAGAAGGAAATATGGTGAATCAATTGAAAATATAAACAATTAGTCATTAAAATCAAAGTGAGTAAAAATATACTGAGTTCAGTAAATCAAGAAGGAAATTATGATTAAATCAATAAAATATCAAAATATAGTACGATCAAGCTTATTTTATTTATAAATTAGATCGGGTAGAATTGGATTTCTTAGTAGTTAGGATAATATTACTTTCACATGTATAAACCATCTCGGACTCACAAAGAAGCACATCAGCATCCTCCATTAAACTTTTTTTCCTAGTCAAAGCCTCAAAGGCCAATATAGGCCTATGAGATCCACGAGGACCAATGATTCCGCCTATTTAAGGATAACAATTTTTTCCATTTATTAAAGGATAAAAAAATGTTAATTATTAAGATTGTCTTAATTAATATATAATTTTTTATATTGTTAATATATTGTAAGTCTATGTTAATAATTTGAAACATTACACTAATATCTAATGTATTGATTACGTGTATCAAATGTTTGTTTTAATAAAATCATAATAATCATACTTTCAATATAAACTAACAATATTAATATAAATATTTTAATTTTCGTTACATAAAAACTACATTGGTAAAAGATAATTTAACATCAGACCATTAGTATCATAATGAAAAATTTCACCATTTTTGTGTGTTTAAAATCTCAATTCGATTTCATTTGAACATAATTAAACTTCAAAATCTTAAAATTTTCTTTCTGCATGTTCAATCATCTGTGATGCTTGAAAATGTTCCAAATAATAGAGTTTGGCAACAAAGAGTTCAGCACACGTGTAATCTAATAATTAATTGTCATTCGATACTCGTAGAAGCAGACTTTGGGGGTAGGGGTATCTGGTGGTGTGTGGATGTGATTCTGTGTTGGGAGTATCAAAGGTCATGTGGTGTGAGAGTTGTTACTTGTTAGGGTAAGCTTGAGACCCAGCTCATTAAATGTTGCAGTGCAGATTGCAGAATGAGTAAATGAATTACAACAGGTCAATTATTGGCAGTGCCAGACACATTTAGAAATGCAATCATACTTTTCATCTTTTTGTTTATTTTGGACAGAACAGCTGAAATGGACCTGCATTTGTTGGACCCCAGTTGTAACCAGCTGAGCTGAAAAAATTTGTAGGTAGCAAATAAAGTTTTTTTTTTTTCAATATAAAGAATTTCTATTGAGAGGACAAAAAATATACAGAAAGGAAAAGAGAAAAGATTTTCTTTGTGAAGAAGTGTTAAATGAATTACTTAAAATTTAAGTAAAGAATAATTTTAAATTCTCTCGTAAAATGTTTCTATTGATCTTATTTACTAGTATTAAAAATATAAATTTTTATAATTTTAAGATACTAAATATACTTATTTTCAGTAATATTTTTTTGGTAAAATATTAATTTGGAGGATTAATAAATAATATCCCCTGTTCAATGTTGATCTTTCTGCCAGTTTTGATCGGAGAATCCAATGGTTGACATTCAACTCCATTACTCCATACACCAAAACAAACTAATAATTTATATATTTTTAAAATTATAATTTAAAAATATAAAAGTTCATAAATTTTTCATAAAAATACATAAATTTAACATAAAAATAATAACAATCCTATCACTTAGCATATATTTATTAAAAGAGAAAAAATATATAGAGAGGACTGATTCAGTTCAATTTTAAAATATATAAATTCAAGAATTAAATTAACAGAAGTTAAATTTAATTAATTTGGTTTGAATTAAATCCAATTATAAAAAAATTCAAATGGAACTAATTAGTTCAATTTATTATATTTCTCTGACGGTCTGAACCTATGTAATAAACATTGATAAATATATTAATTTATTTACCATGAAACAATATATTGGTCTCTCTCTATTTATTTATTTTTTATCATCAATATGCATGTCTTTCTGGTGCCATGGTTTGGCAGATAAGCAAGCACACGTGTTGGTGATCGTTGGGTTCAAGACAATGCTCGTTCCCTCTTTCATTCGTCTCTAAATTTAAACTCTAATCTGTATTTAATGGATGGATAAGAGTGACCCGCTTTATTTTTTCTTATAGGACAATTGCAATTGATTAGCCATCTAAATGAAGAATAATAAACCTACTAGGGCCGACTCAGTGGTTGGAAAATTTGGATAATATGGATAAGATTTTAGCTTTTATTTTATTATTGTCATTGTATACTAAACGAAGAATAATAAAGGTATACAAAATACAAATATTTAAAAATAAGATGATACTTTTATAATTATTTTATAAAAATAAAAAACATTTTTCAATGCTAGCCAAGCTATCGGGGACTCGTTTTGTTTCTGAGTTTTTTACGAAAACGTGTAGTTTTTCCAGAAGTGGTTCTAGGTTCGCCAAGCCTTGCTGACTGTAGAGTGTTGACGGAAGAGGAGAACGAAAAAGCTATATTACTCGTGTTTGGAAATTAAAATATAAAAAAAACGAAGTTATTAAATGTTTGGAAATATATTTAGTGTGAAAGTCATAAGAGAGAGATGAATAAATTCGAATTCATGCAATCATAAACAAATGATTAAAATTAAAATATTTTTAAAGTCATATGGTTATTTAAAAAAGCTTAATTACGTTTTTAGTTCTTAAAATTTAAGGTAAATCTGTTTTTGATCTCTCAAATTGAAAAAGAATCATTTTAGTCCCTACAATTTCAGAAGATCCGTTCTTAGTCCCTAGAAGTAGGTGACATTAATGGAAGTGGTGAAAAGTGGTGACATGTCTAGCGAAAGTGTACACGTGACAATGCTGGTAGCCACTTTTCACCACTTCCTTTAATGCCGTCTACCTTTAGGGTCTAAAAACAGATTTCCTAAAATTGTAGGGACTAAAATGATTTATTTTTAATTTGGGGAACCAAAAACAGATTTATCCCAACTTTTAGGGACTAAAAACATAATTAATCCTTTAAAAAATTTAGGCTTAATTGCACTTTTGCCACCTATCTTTTATGATTTTGTGAATTTTGCCAATTAATTATTTTGATTGCACATTTTACTACCCAACTTTCAAAATTTCTCACATTTTGTCACCCAATTATTTTAGTTGCACATTTTGCCACCCAACTTTCAAAATTTTGCACATTTTGTCACCCTCATTAATTGACCATTGATGTGGCAGGTTGACTGCATACTTGGCAAGTTGATTGTTGATTGCCACGTTAGCAATCAAAATTGTCACCTCAACGGTCAATTAAAGAGGTGGCAAAATGTGCGAAAATTTGAAAGTTATGTGGCAAAATGCGAGAAATTCTAAAAGTTGGGTAGCAAAATGTGTAATTAAAATATTTGAGTGGTAAAATATGCAATTAAAATAATTGGATGACAAAATTCACGGAAAGATGGGTAGCAAAATATGTAATTAAGCCAAAAAATTGTGTGTAGCATTTTTGGTTGAGCGTATCATCGAGTGCGTAAATCAACTAATGTGAAGTTGTTCCTGCTTAACTAGTGGTTTCGAGTTTGAGTCCTGAGTATGTAACTGCATTAAATATTCAAAGGGAGGGCTTTGTCGTTCATAGTAGCCCTACCCCACTTGAACAAGATTGCCCGTCCAGTGAAAAATATCTATGATCTATATTAAAAAATGTTCAATTGAGCGTTCTAATGCCAAAAACGTCCATATTGGACACAAAAATTTGAAGCAAATAGAACAAGCTTCTATGTTGAATTGAAATGGGACGTGAATTTTGGGAGAGTTGGATTCAAGTCCAAACACACAAGTAACCTTTTAAAAAATTCACGACATATATATTTTAATTTTGATAATTTATAATAAGATTTAATTATCAATATTTATTTTACTCTTACATAATAAAAACTCTCTCACTACATACATCCTTAAGTGTAAAGATGTAAAATACTTATTTGCACTTAGAAAAAAGTTCTTACTTCTCGTTCTATCTTAAATTTCAATGACAAAAATGATTAGAAGAATTTAAAAAGAGTTTAATTTTGGTACACTTTTAGTGTAAAGCTTATTATATTGTCAACCAATAAGAAATAATTATATGTATGCCTTTTAAATAGTTATTACTATACATAATAATTTGTGATTAATTGATAGTATAAAATACATATAAATTAAATTTATTAAAAAAAGATTTCTTTAATTTTTTTTCACTGCTCATCTATTTGTTTTCAAAACTCCCATCTCCGTCCTCCTTACTACCTGTCATCCAAATTAAATAATTAAATCCTTAAGTTCAAGTTATTTACGTAGATATTGTTTAATTTCGTTTTATTTTTAGGCGTGCAACCTAACCGGTATTTACTTATTCAGGTATTATTTTTACTTGTATCCGAAAATAAACACTACTCCCTCCATTCCTTTTTATATGTCGTTTTAAGGTTTTTATACACAAATTAAGAAATGCAATAATTTTTTTTGTTTTCTATAAAATAGTTTTGAAGTTTCTTATTGTATCCTTTCTTATTTCTATTCACAATAAACGCATATTAGTAATAAATGTGTAAATTAATTAAAAATTAGGTAAAAAGTAAGAATATAATTGACAAAGAAATAATTAACATTGTCTTGAATTTTGAAAATGATAAATAAATAGAAACAATTTTTTTTTAAAAAACCAACAAATAAAAAGAAACGGAGAAAGTACAAAGAGAACCCCAAATAAAGAAAGTCAAAGAATGTGAAATACAGTTTGCATTTCCAATATATGCCAAATTAAATGTCAACTTTAATTCAAGTCTAAGGACCTTCTTGTTTCATGCTTGTTAATTTAGTTTTCTACAAAATTTTATTCCTATTTCAAACTTAGCATTTACGAGTGTCATTGAGATTGGGTTGTATTATTATTATTATCTTTTTCAATGTAACCATAAGAGTTTCCTTAAGCGTTGACAATAACGTATCAGAACCAACTTTAATTATTTGGTCTTGATTTGATTCCGCGCTTTCTATGTATGTTTCGGAACAGAGTTACCTCAATATCATGAAAACCTAAAACACAAAATCAAGGTGGTTCTACAATTCTATACCAACTAATAATGCTGTAATTATTGCTCAACTCCATTTAAGAATACACATAAACATGGTTTATATATATCTTAATGAGATCATGTGAGATTGTTTGTACGTTCCTCCAACTCGCCACTTCGAAATTATTGAAAGCTACATCTTTGCACCCAACTCATGATCTCACATGCAATGCTTTTGTTTTTAGTTTTCTGCAGATTTATGTGTCAGGTTTCAAGTTTCAACTGCCAAAGTGCTATGTATATCGACAATAACGGGTTATTCAGACAGAGACTTTTTTTATTATAAGATTAATATCAATGCATTCTTTCAATTGTTTTAGTTTATAAAAGAATTTATTCATTGCCTTGTTTTTTTGTTTCAAATGTCTGTGCCTTTAACCAGAGTATCCCAATGGTATAGTTGTAACACTAATCTCTTATGGGACACCACCAAAAGGACCTGTAACACTAAATTCATAGGACTTGTCGGCTATAATTGTGAGTTTTAAGTTTTGAAATTTTTAAAAATTAAAATCAATTTTTAATTTTATAATTTTTAGTTTCAATTTTTTTTGTGTGATTTTTAATTTTTAAATTTTAATACCCAATCTTAAATTTAAATCACACAAATCTCATCTTATTTTTCTTAATTCAAACTTAATTGGTGATGGGGTGATGATGGGCCCGCAAGGGGAGCATGAGAGGGAGAGATGACCGTGAGATTAGTTAACTTATGGTGATGGAAATAATGGTGACCATAAGTATGGTGGTGGTAGCATCAATGACATGTCAATGACAATAGTTGTAAATGTGACAGCAACAACTACAGTGGTGACAATCATAGCTACAAAATGGTGGCAGCAATGACAACAATAGTAACAACAATCATGATAGTAACAACACCAAGGTGGTGGGGCTACAACAATAGTGATTGTTGTGATATAATGATGGTGGTGGCAACAGCTGCTAGTGATGACAATGGTTTGGTAGTGACAATGATGAGAGGTGGTAGTGGTGGGGACGATACTCACGATAGTCATTGGTTGGCAATGATGACAATTGCCATTGATGGTGAGCATTGTTATATGTCTTTGAGGAGTGAGGAGAGATGAGAGAGTTTATTGATTTGTTTTTCAACTAAAAATAAAAAATCAAAACTTTTTTTTTGTTTTGAAAATTGAGGTAAAAATGTTTTAAATTTAAATAAAAAATAAATTCAATTCCATTTTAATCCAACGTATTTTGTTTTAAAATTTATATTAAAAACTAAAAATTGAAAACTCACAACCATTTCAAAAAGGCCCTTAGATGAAGGTATTGTAGTCAAATAATGATCTTTTTCTATTTTAGAATTTAAAATCCTTAAATTACAAGTAAAGTTTATTTGAAGAGATTGATTTAAATACATTGTTAATGTAAATTTTTTTACATAATCAACTAATTAAAACTCATCCTAAATATGGCTTTCAAGATAGTTATTATAATAATCAATAATCTTTCCATACATGACAATTTATGATTAAATGACAATGTAAAAAATCTTACATTTTAATTAAATTCTTATTTTAAATTGCATTTTAACATTTTTGTTGTTTTCACAATTGAAAGTATTTTTTGAGTTTAATTTTCATACACTATCAGTGTAAAGAATTTTACACTATTAACAAATTAGAAATTATCATAGGTATAATTTTAAAATAATTATTATAAAAATTCACAATCTTATTGTATATGGTACTTTATGATTGGATAACAAAGTGAAAAGTTTTACATTGTCAATGTATTTAAATTAAAATATGTTTTTTATAATTAATATTAGGAAATAGAAAATTATTTCTTCAAATTAAACCAGAGTTTAATTTTTATTTATTCTCAATATAAAATCTTTTATACCGTCATCTAATCAGAAATCATCGCAAATATAATTTTAAAGGCATTAGCATAAAAGAAAAAAAAAATTATACATGACAATATATGATTAGGTTACAATGTGAAAAACATTATTCTGTCAGTAAACTCTAATTAATATGCATTAACCAAACTCACTTTTATCATTAATTCGTTTGACAAACTGAAATAATTAATGTGGCGTTCTTATAATTATCAATAAAATATATGAACTGAAAATACAAATAAAAAAGCAAATCAAGCACGCTTTCACCTTTTCAGGATTTTCTAAATGCAAGCTTGGCCGCGCCTTACATAGGAATTAGGAAATGATTTGAAATGTAAGGTTGGTTTGGCCACCCTAAAAGGAAGTTACGCGAGATAATACCCTAAAACTAAAAGAAACAAAAGAAAAGCGCATGCACGGGCCATATTGCACCAAAAACAACAGGACACTTGGTCCCAATCCCATCTGGTATTCTTCTTTAAAACTATATTTGCTGCAAATTCTATTCCCAAATGCATGTTAACAATTAATACGAGTTTGTTGTTCAATTTTGATCCTGGGGCCCATTGTCTTTAAAATCCAAGCAATCTGAAAACGAATACAAATTTACGGTTGTTTTTAGATAGTGCGTTGCAAATGTGGTTTCTTTCTGACAGATTGGCTCCTTATTCAATGGATGAGTGTGAGTCATCTAGTATGATGAATTTTTTAATGCAGTCCTGTTAGTCAAGTTTTTCTTGCTACAGTCACAGCACTGTTATCTTATAAAGGGTGATCCGATTTTTGTAGAGATACAATCCAATAATAATCTTTATAGAAGGTTTACGTAAATGTTATGACATACAGGGATGAAGTTACTCAAAGGAGTAACTCTTGATAAAATTACTCTACTCAATAACACTTGATATATGTTAAATTTTAATAATCTAATGGTTAAATATTTTGATATTATGTCAATGATCATACATACCAAATTTTAGATAAATTAAACATTTGTAGTTAATTAATATTATAATCGATATTTACTTAAAATTTAGAAAAATATATTATATGTTAATTTGAATTTATTTAATAAAATGTCAAATAGTTTTTAAATTTAATACAATTTTGTAAACTTGATCTACTCAATAAAATTTTTAATTCAACAGTTG
The DNA here is from genome assembly GCA_004329165.1 of Spatholobus suberectus. Lineage (NCBI taxonomy): Eukaryota > Viridiplantae > Streptophyta > Magnoliopsida > Fabales > Fabaceae > Spatholobus > Spatholobus suberectus. The sequence continues at coordinate 33,003,784 of CM014732.1, read as the reverse complement.
GATTGTTGAAATTTAACATATACAAAAGTTATTGAGAGGAATAACTCTATCAAGAGTTACTCTTGAAATAACTTAATCCCCACCATATATATAGATATGGATTACACTATTGATTTATAATTAATAATGGTATTCAGTCGTAAATAAAACAGTTCTAAAACATATTTTCACATTTACCAGTTACCTCAATTAATTAAATATAATTGCATTGAAGATTTTTGAAGAAAAGACTATATAACTAATATATATTTGAAATATAGTAACCATGCAAATTTATACATATATTATTATTATTATTATTATTATTATTATTATGGTTTAAAAAGAAAGTATTGTTAATAAAATTATCACGAAGTGAAACACAAAAACAAGTTTAATAAAAAAAATGTAAAAGAAAGAACATTTTGGTAAATAATTTATTGGTCTATATAAATTACTGTACATTTACCTAATAATGAATTTTTTATTTTTTGTTTCTTAAAGTATTCTCTCATCTTTTGACGTTAGGCATCAAAATAAAATGAGTGATGATATACAGATATCACTATATAGTACTCCAACACTTATTATTTTTATTTATCTTTTTATTATATCATATCACCTACTATACTTATGCTTCTCTCTCTTTTCTCTTTTTCTCTCTCCAATGTTGAATAGAGTTTGGTCTACCAAACTTTTTCAAATATAATTTCTCCTAACGTAATTTTTTTTTTCATATACATAAATATCAAGATGGAACTCGTTACATGCTTAAAGCATTCAAATTCATTTCACTAAAATTAACACATATTTTTTTCAGATTCATATCTTAATTTAATAACATACTTGTTTGTTTGCACATCTCAAACGTACGTATGCTGAAATTTTCACGTTAAAAACTTGAAAAAAATGTAAAAGCTATTATTGTTTCGGAATTGACGTGGATCCTCTCGTAAAAAAATCGATACATGTCGGCTGTTTTACTTTATACTTTTAAATTTTAACAAATTTAAAATTTTCTACATTGCATGAGACAGTACATTTCAGGTAAAAAATAATTGATGATTAGCACACGTACTAGAGTGACGATATATGTTACTTCTGACTTTCTAATAAGATCCTAATAATAAAGATAAATATATGATTATGACCTAGAAAAAAAAAAGTAGGAACAGAGGAATAGAGTCAAACTCCCTAGGCAGGGTCTACTCTCTCACTCTCTTTATGTATATATATAATTTATTAATATACATCTACTTTTAGTTAAATATATTAACGAATTATAACTAAAATTATCTTAAAATACATTAATGATATAATTTATTAATGTATTTTAATTAAAAAATAAATAAATATACATTAATAAATGTTTGTAGAATTGTTAATGTAAATTAATTTATTTTTTAGTTAAAATATATTAATAAGTTATAACTAAATATCATCTTAAAATATATTAATAGTGTAACTTATTAACATATTCTAACTAAAAAACAAGTAGGAATATATATATATATATATATCCAGTTGTAGCCATGAAGACTTGCATAACAGCTTCAGCTTTCCCTAGTTGAAGTTGAAACACAAAGAAAATGGGTTCTTCTTTGTGGACTTTGCCTCTAATTTTGGCGTCACTAGCCTCTGCCGCACTCTGCGCCACCCCACCGAGGCCAGTGGATGTTCCATTCGGCCGAAACTACGTTCCCACTTGGGCTTATGATCACATCAAATACTTCAACGGAGGTTCTGAGATTCAACTTCTTCTTGACAAGTACACTGGTGCGTAATACCTGTACTCCACACCGCACCATATATAGAACAAAGTTCAGGACAACTATATTTAGTTGTAAACTTGGTTTATTATTCATGTTTTCATGCAATTTTGAACAGGTACTGGCTTCCAGTCCAAAGGATCATACTTGTTTGGTCACTTCAGCATGTACATAAAGATGGTTCCTGGCGATTCAGCTGGCACAGTCGCTGCTTTTTACGTATGCACAGTTTTTTTTTTTTTTAATACATTATCACTATAAAAGATTTTTATATCGTTAATAAATTAGAAATTATGCTTAATATAATTTTTCAAACAATTATTATAAAAGTCAACAATTATATTATACATTAAACAATAGAATAAAATTATTCTATTGAACATTCTAATTAAATTATATAAATGATTTGGTTTTCCAATTTTTGTTTCAACCTTCTTGTTTATTTGCTATGCTTGGAATCCTACAGTTATCTTCTCAAAATGCGGAGCACGATGAGATAGATTTTGAGTTCTTAGGAAACAGAACAGGACAACCTTACATTTTGCAAACAAATGTGTTCACCGGAGGCAAGGGTGACAGAGAGCAAAGAATCTATCTCTGGTTTGATCCCACAAAAGCCTACCACAGATACTCTGTACTGTGGAACATGTATCAAATTGTGTAAGTACTCCACCAAAGTCCCACTCTATTTTGAGATAGAAGAGTAAATAAAAGCACAAGTTGTCAATATATACTATGCTTAATAACATAAATCCAAATGTGGGGTACACAGGTTCCTAGTGGATAACGTCCCAATCAGGGTGTTCAAGAACAACAAGGACTTGGGAGTGAAATTCCCCTTCGAACAACCCATGAAGGTGTACAACAGCTTGTGGAATGCTGATGACTGGGCCACAAGGGGTGGTTTGGAAAAAACAGATTGGTCCAAAGCTCCTTTCACAGCAGCCTACAAGGGGTTCCACATCGATGGGTGTGAGACCTCGGTGAATGCCAGGTTCTGTGCCACACAGGGCAAGAGATGGTGGGATCAGGCAGAGTTTCGTGACCTTGATGCTGCTCAATGGCGAAGACTCAGGTGGGTGCGCAAGAAGAACACCATCTACAACTACTGCACTGACAGGAGCCGCTACCCTCAACTTCCCCCTGAATGCAGAAGTAACCATGACGTTTAAATTTCCATGTACCATTCTTATGATTGCCACCATAAGTTTCTTTTTGTGTTGATCATTTATCATACTTTAGTCGTACCATTATTTATTACCAATGTATTGTTTGAGCTGTGTAATTAAGGATTGGGGGTTTGAATACAGAGGAGCCTCTATAATAAAATTATATGTATGTTATTATATCTGCCATGTATTATTTATACAACATTTCATATAACAATTGAGAAAATAAGCTATGCAATGATAATGTAAAACAATTTTACACTCTCATCCAATCACAACTTATTATATATAGTAAATTTGTTGATTTTTATAATAATTATTTTAAAAGTTATACCAACGGTAATTTTTAATTAGTTAATAGTGTAAAATTGCTTTACACTACAGTGCATAGCCATTAGACTCATAACAATTTATATAACGACATTTTCTGTCTTTATCTCTTTCAGTCACATTATTTATTATATCTTATATTTCTTTTTTTTCTTTCTCTTAATTATTGTACAAATAATGTTTTTCATTCTATTTTACTCATTCTTAACCTTGGCACGAATCCAATATCGAATTCTTAAAATTATACTTAGTGCATTTTGTATTCCTTAATGGTAACAGCACACAACAGCTTGTTGCTGCATCCATTTCCGATCTCGAGGTCCATTCCTGGTTATTTTAATTTGCTCCTTTTAGTATATATCCATTTTGATTAATAAAAAGGTTTGGTTTACTTCACTTTGATTCATGAAAGATGGAAGACATAATTAATATAATTATTCAATTATAGAAAGCGATATCAAGATTATGTATTGATGAATTGATATTATTTCTTATCAACAGATAGACTAAGGGTCTGTTTGAAAAAGTTTATTTATAATTTATTTGGAGTTGTTTTATATCGTAAGTACTTGAGTAAATGTTTGAGAAAGTTTATAAAAATTGTTTATGATATGTCTATAAATTGTTTTTAACTTATTTCAATAAATTTTTCAAGATAACTTATGAAAGTAACCTACAGATTTATGAAAACAATTTAACTTAATTTTTTTCTTTAATTATGACAATAACATATACATAAATGTTTTTGTGATAAGTATTTATTCAATAAATGCTTAATTAGAATAATGGGAAATTTCTCTTAAAACAAGAAAATTGAAACACAAATTGTTAATATCAATTTGTATAAATTGTATGGTTATATAATAAATAGAGATAAGAAGAAACTAAATGATCAAAAGAAAAGGATACAATCATACAGAAAATTTTGATTTTAAATATAGCACAAATAGTGGTAATTACAAACTATCTTAATACAATAAGGTATAATAAGCAAGATGAATAAACATGGAAAGAAAATTAAAACTAGAATTAAGTAGGAAGAGGAAGCATTTTTTTTTTCAAGGTGAAATAATGAAAGCTCAAATAATGAAGGTAATACCTGATACTTGGATCAATTGACACGAGCTTGTTCCAGCTTAATTAATAGTATTGAATTTAAGCCCTAGATATGCAATAATTACGCTAAATACACAGTAGAGAAGTTTTTACCATCTACAGGGGTGGAGCCTCTTGTCATGGTGGGGTGACCTTGGCCCTTACAAAAAAATTACACACACAAATATCTATTTTAACAATATTCTTCAATAATATTTTTATACAATTTTATTTCTTATAATTCTTTCTCTATTTTGTTTTCATTTTTTTCTTTCTTTTTCATCACATTTTCCATTACATCTCACATTTCTCTCTTCCCTCTTCTTATTTCTCTTATCACTCAAGATAGATACACATCATAAAAAGTATACAATCATCATTTATCATCATTTTTTAAGGCCTCTTCATTTTTTCCTAAATATTTCTTAACAAAAAAATTAAAGAAATATTATTTCATTGTGGTATTTTTCTTAATAAGCAAGGAACGTATTATTCTTATTATTCTAAGGTTAAAAATTAAATTTTTCTTTAACAAAATTTGGGGGTCAATTATATGCTTTCAAAACTTTAGACATGATATGATATTCACATATAATAAATATTTCCTAGCATTAGAGCTGCTTACTTAAATTTTAAAAATTGAATCTTTTTTCTCCTACTATGTACAGTGCTATAATCTCGTATCTTTTATTTAATTTATATAATTTTAGTTTTCGTAATGTATGGTGAATTATTATAAATCTTTAAGTTTTGGTTAAATTAATTTAATATACTAATTTTAAAATTATAATTTAATTTTAATTTTTATATTTGACCCTCAACAAAAATACTCTAGCTAGCTTTGTCCCTAACTGTCTATAATGGTCTTATTTGATTCAAGTAAAAAATACCTATAATTTCATAAAAAAATAAAATAAAGATAATAAAAAAGCTACATGTACTCAATTTTGAGAAAAAATGTAATTGTAAATCTAAAGCAATAACGAATTAAAAAAAAAAACTTACAATGAGTATTTAGACATTAATAATTAACTCTATGATATGCAATGAGTAGACATTATTAATTGACTCTATGATGTGCAATGAGTATTTAGACATTAATAATTAATAATTGATAATTATATATACCAAACTCATCATTTATTTTCTGTACCAAATCATTTATTTTTGTTACAAATTTTATCTCAATAATTTTTTCAATTAAAAAGATTATAAAAAATTATGTAAATATAGTAAAAAAATTATTTTTAACATAACCAAGGTTACCTCTTTTCTACGCAATGAGCCGCCCCACGAAGAGATTGTTATTGTTATTATATAAATAATCATCAAGTGTGACGAAATAATTATCATGAAGTGATCTACAAAAAATAGCCTAAAATGTATCCGAAAATTTATCATTATTGTAAACAACAATACTCTAATATGAAAATGATTGATGATTAGCTAGCAGTCAAGTAAAATAAACGCGTAACGCTGTCTCAATATTAGTTGTTTCCAACACTAAATCCTAACTAAAGCAAATACAGGATTCTTGTTCTCACCCCTCTCTCATCCTGATGTAAAAACAAATCTTAAATATATTTTTAATCTTTGTAAGTATAAATTTAATTTTGTTTTAGTTTAAATATATTTTTTATCCTTATAATATATATATTTTTTATTTTAGTCCTTGTAAATTAACTTTTTTAAAATGGTCCTTGTAAAATTATTATTTTTTGTTTTGATTCTTTTATTTTGTTTTTAATTAGGAGTGTTTGTGGGATGGGTTAGCTGTGTCCCTACCCAGTTCAAAATTTTAATAGGGTCAATTTTGTGAACTCAAACTCGACCCGATTATTACCTGACAATATTTGAGATAAGACGGGACTAACCCCAACTTATTAGCACAATATATTAATTTTAATATTTTATATAGCTAAATTGTAAAATCAAATAAGTATATAACTACAATTAAGATATATTTTACAATATATATTTTAAGATAAATGATATCAATATAAATATAGTATCATATTAGACAAAACATTATTTATTCAGTCAAGAAATTATATTATTAATACATGATTATTTAAAAATTAATACTTTTTAAAAGAATATATAACATTGGACTAAGTTAGGATAACTCACAGTATAACTCAAACTCATCCTTAAAATGCACCGGATCCAATTTATTAAACCCAAATCCGTTAGAAATCTCTTTGGGCCAAGCTAGGTTAGTGAGACAGAACACAGGTAATGAACATCCCTAGTTTTAATTCATGTAATATATTCATCTTGACAAAAAATATATTTAAGTTTTTTGTTTTTTTAAATGATGCACCATGTATTTATATAAATAAAATTTAAAAAACCAAAAAGCAGAGGGAAAGTGAGAGAAACAAGGGTCTTAGGCAGGGTCTAATGTATATATATACCCTGTGTTAGCCACAAGCTTTCACAAACTGAGACACACGGAAAATGGGTTTTTCTTCTCTTTGGACCGTGTGTCTGATTTTGGCATCCCTGGCCTCTGCTGCACTGTGCGCCAACCCTAGGAGGCCAGTGGATGTTCAATTTGGCCGAAACTACGTGCCCACTTGGGCCTTTGATCACATCAAATACTTCAATGGAGGTTCTGAGATTCAGCTTCATCTTGACAAGTACACTGGTGCGTATATACTACTTGTACTTCGCACCCCCATTTTCTTCTTTCCTATGTAAATCATAGAACAAAGCTAAGGTTAACTATCTCTTTATTACTCATGTGTGATACAACTTTGAATAGGTACTGGCTTCCAGTCCAAGGGGTCTTACTTGTTTGGTCACTTCAGCATGTACATAAAAATGGTTCCTGGCGATTCAGCTGGCACTGTCACTGCTTTCTATGTATACACAAAATGAAAAATAGTTTCGATTTTTTATTTATTTTTGCTTCAGCCATTTTTATTTTTTTTACCTGTATTGGGGATTCTTTAGCTTGTGTGTAGTTTGTGAATGTGACCTTTTTGTTATGATTGGAACCGTGCAGTTATCTTCCCAAACTGCGGAGCACGACGAGATAGACTTTGAGTTCTTGGGGAACAGAACCGGACAACCTTACATTTTGCAAACAAATGTTTTCACCGGAGGCAAAGGGGACCGAGAACAGAGAATCTACCTCTGGTTCGATCCTACATTAGCCTACCACAGATACTCTATTCTCTGGAACATGTATCAGATTGTGTAAGCACTTCGCTCAATTCTTCCATACCCCTTGCAGTTGTCACCATTTGATGGAAATCTAACAATCACAAGTGATCATCAAAATAGTATGAATAAATCAACAATTTGGTCCTTAAAATATCACTTTTTCTCCTAAATAATTTTTAAATTAATGAAATTATATGAGTAATTCTTATAATATTAAAAATTATGTTATATAGTTCTTAAAGTATTGAATTTTTTTTTAAATTAGTCTTTCATGAGAGATTAAATTGATACATATTCAATATATTAGGAAGCATTTATATAATTTCATTAGTTTAAGGACTATTTAGAGGAGAATGTGATATTTTAAAAATTAAATTGATGATTTATTTAAATAGTATATATAAAATAGGGTAACTGTCATTTTATAAGTTAACTTTTCGAGTTGAGCTCTTCTCAAATTCAAATTCTAAATGATATCAGAGTTTAGTCTATAGTATTATTTGTAAATGTTTATTTTTGTAAAGTTTAATGAGTATATACTGTCAGTATAAAATAGTTTTATATTATTAATTAATTAAAAATTATTATTAGTGTAATTTTTAAGATAATTATTATAAAAATTAATAAATTTATTATATATGATGAGTTATAATTAAATGACAATATATAATTGTTTTATACTGTCAGTATATAGCTTATTTTCTTTTTTTATAAACTTCAAACTTTACATTTGATTTATTCAGTCATCGATCTTAGGCACTAGGAATGTGTTGGAAATCTTATTTTAATTAGTGATATAGTCGTAAATGTTTTTACGACTGAAATAGGTACAAATTCAAATTTTAAGAGCATTTCATATGACTGTCCCAAAATTGTAGTTCAATCTTGAGGTAAAAAAGTAAAATCTTGTGACATGCTTAATGACATGGTTTCAAACGTGGGGTGTCCAGATTCTATGTGGACGATGTGCCAATCAGGGTGTTCAAGAACTGCAAGGACTTGGGAGTGAAATTCCCGTTTTTCCAGCCCATGAAGATATACAACAGTTTGTGGAACGCTGATGACTGGGCCACAAGGGGTGGTTTGGAGAAAACGGATTGGTCCAAAGCGCCTTTCATAGCAACCTACAAAGGGTTCCACATCGACGGGTGCGAAGCCTCTGTGAACGCCAGGTTCTGTGCCACACAGGGCAAGAGTTGGTGGGATCAACCAGAGTTCCGCGACCTCGACGCTGCTCAATGGCGAAGACTCAGATGGGTGCGCCAGAAGTACACCATCTACAACTACTGCACTGACAGAAAGCGCTACCCTCAACTCCCTCCTGAGTGCAGAAGAGACCGTGACATTTAAATTTCGTATATTATTATTGCTACCGTTACATTACTTCTCATTAAATCTTACCGCCTAATTTTATCACCATGCCACATTGTCACTGCTGTGTACAATTTTATATGATGTGAGTTTCTCCTTGTATTGATTATTTATCGTGTCATCACATTGCCCCTATAATCATTCTCGCACCATATAATAAGATTTGGCATTTTTATTTATGAATTTACAATAATGTATACAATTTGTACGATTACATTTTTTTTGTCTATTTTTCTTTTGTATTTAATTTATTACATTTTATAATAATAAAAATAAATAGACACAAAAAGTGTTATTATATAAATTGTTGTATATACGTCATGTCTTTTTATGAATTAAAACTTAAAAAAATAAATTATATATTAACAGTATAAAGTTTTATATTGTCATTTAATTATAAATTATTATTTATGATAAATTTGTTAATTTTTATAATAATTATCTTAAAAATCATAATAATAGTAATTTATGATTAATTAATAATATAAAAGTTTTTTATTAAACTCTTAAAACTTTAGTTCAAATAAGTAAGTGCAGTTCTATTTTTTTTAAGTTTTACTGTATGTGTTTATCCTTTCAAGTCCAGCCACACGCTAATCTTCCTGCTATTATTGTTCTTGCTTTATTCTATTCGTTCTGTGCTAATAATGTCCTCCGTTGCAAAGCCAGTTGTATTTTGTAGAGATCTGTGTTCTTTCTGTTTTTTGATGAGTCATGGATCTGCGTTCTGATCCTCTGGTCCCGGAAATGACAAAGTAGAAAGTGGTGATATTTATTGAATATTGTTGCGGAAAAGTCACTGGACCCCGTAAACGTGGAACCACTGGGCACTCCCCATGTGAAAGGCATAGGAGCGTGTGCAGTAAATAATTTTAACTAAAGGGTCTTTTCAAATATTCATTACAGAATTAATAATTAAATTATGTTAGAAACGTACTATGGTAAAATAAAATATATTAATGAAAGTAAATATATTATAAGTATATTAATTTTAACAGTAACTATAAATCAAATGATAATTTCTGCTTTATTGATAATATATGATAATGAATAAAAATTAAACTTTATTAATAATATTTTTTAATAAAAAATTATTTGTAATTTTTTTTAGGTTATTTAACTTATTTTAAGTAAAAATAATATTAAATAATTTTATTAAAAAATAATTAATGTAATTTTTTATGTACTTAAAAATAATTAATATAATATAAAAAATTATATTAATTATTTTTGATGAATTGTTTAATTTTATTTTTAGTTAAATAACCTCATTTCTTAATAGTATACTGGTTAATATTTGATTTGACTAAATTCAAAGTTAGTCTGGAGCATGATTATTCGATATTTAACGTGGTTTGCTTTCGCTTGGACACGTGGACTTATGTATTTTAATGTGAATAATGACTAAAGCATTACTTAGGAAAAATAAAGTTAAGATTTTAAACTGTGATTGTAAGCTTTGGAAACTTGAATTTTTTTTAATATGGGAAATATTACCGACAAAGATGTAAGATGGTCGGTGTAGTTGTGACTAATATCGCGATACAATTATAGATTATTCTAGAAACCTTAAATCGTTGCCGCAATTGCGATTTTGGTAACGCTAACTCATTTTAACCTAAGGGGGTCAAGTTTGACTGGTAGATCAGAATCGCGATATTAGTTCAAATGGAAAATGATGACACAGTGCCTATGATGTCTGGCATTGTTTTCCAGCCGCGACAAACGGTTTAAAATGATGAAAAGTGACATTGTAACAGCAAATAATTAAGGTTTTTTTCTTTTCTATTGTAGCCTGAACTGTACAAACATGGAAGGTTATTTCAAATGAAACAAACAAACCATGTGATTGCGGAGTTTTCTTAGGAAGTTTGATTCGTGGACGTCCATTGCTGTGGACTATGGACGACTTGTCTGCCACCTTACACCCATTTCATGGTCAAAATCAAAAGTGGGGGACCCATCGTTTCCCTCCACAATCTAGGCACCCATGACTTTTTTGACGTTTGATAAAAAGTTCCTAGAAACAACGCAAATATGGTGTCTCACAATCACAAGAAACAAAAGCATGCAGCGAGGGTTCAATTTACAATTATTATGCAATCTAATTATAATCTCAAATTATTTCAAGTTGTCGGTGCGTTAGGATGTTAAGAGGAAAATTTGTTATATTAAGGTTGCTATGTATGAATCTTTTTTTTTTATTATGGAAAATAGTTTAATGTTTGAAAATCAAATAAAAAAGTTCGATCTGCAATATGTTCATTCATTTATTTTATCTGCAATCTGTTTAAAATTTGAATCTTTGTTGTAATTATGTAAACATAATCGTTAAAGGTTTTAAATTATAGTCGCGGTTGCAATTTCGTTGCCATCCTTAATATTACAAGAAATGGTAGACAATGTTACAGTTTTATAGTAATTCTTGACATTACGAGAAAAGCAGGAAAATGTAGTTGATGCAGTTGCTGTAAACCCAAAAACCTTGATGATGTGTCCAAAATTACGGTCAGAGACTATTTTTTAAAACCATGATCATTATATCTTAATGAATATGGAACTAGAACTTCTCAATAAAATGCATAAAAATATGAATTCCCTTTTTTTTCTTACTACTTTTTTAAGAAAGAATTAAGAATATGTATTAACGGATAACTTCTCGTTATTAATTTGGCGCTCAGAATGAATATTAATTAGACCTTTTTTTTTTTTGGTCTTTGAAAGAAAATCTTTACAGGCAAAGCTGTAAAGTTCAGGTTATATAGTAGTTAGGTAAATTACAAAAAAAAATAAAAAAATAGTAGTTAGGTAAAGTCTCCCAAGAATGACAAATCCATGATTCAATTTTCAAATCTCATGTACCTGCGATCTTGTTAAAAATTAATAGATAGAAACTCTTTAAACAGACGACGATAAGTTCTTTAAATTGCTGGAGGCATACCATTTAATAAAAATACATCAAACAAAATGGAGTTGTACATATTTTATCTCTAACGCAGCTCTTGGGGGAGAGAGAATTCTCATTACCTGTTAATTAACCATATAATTACTAGTCAAAAAAAAAACCATATAACTAGCTTGAAAGAAGGAATTCATCAAATTTTGCGTGAAAAGTGATTCAACTATTGGCATTGACAAGCTAGGAGAGAGGAGTTGGTCAATTTGGGTCTTTGAGATCATCAGATTACGCAAAGATTAAGGGAACGAAATTGAAGGCCTTCTTGCTTCCAATGGACTTTGGGGCTTTATCTTTTGGATTTGTCGCCTGTTGAATGTAAGTATGTAACTATCATTTTATTTCAGGATATAATTGGTGTTTCTTTTTATCATAAAATATTAACTTGGTTGGGGTTTTGTAATGATATGTTATATGCTATATAATTTACCAAATAAAAATGATAGTTGTATTAATTTTGTTTACATAATTTGTTAATTAATTCTACTTAAGATTAGTACGTATTTAATTTCGTTTTATGCATGGTGATAAAATAGCAGGTATAAATTGGCCAAACAGTGATGATCCAACAGCAAGTCTAATGGGCTAGGAACTCAGCGTCCACTGAAGTATGGACAAGAGCATGTTTGTTCTTGATGAGGTGTAAATAAGTGTAGTGTATCAATTTTAGATAATGCAACTATATGACAATAAAATTGTGACCTCAGGTTCGTTGTTGTTATTATCAAGATAATGTTATTTGTACAACAAAAATTTGCTATATATATTTTACAAGAAGGGAGAGAGATAAGAAAGAGAGAAAAATGTAGGATAAGATGAGTAGTGTAATAAAAAGAGATAAAAAAATTATAAAATTAAATAAATGTTGTAAAAATTATTGTAAGTATTATGTTATTTTTCTTCCTATTATTATTAAATGATTTTTCTTTATAATTTAATGACAAAGTTTTTTAAACAATTATTTAAAAAACTAAACCAAAATGCTCTTTCTTAATCTAACTCTGTCACATGGTGTATGTATAAAAAGAAAATGATTTATGTGAAGAAGGAGTGAAGGACCACATACTTCCCTTACTCACTATTCTTGTTTTAGTATTGAAAGTGACGCAAAATGACAGAAAAAACTGAAAAGTGATTAATAACTAATATTAGTCTTAACAAATCAAGTATGCATTATAAATGGCAAAAATATGATAAAAAATGACCGGAAGAAAATTAGTTATTGCTTTTAATGATAAATTATGACTTATATTGTTATAAAAAATGGTCGAGTGAAGCAAGACAAGATCTCGCATTTGACAGATCGTAGGTTCGAACCCTTACTCGTCTCCTTGGAGTGACTTAAATGTAAATACCTCTGTAAGCACTCTTTGAGCCCGAAGTCTTGCAGTGGGGCACCATCCCCTCCCCTTAAATTTTTATATATAAACAAAAATAAAAATCAACTCCTAAAATTTATTACTAAAACATCATTAGAACACAAAATTATTTAACCATTTCCATAAGAAATAGACAAAGTAATTCATTAAAGTCTAAATCCAATTTACATTTGTGTCAAACAATATTTGTACTCAAATAATTGACATAATTACGATTTAAAAACATGTAATTATGTGTTTATCTCCACATGAGTTCGTACCAATATCCTAGTTTGACTTAAACCTAAAATGAGTTGGATTTGAATAATGATATTAGACTCAATATATTTTTTTGTATATATATAAAAAAAAAGACTCAATATATTTTTCGGTTATTTTCAAGACACATTTCAAATTATCTTGATCAAGGTTTGGGTGACATAATGTTTTAAAACAATTCTTTGTACGAACTAATATTTTAGCTTGTGTATTATATATGATAAATATTGTTTTATATAATTAAGTTTATAATAAATAAATATCTTTAAATATATAAATTAGATTTTGGATTTATAATAAACAATTTAAGTTGTGATATAATGATATTTTTAACTATTGACAACTTAAAAAAATTATTGAAAATTAATTTAGAGATAGAGATAAAAAAAAAAGTGTAGATTGAAATGGATAGAAAACTAAGAAGATAAAAAGAGGATATAGTTTGAGATGATTGAAGGAAAAAAAAGTTGGGCTCGTTGCAGAAGTAGTATGTGACATAGACATTTGAAAAAGGAAAGAGAGAAAATGTTGAGAATATTCAATTGAGAGGGTGAAGAAAGTAAGAGTCTCACTCTTCAAGTTGTGTATTCTAATTTATAATATAGAAGTAGATTAGTAATAAATAATAAATTATATGAACTTTTGACTGGAATTAAAATCTTTTATATAATATGATAATAATTTTGTAATAATATGTACTCCCTTCGTTTCTAAATAATAGTCTTTTTAGCCTTTTGTTTTGTTCCAAAATTTTAATCTTTTAAGCTTTTTGAAGTTATTTTTTCCAACTATGCCCCTAGATATGATTAAGTGAATAAATTAATACTTCCTTCATTCCTTTTACTTGTCGATTTTTTAGAAAATTTTTGTTTTTATTTATCTGTCATTTTGAAAATTCAAAATAACATTAATTATTTCTTTATCAATTATATCCTTACTTCTCACCTAATTTTTAATTAATTTACACATTTACAACTAATATGTATTTATTATATAGTAGAAATGAGAAAAGGTACAATAGAAAACTTCAAAACTATTTTATGAAAAATAAGAAAATTTATTGCATTTCTTAGTTTATGTATAAAATCCTTAAACGACACTTGAACAGAGGTAGTACTTGAATTGAAAACAGACACCAACCATAAAAATAACAATTTCAATTCTCTTCAATTCATATTATTATAGTTGTAACCAATTCTTACTCCTATTTATTAGTGAGTAGTTGAAAAAGTATGAGAATTTGTATAATAATTTATGGCGATAGTAGTTGAAAAACTAAGGATATTTTAATATAAATTTGTATTAATTGAGTGTTTCTTAATATGTGTGCCATAACCTTAAAGGATTATTATTTTGGAACGGAGTGTAATCCATTTTGAAATGTATATTATAAAACATCATAGAATTTTATTTTATTTTTAAAATTTTACGATTTAATTATAAAAAATGTCTAAATTTATATACTTTATATAAATATTGAATTTCCCAATCTTAACCTAATCATTAAACAATAAAGTCAAGTGACCACAACATATTCAACACAGTATGGATGGTAAAATAAGTCAATTCACTTCGATATGCTTTTAACTCATCTTAAATGGGGTGGGAATGGGAGAACTCACCAACAAAAATGGTTTGAAAAATATAACCTACCAATAAAAAAAATGAAAGTTGGCTATAGAATGGTAGGTTAATGGGTTGTTTCGCACAACCTGCCAAAAAATTAAAAAAAATAGAAAAGTATCTTAAAAAAATATCAATTCATCCAATATCACACAAAAACATTAAAGGTAGTAAGGTGAGAACTAAACCCTAATAAGTTGTAAATAACTAACAATAGGTTTAAGGAAAAAAAAAAAACTAGTGAGTCAACCTGCCTCAACTTGTCCTTGACCCATCAAGTTGGTGGGTTGAGACCCACCCCGTCATTTTTGGTAAGTTAAGTAGGTTGACTTGTAGGGTCTAACGTGCTTTGTCATTCCTACAAATAGGTGTTGCATCAAGAGTCAATAAGATTTATTAAAATAAATAAAATTGTCATCAATTTTATTTAAATAAGAAGAATTAGAAAAATGTTTTTATTTTACAAAATTCACTTATATATTATAAACTTGAGTACACACTTTGAAGAGTACGTTAACTCTCACTTTCTTCAATTTTTCAATTAACTCATTTTTTATATTCTCTCTCTCTCTCTCTTGAAATAACAAAGATCGCATAAGAAAGGAGGTTGAATTGTGCGTTTCAAAACTTTTTAACTAAATCAAAACCAGTTCAAGAAAATAGTTAAAGAAGGGATAAGAGAAGAACAAAGGCACAGAGAATTTTTATATTGATTCACTCAAACTTGAGCTACGTCCAGTCCCTTCATCCTGAAGGTGTTCACTAATCAACCTTCGGTTACACATGAGTATTCTTCTTTGGCCTCTTCAGGCTTTATAAAGCAATCAACCCATATTACTTAACCACCCAAGTATTCTTTTTCACTAAGCCTCTCCAGGCTTTCACAAAAAAAAAAAAACAGTGGTTACAAAGCAGATCAATTCACAATGTGAGAGTATGAAAGTTTAAGTACAAGAGACAAGTTTCTTTATAGAAAGTTTTTAATGATGCTCTCAAAGTCGTCTAGTAAACCTAAGAATTATAGTCGTTCTTTTATCGATATATCTCTCACTCTTCTTTTCTCATGAGCTTATATATATATATATATATATATATATATATGGTCTCTTGAAAATAGCCGTTGAAATACTCAGTTTCATTCTTTAATAGAAACAGGTGTGCACGTGTATCAAATTGGTAGTAGAGTCAAAAAAGTAACTTTTGTTCTTGCACTAAAATGGAAGGTGCAGAACTGTGTTGAAGAACTGCTTTTCTGAACATTCTTCATTCGGTTTGCCAGCTTGATAAGTTAACTTCCTTTTTTTGCAACACTACGCTTATACATTAATATGTATCTTTCTTTCATTCAATGCTTAGATATTTGAACGTTAGATCTCTTTAATAGGTAAAGCATTTGTCTCAAAATGTTCATGTGAAAAACGCATAATCTGAACAAGCTTTAAACACTTAGTCGTTGAAGAAAGACTTATGCTTAGACAAACTTCATCAACAAATTTATTGGACATTTGTTAAAAACTGGTGCATTAGACGCCTTGATATAAGACACTCATTAGACGTTGTAGAAAACATTCTTTACAACAGAAACTTAAAACTTAATAAGTTTGTTATCTTCAAAATTTGAGGGACTAGACGCTTTGTACATATTTGGTTCCAACATCTCTCTCTCTTTTTACATAGTGATCTCCATACACAACTTATGAAAGTGAGATTTTTCTTAAAGATTTTATAATTTTTTCAAATTTAAATTATTATTATTATGAATATGTTATTATCTTCACATTCAAATTTAAATTAAGCCATATTTATTTTAAATTATAATAATTATTGATGTTTTTAAATTTAAATTAAATTGTATTAATTATTATTATTATTATTAGTATGTTATTATCTTCAAATTTAAAGTAAATTCTATTTTATTTTAAGTTCTAACAAATTTTATTATATTTCAAATATTATTGTTTTAATTATATTATTATTTTTAAATTAAAATTAAATTAAATATTATTTTTCTATTAATTTAATTCATTAAAAGAGTATAATAAAATAATTTTAATTTATATATTTAAATGATTATATAAAAAATGTTTATCTCATATGTGTATAAGAGTTAAAATACTAGTTGACCTTAAAAATTGAGATTGGATCGATATATAAGGAAAGGTGAAAACTATTATGCAAGACTCAGCCCAAAGTATATGTATGAAAATTTCAAAGATCATCCAAAGCCCACGCTCTCTCTTTCTACCTATTAGGGACAAGTTTGTTTTAAAGTTAAATAAAATTAATTTTAAATTATTAAATATAATTAAGATACATGTTCAAATTAATCTCAGTTACAAAATTTATATTAGAATGGATGTTACGGTAAAAATGAATTAATTTTGTGTATTTTCCAAAGAGACACTAAAGTATAGGCAATTTTTTTATTTTAAAACTTTATTTTTATCTCTTATTTGTTTGATAGAATTAGACTGGTTTTCAGGAGTTAGTCTTCAGTTTTCAACTAGAGGATACCCTAGGTTCACACACACAAAAAATGCATTTATTTGTATTCTTTCAAATAAAAAAATACTTTATTAAAAAATGTATTTAAATTTTTTTATAATAATTGTGTAAGATTTTTTAATAAAAACTTTAAAATATTTATTTTAATATTTTTTATAAATTAAAAAAATGATTTTTAAAGCAATTTTTTAAAAATCATAAAAAGACATATTTAAAAAAAATTGCAATTGATCAAAAGTCACTCTGTCACTCTCATTTAAGTTTGAACGAGTGTATCATGCTATTTTGTATTAAGAACCGCTTCACACAATGACCATGTAGTGAAAGTTCTCTCTCATTCTGTACGTCCAATGCGCTAAATATGGTTTGAGTAGAATCAGTTTACAATAAATAATAAAGCTCTCCCAATTAAATTTTAACATAATTACATTTTATGAAGACTAAAGTTGGGACCACAAGTTAATTTAGAACAATCTCTTATTTTTTGATAAAGTAATTTAGAACAATCTTGTGATAGCTTATCGAAGCTCTGTTATATTTATCTATACCATCTCTCTATGGGCCATTTTTAATTACTTTCACTTTTTTGCCCAAAGCAAGCGGCAACACAAAAAAATTAAATACAGTAGTGCAATTGGCGTTAAACCGAATAGCCTTTGATAACTTTTAAAACACAATTAATGAAGCTGAAGTTGGGACAAATTCTAGGGTCAACTACTAGGGAAAGTGGTTTATGGTGGACAATTATGTCATGACCTTTGGATATATTGTTATAATATTCAATGGTTGTGATCACTTTCCTGTAATTTTTTGAGATAGTTTTTATTTATTTATTTATTTTAAAATTTATTTGTAGTTGACAAAATTGTCCCTGTGTAATTTACACATTTACACAATTGGATCTTCAGTGGCGACCAGTCGACATCTTCTACTTCTGCTTTTGTCGTTTCTCACTTATAGAACCTTTTCGATGCCTGAAGCTCCTAACACATCTTCCTCACGCATGGCAGTCACCGACGACGCTGCCGCTGCTGACGACGACAGAGACTTCATTCTCAGCCAGGACTTTTTCAAGTACTTATCCAACCTATCCCTTTGAGAATTTACAATTTCCCTTTTCTCTTTCTCTGACCTTGTTCTTTGTTGATCTTGGCAGCATTCTAGATTACATAACCCCAAATAATTAGCATATTTTGAACGGCTTTGATTGCAATATGGTGATGTATTTCAAATCACCCAACAAGCTGAACACTACAAAATCCCCAAGAAGCCCAACGCCCTCACAAGGTCTAATTTGTTTCTTCTCACCGATGACGGCGGCGACCATTAAAAGATGGGTTTATTTCAATGATTCTTGCTCAAGGATAAACCACTTAGGATTTGTGCTTACAATATGGGTTAAGGATTCATATCCCATTTTTTCACTTGTGTACCAAACATTCAGCAAGTAGTTCATTGATTCTTTTACTTAGTCCTTGTACCACTTTTAGATGTAGATATCTTGATTGATGACTGTAACACTCAAGGTTACGTTGATTCTATTTTTGGCATTTATTAAATTTATTTTCGTTGTTTGATTTTATTTAGAAGATACATTTATTTTATTAAAAATGGAGGGAATTTTTTTTTCTTTTTATTAAACTTTATTGCGGTAACAAGTAAAGCTAATTAAATTATTTAAGTATATTAGTAATGAGATAAAATAACACACATCATAATTCCATTCATATATTTAATATTGATAGAATACATACATCACTATTATCAATATGATAATAAACATTTGGAGTATACAAATTCTATTTATAATTACATCATGAACATACTAAGATCTTCCCTAAACTAGAGCAATAACACTACCAATTACTTAAACATTTTTCTCACCTATTATAAGCTACAAATATGTCGATACTAAGCAGCCATGAACGTCTCTAGAATGTCTCTAGATCGTCTTCCTTTGTGTCCTCTCCGTCCATGGAATTGACATCTTCTTCCTCTATCTTTTGCCAGATATGATGTTGTACCACACATCTTTATACATACAAAAGAAAAGAAGCAAGGATTGAGGTTTCGTAAAGCCTCATTTATTTTCTTAACAGGTTTAAAACCTAAACACACAATTATCAAACAATTAGACATGAGAAAACTTAAGGTCTGACCTACATTATCATGACTTAATCACAGACCTTTACCAAACATATGGATTCATACCCATCATTAATGATTCACCTTAATCATCAGGAACACTAGAAAGTGATTTAGAGTTCGTATAAATCCTCACAAGGTACAGACATCCATGTCGTAATCATCATTTTCGAGAAAGGGCCCTCATGCCCATTAGGGATATACACCCCATCAATCCTAGTGATGTTGAGCAAGCATTAAAGTTACCAAGTTGGTTTATGTGATTTATCCTAGCTCAGGGCACTAACTTGGCTATTTGGAAGTTAACAACTCAGTACCTTTACCTTCAAGACTTAAACAATAGTCCCTACCTTTCATTCCACGGTGTACCAAACTTTAATTTTCTAGACATGGGTACTCATGCTTTTCAGTATGGTCCAACTCAATCGAGGGTTTCCTATGACTTTGTTTTCTAAGTCTCAAGACATACTCTCTGGATATTCTAGCAGAGTTTGACATCATTCTTTACATAGATACACCCATCAATTACATCAATGATTCACAAGATACAATAAGTATAGCAAAAGTTTCAACAATTGAAATTTGCATACATAATTCACACTTATACATACATACTTTTAAATGTAGTTTCTCAATTTAATTTCTTTGATTTATCCTTCTCATTTTCTAATTTTTCAAATTAGAGTATTTTAAAAGTAAAGCTTTCAAACCATAAACATAACTACAATGGAGTAATAGATTTAAGTGGAGACAAAATCCTTTCTGATGTGGAAGGTCAGGCTATGCTGCAACCACAAAATATACTTAGAAATTCTTTTTACTATTTCTTTTACCAAATTTTTAATATCTTTATTAAAGAAAAAAATATATTTATATAATTCTAAAAAAAATGTGAGCACTCATCTACTTAAGATACATGCATTGAAGACATTTATTATTTGATGAACAATTACCATCATTCTATTAAACTCTATTTACTTATAAACTTAGTCCTTTCTTACCAACCATGAGTTGTCAAAATAATTGTATAGGAAATTCTCTTTAGATCTTTTTACAAATTTAGATTGGAATGATTATGGCCTAGGATAAAAATCCATGAACATAAAATTTATGTCTTTCTAATTTGGGCCAAAAGCCCTCTAAAAGAAAAACTACTTGGATTTGCTTCCTTTACTTAAGTTTTCAACCCACTCATTAATACTTAAAACCTATCTTAAAAAAAAATTATTATAAGTTCCATTTAACACTAAGGACCGAATTTGCCCTACTAGTCTAAACCTTTATTCTATTATTTTTATTTCAAGTGAAATTTGTATACTACTTAAATAATTTGATTGTATTCATTTAGAAAAATAATTATTTTAGCCTACTTTATTCACTAAGGGTCAAATGCCCTTTTATAAATTAAAGGGCCCATATTTATTTATTTTCCTTTCTAAGTCCATTACATATAAAAAGATTAATTGTGGTCACTAAGTAGTCTAGTAGCCATAAAAAAAATTTTCTTTTATAGTCAAAGAAAAATGAATGGCCGAGAGCCTAAAAAAATTGTTCATCTAAATTTAATTTCCTTTACTCGATCAACCACCATTTAATTAGTTATCCATTTATCATTTAAATCAAGCAAAAAAATAATCCTTGCTTTTTATTATTAATGGGACGAACCCAACAATTGCCACAAAAAGAAAATTTTAATTGAATATTAACATACTAACTCAACATTTAATTAGTGAGTGATAAAAATTTGAAGTTAGCTTATTATCACAACATTAAAATAACAAAACAATTAAGCAACATAAAATGATTCATATGACAAAAAAAATAAATGTTGAAGCTTAAGGAAATATAAATAACAAAAAAAATAAGAATTAACATTATAACAATTTAAAGACAACATAAAGAACAAATCGTAAGAAATAAATAAGCAATAAAGTAAATGAAACTTTAGATAAACAATGAAATAGATTTGAGCAAGCCAACATCAAGAGATAAATAACAATAATATAATGAACAACAAAAATAAATGGCAATTAAATGAAACAAGAAGTAAAATAGAACAAGAAAGTAAATAAAGAACATATATAAAATAATAATAGTAGGATTAGTTTTAATTATATAGGTTTAAGGGAGAACCCAACAATATAAAACCCATTAAGGAAACAATTAGAAGCTAAACCCCACTTCCCCTTTACTTCTAATAGGGGGCTTGTTGGTGAGATTATAAGTGGAGGAGGCTTAGTTTCCTAGGACTAATATAATTTGGCTTGGTAATTTTTTTAGAGGTGGTTTTGGGTGAAAAAAAAAATGCAAGAACTTAGCTATGGTGGTGGGAAACTCTCAGTTCAGATCAGCAAAAAGAAGGGAAGAATAGGTGAAGGAAATGGGGGTACATGGAGTGGTTGAAGGGGTTCTTCTATAGAAGGAAATAATTTGTTTTTTTTTATTATTATTTAAATCTTTGTACCATAAATTATTATAATATAAATTTAATTGTCCTTTCCCCGTGGCTAAGCAAACTGGCATGAATTAGAAGCTAGAGGGCCAGAAAATATAAATTTTTATTTTATATAATTATTAGATAATAAAATTAATTAAATATTAATTTATTGTAATAAAATTGGATTCGGTTTTTGGTTTAGTTTTGGGAAAATCTGGCTATACCATGTCCTCACACATCTTTTTGTGAGTCTTATAAAATTTTTCAGAAAATTTTCTTTAATATATTATTTATAATAATTATTTTACTAAAAAAGTCATTGATTTAGCTAATAATTCAAGTTTTTGTTAAATAAATTCTATTTTCGGGGTTTTCACTATTTTTTCCTCAAAATAAAATTTTTATAATCAAAATATACTTAGTATTAATTTTTTAAAATATTTTGAGGTCAAACTCCGTAGTCAACTAGGGTTATTTTGGTCATTTCACAAAAGCTATCGCAATAGATTTTTAAAAAATATTTAAAATTATTATTAATTATTCTAAGCATTTTGGTGTCTTAAAATGAATTTTAAACAATCCTAACTATTTTTATCTATTTATCCCATTATTTGACTTTTCAAGAACAAAAATGGTCATTTTACCATTTTTTTGGCATCGGTATAAAAAAATTATTAAAAATTTAAACTAAATAGTACTCGCTTATGAACGTAACTGTAGGAATCAGATTTTTAAAATTTTCATCCAATTCTCCAGAATAAAATACAAAATAAATAAATAAATCAGTTCAAATTAAATAGGCACAAATAGGGGTGTTGCAATGACAAACTAATCCCATTCAATCACTGAGTACGTTTTGTATCTTGGCAAAAATCATTGAAATTCTTGTCACCGAGGTTGGGGGTTTTGTTTGTGGAGGAGCATTGCTCAGGTTGGAGTCCGCCAGTGTACCGTCAAAAATGGGGGCTGCAGCGGTGGAGGGAGCGGGGTAAGGTTGAACCAGGAGGGGAGGGAGAAGCATGGATGAGTTTTGAAAAAGGGTAGTACTGTAACTTCAATTTTTGACAAAAAAATAATTTTTTTAAAAAAACCTAATATATCAGGTAAAATAAGGTAGTCCATCGTGAATCACATTTGCACCTTTGAGGGTTATATATTTTATTATAAAAGGGTAGAGTACAGAAGTAGCGTAAAAAATAGTGCAAGAAAAATGTTTTTGCATATATATTTTAGGTCATATTTAGTTCGAATAAAAATGGAGAGAAAAAAAAAAAATTCCAGATTTCAAGGTAAGAATGTTATTGCACAATGAGAAGGCAGAGAAAATTGATGGTTCTGTTTCTCAGTACAAGTTTAGAAGGAAAAATGAAAATGAAGCAAGAGGTGTAGTAGTAGTAAGCATACAAAATTACAATGGCACGGCACATATAATTAATTACCAATGAGTTTTTGTTTGGCTCTCACTTCCAGTTGTTGGCAACAATGTCAGCCAAATCCACAACCCTTTGGGAGTAGCCCCACTCGTTGTCATACCAAGCAATCACCTTGACCATGTCATCTCCCATGACCATGGTCAACGACGAGTCAACAGTTGAGGACACGTCAGTGCACCTGAAATCAACAGACACAAGGGGCTCATCACAGACCGAGAGAATTCCCGTGAGCTCCTTCTCTGCACTCTCTCTGAAGGCTGCATTCACTTCTTCTGCGAAGGTCTTCTTTGAGACCTGAACCACAAGGTCCACCACTGACACGTTTGGTGTTGGCACACGGAGTGCAATGCCATTGAGTTTGCCTTTGAGGGTTGGGAGCACAAGGGCCACTGCCTTTGCTGCTCCTGTTGAAGTGGGGACAATGTTGAGGGCTGCTGCTCTTGCACGCCTCAGGTCACGGTGGCTCGCATCAAGAAGCCTTTGGTCACCAGTGTAGGAGTGAGTGGTAGTCATGGTACCCTTGATGATACCTGTCATGAATTGAGTTTTCATTGGCATAGTGGACAATTTGAATCTTTAAAGAGTAAATAGTATATGTACTGACATTGTAAATGATTTTTATATTATCATTTAATTATAAACCGCTATATATAATAAGTTATTGACTTTTATAATAATTATCTTAAAAGTCATACCAACTATGATTTCTAATTAGTTGATCATGTAAAATTTTTTACATCATAGTGCGTAAAAATTAAACTCATCTGTAAAACGTGTTAACCTTCACTTTAGTCTCTAATATTGTATGCATCAGTCACTTTAAAGTTAAAGGTTTTATTAAATTTAGAAACCAAGATGATTGACACATACAATTTCAGTGCATGTTTAGATTGCAATTGGGAGAGTTCAAAAGTACTTTTGCTCCTAAAGCAATAATTTTTTTCTTCTTCATTTTGTGCATTGAAATTCAGTTTTATGTACTGGAATTCGCAAAAGTACTTTTCCAAGTGTTATCCAGACATAGCCTTATTTATTGAAGTGAGAGTTTACTTATTTTGTTTTGGAGCACTCTTAAATTTCATGACAACTGGATGGGGAATGAATTTGATAGAAAATGTGGTAACAAGGAACATTACCGAATTTCTGATCAAGGACCTTGACAAAGGGTGCAAGGCAGTTAGTGGTGCAAGAGGCATTGCTGATGATGGGTTCATCTGGTTTGTAAGCATCAGCGTTTACACCAACCACATAGGTGGGGATGTCTCCTTTGCCGGGGGCTGTGATGAGCACCTTCTTAGCTCCTGCTTGAATGTGTTTTCCTGCACCTTCTTTGTCCACGAACACTCCAGTTCCTTCAATCACCAAGTCTATGCCCAAATCCCTGTAATAGCACACAGTCACCTTCATGCATGTCCCTCTTTTCTCTATACATACCATTTTCTTCAAAATTTGAGCAAATTAGTTGCATGGAACTGAAAAGGAAGCTTACTTCCAAGGAAGGTTGGCAGGGTTGCGGTTAGAGACAACTTTGATGACCTTTCCATCAACGGAGATGGCATCATTACCCACAGGCTTGACGTCAGCGTCGAAGATTCCAAGGGTGGAGTCGTACTTGAGAAGGTGAGAAGCTTGTTTTACGCCTCCGGTGTCGTTGATGGCAATGACATCAAGAGGGGAGTCTTTACGACCGTGCCAGCACCTCAAGAAGTTCCTTCCAATCCTTCCAAACCCGTTTATGGCAACCTTCAGTTTTGCTTCTACTACACCTTTCTTGTATCCTCCACTGCTTCCAACCTTCAAAAGTACATATATCGATGCAACGTTGTTAAACACATCATTCATTTTTCCTTTTCTAATTAACTCTTGGATATCATCATGTATAATTAACAATTCATTGATTCACCCTTCTGCTGTTTCCTTTCCTTGTTTCTTTCTATATTTATTCAAATGGTGAAAGGCCTAGTTCAAACTCTGATCTATCTATCTAGTTCCCAGATATGAAAGCAAGAACATGTACAAAATGATGATCACGAATTGAAGTGTGTATTCTTGGTGCAGACACTTGGTAACTGCTAGAGATGTCAAAATATGAATCTAAAGGACCTTTTTTCTAGCAATAAAATGGATAGAATAGATATGCTGATAATAACTTTTGCCATGTACCATCCGGAAAATTTTGGTCTTGTTACATAATTCTGGAAGTATACATTGTTGTTCATCATCATTCATCATTAAGAGAACCAGTAAAAGAGTATGCTTAGGTGAATGTGATAATTTCTTTTATATCTATATTCACTTACCAAGTATCTTTATTTAACAATAAAATTAGCATAGCCACTCATTGAGGCAAGAACTTACTGCATAGGTCTGGAAGGCAATGACAGAATGGAAAGCCTCTGAAGATTTTCTAGAAAAGGGAAGGTAGCCTGATGAGCTGCGGAGGCCAGAGAACTCAGAGAAGCCTTTCCCATTTGCCTGAATATAGCAAGGAATGAAAAACTATTATAAACAGCCACCTCTAGCTTTGCATAAAATGGTACTTCTAATATGGCTTTCTGAAGATGCATGTTGATGAAACTTGGAAAAATAAATGAATAACTTGTTGAACCTGAAGAGCTGGTTTGGCTACAGAGAGAGTAGCCGAAGCCATGACTGAACTTTCTGAAGCAGAAGCTGAAGCAGTAGAGCCTTGCAGGAAACTAGATTTTCGGGTTCCATATTATGCCTCGTAAAGTTTAATAAGGAACCAAGAGGAGGCAGCGTGGATGTGTGGCTGTGACTCATGAGCCCAAGTGAGGATGAGATTACGGATAGCCTCTCATTCAATGAATGGCTGTGATTGGTGCTTTGTTTTTGTGCTTGTAAGTAAGTTCAGTAATCTGACTCTCTTATTTTTCTACACTGTATTGATGGTTGGATCTGGGAAGCTTGAGTCTTAAGTGGGCCAGGTTGTGGGTTTTCCACTTACATCAGTGGACAATAAAATTCACCGAAATTCTACACTTCTCTTTTTTCTTGAAAGAAAAGATTGAATTTTTTTTAGCGTTAAAACCAGGAATGGGAAAAGTGTGTGATAAATCTCTTTATATGGTACTGTTATAATAAATAATAAATTAGATAAATTTATATGTTTTGAGGGAAATTTAATTGGAATATATATATATATATATACAAAACCTCCAAAGAAAAATATCAGCGTTGAATTTCTGGCAAAACATGAGACACTCAGAGAGAGAGAGAAACGGCAAATACAAATATGTGACAGGGGATCCGAATGGATAAATGGTAAAGTTTATGGCCATTCTTTACTTGCTCACAATTTCGATCCAACTTTGTTATTTTACGGTTTATTTTATTGGAGAAATTATATTTGTACAATATATTTATATAATTTACTTTATAACGAGACTGATAAATAGAAAAAAAAAATGTGAGATAAGATAATTAATGTGATGGGGAGAGATATTATGGAGAAGAACATATTATTGTAGAAAATATAGTAAAAAAGTGTTGTATAGATAATAAATTTCTTGTAAGCCAATCAATAACTGCATCCATCCATCTATTACTATGTAGATATATTAGATCTTTCAATTCAGATCAGCACGAACCATGTAGGTTGGTTAATTATGAGTTAATATATTTTTGAGTTAGGCTGGCTTGGTCTAATTTAATGGTGGACCGAAATTTTATTAACCAACTTAGTCTTTGGCAAGCCATGAATAAAACAGAGTTGGCCCATGGGTCGCTCGTTTTTTAAAATATAAAAAATTTAAAACTATCAAAACAAATTAACTTTTATATAACAAGTTAATAAAAAAAATTAATTATTATAAACTAAAATAAAAAATATAGAAGTGTTTCATTCAACCCAAGATAGATGGCACGTGCTTCTCACAGGCCTTTAAATTTGTCTCTAGTAGATTGATTCTATTAAATGGGCTCCTAGTTGGAAGAGCAAGGAAAGGTTACCTGTAAGGACTTTGACGCTCAAGTCAATTTGGGTCAGAGGTATAAGGTGGTTAGGGTAGAAGTCGTACTCGATATGTTGGTATAAGGCTCCTTTCATAGACTTGGCATCTATGTAATTGAATCACGTAAGATAATTAGATAATCCTTTATTTGATATAATGCTTATCTTAAACGGGAAGCCCTAGGAGTTTGAGTCATCTGTGTTAGGAAATGCAAACCAAAAACAACCGTTGCAAAAACTTTCCCATCAACGATGCGAAAGAGCATAAAATTGTGATAGAACGTTTACCTTTTGTAGTGTGACAATCCTTTCACAAACCACGTAGTCTAGCAACGCGAGCTGAACCTCTACGAAGTCCATACGAATAGACTCCTCAATCATCTCACGATCAAGGAAGGATAGAGCAATGCTAGCTACATTTCAAGGAACGTCAAGGCAACTAGGGTTTTTCACTTAAACTAAGTGTGTATGCGACTGCTAAGAATGGCACACCTCTTAAGGCTTTAGGTGCTCTATTATATAAGAGCTCCTTAGCGTTTTTAACCTAGCAACACCAGGCCTTTACATTAAGAGTCTGGCCCATAAGAAACATAATAGTTTCTTCTTATTCTGACCTTCCATTAAAGTGGACTCATACTTTATGAGTCCAGCCCATAAGAAATATTATAGTTATATTTAATATATATTTTTTCCTTTTGTTTGCTTTATGCATGTGACCGTATAGGTTTTCATATTAAATCTTATTTAATATTATAAACAATGAGCATATCTAGCAACACATCATTGTTATCCAAGTAACAAGAATGTTTGTGATTTGACATAGCCTTTCCATGACATATGTTCTTGTGTAACTTAGTCCCTTTGTCCATATATCATAATTGAAGACAAGGCATAGAATGTGTCATCTTGTATAGTCTAATTTATCCATCTCTTGATACCCAAGCAGCCATAAGAATAAATGAGATCAATTTCTTATATTGACTCACTTTGGCATGGTCAAGCATTATTGTCTTGCTCTATCAAGAGAGCCCATAGATATTACTCCTATTATAAAGGAGGGGCAAATCCCATCTAGATCACTTACATCCTTGTTCATGATTTGTTCTATGTCCAATTACCAACTTTATAATTACCCTATTATAGGTAACGTTTGATGGCTTTAAAACATATAACTCCTCATGTAGGAATTGTAATGACTTCAAGTCTAAGAACTGTATACACTATAGTCACTTTGAGAATCTCTTATGACACTTCTATAACTTTTCTATGTAGCGTTCTCATAACGGGTCAATTCAATACATCATTACACTAATCATGTACTCATGTGAAGACTTGATATCTCATATCCATTATCGATGTTACACATTCATTAGTCTACACACATACTAGTCTCAATGCATTATTGTTGTCCTTATTGACAATAATACTTGACTAGGGATATTTAAGAATAACATTGAATAAACTATTCTATAGACTTATTAACAAATACATAATAAATGAAATGTCTCATATCATTTATAAATAAGTAAAACAAGATACAAAAGTAAACCATAAAGTATGGATCTCTAGGGCTTACACCAACAATTCGTCAGGTTGTGAGGAACCTCCTTCTATTGCATAAGTTATTCTTATCTTAGCTTGTGCTCTTGGGCTTATTGGACCTAGCGCACTATATGTGATCATCTAAGGCCTATTGGGTAAGGCTGGATCCAATGTAGATTAGGTTCGGAACAAGAAGTAATATATTATATTTTATATTATCTTGTTGTTTTAATAATAGTATCAAATATAATAGGTTGTCATTTGTATCATAAAAAATAAAAGATAATACACAATAATAGAAATAAAATAGAGTGCATCAATTACAATAATAAACCAAGTACTAGAAATTAAAAAAACTCAAAGTACATAGAATATTAACCTTAAAATGGACATTAACAACATATAGATTTATCATTTGTAATTTTACCAATTATAAAAAAAATAAAAAGATAAATTGGATCAACAAGCTAGCCTAATCTATAATGGGTCAGTAAATAAGTTTGACTCAACCTATTTAGATTGGGCTAGGCTGGGCCAAAATGAGTTTAGACGTAAATTTTCACACCCTAGTCGGGTCAGTCCATCAAACTTGACCCATTTTTTGACACTTCTAATATCTATTTAGGATAATAGAAAATGTACACCCTATTTTTAGGTATATTAGGTGGATGAAAGAGAGAGATCGAAAGCAAAAAGAAAAGAAAAAAAGAAAGAGAAAGTGATAGATATGATAATTGATGTGATGGAAAAAAGAAAAGAGAGAGAGAGAGAGAGAGAGAGAGAGAGAGAGAGAGAGAGAGAGATGAAAGTGTGATAAAAGAGAAAATAAGTATATGTTTATAATAACTCATTACTCATCTATTTATATTTGAAATTGTTTATCTCAAGTGAGAAAATAAGTGAGGATACATCTACTTATTGTTGATTTTAATTAAAATAAATTAATCTTAACTAATTTTAAATCCATATTAAATAAATCTTTACTTTCTTACTTTATACATTTATTGTATAAAATACAGTGCATGCAGACGAACTTATGTTGTCTTTACTTGTGAAAAAAACTGCAAAAAATCTTAACCAATAATATTATTATAAACTATATTTTTATTACTTTTTTATACAAGTGGTGACAATAAACAATTGTTAATTACTAATAAGTAATTAATCTAGCTAGTACATGTTTAGTTTTCTTTAAGTAAGGTCTTGAATTAGAATTTTGTATATGCAAAAAAAATGTTTAAAGATTTAATCTCACCACATTGACATTGTAGATACTCTTGGTTTGGATAAAATTACCTCTAGTAGATAGTAGTTGTGGTCTTAAACTAAAAAATAAATACTTCTTAAGTCATTAATGAAAAAATTATTTAATTTTCACTATTTTAATGGAATTTCATTTTTAAAATTATTATTAATTTAGTTATCTAATTGATTTATTGTTCAAATGAGTGTTTCCCTTAAGTTCACATACTTGATGTAACCTATTCTTTCATGTATTTTAGTTTTAAAAGTGTTTAAACTCTAAATTTCCCTCTTAACTAATATAAAATATTTTAAGTGGTATAATATGTTTTTCTTCTTTGAGCAACAACATATTAATAACTCAAACTTTTGAAAAGGGTATAACTTTAAGTGGTACAATATACTCTTTTAATAGGGTATTAATAACTCATATTTTAAGTGGTATATATCCTTTCTCTATATAAATTAGAATAACTATCTTAAACGAAAGTATTTTTAGCTGATATTCTTCAACGAAAATGTTTTTAGCTATCATTCTTAAACGGGAGTGCTTTTAGAGATTTTTTTAACCTCTTATCTCTTTTAATCTATTATTTTTAATATCTTTAATTCTAGATTGAATTTTAATATTTTTTAAAAAATATATCAATAATTAAAAATTAACATTGTGTTACAATAACTATTTGTTATAAATTTAAAATATAATCAATGTGATTAAAAATATTTATTTATTAAAATTTTAATTATAATATATTTATATATTTAAAATTATTTATTTATTATAAATTTAAGTTATATAAAATAAATATTTATTTTGTACAATGCACAGGTTAAAATATTAGTAGTGTATATATATGTTTAAATTATCGAGAAAGTAAATTAATTGGTGTTTTCTGTTTCAACTTAAGTACTTAACTAAAAGTGAGTTTAAATTTTCGAAAATGTAATTATATTAAAATTTTAAAAAGAAAAATTTATCACTTACTGCAGTCTTAGCTGACTTGATTTTGATTAATCGGATGTCTAATACAAAGTTCAAATTTTGGTGATCCTAGATAAATTAAATACATGCTTTTTAAATTTAAATTAATCCTACACAAACATTTTTTAATTCGTATTTCTCTTATAACTAGTATTTTAGCCTATGCATTGCACATAATAAACATTTATTTCTTATAACTTAAATTTATAATAAATAAATATTTCTGAATATATAAATTATATTATAATTAAAATTTGTAATAAATAAATATTTTTGAACATATAAATTATATTTTTAAATTATAATAAACAATTATGTAATACAACATTAATTTTTAATTATTGATAATTTCTTTCACAAAAATTGAAATTCAATTTAGAGGTAAAGATATTGAAAATGATATATTGAAAGAGATAAGATGTTAAAAAAAAATCTCTAAAAATGTTCGTGTAGAAGAATAACAGCTAAAAACACTCTTATTCAAAATAATTATTCTATTTTATATATGTAGAGGACTATACAAAGATAGTTATTCAATATTCAGTAATATTACAAACCGATATATAATTTCCTGTTACAACGAATATTTTTTTCTTCAAATCTATTTCTAACTCAACTTATAGATCAGTGACGTTAAATAATATTTGATAATATTTTTTTCAAATTTTACATTAAATTATCTTAATTTAAAAGTTATATCTAACCAAATTTAAATAATTTTTAAAAAGACAAATCTTTTATATTAGAGAAAAAGTATATACACTTAGTGTAAAAGTTTTTTTATACTATCATCTAATCACAAATTACCATATATGGTACGTTTGTTAACTTTGATAATGAATACCTTAAAAGTCACATCAAAGCTGATTTTTAATTGATTGACAGTGTAACATCTTGTACACTGATAATACATATCTATTAAACTCTTTATATTTATATAAATTTTTGTTTTAAATAAACTTTTAATTTCTATACATAACACTTTCTTTTTTCAACTTGATTCTAGTTTGAAATTAGATTTTAAGTAAGATGTTACATGAAATCATTAAAAAAAAAAACCTCATCCATAGGGTTATAACATCTTGAAAACAAGTCACACATGACTAACAAGTTTTCTTTTTAAATATGAATTTAATAGATATACACTATCAACTAATTAAAATCATCTTTGATGTGATTTTTAAAATAGTTTTTATCAAAGTCAACAAACTTACTATACATGGTGAATTGTGATTGAATGACACTGTAAAGTGCATATATTATTTTCTCTATAAATAGAGTTGGCTTTCCTAAATTAACATTTCGATTCTTATACATAATTGATAATACACTTTTTGTTTGTTTTCTCCTTAGCATCTCTCTCTATATATAAACGTGTAAAACTATTTGCTTTCTCAGGTTTTTATCCTTCCTCACAATCACTTTCATTTGAATATTCTCCTTTTGTGAAGCGGTAGACTTCACTCTCCTAATATGCATCTAATATATCCTTTCATGTTTTTAATATCAACTACACGATTTAACAAACTGTAACTGAATATCAAAAACCAATTTCAAATGTTTATATTTTATCTTCAAAATTCAAACATGCTCTTAACATGCATATGATATCCCTTTATCCCTCTCTATATAAATTAAAATAACTATCTTGAACGAGAGCATTTTAGCTGTCATTCTTTAATGAAAGTGTTTTTAGGATTTTTATTTATTTTTTTTAATCTCTTATCTCTTTCAATCTATTATTTTCAATATATTTAATTTTAACTTAAATTTCAATATTTTTTAAAATAAATATCAATAATTAAAAATAATACTATATCACAATATAAAGTATTTATCATAAATCTAAAATATCATTTATTTGTTCTAAAATATTTATTTATTAAAAGTTTTAATTATAATATAATTTATATATTTAGAAGTATTTATTTATTATAAATTTTAGTTTTATAAAATAAACATTTATTTTGTGCAACGCATAGGTTAAAATACTAGTTTACTTTTAAGGTTAAATTAATCAATAGCTCTCAAAATTATTTGAAACATTTTAATTAGGTTCCCAAATTGAAAAAGTTGTAATTAGGTCATTGATCTTGTAAAATTTTTGTAATTAAGTCTCTAAGGTCTTTAAAACCGTAACAAATTATCATTTTTTAGCGGTTTTTAGCAATCATAAACTAACATCAGATACCTAATGACAAAAATTTTACAAGATCAAGAATCTAATTAGAATTTTTTTTAATTTAGGGACCTAGTTAAAAATTTTCAAATAATTCAAGAACCTACCGGTTAATTTTACGTACTTTTAAAAACATCTAACATTGTTAAAACAATTCGCACTTGGTTAGAAGATTTCCCACAAAATTGTTAATTTGATATAAATATCTATTAACAGAGTAAACATAAATCAATGAACAACTTTGAGATAAAAAATAATCAGAAAGCATAATCAAAGAACAATCAAATATTTGAGATAAGAAAATCTCCATGTAAATTAACTAATAATTATGCTAAACTTATCAATTACACAAATAATAAAAATTTGACCACAAAAAGAAATTCACAAATCTTCAATACAAAAGATGGGTGTTAATGATTCCTTCCTTTTTTTATTTTTGTATCGAGAAAGATTCTTTCTTTAATATAGCTTTTTTATAGTTTACTAGTATGTACATCAAAAAGCCTAACTTTAAAATAAACTTAAGACTTCACTTACTTTTTGCTATGTTTTTTACGGATGAAAAGATAAAGAAAGAATGCGAGAGGAGAGAATTTTTAAAAATTATTTCTTTCTCTCCTTTAGTTCTCCAAACAATATGAGTGGAAAGAAAATTTTTGGTGGGTCTCACCATAATTTTGCTTCTCTCCAACTTGGACGAAAAGACACACAGAAACATGAAAAGAAGAGTTTTTATTGTATAAAGACAAAATTAATTTTTTTTTTATCATACTTCTCTTCTTTTTGAGGGTATTTATGTTATTTCAAATACATATTATTTTCTTTCTTTTTATTGTTTACACATTCAAAACTTTCTTTTCTTTTATTTTCTTTTTTATTAAACAACTTAAAAATCATTTTATTTTCTACTTTTCTTTTCTTTTCTTTCTCTTTTTTTCCTTTTACTTTTCTTCCAAAATCAAACACACAGCCTTTAAGATGTTTTAGAAGGTTGATTTGAAAGGAAAAGTTTTGCAATTTTATTCAATAAGAGTAGCCTAACAATTAGCGGAATAGTTTCATTATACCAACCCCTCATCGTGAAAATGCTTCCCTATTTTATAGATATTTCAAACAGGAATATAACGATAAGTGTGCAAGCTTATTGATAATTGCCTCGAACAAGTGAATTGAGTCGATGTGATAAATAGAGTATCATCCTATGAGGAGTAAATTTGACATGTATTAATTCACTAAAATTAAACTAAATGGATGTGATTTAGATTTAAGGATACTTTATAAAATTAAAGAACACAATTGATCTAAAATGGAAATTTAAATGAACAATAGAATTTCAACACAAGAGGCACACAAAAATTTGAGTTAAAACTTAGAATTCAATTAATGGCAAAGATATTTAGGGCATAGACTTCCTCAATTGTTTATGTGAAAAATTAACTCTCATCTAGTTCAATATCTTATGAATTACAGCCTATCATTCCATTTTGGAATGTTAAGAAGGATTATTAAAACAAGAGTAGCTAATTTCAACATCAGCTGCCTAGCGCCTATGCACTCAGAATCCAGTGCGTATGTATTGGAATAATTTTGTCACAAAAAATGAAAATCCATCAATATTTTACTCCAAAATAGAAATAAACAAAAAAATAAAAATAAAAAACTAAAGTCCTACATAAATAAAAACTAAAAAAGATTAAAAGAAAATAATATATAACTCTATATGACAACTGGTTCAAATCCAGAAGACATGTGTCACAAGATGCAACTTGCTTTTCTGATCACCACAATTGGCTCATTATTGGGCACGCAGAGGAGAATTGGAAAATTTGCACTGCACCAGATCCACTTGGTCCAATTTCATGTACCTAAGTCCATGCCTTTATTAACTTATTTGAAAGCTCAAAACAAAAACTGATAGATAAACACTTTAAAGTATGTAAAGATGAGCACAATGAAACTTAAACCTTTTGAAATACTCTAATGTACACAACAAATAATGGGTAGTAACTCCTTCAAATTTTCTTGGTGGTATTAGTTCCTTCAATAGCTTGAATGCCTAAGTTTCACCGAAATTGAATCAAAGATTCATTTCCACTAACACATTGACAATCTCGTTTTCCCTAATGCGCAAGTCTCTTCCAACTTGTTAGCACGACTATAGAGTTCATCCATGCACTTATAGTGCTCCACGATAGGTGTAATACCATAACAATCTGTCATAAGATTGAAATACTTCTGACCTTGTTCCAAGTTTTTCTTATGAATGCAAGCACTGAGAACACCTACAAAAGTGATAGCATCAGGAACTTGTTCTGCCTTCTCCATTTCCCCAAAAATAGCCAGTGCTTCATTCCACAACCCGTGCACACCCAAGCTAGTGATCATTGTATTCCAAGTGGCCAGGGTTCTCACCTGCATCATACCAAACACTCTCCTAGCATCAACCAAACTGCCACACTTGCTGTACATGTCTATAAGCGCGGTACCCAAGAAGGGTCGAAGCTCAAGGCCATTCTTGAGAGCAAAGTGATGAATGCACCTACCCAGCTTGAGGCTACCCATCTCAGAACAAGCTCTGATCAAGCTCACCACAGTGTACTCATTTGGCCCCACATTATCAACCTGCATTCTTTGAAAAAACTTAAAAGCCTCAACGGGTTGCTTGTGCTTCACGCACCCATCGATCATTGCAGTCCACGACACAACATTCTTGGAAGGCATCTCCTCAAACAATTCCCTTGCAGTGTCCAGTTTCCCTGCCTCGGCAAGCCCGGCAATCGCGATGTTCCACGAGAACACATTGCGAACAAGCATTTTGTCAAACACCTTGCGCCCATCATCCACATTCCGAAAGTCAAAGTATAGATTCACCGCGGTGTTTTGCACATAAAGGTCACCCCAGAACCCCATTTTGATTGCAAGAGCATGGGCCACTCTTCCAAAACCAAGGGCAGAAGAGGCCCTGCAAGCATTGATCACAAAAGGGTACGTAAACTTGTCAGGTGCAAAGCCCTGGCATAGCATGGCCTTGAACAAAAGAAGGGCATGTTCAGGGGAATCACTGAGGGAACATAGTCTAAGCATGACATTCCAGGTGGGGGTATCTGGGTCATTGAGTTGGTCAAATATCATAGTGGCATGGCTCAATTTGGC